>JABYQM010000007.1:2400000-3037819 GCA_022606115.1 Daedaleopsis nitida | reverse complement strand
CTAACCCTAACCCTAACCCTAACCCTAACCCTAACCCTAACCCTAACCCTAACCCTAACCCTAACCCTAACCCTAACCCTAACCCTAACCCTAACCCTAACCCTAACCCTAACCCTAACCCTAACCCTAAACCCTAACCCTAACCCTAACCCTAACCCTAACCCTAACCCTAACCCTAAGTTCTGATGAGCGTACGACCCTCTTGTCGGCGGTGATTCTGAAGGCGACGGAGGACAAGGCGATCGCGAAGCGGCGCAGTAGACACGCTTCGTCCGTGAGGAGACCAGGCACGACTCACGACTGAGGGTGCGTGTGTCGCCCTGCTCCTCGCGCTCTGTGCGCATTGAAACGAAGCGAGTTTAGTGACTCAACGGGGCGCATCCCACATCTCCCGTCTCGTTGGAATACAGGCAGACATATAAATTGCCACCGTCTTGCATAGATCACAATCCATGGCTGCGCGTTCTGTCGGGGAGGGAACCGCCCCACGCGTCACCCGACTGTTCGGAGAAGCAGACGAGTGACGCACTGGCGGACACGACAACATATGCGGAAATGATTGTAGAACACTTGCTGAGTATCACATCCCGAGTATGTCGGGCTCTGCGCCAGGAACGTTTGCCGTGCCCCCTGCTCGCTTCCGTGGACCCGGAGACGTGCACGCGCAGGTGGACTAGCAGGCGACGGGCATCGCGACCGACGCCTGGCCCACGTTGCGGGCACCAGCCGAGGGAAGAGAGGGAAGATTGTAGGGAGGACAAGAGACGTACCGGATTCGCTTTGCCCAAGGAGCAGGAGCTTGAACATGCTCTTCTGCTTCTTCCACGCAGCGCGCTCGAGCTTTATCCGCTCGTCAATCTCGTCGTTGACCCTCTTCGCCTCCTCCTCGCGCTGGAGTCTTTGGGCGCGTTCCTGCGCGGACTCTCCCGGGGGCGGCGCGATGGCGACCGAGAGCGGGTCGTCGGGGTCGGTCGAATGGCGGACGGCGTACATGGCGGACGCGAGGGCGGAGGCGGGCAGCCGGGGGAAGTGAGGACGGCGAGGAGGGGATGGTAGGAGGTAGAGAGGATGAGGGAACGAAAGCGCTCCGAACGGCTGAGACGCGGAGAGGTAATACTCGGCGATAGGGCGCTAAAGGAATAAGTAGGCTCGGCGCTAAAGGGCTTGTTCTTCTTGCCAACTTGATGTCGACGCGCTCAGACCTCCGCCGGCATTTGCGCGCTGGCAGATCCGCCTGATCGTTCTCTCCTTCTGCTTTTCAATCTTTCTTCGAAATACAAAGCCATCGCCGACTGGGAACTCTCGCTGGACACACCAGTACTCCGACTGTCCGAACTGAGGGCGGCGGCGAGTCAGAGAACGAGGCCACTGGCGGCGCGAAGAACGCTGTTCGTCCACCTCCGAGATCGGAATCTCACCCGTCCCTTGCGACGCTCTTCAATTACATATGGTCTAGTGCGCCCCAGCAGTGAGACCATTCATATCGGAGCTAACCCTACGGCACGTCCTAGCCCGACGTATGTATGTATGTGTTCTCTCTCAGATTTTTGCAGCCTGCACCGTAACAGTTGACCTTTACTTACTTAGTACCTTCAGACCTCGAGATCTAGCACTCGATACACCACCGCCTAAAGCTATGCCACGCCAATAGACCGCCCGCTCCCGCTCAACGCCACTCGGACGATCTTCGTATCACCACCTAAGTATCGCACCCACGACTCTCATCCGGAGTCTCATACTTACTCGTATGTGGCCTTCGCTGCCACAACTTCCCTGGCAAGTGACACTCTTCTCGCTGCTCAGGTACGTTCGCTGTACCCTCCAGATCATCTGATCGCCGAACAGTCGTCTGTCGCCATTCAAGCTGACAATCCTCCATCTCTCCATCTCCACAATCCCTACCCACGATAGACGATGGTGAGCCCCAGATACCTATTCCGATTGCAAAACGACGAAAACGTCTCCTTGGTAACCCGTCAATTAGGCTAAGAGCCTCGAGGTTACAAATGCGCGTCAAATACAAGTACGCGGTCGTGAACCGCGCTTGCAACCTCCACTCCGCCCGTTTCGCGATCCGTCACTGCTTCTAGCTTCTTCCGGCTTGCTCCGCTTGAAGCCTTCTGTGCGCCCCAACTTGAATCTGGCCTGCTCCGAACTCGCCACACACCTCATCAACACCTCATGTTCAACATTGACGTGCTGTGCAGTCTGCCAGCCTCGGCAGGCGGTGTGAATACCGCGGCCGTGGTGGCGAGGCTACTGCGCTATGTGGGTGAGTACATTTGCTCGGAACGCATGAATCATGCTCAGATGCATGTTCGGCACGTATGCTGTCACCACCCGCGCATGGAATACTCATACTTACTTAGACCTGGAACGCTCTCTGCAGTCGAAGAGAGATGAGTCGTGCTGACACGTCCCTCTTACACAGATACAGTCTTGTGCTCACGGACCACCGTTGCATGCATCCTGCCCCGCTCCGAGCTCGAGTACGTGTGGGCACTGTGAGGCACTGCGATAGACTCAGACTCTGATCCATTCCTTTCAGACAGCCGAGCGCGTTCCTGTCCATCCATCCATCCAACCATCCCTCTTCCGATCCTCCGCCCGAGTCTGTACGCTGCGCCGGCAGCGCCTAAGCGAGACGCCACCAAGGTCCCAGGGGCAGTTCAAGATATGGCGCAGGCGTCACAGCTACCGAAAAGGAGGGAGGTCACCGTCGGCGAGCGTGGGTAGCTTGCTCTGCGCTAGTGGTACTTCAAAAATGTAAGCAGGGACTCTTTCTTTTGACCGCGTCGATGCAAATTGATCGTCCACCGATCTGAGGCCGCCGACGACGCCGATTCCGAGCACCGGACGTGGCGGCATGCTCTTGCGGCCAGGCTTCGCCGCCGGTCGCTATGTAGTGACTACTACCAGCTTGCAAGGACCTGCAGTTGCGATCGTTCCTGTCGAGTACGCACCCTCTCCTCCACTGTTTGACTGTCCGAACGCCTGCTTACCCCGTTTAGATCTTGTCGTGTCCCGAACGGACTGCCAAGGCACGGACTCGTCGTCGGTATCGCCAATGTCGTGCTTTAGCTCATGACTAGCCCACATTGTTGATCGACCACCCTTCCGATCGAGCTTCCCTGTCCGCTCCATCCAGACCCAAGGACTCTGCAGCGAACTGTCACCACCACCGCGTCCGCGTTGCATCCACGGCATCCCTCAACTCTCCGAGTGCTTGCACACGCTAGCCAGCCCACCTCTCGTCGTGAGTCCGAGCCGGGGTGTCGTCTATCGAGCCACGGAGCCCATCGGCAACGGGTGGGCGTGGACATCCGAGTCCGCATACGTCCGCCGTGGAATGGCCATGTTCCCACTCACGACGACGTCCTCCCATAGTCCACGCCAGCGCGAGCACCGAACCATCCGAATGTCTGCATGGCCTCATTGCTGCCTTCTCTGTCCGTTCTGAATGCGGCAGACGACGACCAACGACGTCGTCCGACTCCGAACCGCTCGTTGGGCCTTCGAGATGAACGAGACAGATCTCACCCGTGTCGTCGGCCGTCTCCCGGTCGGCACAAACAGAAGCGACCGCAACCCGACGAATGGGGCGCTGCACCCTCTTCTGCTGTCCAGCTCAGCCCATCGCGCGGCGCGCACACTGCTCAGATCTCGTCGGCCTTTGCGCAGGGTTAGTCCAAGCGAATGTGCAGCGGTCGATTGAGCTTCGTCACACGAGACTCCAGCGTGGTCTGGGAGCGGACGCGGTTGCCTGCAGCTAGCAGCTAGACCGAGACGACGAGGGCGCGGCGGCGCCGTTTGAATTGGAAGCCGTCGAGTGAGTACTGGATGCGGTCAGACGCAACGCAGCGCGAGGCGGTGCGGTCTGCGTACCACCGGCAGGGCGGGAACGAGAGCGGCGGGCAGGGGAGCAGCGGCTCGGGCGGGTCGAAGTCGGAAGATGCGACAGAGGTCATGATCGCGAGTGCGGAGGACATGAAGTGCCATGCGCGTTTCACCGGATTCTGGACGTGGGCTGATGCAAACTCTATCGCGCACGTCCTGCAGCTTCCTGGACGACATCGCGCGCATCGCCCAGCGCGACTACGAGCCGTCGACGGTCGGACGACGATGTGGTGCGCTCGCGCCTCCGCACCATCGGCGTGCAGGAGTACGAGCTCGTGATGGAGAAATGGGGTGTGTAGCCGTCTCGCGTCTTCCACACCCCAACACTGACTGCATCGCAAAGCGGACAGCCCCGACGACGAAGGTGTCGCGGGGATGAACGATCTACGACGTCGGTGGGTCCCGGACCTCGCTTCTCTGCGGGTGTGTGCCCTGGTCCGTGCGTGGGCGTTGTTCGACGACGCAAACGCGATCCTGTTCCTCGCGCCGATCTCATGCTTCGACGCTCGAAGACTCGTGTTTGCTCTGGAAGGGGATCGTGCAGTCAAAGCTGCTTGCCAATTGCATCATCATCATCCGTGCGTCTGTCCGCCGTACTTTGGCTGCCCAGGGGACGCTGCGAGAACACGAGCCCGGTGCTTGCCTTCCCTTCTTATTTAACACGAGAGGGTGCTGACACGACGCGTGCTGTAGACCTGCACCCGAAGTTCAGAGACCAGCAGCGCGGGTACTCGCAGCAGCCGGGACGGCCGTTCTATGGCTACGTCACGACGGCGATCGCGAGTGGCAGGCTCGGTCCGTTTCGAGGCGATTCACTGATGGTGCTACAGGACATGAAGGGGACGGCATCGACTTTGGCCTCGGTGCGCGTGCGGACCATCACTCATTAGGGTCTGCTCGAGGTTCTTCGACGGTGCGTGTCTTCAACCTGTCCGAACCTCAATGGACGGGCAGACAACCGCTCGGAGTATCTTACTCGAAGGGCATGATGGGGCAGTCAACGTGTGTGCGCTCACTCCTCGGGGTGAGTACATCGCGAGCGCGCCCACGGATAAAACGGTGCGGCTATGGAGGACCGAGGACGGAGTGTGCGACAACGTTCACGGAGCACGAGGCGGCGGTCACGCACATCGTGATCTCGTCCGACGGGAGGATATTGGCATCCGGAGCGGAGGATGGGACGGTGTGCGTGAGGAATATGGTGGAGATCGTGTTCGACGCGGGTGAGATCAAGCGGTAGACGCTGGGGTGGGGGCTTCTGAACACCGTAGTACGGTAGACGGGGTGAGCAAACTTGATTGCTTGTAGTTGATTCATGAGCTGCAATCACGCGACAACAGGTACCGCACCCATGGAAAACTGAGATGAACGTTTGCCAGATTCTTCGAGTTGAGATGGATGTATTCGGTGCACAAATGTATGTGGAAGGATTGTACCAGCTAGCACGCGTAGAGGCAGGATTCCAGATTGGAAGTATCGGTGGTTGTGATGCCCATCCGTGCTCGCGACCGCTGTCAGGTATGATGGTATGCATGTCGCGAGAGGGACTCGTCTCCGAGTCCTTCGTGTGAGATGCGGTCTGCACCATTCAGGAGGGCTTCAACTCGAGTCGTCCCACTGAGCTTGGAGAGCGTCTCTTCTGCACTACCGGAGCAACATGGAGACGTCAAGTCGCCAGAAGCTGTCGCGGGTGCCTAAGATCCGAATGGAGTGGTACGGCTTAGAGTGCAATGTCGAGAGGCTGCGAGGATGAGGAGATTGACGTACTACTTGGCTAGCACATTAGAGACAATGCGACACCGCGGTGGTCTGGCACAAGTATCGAGTCGGCGGCGGAGGCAGAGCTTCGGGTGGCATCGTAAGCCGTATCCCGACCGGTGCGCAGTCGTGAGCATCTACGTGGTACATTAGTCGTTACCCTAAGGCAGAGCGCGATCTACTTCTGTGCACGATACCTTCGAGTTCCAGTGCAGACGCGAGAGCGGCGGGGTAAGAGTATACGGGGTCCGGTCAGCGTTCTGGCGGGTGCAGCCGGCCGTGAGCGACATGGAGATGAGCGGATAACGTCCGAACATTCCGACGGCGGCTCACGGCGGGGGCTCAGGGCCGATTCGGATGGAATCCAAGCCATTCCGAGCTGACCTGAAGAGTTCCACGACATCAGCGGAGTGGAAGAACAGGTTGCAGGGGCCTGCGCGGCCGGACACGTCAGACGTACCTGGTCCCTTGGCGTGCATGGTCTCGAGCCCACGAGAGCGGAGACGCACAGAGTATCAGCAGATCCCCGAATGCTCTATACAGCCTGCGTTCTCATTAACTCATCGTTGGACGTTGCAGCAGCCCCCTCCCGCACCGTCTCGCCAAAGCCGTCTCCGTCTATGCGCCCGGGCATCATACTTACACCGCTGTCTACCGGGAGCCGGACCCACCTGCTCTGATGCACCTGCCATCGCCATATGCAGAATCGCAGCACTGCAGCGCGGCGCGGCGTGTCAGCACGGAACACAGCACAGAACAGGAGCAAGGGCAGGGAGACACTCACGCGCCCATCCAGACGTTCGTGAGCACGGTTGGCCTGCCGAAAACGGACGTAAAGCGGAACTCGGTGTCGAGCGCGAGGCACGTCGTCGCGGCGAGGAACGCGGCCGCGAAGTATTCGAACGACTGCGAGGGCGTGTCACTGTGAAAGTCGATCTGCAAGAGCGCGCGAAGAGACGTGCCACTGGGGAACTGATCGTGCCGTCCTCGACGGCTTCCTTGCGTGCTAACGAGCGCGTTCCCGACCCGCACCCAGAACGTCATGGCGACGAAGCCGGCGTGAGTGGCGGTGACTGCCGTGAACGCTGTTGAGCCTTACTCGAGGACAGTTCCGATGGAGATGAGTTGCAGGGGAAGCGTGACGAGGTAGAGGACGAGGGATATTTGGACCTCGGTTCGACCTGGAGGAAAAGATGTGTCAGTCTCTCATCCAGATAACGGTTGGCTGTGGTACAGACGAAGGTGTCTGGCGTATAGCAGGATGTAGATGTCTCATGTCCTGTGCTCGCCCATGCGCTCAGGCATGTCTTCGGTAGTCTGTTGTAGAGATCCCGACGCGTCGTTCGTTCGCGGATGACCAGTCTGCCCGCATCGCGCGGCATGCACATGCTGCGGTCCATTGCGCCGCAGTGCGGAACAAGACATCTGCTGCCCTTGGTATGTCAATCCTGACGTCGTCGACAGGGAGTGACCATCGCCGACCGCTCTCAAGTCACCGTGCGCAGCGACATCCCGACGCGCGCGCGCGCACTTCCGACGTCCCGATGTTCTACTGCGTGGTCGGGGACCTGGAGGGGCTGCCGCTGTGCTGCCCCGCGCTCCGCGTCCTCAGCCTCGAGGTCACGGACGCCACGTTCCTCCACGACCACTCCGCGCCCCACCGGAGCCACCGACGACAGAAGGCAAATGCCTGGGGCGTTCGCAAGATGTGCATCAGCCGGGACCGTGCACACGCACTAACACCGTGTACGCTCTCGATCGGTGGTGGGGGAAACATTCGAGAGGACCACCGCAAGATGGGGCTGCAGGGACGTTATGTGGTTGTAGTAGCGTCACTGCGGGCCATAGGCGGGCACCGGGCGGAAGACGGGCGATGGAATTGAAAGGGACAGCAGCGGCCAGGAGGTACGGATTGGCAGAACGTGTGGAAGGCGCGTGCCTCATTCACGTACGAGCGCATCTACCGCACAAGCGTAGAGGGAGAGAGGGCGGAGGGAGTGCGTGTGGGAGAGAGGGCGGGTTGACAGACTCGTGCTCAAGAGGAGACGAGGACAGACGGGAGGTGTGAGATGCCGCTCTAGCCTGCAAGAGTCGCGCCACGAAGTCGGAGCGGCTGCTCCCATGTGTATACGCACATGGCCACGGTAAGAACAAGAGGACCCACCCGCCGTCGCAATACGTCCTGACGTTGTCGGAAAAGAGCCTCTACCCGTGATCGGGGTTCACATCGCTGTGCGTGGCCGCGGCGAGTGGTCACAGGTGGGTGTGATGTGGGTATACCGACATATGTTCGTGCGTGATGTCGACCAAGGTCCGAGCACATGCACGTTAAGCAAAACGTGTTACTTGAACTGCTTGCGACTGCAGCCATCAGGTCCACGATCCGAGATGGAGAGACGCGGGGAGGAGGCAGGTGTTTCTGCGGGTGCGGAACGTGAGGGCAGTGGCTGTCGGTTTGGGGTGAGAGCGAAGCGAGGGCATTAGGTGACACAGATCTTGGAGATTGCAAACATTGACCCCATGTGACGAACGTGCCAGACGCGGTGCAGCATGAACGGGAGGTGGAGAGAGAATAAAGGGAGCGAGTACGAGAGCTCCCGCGTCTCCCGACAGGCGTAGGTTGGCAGGACTCGCGCGAGGGGGATGATGAAGGCCGAGATGTGTGCCATGCGCATCATGACCTCTGTCAATGGCGAATGGGTTGCCTAGCGGGCAAGCGTGGCGGTGACGGCAGAGACGGCAGAAAGGATGAGATAGCCACGCGTAGGTCGGGAAGAGGGGACGAGTCTTGCGGAAGAGACGAGCACGACACGAGAAAGAGGGAAAGGCGGACGAAGAGGGAAGAAGGAGAGATACTCACATACGGCCGCACTTGTCCAGGTTGCGAGTACGTACGATGAGCAGGAGAACGAAGAGGAAGCTCAGGCCGGACGCGATGATGTCCGCGATGTTGACCAGAGAGTCGGCCGACGCGGGCCACACTCAGTCACTCCGACGAGCGTACATGCAAAATTACTCTCGAGCGTCGATCTGGTTTGCGACGGGATTTGCAGCTGTGCGATTGTAGCTGGAAAGAGAGGTGAGCCCGACAGCCTGAAGGGCGAGGGCAAGGGACTGACTTGGCAATAGAAGAGATTGCACCATGGATATGAAGGTACAGTTTTGCGCGATGTCCGCAGAGCAAGTCCCCCCGACGAGGTCAGCGCAGCGACGGCGGGCGAGAGCGCGAGGCGGGACCTGGCGGGACAGCGACAATGAAGGAGAATACGAAGGGACCTAAGCCTGCAGCTTCAGCGTACAAATGCACCTTCGGGCCGTACGGGCCGGATTACCTAATCTGAGCTCGACCCCACACGCCGAGAGGCCTGCAGCCACTACTCCGACCAGTCTCGGCTGTATAAGGTATTCTCATCAGATATCCCGTACAGGTGCGTCTCCGGCAAGTCTGCTCTGCTTTTGAACAGTCTCAACGGCGTTGTTTACACTACACCAACTTGCCTCTCCATTGCCGTGGCCACGCAGCGTCCTCTCCGGCTCCACGGACTCTCGTCTTTCAACCATTGGCTTGTACAATCTCTCAATAGTCTTTGAGCTTCAGAGGCACAGTCCATCCCCTCGCTTCTCACTCTCCACGTCTGAAAAGTGGGGTGTCTTCAAAACTCGCCTCACGCGCGACCCTCCTCATGATTTTGCTCGCCATGCTCGAACGAGCACGCTCGACCCTCTCACTCGACTCGGAGCCGTCTGCCAGATGTTGCGTGCTACTCACCTGCCTCAGCGGGCAATTACCCTCTTTGAAAGCTTGACGGCTCGCCGTGGGCGCTTTCCTTTCCTCTCTCATCATGCACGCTGTTGCCACTCGGTGAGTGCCTCGATGATCTCTGCAAAAGTGCACCTTCCGATCTCGACAGCCAGCACACACAACTATCAGGACACGTTCGCTCGCACCTCCCCCGCACCCGTCGCCTGCCGTCTATACACACCAGTTCGTGCGACGCCGGCCGTGCCCTCCTCACGCCCACCCCTACCAGACGCACGTCACGCACCTGAGGCTATAGGATGCTCACCGCTTCTCATCCGCCAGCCTGTCTCCGCCGCACACAGTCTGCCTCCAACGGTCCTTCACCCGTCCTCAGCCTGGCTCTCCCCACCACCTCTCCCAGACGACGAGCTACGATTCTCGTTGCCCTCAACCTGGCTGTATTCCCGGGCACCGCCGACGCGAATGACTCTATCCCATCCTCCCAAGTGCTGACTCTGATGCTGACGACCGGCCGTGGCCTGTCGACGCAGACCGCAGATAGCTTC
This sequence comes from Daedaleopsis nitida, assembly GCA_022606115.1. Lineage (NCBI taxonomy): Eukaryota > Fungi > Basidiomycota > Agaricomycetes > Polyporales > Polyporaceae > Daedaleopsis > Daedaleopsis nitida. Next base: position 3,027,856 of record JABYQM010000007.1, on the reverse strand, counting down.
TTGCGCCTCCCGGACGTTCCTACCGAGCGACACTCGGAGCGCACAGTGTGTGGACTCGTGGCATCTTGCGCCCAAGACAGGACGGCCGGAGCCATCTGCACGCACCGCCGCACGGGATCCCACGTCCGAGGTGTACGCCGAAATGCGACTGTACTACGACCTCCCCCTTTCACGCACCCGTCCGACGTTCAAGTCTGCAGAGTGCCGCACCGGGACCCATGTCGACCGCGGTCGGTGTCTTCCCCATTCTCAGGCGAAGCATCGCGCTCACATAGTCCATCTAGCTCTCGCTCTGATCTTAGCGGGCTGCGACCCACACTTCAGACGCTCCGCCGTCGTGGCCGAGGGTCTCTTCCATCCTTCGCACACACCGTCCCTCCGCCCCGGACGCGAGTACGCTCCCGTCGTCCGAGATCACGACGTGCGTGACCGCAGCCTCGTGCTCCGTGAACGTCGCGACGCACGCTCCGTCCTCCGTCCCCCATAGCCGCACCGTGCAGTCCGCGGTCGCGGTCGCGACATACTCGCCTCGCGGAGTGCACGTTAACGCGTTGACGCGTGCATTGTGTCCACAAAGTAGGATGGTCTGGGGAGGGTGCCGTCGGCCGCAAAGCAAGCCGCATTCCTGTGCGAGAAAAGACGTTGGACAAGGAGTCCGCAGAGAGCTGAACGGAGCACGGCAGTGTGAAAGGACGGCGAACGGGCAGACCAGTGTCGACGCTCCATGTCCATACCGAGCCGCAACTGGACACGCCGATCCGCGCGACTCGTGCGAGTCAGTGAACGCCGCCGCGAGGATGAACTCTCTCGGCAGGGCCTCTTCACTACTAGGGAAGGACAAAAGCATGAACCTCCAGCGCAGGGTCGGGATATCGGTGCCGACGTTCCAACGCAGCACCATCCCTGGGGTGTGCCAGTCCGCCAGCCAGCGTTCGTCCGCCGAGACCGCAGAAGCCCCCGGACGGAGCTTCGAAAACGATGGGTGAACGCGTCGGGGTGTACTTGGCTTGCGATCCTCTGGATCACCGGCGGCCAACGTTCTCCGGGTTGAACGGCGCGACGAACACTAGCCCGTTGTCGCCGATGAAGACGATTCTTGGGGATGAGCGTAAGAGGATGTGGGCGAGTACTGCATGAATGGAGTGAGCCGCGGGTTCAACAGGGTACGTTTGATAGCTGTTGTAGCAGTCATCAGTCATCAAGGAGTTGAGACGCGGTATGGTGGTATTCAGCGCAATGGCCGAACACTGTTCAGGCAATGGCGGGTCGTGTGCGAATCGAGATAAAGATCAGCTCGCGGTGCCTTGTACATACCTACTGAACGCTCTCTCGGGTCAGCGTCACGCATCGATATCTTGAAAGCAGCGTGTTACATATAGGTAGGTTCTACAGCGACAGTAGGAGGATGACATGATATATACCGTCACTAGATCTGGTACCATCACGAACTGTGGCTCTTCACGAAACGGTTTTCTATGCCACGATTCACTTGTTCAACTTGTGGCTCATCCTGAGCTTCGACTCGTCCTATCTATCAGCGTAACTTCTATGGGCTCGGTTCAAGACTTCGACGTCACTCACCATACAGACACATCTCAGGTCACCCCCGTAACCCATCTCTCCAGACCATTGCCTACTCAACACCGTTCCTGCCAGGGAGAATCTCCTCCATTTTCCGCACGCACACCGTCCCGTTCTCCGCACCGGACGCGAGGACACTCCCGTCGTCCGAGATCACGAGATGAGTGACCGCCGCCTCGTGCTCTGTGAATATTCCGACGCACGTTCCGTCCTGTGTCCTCCACAGCCGCACTGTGCAGTCCGCGGACGCAGTCGCGATATACTCGCCCTCGGGAGTGAACGCGAACGCATTCACGGCCGCATCGTGCCCCACGAGCAGGACACTCGGAGTATGGTCGCCATTCGTCCGCCGGTAGTCCGCCAAGTCGAATACCCGGACCGCTGAGTGGCATCCGCAATTGTGGTCTGTGACCGCGCGGGACTCAACGCGGGTGTTCGCAGTACGTCCTTGTGAGGTCCAGGCAAGCCGCATGCCCGAGCGCGCGAACGCGATACGCGAGGAATCGGTGGCAAGGAGAGTCGAATCAGGCACGACGGGCAACGGTGAAATCCGTTCGAAGGGAAATAGTTGAGACAGTGGCGTGACACATGATAATTCTCACGACGTCGATCAGGCTACCACCCGCAAGAATACTCTACATATCCCATTGACTGCCAGAACAATGTCCCTTAATCGGAAAGTTTATGAGTATCGGCGTGAGGGTACTCGAGGGAAATTCATGAGAATCATCATATACCTTAACAAAGTCCGACCATGAAAAAGGCTGACGGCTGCCTAACCAAAGGGAATTCTAATGACGTCCTTATGGTACATTACATCCCACTGATTACAATGGACTGTTCATGTAGCGTTGGTCCCGAATTTGAAAATTTCTGTATTTCCCTTTTCCATTGCCGGGCTTTGTAAAGATGTATGATATTTCCTAAGAATTTCCCTCAAGTGCCCTCACGCCGAAGCTCATAAGATTTCCTGCCAAGAGACATTGTTCTGGCAGTCAATGGGATATGTAGAGTATTCTTGCGGGTGGTAGCCTGATCGACGTCGTGAGAATTATCATGTGTCACGCCACTGTCTCAACTATTTCCTTGAAAGCGGATCTCACCGTTGCCCGTCGTGAGGCCCGGGACTGAGTGCAAATGGGCGCCGAAGCGGTATCCCGGTCTCGACGTCCCATATCCAGACCGTGCCATGGTTGGAAACACCGACCAAATAGTTCAAGCAAGTCTCCCCCGGGTCGTTGAATGTGGCTGCCACAATGAAGGAGTCGGACACGGCTGACTCGGTGTCACTCGACCATGAAGGAAGGAAGAAGCGCGAGTGCAGTATCGGGGCCGAGTCAGACAGGATGTCCCAGACAAGGACCATTCCAGCTGTGTGCCAGTCCGCAAGCCAATGCTCATCAGCGGAGACGGCAGACGAGCCCGCGCGAAGCTCGGAAGACGTGGGGTGAATTGGTTCCGGGTTTCTTCGCTCTCGAATCAGCGGTAGTACCACTTCTTTGAGATCATCCAGCGGTATTGCATCCACCACGCCATCGTCTGAAAGAACGATGATCCTAAGAGGCCCGCCGCTCGCGCAGACAACATATGAAATTGTTGTGTTGTTGCCAATGGGCGACCCATCAGATAGGAGGGATTCGTGTCGACTGAAAGCGGCGAAAGTCTGTGACTCATGCATGGGATTGGAGGGGCCTATCGTAAACCTCAAGACCTCAGGCACCTGTCGGCGGGGAGAGGTGTAGATGGGCGCTAGGAACGATCCGTAAAGCCGATGATCCCAGGTGGAACAGAAACCTTCGTATTGGATACTCCAAGTGAGTATCTGATGAGAGCTGCAGCTGAATATGAGCACGCCTGCATGACCAGCAGCGAGATGTGTGACCGGTTTGTGGCTTTCATGTCGATATGTCCAATGGTACATGCATAAATCTGAATGCCGCATCGCTGTCAGTGCCGAACAGCACGCAATACAAGAACTGTACACTTGCCAACGTTGGTAACGACATGGAATATGGATTGTGCTGCAGAGCGGGGTAAAAGAGCTTCGAGAGCTTCGGTCCAGCGATTACAGTGCCTCCTCGAAGCCTTGGGCAACACAATCTCGACATCATGACGACGCCCATCCCTACTTGCGGCAAGAGCTTGATCCAACCGTTCCCACTGCCGTCGGACCATGGCCTTTGGCTCTGACAGATATATCGACAGCTCAAGAGAGGGGAAATTTGTCATGTCGATTCTGAGTGTCCGGATTGTAAGGGGTAACACGGCTTCGACAATAAGCGAGACACGATAGATTTCTGATTTCTGAGTCTCGGCATGGTCAGGGACGCTGTTGACAATCAGAGTCAACACGGTGAGGCTCTGATACGAAGCAAGTGGCTTCGGTAGAATGACATCTTGGGCTACAAACAAGCATTCATTAGTTTTCAGTGTCTCTTTGTCTCGGCCAAGTTATATGTCAAACTAACCTTTCTTGTCAGGATTGGCAAGCTGCTGCGCATCGATCGCAAGATGGGTGAGAACGGGAGCTAAAGGAGCTTCCAGTGTCCGTAGTAGTGAGATGGACGGGCGATAGTGCAGTCTGGCATTGCTTATCTGCAATTCGACCATGAGCATTGATAGTATTAATGGGACTATCCGAGCTGTACCTCCAGACTCGAGAGCTTGAGCTCGATCAACAGGCGGTTGAAAAGGCGATCCAATCTAGTGATCCCTCGACTCTTGACAGAAATGTCCCTGATTTTTAGCGAGTACAGGACAGGAAGGGCAAGTAGGAGCTTCATCAGATCTGTCTCGCGGTCCAGCGTGATTCCGATGAGGCTCAGTTCCCCGATGACCGAGTGGCACCGCAGGCATGCGAAATCAACAGGTTGCAGAGAAACAGTCTTTCTATTCCTGCTGCGAAAGGTCCATCTTCGTAGGTTGGGGAGGAGCGGCAGTAACACAACCGATGCGGTATCAAAGATACCACTGGGGCTGTAGGACGAAAGCCCGCATGCAAGTATCACCATATCTTCAATGTCAACGTGTTTAATGAGTTGTGAGATACTGATGGAGGATCCGAGGAGGAGAATGAGGGATTCCAGTGTATTCACATCTTCAATACGGACCGTGCGGAAGAGATGAGCGCGACTGCGAGGGAGCCAAGCCTGGCAGGTAAGGGTGCAGCTTCGTAGAGCCCGATAGTCGTCGCATAGTTCGTCGACGACGAGTTCCGCAACTTCCGTGGGTACTCGACAAGACAGAGTCGCCATGAGAGGATGCTGCTCACGATAGTGGTAGTGGTAACTGAAGGAGAGCGGTGGGAACAGGCAGGGCAGATCGATACGATAACACGGCGCTACAACTCAGCGTGTGGATCATCGAGGCGCTTACATGGACGTGGAGTGTCGTTCCAGTGCCAGCGTATACTCGCTCTTGCGAGTCTCTATCCATACAGACACGGTGAGTAAAACAGGTCGATTTTGTTAACCGAGTAGGTGAGCGTACGGTCTACTATATGAATATATGTACAGTAAACATGTCGAACATAGATTGACTAGTAGTGACAACCTCCTATTATCACTCAACACGTCTGTCCGCCTGACTAGCTGGCTGCCCGGGAGACGCTGCGAGAACAGAGCCCGGTGCTTGCCTTCCCTTCTTATTTAACACGAGAGGGTGCTGACACGACGCGTGCTCTAGACCTGCAACCGAAGTTCAGAGACCAGCAGCGCGGGTACTCGCAGCAGCCGGGACGGCCGTTCTATGGCTACGTGACGATGGCGATCGCGAGTGGCAGGCTCGGTCCGTTTCGAGGCGATTCACTGATGGTGCTACAGGACATGAAGGGGATGGCATCGACTCTGGCCTCGGTGCGCGTGCGGTTCTTCGACGGTGCGTGTCTTCAACGGCATTCAACGCGTTTGCGCTCACTCCTCGGGGTGAGTACATCGCGACCACGCCCACGGATAAACTATGGAGGACCGAGGACGGAGTGTGCGTCACAACATTCACGGAGCACGAGGTGGCGGTCACGCACATCGTGATCTCGTCCGACGGGAGGATATTGGCATCCGGAGCGGAGGATGGGATGGTGTGCGTGAGGAATATGGTGGAGATCCTGTTGCGCGGGTGAGATTAAGCGGTAGAGGCTGGGGTGGGGGCTTCTGAACACCGTAGTACGGTACGCGGGGTGAGCAAACTTGATTGCTTGTAGTCGATCCATGAGCTGAAATCACGCGACAGTAGGTACCGCACCCATGGAAAACTGAGATGAACGTTTGCCAGATTCTTCGAGTTGAGATGGATGTATCTGGTGCACATATGTATGTGAAAGGATTGTACCAGCTAGCACGTGTAGAGGCAGGATTCCAGATTGGAAGTGTCGGTGGTTGTGATGCCCATTCGCATGCGTTAGGTATGATGGTATGCATGTCGCGAGAGGGACCTGTCTCCGAGTCCTTCGTGTGAGATGCGGCCTGCACCATGCAGGAGGTATTGAACTCGAGTCGTCCGAAGCTTGGACTTTGGAAGAGTGTCTCTTCTCCGCTGCCGGAGCATCATGGCGACGTCAAGTCGCCAGTCGCCAGAAGCAGTCGCAGGTGTCTGAGCTCCGGATGGAGTGGTACTGCTTGGGGTGCAATGTCGATAGGCTGCGAGGACGGGCAGAAAAGAGTGCCGTACTGCTTGACTACCATCTTCATTGCCGCAGGGGAAGGAGCGCATGTACGTGGCACTGCTCCTAGACTGGTGCACCGTCCGTCGCGAGAGGGTGCTTGCCAAGTTGCGTCATGAGTCGTTCCGAAGCTGTCCATGACAGAGATGACGTGGCACGGCGGTGGTCCGACGCAACCGTTGAGTCCGCGGCGGCAGCAGAGGCAGAGGCAGAGCTTCGGGTGGCATCGTAAGCCGTATCCCGACCGGCGCGCAGTCGTGAGCATCTACGTGGTACGTTAGTCGTTAGGCCTAAGGCAGAGGACGATCTACTTCTGTGCACGATACCTTCCAGTTCCAATATAAACGCGAGAGCGGCGGGGTTAGAGTATACGGGATCCGGTCAGCGTTCTGGCGGGTGCAGACGGCCGTGAGCGACATGGAGATGAGCAAATAACATCCGAACATTCCGCCGCAGCCTCACGGCGAGTTCTCAGTTCCGATTCGGATGAAATCCAAGTGATTCCGAGCTGATCTGAAGAGTGCCACGGCGTCAGCGAGGTGGAAGAACGGGCTGCAGGGGCCTGCGCGGCCGGACACGTCAGACGTACCTGGTCGTCCCTTGGCGTGCATAGTCTCGAGCACACGAGAGCGGAGACGCACACAGTAGCCCGAGCGCTCCGTCTCGCCAAAGCCGTCTATTTGCCCGGGCATCTTACACCGCTGTCTACCAGGAACTGCACCCACCTGCTATGACGCACCTTCCATCACCATATGCAGAATCGCAGCACTGCAGCGCGGCGTGTCAGCACGGAACGCAGCACAGAACAGGGGCAGGGGCAGGGAGACACTCACACACCCGTCCAGACGTTCGTGAGCACGAAGAGCGGGAGTGTTGTGCAGGCTGGCCTGCCGAAGACGGACGGGGAGTGGAGCTTGGTGTCGAGCGCAATGCACGTCGTTGCCGTGAGGAGCGCGGCCGCGGAGCATTCGAACGGCTGCGAGGGCGTGTCATTGTGAAAGTCGAGCTGCAAGAGCGCACGAAGAGACGCACCACTGATCGTGCCGTCCTCGACGACTTTCTGGCGTGCTCACGATCGCCACGTTCCCGAGCCGCGCCCAGAACGTCGCGGCGACGAAGCCGGCGTGGGTGGTGGTGACTGTCGGGAAAGCTGTTGAGCCTTACTCGGGGAAGGACCCAGCGGAGATGAGTCGCAGGGGATGCAGAGAACGTGGGACATGTGGAGCCTGATTTGACCTGGAGGAAAAGAGGCGTCAGTCTCTCGTCCAGGTAACGATTGGCTGTGGCAAAGACGAAAGTGTCTGGCGTATAGCAGGGTGTCTCATGTCCTGCACTCGCAGACTGCCTGGACTCGGAGAACGACCCTACTTCTCGACTTTGCCTCCCTCCGTTTCCCCAAAGCGAGCCCATTGGCTCAGGCATGTCTTCGGTATTCTGTTGTAGAGATCCCGACGCGTCGTTCGTTCGCGGATGGCCAGTCTGCCCGCATCGCGCGGCATGCACACTGCACATGCTGTGGCCCATTGCGCCGCAGTGCGGAATAAGACATCTGCTGCCCTTTGTATGCCAATCCTGACGTTGTCGACAGGGAGAGACCATCGCCGACCGCTCTCAAGTCGCTGTGCGTAACGACATCCCGACGCGCCCGCGTCGGACGTCCCGATCTTCTACTGCGTCGTCGGGGAACTGGAGGGGCTGCCGCTGTGCTGCCCCGCGCTCCGCGTCCTCAGCCTCATCCTCGAGATCACGGATGCCACGTTCCTCCGCGACCACTCCGCGCCCCACTGGAGCCACCATTGACAGAAGGCGAAGGCCTGGCGCATTCGCAAGATGTGCATCAGCGGAGGCAGTGCACACGCACAACACCACCTGCGCTCTTTGAACAACCGCGGGGGAAGGAGTCGAGAGAAGCACCGCGAGATGGGCAGAATCATGTATGTTTCGGGGAGACGGTTGTGCAGGCGCGAAATGTGGGTGTAGTAGCGTTCACTGCGGGCTCTGGGCGGAAGACGTGGCGAGGGAATCAGGGAGGACAGCAGCGGCCAGTAGGTACGGACAAGCGGAACGTGTGGAAGGTGCGTGGTTCCCTCGTACGAGCGCGTTTACCGCAGAAGGTGGGGAGAGAATGGAGGTAGTGCGTGTGGGAGCTTGGGCGTGTCGATAGACTTGGGTTGGAACGCGCGCGCGAGGGGAGATGAGGCCGGACGGCGGGAGATGTGAGATGCCCGCGACGTTGCATCTAGCCTGCAAAAGGTGCGCAGAAGGCAGAGGCTGCAAGGGGATAGCACACTGTCGCCGCACAAAGTCGACGCAGCTGCTCCCATGGTAGACATATGGCCACGGTAAGTCGACACACGCCGTCGCAGTATGTCTTGACATTCTCGGCGCAGAACCTCTATCCGTGAATTGTGTGATGGACCCGCGGAGGTCGGGAAGGGGAGGCGAGTCTTGCGGAAGATGCGGGTAGAAAAGCGACGGGGACGACACGAAGAAGAGGCAAAGGGAGGCAAAGCGGTACTCACCTACGGCCTCGATCTACCGGGTTGCAAGCACGATGAACAGGGGAACGACAAGGGAGGTCAGGTGCCCCGGACGCGATGATGTCTGCGATGTTGGCCAGAGAGCCGTTACGCGGGGGAACCCCACACTCGGGGTTCACTCCGGCGGGCGTAGGTACGGATTTTCCCTCCAGTGTCCATCTGCTTTGCGATGGCAAATGCAGCTGGGCGATTGTAGCTGGAGAGACAGGTGAGCTCGGCGGGCTGGAGGACGAGTGCAAGGCACTTACGTAGCGAGCATGCACCCTCCATATGAAGATACCTTTTGCGAAAAGTCCCCAGAACGAGTCATCCTGACGAGCTCAGTGCGGCGACGGCGGGCGAGAGCACGAGGCGGGAGAAGGCGGGAGATCTACACAGCGAGAACGAAGGAGAATACGATGGGAGTTAGTCCGAAGCAGCATATGCTCCTGCGGGCCCTACGGGACGGATTACTTAATCTGAGTTCGCCCCTCAGGCTCCTCAAATCATCCTCCTCTCCCTCGCTCTCTCGGTCGATATCCTGAGGCCTGCAGCAGTACTGTCAATGGTCTACAACCGTTGGTTGCCCACGTCTCTGGGTACTTGCTCTGGTCGCTCAGGCTTTGTATCTGCTCCCATATGCATTGTGCCTTTCTTTGTTCTTCGCCTTACGACGACCCCTGTAACTACGATGGGTGCACTCTCCCCGTCAAGTCAAGTCGCTGCTCCTACAACCTTGAAACTCATTCAACGCTCGACCTGCGGATGTGGACTCTGTGTCGCCACTAAACTTGCCGTAGTGTCCCTCTCGCGCAGACACGAGCTGTCATCAAGCTCATGCCACGAACACGTTGCGGGGAAACTGTTTCATTCAAGCTCTCGGGCAGCACTATACATACTACAGGTGAGTGCATATCCTCCACGTTCACGTTCTCAATATGTGCGGCTCCTGTATGTCGCTTCCTCCGCTGTCGTCTCCTCCATGAACAATACTAGACCTTCACTTTGCCTCCCTAGACTTGCCCGACCGACCAGCCTCGGCTGTATAAGCTCTCCTCAGATATCTCGTACAGGTGCGTCCCTGATCCTTCATGCTAAATGGGGGGCCTGCTCTGCTCCAAAACAGTCGCAACGCCGTTGTCTACACTACATCAACTTGCCTCTCCATCACCACAGCCACCGATCGAATGTCGTCTCCGGCTGCACCGTTTCTCGTCTCTCAATTTGCATCCCTCCAACAGCCCTGTGAGCTATAGAGGCACAATCCATCCCCTCGCTTCCCACACTCCACGTTTGACAAGGTGTCTTCGAAACTCGCCTCGTGCGCGATCTCCCTCACGATCGTGCTCGCGATGCTCGAACGAGCACGCTCGACCCTCTCCCTCGACTCGGACCCGTCTGCCAGCTATTTACCTGCCTCAGCGAATACCCACCCCTCCTTGAAAGCTTGACGACTCGTCATGCGAGACTTCCTTTTCCCTCTCATCATGCACGCTGTGGCCACTCGGTAAGTGCCTCGATGAGCTCTACAAAGGTATATCTTCCGATCTCAACAGCTAACACACACTGGCATAACCACCAGGGCACGCTCGCTCGCACCTCTCCCGTGCACGTCGCCTGCCTTCTATACACACCAGTTCGTGCGACACCGGCTACACGCCTGCGGCCCGCGCTCCTCACACCCACCCCGCACCTGAGGCTATGGGCTGCTCGCCGCTTCCCGTCTGCCAGCCTTGCCGCGGTACCGCACATAGTCTGCCTTTTACGCCCGTCGTTAACTTGGCTCTCGCCAGCACCTCTCCCGCACGTCGCCTCAAGCACGAGCCATTGCCTCCTTTCGTGCATGATTCTATCGCGTCTCCCAAGTGCTGACCCAGATGCTGGCGACCGGGCCGTGGCCTGTTGACGCAGACCGCAGCCTGCGCCCCTCGGACGTTCCTCCGGAGCGACGCTCGAAGCTAGGAACACGAACGGTCGTCGCGCAGACGTTTGCAAGCGATTCCTCCCCTCCTGTGCTGGTACGTGGCCCTAGTGCTGTTCCAGATCGTTCCGTATCTCAAAGTAATAAAGACACTGCACTACCGTGCACGTATAGGCTTTTCGGGAAGTCATCGAGGGCAGGGCAACCCATGTACGACATTGCACTTTGGGTGCATATGGCGTCCGTAGTACCGGAGCACGCTGCATCGCGCGATCTACACGGGCATAACCATCCTTCTAGTAGACGTCACCCAATTGACATCCTCTCCCTTCTCACTCTTCTAGGATGATTTCTCCGCTTCTCCTTGTTCCGTGGACGAGGCAGCCGACGGGGCGAGCCGGTCGAGGCTTCCCAACGTCTGAGCCGCCGGTCTGTCCAAGCACATGTTGTCAATAGGTATCTCAATATGGCAGTACACTGACATCCCGTGAGGCGTAAATATAGGAAGACAACGCGGACGGATACGAACGTCTTGGACTTTTCTCAGCGAGTTCGCCAATGACTCGGAGGCAAGCTTGACCCAAGGCGATACACCCCACACGTCACTCGTCGGTGTGTCCAATCGCGGTGCGGTGTGGGCATGGGACGTCGAGACTGGCTGCCCACTGCGCCGTCCATTCACCCTCCCACACTCGGCCGACCTCTCCGCAGGCATCTCGCGGATGGCGTTCTCGCGTCGAGGGATCCAGCTCGCCTGGATCCAATCTCCAGGATATGGCATGCAATCGAGCGACTCCGAGACCCGGTCAAGGCTGGAGCCCGCGCACGGCGTTTCTGGAGCTTACTCGAACGGTCTCGGTGTTTGACCTGTCGGACTACCGACGGACAGACAGCCACCACCGTGCTACGAGTGTCGTGTTGCTGGGACACTCACTCCGGGGATGTGAATGCGTTTGCGCTCAGTCCCGAGGGCGGATATGTCGCGACCGCGTCTGCGGACTGCACCATGCGACTGTGGAGGACGAGCGATGGGGCGTGCCCTTTGCAGGCTCACGTGTACCGCACGATTACTGTCAGCAATATGGCTGTGGTCGCTCGCCGTTGTGTCGCTCACACACTGCACAAAGGCTCGTAATTTACCTTCCACAGCTGGACACGTATATAGCGGCCATTCGCTGTCCCCACCTCACACGGCAGCGTGAGTCGTGACCTTATCGGACACGGTCTCACCATCCGTCGACTGATGTTCGCCTGCAGGCTGTCAACGTCCGTTCCTCGACTAGCTCCTATCGACTTGAAAGGTTAAGGTTGACGTCCCGAGCAGCAAGGCCTGCACTGGAGAACGTCTGCACCCGGTATCCCAAGTTGCAACACTGCAGACTTGCAGGAGACCGCCCGTCCGGAGACGTCCGATCCCATCTACGTGAGATGGTCGAAGTGCGGCGTCGGTCAGGGGTCTAGACGATGTTGCACGAGAGAGAGCTTTTCAGTTTCTGGTTCTGTGCGCCAGCTCCCTTTGTGAGGTCACCGTGCACCGCTCGCCGCACGACTCACAAGTCGGCCTCTCCGACGGGTGAGGCGGCACTTGTCTTTCTACCCAGAACCGAGAGCTCAAGTTCGAGACCGTCTCCTGGCAGAGCCTAAGAAACATATCAGTGAGTGACATGTATTCGCTTACGAGCCCGTGTCACTAACCGCATGCAGCCCGCAAACTGTGCTCGGGAGTTGCCATACGGCGACCCGGCTCAGTGTCCGCACAGCAGAGCCACTCCCCCATGGCACTCGCCAAGACAGTCCCTGCGGACCAGGACTCGCTTGGACCGTCGACGTTCTGAGCAGCCAGGTCATGATTCCGAGGGTGCACCGCCCATTGGCACGCACTGCAGACTTTGCACGAGACCATCGCTCGTCCGCTTCCGGAGCCGTGAGTCGCATTCCATCGCGTCCACGGTGCACACTGGACGACAGCGTACATACCTCTAGGCTGGGCCGGGCTGCCGCCATGGACTTGTGGGTGCGAGCGGCCGCGGACGCACGTCACCAACTAAAACTTTCGTTGGGACTCGGGACTCGGGACACTGACTCGCACCGTCTTGCGAGGCTGGAGCCGCGTCGCTACTCTGCGCCAGTGCTCACGACGCCACTCCGTGCGTCCGAGTTGCAATTGCCCGTCCGGGTCCGGCCACCGGTAGTCTGTGCGTTCACCAAGCCAAGCCCCAGCCTCACTAAGTCTCGCAGACTCGAGACCGGCTGTGCCCATCCGGTTTTCAGACCCGGATCGTGTGCGCGTGTACTCGACGCGCCGCTAGCCGCTCGGCTCTCGAGGAGGTTATCTAGGCGGTTAAGAGTGCACTCCTCCCGGTCGTCGAGCCCGGGCGCACGACACAGCCATGTACTCGCCCACCGCCCGCCAGACGGTTGAGAAGGCGCATGCATCACCCAGCGGCGTCTGCTGCTCGCTGCGTGATCTAGACAGCGGCAACCTACACCCGTTGTGTATAGACACCCGTGCGGTGGCATAGCTGCGACACATAGTTATGTCGGCATCAGACGACAAACTCACTCCCTTCTTTACCCTGCGCGGCGTGAACAATATAACCATATCATGTATCAAGTGTGCTGCAGCTCGAATTTGACATCGTACATAATCTGTCCAGACCCGAATGATTTCACAGAGCATGTTCATCGCAGGTTTCCATGCGCCCGGGATCTACTGGGCCGTGTGTTCATCTCGTGAATCGGCTACGAGCAATCAAGGAAGGATTACTCACCCCATGTATTCTACCACCGTCTTCAAGAGCCCACACATCATCCCTCTACTGCTTGCTCTCCTGCGTGTTCGACAGGACCTCCTCCATCTTCCTCACGCACACCGTCCCATCCTCCGCTCCGGAGGCCAAAATCCTCCCGTCGGCCGAGATCACGACGTGTGTCACCGCCGCCTCGTGCTCGGTGAATGTCCCGACGCACTCTCCGTCCTCCGTCTTCCATAGCCGCACCGTGTGATCCATGGACGCGGTCGCGATGTACTCGCCGCGAGGGGTGAGTGCAAACGCGTTGACTGCCCCGTCGTGCCCTTCGAGTACGATACTCCGAGCGTGCTGTCCGCCCGTCCGTCGAGACTTGGACAGGTCGAAGATACGGACTGTCGCAGGGCCCTGAGTAGATTTTGGGGAGGCATGGCCCGGACATATCCACACGAGGCGCAGTCCCGAGCGGGAGAGCACGATGGACGACTCGGAGATTCCAGAGGAGAGGTCGGATGCATGCGAAAGCGTCCACGGACGATGCACGGGTACACCTGTCTCGACCTCCCACTGCCATACTGCACCGCGGTTCGACACGCCGACAAGGTGGCACGGACTGTCACTGGTATCGTCCGAGTCCGGGCGTTCGAATGTTGCGGCCAAGAGGAACTCTGGGTCTGGATTGGGCTCCGTGTGAGCGGAGAGTGATGGGAAGGTGAATCGGGAATGGAGTGTCGGGGTATCGGGGACGACATTCCACACGAGCACCATGCCGGGCGTGTGCCAGTCCGCGAGCCACCGCTCGTCGGCGGAGACCGTGAATGAGCCAGCGCGAAGTCTCGAAGAAGTGGGATGGGCCTCAGGGAGGATACTCGGGCTGTTCTCTTCAAATCTCTGGTGCTGAATCCTGTGCATGGAGACTGCACGCACCATCCCGTCAGTAGAGATGGAGACAATCTTGGGAGGGGAGCCACAGTGGACGTGAGTGAGAACTTCATACCCAGCGAACCGAAACGTGAGAGGATAGAAAATATCGCGGGTGTGGTCCCAATCAAAGATTGCGAAGGATGGCGTATGTTTTCCCCATGGGACACTGTTGAGCGTGATGCCGAAGTACGGAACATGTTGCGAGGCATAGAGAGGAGCTAGAACTGGTTTATCCACATGATCGTCTTGGTCGAACAAAAGTGTAGACAGGAAAACCTCATATTTGGTGTCCCAGAAGTGGATCGAGTTTGAGCCGCAGCTCACTATTAGCGTGCTTGCAGGAGCAGCGGCAAGCATGGTCAGAGACTCCATGGAGCAATGCTGATATGTCCAGCGGAACGTAGGGTGTTCTGCCAATGTAAAACCCTGTCGTTAGACTACAGCAACCTCCTATATTAGAGATATATAGGCTTACCAACGTTGGATACAATGTGGCACATTGAACGTGCTATTGACTCGGGAAGTAGATTCGCCTTGATAGCTGAAACCCAGCGATCGGTGTGCCTCTGTGGTGCTCGAGGCAACACAATGCTGATGTCCCGAAGACGCGGGTGTAGGTCTCTAGCACCACCCAGGACTTGATCCAACCGGGCCCACTGCATCATGGGGATTGATCCTGAAGCGAAGAGACACCTTGACATTTGAAATGCGCTGAACGTTGTTAGATCAATGTTGATTGTCAAGACCGTAGGGGGTAGCACAACTTCAATGATATGCCTGACATAATCCAAGTCGACCAATCGATATTGATCATTGTAGGGTGTGTGGGCAATAATCGTTAATGTCAGCGTCACGAGGCTGCAGTATGTAGCGAGTCGTCCCAAAGGAATAACTCCATGTGCTACAAACACATGATTGTGTTAGAGCTCAAAATTCGGAGGGAGTACCAGCACTTACGATCCATGTCAGGGCCCAAGTAGATATCGCTGTTGGCACTTGTGTCAAACTCGCTGACGTCTACTGCAAGGTGGTCCACATAGGGAGCCGCAACTTTGTCCAGTGTATGCAGAATCGAGCGGAAAGGCATGTAGCCTGATATATCTACATTATGAATCTGCAACGCGACTGCTTAGCATCAATATAGTATCCAGCACAACATGATCTTTACCTGCAGAACCGATAACCGGAGTTGACTCAGAAGGAGGTCCAGAAGACGGTTCAGATACATTCCTTCGTCGTCGATTTTCACGTGCCTGACCTGCAATGACCGAAGGGTAGGAAGGGCGAGTAGAAGTTTAAGGAGATTTGTCATGTGTGGGACACGAATATCGATAAGCCTGAGGTCGTTGATGGCCAAGTGACGCGGAAGGCATGCGAGAACGCGAGTATGCATTTGGAGACATGAGTAATCGTAGCTCGATTTGCTGCGAAAGGTCCAGCTGTGCAGATTGGGAAGGAGTTGGAGGAGAACAAGAGGCGATGAATCGAAGATGTCCGAAACAGGCCCGTAGCTTAGCCTGTCAGACATCGGGATACCCATGAGATTAACGGATCGGACCAGGTGCGCGAGTATTGAGGAGGAGAGTAGAAGACGGCGGAAGGATTTCAGTGTCCCGAGGTCCACGATATAGACCGTGTGGAAGAGATGAGTGCGGCTTCGAGGGAGCCAGGCTTGACAAACAAGAGCGCAGTTCCGAAGAGATGGTTCCGGGTCATAGTGGCCGTCGGCGAGTTGGTCAATGACGTTCTCCGCAACCTCGACGGGGACCCGTGGTCTCAGATCTAGAGTGGAGTGCATGGTTGAGCATGAGAGGAGGAGGAAGAAGCTGACTTGTTATCGATGCGACGATGCCGCCGACCAAGGAACCCAGCGCTCATGAAGGGCTCATCCGGACCGGTAAGCGAGCGAGCGTAGTACACACGACTGGCATGACGAGCAGGCGGGTATAACATACGAAGGAGTGTGCAGCACAATGCATATCTAATGAGATAGCGCTTTGATGAGACATTGCACTGTATACATGAACGAACCCTCCGCACGAGCACTACACAAAATCCACCCGCTAGAGATTGTACCGGAGGATTATGGTACCGAAGACAGTACTAGTGTCAACACCATGGATTTCTTTTCCTGCAGCACCGTTAGAAGATCGCATCCAAAAAAATCCCTGCCACTCACAATTGTTGTTGTCACGTAGCCGTAGAACGACCGTCCCACCTGCGGTGGCGAGTCCTCGCACTCAGGCTGGAGCATGGAGGATGCGAGACAGCTACACTGCACGCTGACGGTGCGGGGCGCAAGCGTACTGTAGTCGTGCTGTGCGATGCACCAAATCATGCCGTCCAGGAAGCTGCAGAGCATCAGCTATTTCGCCAGGATACATTGAAACGCGCAAGGTACTCACTACCTCGGCACGAGCTCCATACGGATCTTCCGCCGGATGAGCACGTCCAATCCGGCCTCGTCTCCCACAACGCGTGCATGTCCCCGAAGGTGGTCTCCATCGTGCCGTCCAGTTTGATCCGTTCAAGCCGCTGCTCCCGTTCCCGCTCAGCTGGTGGTACGCGGACTGCACGGACTGCCATCGCCACTTGACGGACCCCGCCTTGAAAAGCGCCTCTGCGCTCACGTCGTCTGAAGGGAGCGAACGGCTCTCGCTGCCGTTGCCCCGTAGGATGCGGTGCTGATGGGCTGCTTGAGATCTGCTTCTACACTTAGCACAGAGGGGCGAACCGGACTCTGAGCAGGGCGTACGGTGCGAGGAGCAGGAGCTGCAAGGGGTGGGCAGAGAGCAGGGGGCAGTGTCACGTGTGAGTTCTGGGCGCATGTCCCTCCCATCTGTGCCCGACCCGTGACCGAGAGTGACACCGGACCAGCCATGCAATTGCCTCTCGCCTCCCGTCCGCCGTATCTAATCGATCTCGGTTCATTCGACCGAGGACGAGTGAGGGTACGGGCAGGGGCAGGAGAATATGGGCTTACTTCAAGCCCATGCTGAACGGTCAGAAGCGACAGCGCGGCAGGTCATCTCGAGACACGGACACGGGTATGCGTGAGCAGGTGTCGATGCGCAGACTGGCCAGGGCGAGGACGTGGGGACCTCGATACGATGTCGATGTCGACGTTGTACGCCCCTGTGTCGACTGTCGCACCGCAGTTCAACGCAGTCGTGTGGAATCCTCCAGCTGTCCGACGCACGAATCGGAACATATGCCACACATTCTGCAGACGGGGAGCAAGCTGTCGGTAGGCTTTTTGGAGGCGTGAGTGCAACGAATACACATACAACAGTGGAAGATCCTGCAAACGTTATGGCGGACATGTGGCAGGCGGGTTGAGACCGGCGAGAGCGCGGAGCGACCATGGATGGCGAGTCCGAGTCGACGCACGTCTGCGAATGCGAGCGCAAGCGTGTGGCCGCGCGCTCGCGGACTCCTTCTGGAGTTGCGGATGAGCGGGTCGACACGCCTACACCTATACAGACGTGCTCAGACTCGAGCGATCGTTCGCTCAACGAGGATGAAGCGTGAGTCGGTCCGTCGGACGAGGTCGTTGGACATCGCCGCGGGTCCTCGTTCACCGCGCCCGTACGGCGCTTCGATCCCGAGCAGAGGAGTGTATGTGTGTGGGGCGAGTGTCCACCTAGGCCCTGGTAGAGTGATCTTGTGAGTGGAATGACACCGGCGCGACACTGTACATGCCTACGTTGACAGTCTGCACGGTGATGGTTCATGGAAGTCGACATATCGGCCGACACAATCTCCCGGCAGGACAGAGGAAACAAGCGAGCGTGCCGCGCACCCTGACGTCGTGGCAAGTGTCCATGAGCAATGTGAGTCCGACGCGCTAGTGGTGGAGACGACAATAGGTGCATACAACTCACAATAGGCGAGATTGCATATTTGAGGGTGGCGCAAGCAAAGATGAGAACAGGTAGTAGTGTTCTTGGTCGATGTCGGCGACATGCGGAAGACCATGAAACCTGGTCGCCAGCTGTGTCTCTGCAGGGAGGTCGGTATTGTAGCTAGTCCAGCGGTGGTGTCCGTGGTGAGAGTCGGAGAAAAAAGATACAAAATGAGCGGGTGGTCGGCAGGTTCAGCGTGGGATGAGACGAATGATGGACGTTGTTGAGATCTCGGAGTCCAAGCGGCACTTGGTCTGCCTGGAGAGGTAGTGTATGACTGTTGATCGCGATCCTGCACCAGTGAGACGTCAATCACCTTCGCAGAGAAATCCCCTTGGAAACTCAACCAAGCAAACACACGGGTGCAGACACACGTACGTAGATTCCACAGGTCGTGTGAGACCTTCCCCTCTAATACATGAACAAGTAATGAGTCGAGACAGATCTGCTCGTCATCCCAACACTCCTCCGTTATGCAAGCGATACTCTGCCGGATATCGATAGAGGGCAAGGAAGACGACAAAGGAAGCGGGGGTTGGAGTCTTGCATGGATTCAAGATAGATGGAAGGCGGGAACAACAGGGAGCAAGCTGAAGAGCAGATACACTCACCTGTTCCAAGTGATCCATCACGAAGGGTACGCTGGAGCTGTCGATAAGAGGGCCGTCCTCTCCGATGCAGAGACCTGTATAGCCAGGCGGGTGTCGTGCCGACAGTGCAGAGGTACAGTCAGCGAATAGGCCTCGGATCCGAGGCGTAGAGTCGATCTGAGACTGCAGCCGGAGAGCAACATTTGAACGAGGCGGTACCTTATAGGCCTGCAGCGATCTAAGTGTGGTCCAGGAAGGCACAGATTCATTCTAGAAGAGCGCGCGGTTTCCGGAGCACATCATTTCAGCAACGGCCGCGGGCGAGAGGGTGGGGCGGGACAGCGACAACTAAGGAGTCTAAGGGAGCAGAGCAGGAGGAGCAGAGCAAAAAGCGAGCAAGTACAGACGCCCCTTGCGGGCCGGCACGGCCCGGTGATGGAACCTGAGCCCGCCCGGGAAGCCCATCCTCATCCTGCTGTCCCCTGCTGTCTTGGTCGATACGCTGAGCCTTACAGGTCGGCGTGTGCACAAATGCTGGCCGTCCATGTCTCGACGTCCCCGTCCTGGCCGCTGCAGCCTGCTCTCTGTCTCCGTTCCCATCCCTTGTTCCCTGCCTCACGACCACTGTGACTACGACGGATAGACTCTCCTCGTCTCATCAAACTGCTCTACCATCTTGCTGCGACTTAATATATCCTCACTCACCCCTCGACCTGCGGATATGGATATTGTGCCGCCACCGCCGCCGCGCTCTCTCGTGCAGACACAAGCTGTTATCAAGCTCAGGCTATTGACACGTCGCGGGAGAACCGCTTGATTCAAGCTTTCGGACAGTATACCCCAGGTGAGTGCATATGGACGTTCTTGCTGTATGTTGCTTCCTCCGCTGTTCTCCTCCACGAACAATACACCATCACGTTACCTCCCTACACTCCCCCGACCGGCTGGTCTCAGCTGTAGAAGGGATTCTCGTCGGTTATCTCGTACAGGTGTGTATCCGATCCTTCAAGCTAGACAACTTGCCATCTGATTTGCTTTTAAACAGTCTCAACAGCAAATTGTCGACACTACACCAAACATTTTGCCTCTCCGTCGCCACGGCCACACTTTGAATGTCATCCCCGACTGCACTGACTCTCGTCTTCCAATTATTGGCTCGTACATTCCTTCAGCAGTCCTGCGAGCTGCAGAGTCATCTCCCTGCTGCTCGCTCTCTACGTCCAAAAAGTGAGGTGTCTTCAAAACTTGCTTCACACCTGATCCCGGCTCTTGCTCACTGTGTTCAAACGAGCACGCTTGCCCCTCTCGCTCTGCTCATGCCGAGTCAGTGGACAACCACCCTATTTGAAACCCTATGGGCGGATTCTTCTCTCTCATCATGCACGCCGTCGCCAGGCCGCTCGGTAAGTGCCTCAATAAGCTCTGCAAAGCACCTCCCGATCTCAATAACCAACAGACACAAGCACTACAACACACTCACCCGCACCTCCCTCGCGCCCGTCCCCTGCCTTCTATGCCGACCACACCGGTTTGTGCGTTTCCGGCCATGGGGCTGCGACTCGCACTCCTCACGGTCGGACACCCCTGAGACTACAGGCCGTTCACCGCTTCCCATCACCCCGACGGCGCACGCAGTCTGCCTTCAACGGTCCTTCGCCCGTCCTCAACTTGGCTCTCACCAGCACCTCTTCCTGAC
The DNA here is from genome assembly GCA_022606115.1 of Daedaleopsis nitida. Taxonomy (NCBI): domain Eukaryota; kingdom Fungi; phylum Basidiomycota; class Agaricomycetes; order Polyporales; family Polyporaceae; genus Daedaleopsis; species Daedaleopsis nitida. The sequence continues at coordinate 3,007,313 of JABYQM010000007.1, read as the reverse complement.
GTCGCCTCAAGCACGAGCTAAGATACGACGTCTTTGACAATCCGCCACACAATATCCCGAGTCCGAAGCACATACTGACATGCTATTGTACGGCCTCGGCTCCATTCCCCACAACCCGTCCAACGCTCAAGTTGGCCGCACCAGAACCTGCATTGAGCACGGTCAGTGGGCAGTACGTACCAACAACGGGCACACAGAGCACGCACCGGTCACTGTATGTATCGAGCCAAAGAGCTTGTCGAATGATGACAATCTGTGACTAGCTTTGTGAGCAACGGGAGGTGGAATCGGAGGATCTAGAGACAAGCCTTTAGAGCCATCCTTCGTCGGTAAGGAGCTAGAGTGCGTTCTGACACAAGAGTCAATCTAGAGTCAAGGAAGGTTGAATTGTACTGCAATAGCTGATAGAATAAAGTCCGTATGTTTATTTGTGTCGTCAAGCTTCTGAGGTGTATTTCATACATTGATCAGGACCAGTCACAGAGAACGTACGGCTCGTAGAAACTCGAACTGCGCGTAATAGAACAAGGACCTGTACACAGCCTTGGTCAATTCATTTCTCCGACATGTTGAGCTAAACGAAATGGCGCTTACAGAAAGTCTTTCCCTTCAGGCATCCCACAACCTCCATCACTCCGATGTCTACTCAAGATCTCCTCGACTGTTCCATCCGCCGCCCCAGATGCGAGAACAGTGCCATCGTGCGAGATCACAATGTGTGTCACGGCCGCCTTGTGCCCCGAGAGCGTCCGCACCCATGCGCCATCACCCGTCCTCCCTAGCCGCACCGTGCAATCCGCGGACACCGTCGCGATGTACTCTCCTCCGGGAGTGAACGCAAAGGCATTGACGATACCCTCGTGGCCGCGGAGGATGACACTCGGAGCACGGCGACCGTGACCTGTGAGGTAGTCGGAGAGGTGATATATGCGTACTGTCGAGTTGCATACAAGTCCAAGGGCAGGCCGCACCTCCGAACTTGCTTCGTGAGTGGTAGTAGGACTGTTACGCTCCGGAGAAAGACAGGCCATCTGCATGGTATTCACGGAGAACACGATGGGAGAGGTGTCGTCAGAGAGATGGATGGAGTGCGGGAGTTTGAGTGGACGGCGAGTAGGTACACCCATTGCGACGTCCCATGACCATACCCTGCCACAGGTCGTCACGCCAATGAGACGGGTCCTTGGGGGGTCGCCCTTGGTATTGAACCTGGCATGGAGAACAAACTCGGTGGGCTCGGCGTCGCCCTCGGAGCCCTGCGGAAAGCTGAAGCACCAGTGGAGTGTCGGGGCCTTGGGCACAACGTCCCAAACGAGCATCGACCCGGGTGTGTGCCAGTCGGCAAGCCACCGTTCGTCGAGGGAAACAGTGAAAGAGCCGGCACGAAGTCTACTTGACGTCAGATGGATACGTGCGGGGAGGCTTGGGATGCTTGGAAGAGTAAGTAGCCGAGGATCCAAATGGTTTGCGTACACCAGACCGTATTTCGAAATGAAGACAACTCTGGAAGGTGACCAGAAGAGAACGTAAGTGAGCACCATGTAGCTCTTTTCACCGGTGAAAGGATATGTGCAAGAGATAGTGTGAAGTGTTTCCGGATCAACAAGAGCCAGAAGAGGGCCTTTGACCATATTGAGACCCCCCGAGTCTATGGCAATTGTGTAGTGATTCCCATGCGGCGAGGCGTAAACAGGAGCCCTGAGGCATAGAGTCTGGAAGTCGACACGCGAGTAACTATGCCATAATATAAATCCTTCATATCGGGTGTCCCACGCAAAAATCTGGCTTCCGCTACAGCTTACAATAATGTTTTTCTCAGTGGCAGCTGTTAGATGAATAAGAGGTGTTTGGCGGCCATGTTCGTAAGTCCAGCCGAACATGGTAGATTGGTCTGTGTAAGTCGTGGTTATAACAGAACATCCTGACACATATCTGGAAAGCACACTTACCAACGCTGAAGTCAATGTAATAGGTGTTATCTGCTGTCGACTTGGGTAGACAAGCCTTGAGAGCCGTAGTCCATTGGATGCCATGTTTTCTTGACCCAGGAGGTAGCATGAAGCCGATGTTATGGAGGTTCGGGTGTACAGTTCTTAAATTGACGAGGACTAGATCCAGCTCCTTCCATGGACTTGACTCCAATGATGATGTGTGCTCCCACAAGTGTCGTGACAGGCTAACGACGTCGACTCTAGTTAGGTCCACGTGGAATGTACTGACGGTGGCAGGTAGCAGAGTTTGTATCAGATACTGCATGCGATCTATATAGAGCTTGTTCTTTCCGAAGGTGTTGCCTGAAGAGGGGATGATGATGTTCAGTGTAGTGAGGTTGTAGTATAGAGTGCCAAAGGAGCCTCTTCGAACAAGATCTGTTGCTGAAGCACATGGTCATCTTTACACCTTATGCTTTTGACACAAGTGACATCAAGCTCACCTGCAACTGTGCCTTGGCCAGGCGATGTGGTAACCAGCTCCTCCATATCAATTGCAAGAGTCTCAACAACGGGTGTTAACATGTCTTGCAATAGTTGAAAGAGCGACTCGGAAGTGGAGTATAAAAATCGCACATAGAATATCTATAACATGGTGAGCTTAGGTCAACTCCATGAGCTTATCTCTTTACCTTTATAGAACTGAAAGACGGAGTCAACCTGACAGGCGGTTATAAAGGAAGGATCGGTATGACCCTTTGCCCCTTACATAAAAGGAGTCGATTATGAGTGACCGAAGTGTGGGAAGAGCACTCAAGAGTTTCAATAGATCTGTTGCACTATCAACATGGACCTGGATAAGGCTAAGTTCCCTGATTGCTGAGTAGTGTCGCAAGTATACGAGAGTGATTGGTCTCAGACAAACTGCGGTGGAGATGTTCTGCAATGTCCAGCTCCATAGGCTAGGGAGGAGCGGAAGCAGGAGGAGCGGTACAGTGTCGTAGATTTGAATATGTCTAGAGTCCAAGCTGCTAGAACTGTGTATGTATCGCAGCATATCGAGGTCGAGAGACTGGATCAGCTGCGGCAGCGTTGACGAGGATGTGAGGATATCTCGGAGGGACGTCGATTGGGCCAGATCCAAAATATGGACCGTGCGGAAGAGGTGAGCGCGGCTCCGAGGAAGCCATGCTTGACAAGTGAGGGCACAGCTTCGAAGCGACGGATGGTCGTCTTGTAGTCCGTCGATTACACCTTCAGCAACCTCTACAGGAACGCAAGGGGATGGAGTAACCATGTGAGGGGAGGACGCGACCGGCGACGTGGTGGAGGACGCCATCGATGGTGGTGGTAACTGGACTACACCACCGGGTGACAGTGATGTGTGAGAGATATCAGATTGTGGGGACATTAGGATATGAGTGCTGATATCCCATCGGTATGGCACAATATATTGAAAGGACGTAAAGTTCAGACAATCCGGATCTGATATAGATCAATCATATCGCAGCCATAATAGAGGACATACCAGGTGGATGTCCTTGGGATATCAGTCTGGTATCGTCGCTAAGCGCGCACCCGCTCGTTTGCAACCCTGGCTTGTCGCTGGCCGGAAACATATTGCGGCGGAAACTGATTCACGACAATTATGGGAAAATCCTTTGTATATTTCAGCTGCGACTGGTATTCGAATACATACTTAGTACATAGTATAGCGAGCAGCATTGGTCGAAATGAGATATAATAACGTACAATACAGGTGTTCTAACACAATGGACCAGCGCACTCACATACTACATCAAGTTTTGAGCGTCCGGAAAGGACAAGCAGAGGGACGAGTGTGGACACGGCGGAGCTGAGCTGTCACAGGAGGCTTCGGATGCGAGGGGGATCCGGTCGCGAGCACCGTACATGTGATGATGACTCACATAGGTCCAATATCCGCAGGGTTGGTTGTACATTCAAAGGAGGGATGTAGCGGTTTGAAGACAGTGAGCACGCACCTATAATAGAGGGATTCGAACGAAAACACAGCCAGTCGCTACCTGTCGCTACCCATCAAGCTTCACAACCCTCGGCATGTACACATAGGAACAGTCCAATGGATGGGAAGCATGAAGAGAGATTCAAGCCGAGAGCAGAAAGGAAGAGAGGCAGGTAGAGCGAGCGGGAAAGCCAGGGTCCGAAGGGAGGATCAAGTGGGGGACATGATGGGAGAGGACAAGTTCAACATGAGCAGACGACGCACCAAAGTTTTAACTTCATGATTGCCTCAGGACCGTGTCACGCGTTGCCATTGCATGGCTGATATTGTGTAAGGTATAGAGCAGGCATTGAACGTATACAAGGAAGATACGGAGGCTCACATACCAGATAGATGTCGTGCGGATGTTGAGACAACATTGATGTGATGACGCTGGGATATTGACGCTTGATACCAAATAGGTACTGACTGGACATGTGGCTGATACCTCGGACGATATCAGGCTGATATGAGCTCACAAACATATTGGCCGGATACCTCATCTCGCCCGGCGGTGTAGTCATTCGTGTGAACCGATCAGATGAAACCAAGCACTGGCCCAGCGCTTCAGGATCCCTATCGCACACGGGCAAGGACGAGGAAGAGATATCAGTTTCGGTTCATATTCAAGCTCTCTATAGACCGCTACGAGTGTCCGCACTAAGTATAGACAAGTGTAAGGGTAACGGTCCTTCCTACCAGTCCTACTCACGCCGACACGGCACTCTCGCGCGCTCGTGCGCAGGAAGCTGCACAAAGTCGCAGCAGTTACTAAGGCTGCTAAACACATCGGACCCGCTCAGAGCCTCCGCATTCTACTACATCACGGTCGACCCCCCTCCTTAACAAGTCCTTCACGGTCCTCTGCAATGAGCTGAGCTCGTCAAAAGACCATCGCGAGGAACACGATCGCATTCACATGAGTCGCCAACGGTGACCAGGCCATGCTACAGCCCCAATGTCAGGACTCGGCGCCCACGCACAGACCAGGACACATAAACATACCAAGCTCGGCGCCGTTGTACTTCAATCGCTCACGTACGCGACACTTCCCCACTGCCCCGGCACTGGGCTTCTTATTTGAAGGGGACGAGGACCCTCTACATATCGAATTCTGAGGGGAGAGAGCACCGATCGCAGAACCAGTAGCGTTGAGATCGAGGTTCTCCCATGCTCTTCTGTCAGGCATCCAAGTATCCGCCGCACGCCGCCCGCCGCCCGATCCGCCCAAAGCCCGAACCCAAACGCACATCGCCTGATGATCGCGCAGTCCAAACTCCACCGCCGACACATCCCACGGGCCACACCGCTGCACACCAAACACCACACCGCTCAGGCTCGTGCAGCTTGGTGCCTGACTCGGATCCCGGCATCCTAGGCCTCACATCGCGCCCCGTTCGGACAACGCACAGCTCGAGCGGCGATCGATGCGACTTGAAGTATCCCCGCTCTCGCCCGCCACATCCCATCTCGCCTGCCGCGACCGAGCACGAGCAGATCAGCGTGCAGCCCGGCGGCCTGGAACCTGGGCTCAGTGTCCGGGAGTGGAGGCATCGCAGGGTTGTAACGGCACGCGGGCGGGTATGCGTGCAACGTGAGGCCTTAAGCTTGGGGCCTTGAGGAGCAAGCAGCGATGCGGATGCGAAGCACGACGAGCACCGAGTGGGCCGGGCACGGATTGATCTGCCCCCAGCAACGGCAATTCCGCTACCGGGAGAACACCGTACGCGCTTGTGTTGACAGTAGCACCCTGCCGCTCGACCAGAAGACGACACACCGACTGAATGCTCTCTCAGCCATGTGTGGATGCATACGCTGTGGCACATTCTGCATGCGGAGGGGAGCAGGCAGCAGGGTGTTATGGTGGTCGAACAGCGGAACGGAGGGACAGCCGGGGGCGTGGTGCCCGGGCGGGAAGAGCGCATTCAGAGGAGCAGCCAGTAAGCATGCAGCAAAGACTCACTTCCAACTGCACGGCGCAAAACTGTAGGGAGCTCGACAGCTAGGTCTCCGTGTGCAGCGGGCGGCGGGAGAGCGGGTAATCCAAGTCCGAAGATATGCACTAGTGGGCATCCATGCGCCGTAGGCGAACGGGTCAAGTAGACCTGTTGAACGGGCGTAAAAGCGTAGACAGTCAGCCGGCAGACTTGCGGATGCGATGTGGCGAAGCACAAGGAGTAGCGCAAGAGGGTCAGAGGCCGACTTGGAGAGTCTCATCTGCCATACCCGGGTCCGAGTACATTGCGGATGAAAGGCGAGCGGCCATGCAGAAAGCTAGGACGTGCGGGGCGCCGGTGCCTTTTCATGAGAGCGATATCGTGAGTGAAGGGATGACAAAAGGTTGTGTGCGTGGGTGTTCACACCTGTGCTCGAGGGCGATAGGACCGGGGCTGAAGCCAACAAAGGGAGTCGAATGATGTTGTCGGACATTGTCGAGGTTTCGGGTCTCGCACATAATCCTCGATGGCTAGGGTCCGCTTTGGAGAGACAACATACCAACTCGACCTCACCGCGAGAGGTGTGTGGGCGCTTGGAGAGTCGCGGACTCTCTAGTTGCGACAGCTAATACCTCACGGGGTCCTTATGCTTGATGCTAGAGAGTGCGGGCTAGGTCAAATCAGGACGGCTGTATGCGTACGTCGGGAGATGAAAAGCTCATGGATCGAGCAACCGAACGTTTGAATGCCCTGCAAGACGGCTATGTGGTGGGTGCGCGCTGATACTTATGGTCACGTCGCGATGCTTACTCCTAGAGACAGGATCGGTGAATGTTTGCACATTGGATAGAAATGAGCATGCAGCGAGAGCGACTCTGAGCGAGAGTGGCAGAGGCTATATAGAATGTGAGAAGCGTTTCCGAAGAGAGCGAGTTGTATTCACTGAGCGTCGGACGTACCGTCATGCACATCGTATATGTACACGTCTATACCCATTGGTATCTCAGCGAGTAAAAGGTGTCGGGGTATTGAGCCTTAGACTTAGTAGGAAAGCGGAACAGTAAGGTAGGAGCAAGCATTCATAGGTAACACATGGCAGAGAACGAGAAAGAGGCTGAGAGCGATCGTCCGCTTGCGATTACGTCACCCGGCGCTATGTCTACCCTCCTCCTCTCTGAGCTCTCCACCTCCTGCCATCCCGTCCTCGCCGTCGTCACAGCCCACCATCCACCTGCACTGCGTCCGCACTCAATAGACCCCGACGCTCTCCCGTGGCCATCTTCGGGCCAGTCCGACTACACCCACTGCTCGGCGCAAGGAGGCGGCGAAGAGGGCCAACGATGGGTTTGAAGAACGGATAAAGATTGAGCGTGCCTAATTGAAGGAACACACGAGCACATTCTTTTGCTCCTCGGACAGAGCGAACCTAGTAAGTGCTATCCACTGAATCCCCTCTCGCCCGGGCCCTTCTCTCTTCCTTCGGCTGGATGCCCGCAATGTGGCTACGCGTCAGCCGCGACGCTAAACCCATGTACTCGCACGAACAATTCTATCTGCTTGCGCATCACTTTGGGTCTTTCCCGAGCTGCAGGAACAGCAGACGAGGACGCCAAACTCGAAATACGGCAATCAGGGCAGCCGTTAATCTGTACGTCCTGCTCTCCCCCACTGTCACTGTGATCGTGCATGTATGGGCCGTCCAGCGCGTTATCTGTCTGCTTCTCCGAATCGTCGAGTCCCGCCTCGCTCACCCATACAATCCCGGAGCAGCATTACGCGAAGACGCATGCCGTGACCTGAGATCTGCACCGCTAACATGAACCTCGCTTGTGGTACTCCGTGGTTAGGCGAGGACGGCTCCCTTGCCACAACCCAGGCCTAACATCAACGACTTCCGGCCTCCGGTCTCACCGTGCTCTTCGTTATCCTTCTCATGTCATGGATAACTCGGGGAACAGGTGAGCATCCTTAAACCCATTGTCCCTCGTTTGATATTGTCCTTGACCTCTCGCGTTTGCTATGCAAGCCTCGGATTGCGCTCTGTCCTCCTTGCTGCATCCATCCATCCAACGGTGTACTGCTCGCCCTTTTCTGTGAGAGCTTCAAGCGGTACTCATCCGACGAGCGTTGATATTTATCTGCTGTTCGTTCAGCTCGGAATCATACAGGGAGATTATATTGGTCACCTCTGGATCTGAACACCCGACTATATAGCTGCCGCTCATTCTCGGATCGCTCAATGTTTTGCGCAGGTCTTCCGCTTCGTGCATATCCGCGTTCTGAGACGACGCCTCTCTTCCTCCCCTATTTGCATCACCCTGCAATTGCAATCGTTCCTGTCGAGTACGCACCCTCTCATCCACTGTTCGCCGGTCCGAGCGCTTGCTTACCCCGTTCAGATCTTGTCGTGTACTGAACAAACTGCCGAGGCATGGATTTATCGTCAGTATCGCCAATGTCATGCTCGTGCTTGTGCTCACGACACATAACCCGTTCTACCGAGCTTCACCGTCCGCTCCGTCCAGAGACCCAAGGACTCGGACTCAGTATCACCATCACCACGTCCGGTTGCATCCACGGCATCCCTAGACTCTCCGAGTGCTTGCACACGCCATCCAGCCCACCTCTCGTCGTGAGACCGAGCCGGTGTGTCGTCTATCGAGCTACGGAGCCCATGGGCAATGGGCGGGCGTGGGGGCGTGGACATCCGAATCCGCATATGTCCGCTGTGGAATGGCCATGCTCCCACTCACGACGTCGTCCTCCCATATCCGCACCAGCCCGAGCATCCAACCATCCGAGCGCCTGCACGGCCTCCTTTCCGCTTTCGCCTCCATCCGTCGTTCCAGCGGCAGACGAGACTCGACACGACGACCAACGACGTATTTCGACGCCCGTCAATGGCCACGCTCACCAAGCCGTTCAGACGAGCAAGACATCGGCACACCCGACCTCACCCGTATCTTCTGCCGTCTCTCATCCGTCCGTCCCACCGCCTCTCCCGGTCCCGTCGGCGTACAAAGAAGCGACAGCCGCCCGACAAATGGGGCGCTGCACCCACTTCCGTTGTCCAGTCCAGCCACTCTTGCAGCGCGAGCACTCCTCAGAGCCCGTCTCGTCCCTCTGCGCAGTGTAAGTAGTCGGAGAGAATGTGCAGCGGTTTCTTGCCAGTGAGCTGCGTCACACAAGACTCCAGAAATACCTGGGATCGCGCTGTAGGACAGCGGCATCCGAAGGAGTTGTCCGCAGCTGCCAGACCGAGGCGACGTCGACGAGGACGCCGCGCCGCCGTTTGAGCCGTAGTTGGTCGGATGCCAGCCGCCGTCCGTGCGGTCGACTGCGACGTGGCGGGAGGTGGTGCGGTCTGTGTACTTCCGGCTGAGCGGGGAACGAGAGCGACGGCGGGAGGAACAGCAGCTCGAATGGGTCGAAGCTCGGGGATGCGACAGAGATCATCGCGAGGTGTGCGGAGGACATGCAGGTGTGAAGTGTGGGAGGGCGGGGTCGTGTAACCCTGCAGCTTCCTAGTACGGTAGGACATCGCACACATCCGACTCCAGCGGGACTACAATCCGTTGAACGATGACGAGGTGGGCTCGCGCGGCTCTACTAGATCTTGCGATGATTGTGCTGCAGACCACGAAAGCGACTGCGTCGACGCTGGCCTGGTGTTAGCCTAGTACGTTCTCCGTATGTTATCGTAGATACTCGCCTACTCTTGCGTGTAGCATACTTCGCTTGCTTGTGGACCGGTTCGGTTCGGTTTGGCTCCGGTTCACTTCGTCTACTATGAGCGCTGTTATCCTTGGTTCGCATCGATAACAAGGATTCAGCTTCTTCCACTCTCTCCATGCTCAACCATGCATCCCGCTCTACATCCGAGGCCCAAGGTTCCCGTCGAGGTCGCCGAGAACATCATAGACCAACTCGCCAACGACTATGGTGAATCATCTGTCCAAAACTGCGCCCTCGTTTGTCAAGCTTGGCTCCCTCGAAGCCGCATTCATCTCTTCCGCACGGTCCATATCATGAGGTCGACCTCGAGGATATGCCGGGACATGATCGTGAGGCAAACAGACAGCTGAAAAGCGACATCTTCGATTCCGCACCTCTCGTTCTCCTCCCGCTCCTTCCGAACCTGCGCAGTTGGACCTTTCGCGGAACTGTGGGGGACACGTTCTCTTTGCTTCAGCTGCGGCCTGCTGTACTCGCATGCCTTCTGCGCCACTCGGCCACCATCAACGACCTCACTCTTAACAATATTGATGTCCAACGCATGACAGATATCCTCAGACTTCTACTCTTCCTTCCCGCCCTTCGGTCGCTACGGCTTTGGGAGATTGAGATTTCCGATGAAGGGATGTACCTGGATCTTATTCTTGCCCGCCTTGCGAGTCAACTTCGGTTATCAGTTCTGCAGGTAAACCTATCATGTTGCATCAAATATTGTATCAATGTTCAGTAGCATATCCCAGATTGATTTTGTGGGCATACGCTACTCCTCATCCTTCAAGTCGGTTTTGCAGACGCTGCAGCAAGCTGTTGCTCCCCATGTGAGCCATCTTGCAATAGACGTGAACGAGGTCGCCACAAGAACCGACTGGTTCAAGATGGAACGTGAGTTTCGTCGTTGGTGCCGATTGGTTTTGATCCCGAACATGATCATATTGCATTTGTAGCACATGAGTCTATTCCTCCGGGATCACTCGCTCCGTACTGCAGCCTCGTCACGCTGACTTTGACGGTCACGAACCAAGCACATCTGTACCTTATCCCTCAGCACGCTCGATTCCTCGACATTGATTACATCAGGCATATCATCGAAGTCGCGTTACCACCCACACTCTTGAAGTTTTACATTGATCTAATCAACCTCGACTCACTTGAACTGTCAAAGTGTCTCTTGGATCCAAAATCAGTCACTACGAGGTCGCAGTGGGAGAAGCTGGATCAAGCCCTGACTGTTGCCCGAGACCTACACCCACGTCTTCGCGACATTGGCATCCCATTGCCTCGAGCATCACAGAAACATGCCGATCGGTGGACTTCAGCCATCAAGGCTCTCCTACCCGAGTCAACAGCACGTTCGCTGTGCAATGTCGTTACCAACGTTGATGAGCTTATGCATCTCTGGTATTAGATTCGAGAGCCTGATTGACAGAGCTTCCAATGGTAGAACACGCCTCATCTCGCTGGTCATATTGGAATGACCACGGGCCTCTGGCCATGCTTATCGCTACTCCTGCAGGCACGCTTATACTTAGCTACAGCTCGGGCTCAGCCTGGATATACTCCTGGGACACCGCATATGAGGGCATCCGCGCAATCGGTATAAACCAGGTGACGGAGACACCGGGCCCATCCCCCGTCTATGCCTCGTATGATGTTCCGTACTGCAGCATCTACCTCAGCAACAGCAACAGCAACAGCGGCTTGCGGAAAGGTCGACCGAACCCGCTCTTGATCATTGATCGGGACGAATGCCGCAATTTCACTCCCGAGTCTGTCAATCACTATGAGATGCTCACTCACGTCCTCTGCGGCTCACCTCCCAAGATTATCTCCATCTTCGCCGGCGGCGGGGTGCGCGCATTCTCCATGGACAAGTTGTGCACGCGTGTTCGAGAGGACATCCCAAGTGTCCCCTCCCAAGTCCATCTCACGTCTTCGAGACTTCGTGCTGGCTCGTTCGCCGTCTCAGCCGATGAGCGATGGCTTGCGGACTGGCACACACCCGGGATGGTGCTCGTATGGAACGTCGTGCCCACGGCCCCGACACTCCATTCGCGATCCACACTCCCGTCACTCTCAACTCACGCCTCCGAGACCCGTCCAGACCCGGAGTTCCTCGTGGCTGCCGCATTCCATTGTTTGGACGAGACTAGTCACGGTTCGCACCACCTTGTCGGTGTGTCGAACCGCGGTTCGGTATGGCGGTGGGACGTCGATACGGGTGCTCCAGTGCGCCGTCCGTGGATGCTCCCGCACGCATCCGAACTCTCCTCCGACACCTCTCAGTCGTCTATCGCGTTCTCTCGCTCTGGACTGCGCCTCGCATGGATATCTCCTGATTGTCGCTCACCAGGATCTGCTCGAGGCCGTTCGACAGTGCGCGTCTTCAACCTCTCCGAGACCCAACGGACAGACGCACCCCGTGCTCCGAGTGTCGTACTCAAATGGCACGATGGCGCAGTCAACGCATTCGCGCTTACTCCTCAGGGTGCCTATATTGCCACCGCGTCCGCGGACCGCACGGTGCGCTTATGGAGGACGGAGGATGGGGAGTGTGTCGCGACGTTCACAGAGCACGAGGCGGCGGTGACGCATGTCGTGATATCCGCCGACGGGAGGATCTTGGCATCCGGAGCGGAGGACGGAACGGTGTGCGTGAGGAAGATGGAGGAGGTCCTGTCGGGCGTGGATGAGAGCGAGTAGCGGACACTCAAGCACGACAGGAGTACATCCATGTGAGGCAAGAACCACCACCATCATTGTTCCCCATCGTCACCGATCCTCCGTCTCATACCGCGCTCCCAGGACTACTCTAACACCCGAATGCCCGACCCAGGTCGCGGAGAACAATATCAACCAGCCAGTGGACCGCCGTCCTCTTCTGCAAAGCTGCGCCTTGCTCTGCGCCTCTTGGTATCCTCGTAACCGGGCCGATCGTTTCCACGCATCTCATATCAAAAACCTCAAGCCGCCGTACTCCCTATCCTGCCTTTTGCTGTTCTTTTCAGCCCTTCCACGCTTGATCCAGGCTCTCATCCGCGAGAGTCGCTGGCCCCGGACGCTTGAATACCGGCGTAACACCGAAGTCTTCTCGATACTGCTCCACTGTCACATATCTTCCTGCCGCTCCGTCCTACTACAGTGCTTGTATGCCTACAACACTACTCCCCCATCCGCAGGCTTAGCCTCATGTGTTCATATGGACCGTGCAACCGATCACCATTGTGCATCGTATCACGCTCGCTTGATATCAGCTCATATTCTCGACGTACTACACATCTGAGTCACCTTGTCCGAATAACACCCTCCCGACCCACAGACGACGCGCAGCCCACATGTCACTCATGAAGCACGACTCGTGAGCGGCTCTGCAGTATCAGTGCTGTTCATGATGCAAGAAGGAAGTGCGAGCATCAATGTTGTAAGTAAGTGTGCCGCTCTCCAACTCTAGATAGCCCCGGAAGCGTCCTCTCGGCCGTTCAGCGTTCAGTGCCGTTTCGCGATGCTTGCAGGTTCTCAGGCTGGCTACCCCGACCTTCCTTGCGTATAGATGCGAAGCGAGTCTCCGGTACGGTCCGCCTGCGGGTCCTCGTTCATCGCTGCGGTGTGCACCCGGGCTCTGCCAGATGCAGTGTGATGGTGGGTACTAGTGCACGGTGCTCTCGTGAGCCTTACGGCGAGCGGCGCCTCGACGGTCGTACACGATCCCGCACTTGTAGTTCGGCCGCGGGTACGCATTGAGTGAGTACTGAGGATTCCAATCTCCTGTACAGCGTGACCGTCGAGGACAGGCTGGAAGAACGGCTAGTGTGTGCCGAACAAAACAGCTACAGAGGAGCGGTCTAGTGCATCGTGCCAGTCTGCAGCGTGGGCGGTGCACACTCGATCCCGAACTCTGCTGCGCAGGACGTCGACGGCTCAAGCTGGTCTGCAGGGTCCGTCTTGACAAACGGAAGGTCCTGCTGTGGGGTACTGAGCGGTGAGTCGTTCACGGACATCCGTTGCCCCGTGGTAAGACTCCCGAACAGAGTCCGCGTCCGAGTGAAGGCTGCATGCGGTTCGCGGGATATCAGGTGTACGCAGTCGAGTGCGGTCCTAGTCATTAATGCGGGAGACTTGTAAGTCGTGCGGTGAGCGGCGCACCGTGCACACGGGGACGACCTCATGGTTTACGTCGACTGCGGGGCGTGGTAATGCGTTACTGACCGTCTACGGCTGTACTGATCGGCTTACGACTCGGACTTTGGCCTGTGTCCCGACGCAGGTAACCAAATATTGCGACGAGCAAGGCCGTCCCCACTCCATACCCGCCGCTGTTCAATTCACATGTGCGAGACGTCGCCGGACAAGCCGTCTCGTAACGGTCTGCAGTGCCATGGGATCCTCCCCTTGGTGGATGCGGATGACCTTCTAGGTTTCCACACGACGGTACCGGGAAACCTGCACCAGGGAACGGTACTCGTCTCGATTGTGTCGAGCAGAATCATCGATAAGCGCCCGAGCGGATTCCAGGTTGTTATCATCGTCTAGAGTCCAGGGGTCCTGACAATGGGTAGCTCGGCGATGCGCGAGAGTGCGACACTTTGAGCTACCCCCCACCACCTCGATACCAATAACCTTTGAATCAGCGATACCAGTTGTGGAGAAAATGTGTAGAGTAACTTACATAGTTTTGCCAATATCGTTCGCCTAGTGCCAGTGTCTGATAGGGCTCCCTGTTGGCGGAAATTGAAGCGCATGAACACAACCCGGTTGAAAGTTGGACTTCGACGCCATTCTGAGCATGCTGATCCCCATTTCGGCAATCTTGACGGTCACGGTACCTCGCTCCAGAGCACAGATTAAATGAAGCGAGAGGATTCAAGGACCGTCAGAATGGTGAGTCGCGGCCGCGGTCACCGCAAGTTCAGAGACGACTCGGAGCGTTCAACCCACGGCTGAGGGGCGGACCGTCAGCCGGCCCGCATTTCCGTGTCAAACTTCGCACGCCTCGTTGCCGGCGTCTATAAGGAGGGCAGGTCGTCGTCGAGCCCCTGCAGCGAGCCCCCATCCTACATCTCACCTCGCCCGCGGCCGAGCTGAAGTGTGAATGAGTCTTGCGGTTGAAAGTGTGGACGAAAGGTGCGCCCTGTCCCGTCGGTGGTCGCTAGTATGGCTGCGTTGAAATTGTAACATATATATAGGTGATTGGCGAACAGCGAGATACGCTCGAGTCACTTCATGTTGAAGAAATGCACGGTGTAGCATACGTTGAACAATTGTCGAAACATGCTAGCTCCTGATACTAGGCAAAGAAACAATAGCTCGACGCACATACCGCCGGGGTGATTATCATGCAGGTGAGTGCATATATTCACCTCAATCCCTCCCGGCCAAGTCGAGCGCACAACGCTATCTGCCCTCTTCAACATCCCCGCGCTTCTCGCAACCTCAATAGAGCCTCCTACTGCTTGCGGATGCGACTGGGGCTGTCCGGGATGACACAGGTGGCCCAACTCAACAGGTCGGCATCGAGGTGGGGGCTAGAATGCTACGTGTACCTAAGGTGCGTTCAGTTGAGTGTGTGATGCGTCTTGGATGTCATTTCACCAAGACTTGGAACTCGGCGGAGTCTAACTCTACCATGTCATTCATCCACCTCACAAGTCTACTCTGTCACCCGCGCTCAACCCCCTTCGGCGCCGTCTTCCCAGAAACCCAGACATCCTCGTCCTTCGCCTTCCAGCTCCCTCCATTCCCCTCCGAGTCCGTCACCTGTCTGACACCTGCGCTAGGAAAGTGCGACACCTCCAGCGGAACCCTGCTCCCTCCCACAAGATACACCATCTCGCTCGTCCCCGCCCTCAGCGCGTGCGCACGCACGACGCCCGCCTTGAACCCCAAGAAGTCTCCGGCCTTCAAAGGCTCCTCCCGAGATACGACCTCCTCCTTCCGCACCCCGCCGCTCTCGCTTCCGCTTCCGGAGACTGAGGGCTCCCAGACAAGCAGCGTCGCCCCCGCGTCCGCCACGAGGACGTACATCCACTCGTCGTCGTAGCTGTGCCAGTGCAGCGTAGTGCTCGTCGCTCGGGCAGGCAGCCGTCAGAGGTGCACACCGGTTTTGGTGAGCCCGGTGCTGTCCCCGAGCGAGATCTGGTAGCGGTGGTTCGCGCGGTCGACGTGATGGAGCCTGTGCTCGAACGCGGACAGAGGCAGGTCTGCGCTGCGGATGTGGTATGAGGGCGGTGGTGCGGTTGGCTCGAGCATCATGGACGAGTGCGGATGGGTGGCTCGTGCGACGGCAGCCCGGCTAGTGTACGTCCCTGCTCGTGTTTTTATACCCATCGCGGGACGGCTGGATGGAGGGATTCCCGGTGTCCTGAGAGCCACAAATCAGCTGCCTTGAGGTGAGTATACTTGGCACGAACCTTGGAACACAAGTATAGAGCTGACCCCACGCCCTATTTAAGACGCAGGTGTATTCTCAATGAAGATCCTCTTTCATCTGTGTGCTATATTGCCAGTACACACCCGACTGCCACACTTCATTGGGTCAGCGCGAAGACATCTTCGTCCTTCGTCTCCTCGACGATCTTGCCCGTCTCCTCATCCACAGTCTGGTCCAGCCGCTTCCCCTCCATCGGATAATGGCACACGTCCGCCGACCCCCTCTCGCCCCAACGAGATACACCAACTCCGTCGTCCCCGCCTTGAGCGCATGCGCGCGCTCGACACCCGCCCGGAACCCAAGGAAGTCACCGTCCTTCACCACGACCTCCTTCGGCACGATCTCCTCCTTGCTCTTCTCCTCTCCGCGCTCCCAAACGAGCAACGCCGCGCCTTCGCCCCCATTGAGGATGTACATCCACTCGTCGGTGCTCTCGTGCCAGTGGAGGGCCATGCTCGTCATGCCTGGAGGGAGCCGATAGAGGTAGATGCCCGTCTTGGTGAGCCCCGTGATTGCTCCGAGCAGCACTTGGTCCTGGAAGCGGTCGGTCGCGATGTTGTGGTAGCGGCGCTGGAACGAGGACTCCGGGAGCGACGAGGTGCGGATGAGGTATGCCGATGGGTCGAGGGTGTGAGACCCGGAGTCGGTGGTTGGTTGTGAGGGTGAGGAGGGCATGATGGGATGTCTCTCTGTGATACAGCAACGGGTGATACACGAGTCTACGGGCGAGTTGGAATGTGCAAACTAGTGAATAGAGGACAGCTGTTGACCTTTTATCACGGTGTGCAACAGACCGTCACGCCGGATCCTATCAAGAACCCGCATATCGGAGATACATCACTGCCGCGGCTGCGGTACTAGGTCTGTCATGACTCGGTTGATCACCAGGTGATATCATGAGCTCTCTTCCCTTGGGGAAGTTCTGATGACGTACTTTCCAGGAGTCGTCAGGACAAATCACGATTGGTGGCACTGCTTTCAGGTGCGATTCTCGATTATCCCAACTCACGATCTCACATTCTCCACTTCAGGTTGGTCGCTTCAGGTCGTGTCGTCTCTTGACGAAGGCGGCCTTAATACCAGAGTCCCGTAGTTCAATAGACTTCAGAGGACATCGACAATAGGCGACCGCGGTATCGGACTGCTTCGACATCGGAGTCAGGTAAGGTTTCGAATAAGTTAAACATCATCAGTTGACCAATTCCAACGTAGCACACCGTCCAATCCCCAGGCCTCATGGGCCGATTGCGCGTACCCATAATAGAGGCGGACTCGTCACCTGAGTCAGCGACTACCTCTCCTCCGCGCTAGGGCATTTCCGCTATTCAAAGGGAACTGGATGCATACATCTAGCACCTTCCACTTCCATCTAGGCCAACTCGAAGTGCCCAAACGGACATCTTTCTCTCCTTCATGCTACAGTGGATCTGCCTCCTCAATCTCGTATTGCTCTCGTTGCTTCACTTGCCATGCCAGAAGTTATCACCGCCTCCACAATTGACCTCTACACCGCGAACGCTCCCAAGGACACGTTTGTTGTGCTGAAGAACAACAACAAGGGGCATCACTGACGATATCTATATATTCCTGATATGGTGTCAACATGGCCTTGGCCGCGCAGGGCCAACCCCTACTATGCAGGAGCACGCCTCGTGGAAGACGCCGAATAGCATGTTCAAGCTCCTGCTCCTCGCAGACTCATTTAATCTAAGATCAGGTCTCGTGACAGATGGTAGATCAGCGTGCAATCTCGAGCTCTCAGCTCTCTCCAGAGTCACCCACAACCACCGTAGCTACACGCTTCTGGATTTGATGGCGAGCAGCATACCACCCAGCCAAGATCACTGGCATTGTGAACAAGGACTGTTTCACAGGGCCATGCCCCTCCACACCCATTCGCACTGCAAGAGTTGCTTCCGGATGCGTCGCTGCGAGGGCGGGAGCCAAAGTTTCAAGCTCCTGCGCTGCTCTGGCTGCAGCCTGGTCACGTATTGTGTGTGTGAGGTCCATCTATCCTCGCAGGATGCTACTAAAGTGACACGCAGTCGAAAGAATGTCAGAAGAAGCACTGGCGTGAAGGCCACAAGCTCGCGTGCATGCGCTTCAAACTCTTCAAGTCCCGCGCGGTCGAACTCTCCGGAAACCCGAACGCCTGGTCCGATCTCGCGACATGGGTCGAGTACCACCACTCCACGCTCGTCAACGCGACGGTCGCCTGCTATCTCCACCTGAAAGCCACGATCCCGGACGTCGCCGCCAAGCATCTCTTCCGCATCACGCTCAACTACCGGAACGAGCCCGACCTGCCCGTCGAGAAGAAGTTCGAGATGCGCGGCGCACACCTCACTCCCGTGGACGACCCCGAGTGCGCCATGCTCTTCCGGCCCGTCAACGAAGCGCGGCCTGCGGCCGTCGAGATGGGCAAGGTCGAGATGGGCGAGCTCTATTGGGGGACGGGCGCGTACGTGCTCATGGTGCGCTTCCGGCCAGACCTGACGGTATTCGGCACGGACGGCGTACCGTTCTGGAAGCACTTTGGGATCGACAGCACGACTGCGAACGCGGTGCCGGCATGTCGGAACCCGCTTGACCAGCTCGAGGACAACTTACACCAAGGGCGGGGGCTGCCGACGTGCTGCTGCGGGGGTTGGACCCATCAAGTGGTAAGCCGGTGTGCCTGCTGTCTCCAGTTTTGAGCTTGCACTGACCCCAGAATCTTGTGCGCCGTTGGCGCAGTCGGGCCACGAGGCTAAGGTTGGATGGTGACTGAACTGATCAGACTCACTTGGACGCGACGTTCATGACCTCTCGGAGCAATCATAGTGTACAGCTCACACTGTCCACAATTGACTAAGATGTTGTCCGTTGCCGCGACAGAAGGTCGCACTCGCACCTTCTTAGTCCAATTAGTCCAAGGCATGTCGAAAGGCGCACTGGCGTCAGAGCCACAGGTATATCTTCGACTTCCACTCACAGACTCGCGACCGTGCAGCCGAGCTCTCCGGTAACCCAGACGCATGGTACGACCTCGCGACCTGGATCGAGTCCCACCACGCCTCGCTCGTCAACGCCGTGCTCGCCCGCTACTTGCACGAAGATGGCACGCTCTTTAACCTCGCATCCTCCGCTCTCTTCGTCATCTCCCTCGACTACAGGAACGACCGCACGCTCTCGCCCGAGAAGAAGTTCGGACTTCGCGCAGTCCGCCTCGTCCGCAAGTCTGAACTGCACTACCCAACGACTGCGACCCGCCCAGACTCGCCGCACCACCGAGTTCTCCGCATGATCATCGCGTTTGCGCAGTACGCGCCTGCCATGGAGCTTGGCAAGAAGGAGTTTGCGCGCGACTACGCCGCCACGGGTGCGTACTTCCTGTCGGTCAGGTTTCGGCCTGAGGGGGCGTAGCGCGGTGTGGATGACATCCCGTTCTGGAAGCACTTCGGGATCGACAAGGAGCGTGCGCGCGCGGGGTTCCGGCGTGTCGTCCGCCGTACGAACAGCTGAAGGAGAATTTGGATGGCGGCAAGCGGTTGAAGTTCTGCTGTGGGAAGATCCCGGGCATACCGACGTGCTGCTGGGGCGGGTGGGCTCATCAAGCCGTAAGTCGCTTTGACTATGGAACAGTCGCCAAGTCGCTCACTATAGTTCCTCAGTCTGGACATGCCCCTAAGGACGGGTGGTAGCTGATCTATCTATCCTGCGTAAGGCTGTAAGGCTGTATAGTTCCTACTATTGGCCCGAGTTTTGATGTTTGCTTCCATCGTCCTCACCGTCAACCTGCTTGAGTCGCTTGCTCCACTGCTAGCATGGTTGCGTGTGGGTCACAATCGATCATCTAGCCGACCCCTCAAGGCCACGGACGCAGTGAGGTTGCATGCGAGTGGGTTCTCCACTAGTCTTGTCGCTCACTGACCATTCACTGAAATACAGATCTCGACCTGCGCAGAGTCCATCCATTAGTCATCGGTGTGACTCGTCCACCCCATCAAGAGCCGTGAGAATTGAGCATCGCTATATCGCTGTGCCAGATTTCTCTCTCTCAAGTACCATCTGAACTCTTCGTTTTCGACCCTACATATCCACTACGCGTCAGGATCCACAAACAGGCAGCTCGCGAACCGTGTTCCGACTTCAGCAGCCCGTCGGGATGTACATGGCAGCATCCGTGTTCCCGCTGGAAGTTGCGGAGAACGTCATCGATCACCTATCGGACGACCATCCTTCGCTTCGCGGCTGTGCTCTCGTTTGTCAGGGATGGCTTGTTCGATGTCGGACCCATATCTTCCGGGAGGTGCATGTCATGGATCCCAAGAGACTGACATCCCTTGTCCGCCTCCTCAGGTCGTCGTCGATTGTTCCACACTTGGTTCAATCTGTTCATCTCTACCACACCCCGTCGTTCATTTCCTTTGACTATCCCTACTGCAGACGTCCTGGCGAAACCTTCGACACGGCTCCCATTGTGCTGGTCCCGCTACTCCCTCGTCTACGTAGCTGGGAACTCCATGGCGCCCAGGGACACAACGGTACCTCTCCTCTGTGTCTCCAACCCATTGTCCTTGCATGCATACGACACTACTCGTTCATTGGAAAGCTCACCCTCGACCATGTGTTCTTCGAGCGCGCGACAGAGCTAGTACGACTGCTCCTCACGCTTCCGGCCCTTGACACACTGCACATCAGGGATATCGACATTCTCTCGGAAGGAACACACCTCAATCGCCTTCTTTGTGATCTTTCCGATCGGCAGAAACTACACTCTCTGGAGGTATTTAATATATAACGAACCATCCTCGTGTCACTGACAGGTTGGTGTATTGTAGATCACACAGGCTTTCCACTCTAATCTTTGCTCGGCGACTTTACGAACGGTGCAATTTGCGGCAGCTTCACATATCTACAACCTGGTAGCTGACGTGAACCTACTCGTCGAGCCGGGCTCGTATGCTATGCGACCCGGTTAGTCTCTCATTGTGCGGCTGGGATCGGAAGACTCCGAGCTGAATGTAATGAACACAGCTCCGGAAGCCATACCACCAGGATCACTTGCACGATATCGCAACCTCGTTAATTTGACACTGCTGATGAACTACCACAACTGGGTATATGGCCATAACGACCTGAGCAGTATGGACTACGTCAATCATATCATCGAGCACGAGCTGCCTTCGACTGTCACGGAGTTACACATCGACTTCAGCCGCGCGTCTTCTCTCGGCTTCTCTCGGTACCTCTTCGAGATGACTGTTCCGCAGTGGGCTGAACTGGATACCGCGATCAGAAAGGCTAGAAGCATGCACTCCTCACTCCGATATATCGGACTTGTCCTTCCCCCTGCATCAAGGAAGCAGATCGACACTTGGACCTCCGCCGTCACCGATCTTCTGCCTGCCTCCGCATCACACTCTCTTGTCAAGTTTGAATATAGCGTTGGTGAGCTATCATTGTATGTTCTTGATCCAAAGTGATGTCTAATACCACGATACGTGCAGTTCCTGAGTCTAACACCTTCTCAATCTATCGCCACGGCGGTCCGGTGACCCTACTACTAGTCACGTCTTCGATGTCGAACATAGTGAGCTGCGATGAAGAGCAAGTCCAGTTCTGGGTTACAAGATACAAAGCCTTACATCCTAACACTGTCCCTTACGACTCGGACAGAACGAGGTGTGTTGCACCCACGTATGCCTCACCACACGACACTCCCTTCTGCTTCGCCATGGATTTCGACGGATCCGGACACTTCCTCGACGTCTCTAGTCATTACTATGTCTCATTCGACTCCTATCGAGTGGTTCTGAGAGAGAACCGAGAAGGCGCATTCACATACACCACCGTCACCTTCGTCATCTGCGGCGCGCCCCCAAGGATTATACTCCTCACGGCCGCGGGCGAAGTGCAAACACTCACGTTCGGCAGTCCGAATCGGCGCTCCCTAAGCGTCCCCGCAAAAGTTCATATGGACCCGTCCCGACTGCGGGCTGGCTCCTTTGCCGTCTCGGCCGACGAACACTGGCTGGCGGATTGGCATACACCCGGGACGATGCTCGTCTGGAACCTCACAATCGGGAATCACACAACTCTCCACTCACGCTTCGCCCTCCCTCCCTCACTGAATGGTCAGGAACGCGCGGCTTCAGAAGAATACGTGCTTGCCGCTACCTTCAGCAACGAGGAGGATGGTTGTCCCTACCTGGTCGGTGTGTCCAACCGTGGCATGGTCTGGATATGGGACGTCGAGAGCGGAATACCCCTCCGTCAGCCATTCAAACTCCGTCACTCGACTGGCCTCGCCGACGCCTCGCAGATTGCATTCTCGCGCTCGGGGATGCGACTCGCATGGACGTCACTCTGTGAGGCTGTCAGGTCGCCGGACGATCAGGCTCGTTCTCAGTGGTATCTTGGACCTAGTTACCATTCGACCATCCGCGTCTTCAATCTGTCGGACTGCCGAAGAACAGCGGACGGCCGCACCGTCCCCAGCATCCTCCTCCGTGGACCCGATGTCGCGCAGGTGAATGCCTTCGCGTTAGCTCCCAAAGGCGAGTACATCGCGATTGCATCGGAAGACCATACTGTACGACTATGGGACACGGAAGATGGGTCGTGCATCAGAACGCTCACGGAGCACGACGCGCCGGTGACGCACGTCGTCATCTCGCACGACGGGGAGATTCTAGCGTCTGGAGCACAGGACGGGGCGGTTTGCGTCAGGGAAATGAGAGAAGTCCTGGGCGGCTTGGTGGAGAACAGTTCATTGAAGAAAATGTTTGAAAATGCGTTATGGTCGACTTTCGCTTACTCACCTCAAGCGCAATTAACCCGCACATGCTGACGATGATCGTGATGCTTCCCCCGTTTCCGAACCGCTCCATTTGGCGGCCGGCAGCTTGCGCAGTTAATAGACCCCCTTTGACATTGACGTTTAGGACCTATGTACGTAGTGCGATTGTCCGGGTCATATTCAATCAGTCTAATACGAGTGCAGAAGGGAGTATGTATGATTGCACTTACTTTTTGAAAGCTGTCAGCCGAGACATCTTGCCTTCGATAGAGGCTCTAACAACACCGACAAGCCCATGAGACGTTCGCGAATCCCCCGGGTGTCCATTGAAATTTGACATTGTACTTCAAATGATCAGATCGCGGAGGGAAGTAGGCTTTGATGGCTCCGGACTACAGGGAACCGCCTCTCTTTATACATCGCTGAAGTCCGACTATGCCGGAAATGTCACTTTTGCACGCGCTCGCGAACGCGAGGCGCACAAGGCTTGTGACAAGGGCACATCGCTACAGATGAATCGCCGATGATCCATCGAGAGATCTTAGGCATGAATACCGACTTGAATCCCGGCGCTTTGATCAAGATACGCGACACAACTTGAAGCCTTGGAAGGACCTTGCAGCATTCCCGCGCGTACTGTATTCTCATGGAGCTTCTTCACGGGTGTATAGCCGTCCACATCCCAGATGCATGACACGGGAACGATCAAGCCTGCGCAGTCACCTCCAGTACAGACATCAAGAACGTATTGACATACCACGGGTCCGGAGATGAGATTCATTAACTATCGGCCATTGTCCCCTTAGAGATCGTCTCGGTACATCATCCTTGTAGCATTGCGCTCGCTTGTTCGAGGTGCAGCACGAGGTCCGAATGCAGCTCTGCAACCACATCCTAGTGCAATGAGATGAGATATGTATGATGCGAATTGGAGGTACAGCTACTGACCTTGACTGGCTTGATGTCGTGCACGAGAGATATGCCTTGCCCACAGAATACGACCGTATACTCAGGATCTCCCTGCTTTGTGCCTTCAGTGACCCGCTCCCGCACCACCTCATGCGAAATCCCAGCCTCGACGTCCTTGACGATATGATTGCGAATCGCTCGCCCATCGATGCCTGCCGGCCAACCGTACAGGCCGAGCCCATAGTCGAACGCGAGCGTCCGCACGGTGACGCCAAATCCTGATGAGCTCGCCATGGCCTGGAGGAGCGCCGCCTTCTGCACATCTGTATATGGACATTCAGGAGTGAGGAGGAAGCGCGTGCCGATGACGGCTCCTGCAGCTCCCAAGGCGAGGTAGGCAGCCATCTGCGCTCCGGTCATGATCCCGCCTGCGGCGAGAACCGGCGGGATACTCCCGGGGTTCGGTATCCTGGCTCTCAGAGAGGCGAGAACTGCGGAAGTGAACAAGATCGTGCTAGGCACGGAGCCGCTCCCATGGCCGCCTGCTTCGGTGCCTAGGTCCGGAGACAGGGCACGGTTAGCGCGAGCCCGACTGAAAGAAGAAGTATTAGAAGACGAACCTTGAGCGATAATCACGTCTGCTTTCCATTCTTGTACAGCTAGGAGCGCCTCATCTATAGATGTCACTTGAATGAATATGAGTGGTTGGCGGGACAAGTTCGTCCGAGCGCGAGAGGTGCGCGCGTATTGGATCCAGCGCTGGATGTGGTCCCCGAACGCGAACCAGAGGGCTTGAACATCGCTCTCGAGGATTGTGTCGATCATCTGTTCTGCCGCGTCCACGTTAGCGTCCAGCAGCCATCCAATGAGCCCTATCCCGATCGGAAGCGGTTTGTCCCCTAAGTCAGGGATGCTCTTGCGGACTGCAGCGATCTGCTCTCGCACATCGTCGGGTGACATGAATGCTACAAAGAAGTCAGAGTATATGAAGATGATACTGTGACAGGGCATACCAGCTCCTACGAATCCGAATCCACCACTTTTAGTCACTTCGGTCTGATCGATGCGTCAGGTGAGGGATTTGATGAAATCGTTTGTATGTGTATCGACTCACGGCAAATCGAACATTTGTCGCAGTCGCCATGGGGGCGCATATCAAGGGAATGCGTATGCCTTCATTGGGATCCGTGAGTGTGGCTTCAGAGGGGCATAATAGGTTATGAGCTCACCGAGGAGACGTGTTAGACGGGTGTTTACAGACTGCATCACGAAGAGCGAAGAAGTTCAAGAGGACCAAGGTGGGGGGTGACCACCCGGTGGAGCAGCAGATCTGAGAGATATATACTTCCTGCCTGTATCTCATTTGTAAGCACTTTAGTGCTTAGAAGCTTGTCGCTATCGAGCCGCTGAGATGTGAATTATGTGAAGGTCCGGTCCGCATTCCACTGCAAAGCGCACATAGTTAGCTCTGTTTACAGGAGCAGACGAGATATCTGTAATCAGAGCGAGTATTACCTTGTAACATACGCTGTGTGCATACTGGTAGTTGTATGCGTACCTGCTACAATTCGTCTGTGGAGAGCAATGTCAAATTCGATTCTGAAAAGCCAGTGAATTTACCCATCGATCAGCACTCAAGGGCCCTTGCCAATTGACAATGCTAGTGCACTGCATATTGTGGTACTATGATGGTCGTATGTGATCAGTATCCCTAGGAACGGTCATGCTTCAAACATTCAGGAGGAGGACAAGAGTCAGGATGCAGCTCCAGGGACTGGCGTGGGCCCACCGGGCCGAGCACTCCGCTTATAGCGCTCAGCTCCGTCTCGAATCACTCTTTCCTCAGGATCCGTTCCACGGTCACTGCTTGACACTGAGGTAGTATCAGAGCTATGAGACAGCCGGTAAGCAAAGGACCTGTCAATTTAATGGAAGGATCACCTCAAGAGCCGGGTAGGGGTTGATACGAAGAACATTCTCATAATCGCGACAGTCCGCGCCTCGAGTACAAGCTCGCAATGGCAAACTTCTTGAAGACGTCCGACGATTAGGTTGTGAAACTGGGAATGCTGTCAATTCTGATGACTGTCGAAGTAAGCTACTACTCATTCTGAACAACATTGCCAACTCTATGTGTGAAGATCACCATGCGTGTTGGCCGCCGCTTACCATAATGCTGCAGTATGACCGTTTGGTCAGACCCTACGAAGCACAAGCATGTAGGCTGTATGAGATCACTTACTTGCTACCGGTGCAGAACGAGCTGGCATCGCTCGCTAGCCATACCACGACCCCGCGCAGCTCCTCCGGACGCCCGACCCTTCCCATCGGGTTGGATCGCTCACAATGTGCTAGAAGCTGGGGATTCTCGTCAAACATTTTCGTCAACCTGTAGGAGGAGATCAGGCATAGTTAGTATGACACCCCTAATTTGAGCGCAAAACCCGTCCGGGTACGCACCCAGTCTTGCCGATCCAGCCTGGGCTCAGTGTGTTCACTCGGATCCGCTTCATGCCCAGCTCGCACGCCATGCTGCGCGCCATCTGCAGGAGCGCCGACTTGGACGAGTGGTATGCGATGTTGCACAGTGTGGGCTGCGGACGACGCGAACTCCGATCAACGTTATCCGTCGAGAACCAAACTTGAGAACGCGCACCTCGAGTGCGATCGTCCCACACATGCTCGCGATGAGGGTGATGCTGCCCCCGTTTCCGAACCGCTCCATCTGGCGGCCCGCGGCCTGCGCGGTGAACAGGACGCCGTTCACGTTTACGTCCATCACCTGTGGTGCGCCGAGTTTCCACACGGAGTTATCGACGCACGCGCTAGAACGACGTGACGAAGACACTCACGTCCTGGAAGTCCTTGCCCCGGACGGTCAGAAACGACTCTTGGTTCATGGCGATCCCAGCCGCGGCGACGCATACGTCCATTCTGCCCTCCTTCTCGCCGATCGTCTCGCCGAGCTTCAGCATCGCGTCCTGCAGTCCCGGCCGCACTGTGAATATCGGGCATACGACCGGCATGGGCCGACGCACCTGATCTCGCACGTCCCCGCACACATACTCAAACCGCCCCAATCCCATGCGCGCCACGAAGCTCTGCACCTTCGTCCACTCTTCCCCCGGTTCTCGAGGCAGGTCGAGACAGTAGACCGCACGGGCGCCTGCCTCTGCGAGGGCGAGGGCGGCCTCGAGTCCGATCCCTCGGTTTGCGCCTGTCACGAGCGCGACACGGTCCTTGAGCGAGAACTCTTCCGTGAAGAGCGTCGGCGATAAGGCTGTCGATCGACAAGCGGAGGGTCAGTACTCAGTACTCAGTGTGCATGCCCAAGGACGAGGAATCGAGGACGTACGCTCTGATGACGGAGAGGTGGCGAGTGCTCTGGCAACGCCGTACAGCTTCGGAGCAGTCTCTGTAGGAATGATCGATGTGAGTCCGCTTTCGTTAGAAGATGCCATGGCTGCTGAGTACGCCTTCTGTCTCGAGATCGGAGACATAGTGTGGGTCTTTATACAGCCCTGTCACATCTGCGTATGTCATGCTTGTATGTCATACTCTGCCGATGAGCCGATCGACCTGTAGAAGGACTGTGTACACGATGAGTATGACCCCTTGATGACCCTCGGGACCAGTGCCTGCAGCGGGCTTCCATCGATTGTGCCAGCGGTATCATCACGAGAACCACTAATTAGACCGGAACCTGGACACTGCGCGTTCTGGACAAGGAAGGTAACCCACGGTATCTGGGTATGGTTCTGATTAGATGTGAGAGTACCGGTAGTTTGACTCTGCCCGGATCTGAGGCTTGTGGCCTGAAGCATGCTCGCCCTTGCAAAGCCTTGCAATTGCCTACTGTCGTGCCTTATGAGGAATCGGCAGGATATTCGAGCGTATCTTGACCAACGTGTATGACAGCGGTCTCAAGAGCACAGCCTGGTCCGTAGTGTGCGTTAATGCTTTGCGCAAATGT
This sequence comes from Daedaleopsis nitida, assembly GCA_022606115.1. NCBI lineage: Eukaryota > Fungi > Basidiomycota > Agaricomycetes > Polyporales > Polyporaceae > Daedaleopsis > Daedaleopsis nitida. Next base: position 2,979,597 of record JABYQM010000007.1, on the reverse strand, counting down.
ATTCGTCTCCGATAAAAACAGGCCCTGTTGAACGCAAACAACATTAGATATCTACCAACCAAGGAGGCGAGCGGTGACGATACCATGGACAGATATACAGATTACGATTACCAGAAGCTAGAGCAACGAGTCGAGTTTTGACAGCACCTCGAGCACGCCCGCGACGAGCTCGAAGCACAAGTCCTCCTCCCCGCCCATCATCTCCTTCTTCACCTCCTGCACGAGCCCGAGCACAACTTCGCGCGAGCTCACCCCCGCGCTCCCCATCCCGATCCGCGAGCCCTCCCGCCGCCGGCCCGCCGCGGTCCCGCTGCCCGCGCCGGCGCTCCCGAACGGCCAGGTCGAGAATTCGGCGAGGATGTCGTCGCACCGCTGGAACGCCGCCTCGCGGTCCTCGTACGTGAGCCGCCCGAACGCGTTGTCGAGCACGCTCGCGGCGTACGCGGCGCAGACGAGGCAGATGGCACGGATGGCGCGGCACTGCGTGCCCTCCTTGGTCAGCGCCGACGGAGGCACGGCTGCGGTCGTGGACGTGAGCAGGGAAACGACGCGGACGACGATCGACTCCTTGGTGCGGACGTCCGCAACGGGGTGTGTGGCCATGTCGAAGAGGAGAAAGTTACGCTTCTCGGTGCGGAGGACGCCCTTGTCGACGAGGCCTTTTGCGAGCCGCTCACGGACTTGTTTGAGCTGGAAGCCGATCTTCATCACGTTCCATGTCTCGCCTGGCAATGGTATAGAAGCATAGCGAAGTCAGGAGGAACAGTCAGGTCAGCATGGTTGATGCGCGCGGACCCGAGGGACGGAAGGAAGCACATACCGCTGAGAAGATCTATCCAACTGTTCACCGCCATGCGTTCCTGCTCCTGTGCTTTCATCATCCGCAATGCTTCGTCCAGGATCGTCTCCCCCGTTTGTCGGTCATCGAGTACTTCCACTAGTCGTTCTGCAAGAGGGAGATGTCGCCGATTTGGGTCTTTGACGAGTGCGATCCGGCGGCGAAGAGCAAGTTCTATGAGTATGCACCCCCGTAGCGCATATGAGATGTTGTCATTCCAGAACGATAAGTATCCCTATGTCTCGGTGAGCATCTGCGTAGGAAGGAGTAAACGGCAGAGATAGGATGAAGAAGCATAGTCACGCGATATCTCGACATCGTAGATGGTAGAACAGCGACCGCCGACACTACATTGCCTGAGCGTGACCCGGAAACCGAGAGTGGAGTCATATGTGCGAGGGCGACTGTACGCGCATCCGATGAGATCTATAAAGTATGCGTACTGACCCTCGCGAGGCGCGCCCATGTCGCGCATTGAGTCGCGCGCGCAGGTTGAGAGCACATGCGAGACGGACTTGAGGAGACATCGTGACGACACGGTGCTGGACGGTGGAGCGTGACACGCCCATCTAAACGAAAGACACTACACATTGTAAGACATGTCTCTGGCTCGGTCTACCCCTTCCACCGTTGTGCGCCAATGCAGAGACGTGCCCACAACCGCGAAAGAGACCAGGACTTGACCCGGTACACCGCGAACCTGGACAGTTGTACGAAATTTGAAATCCAGGGCTGCATGTAGGTCATGGAATTTCGCAGTCATGAAGTCTACCCTCCGTCTGTTTGGGAGACATGTTCAAGCTATGGATATGTGACTGACGACACGTGTTGTGAATATGTTGCGTCGTCAGAGCACACATCCGCTTCCCGGGCTCCTGACGGGTCCGCACAAGGCGCGAAGATGACTTCTCCCGTCGTGTTCTTGGGGAAAAGTGATCTCATGTGCATGATATACGTTCTTGACAGAAGCGGAAGAAAGGATAAGGATAGTAGTGGTATACACTCACCTGCTTGTCCTTCAAGCCGAGGAGGAGAACCTCCTCCATGATGGTCAACCGCGGCGGTTTCCCTCCAAGCCGAACTTCCTCGTCCTCGCGCTCGACGTCGCGGGGGTCGTAGGCAATCTTGCTGCCGCCTTCGAAGGCAGAGCCCGCATGGAGAACGGGCGATTGAGTGGGTTCTGACCGGGAGGCGGAGCCGTTGTTAGACGAGGCGGTGCCGTTGAAGCCCCAGGAGCCGTCGACGTCGTCTTCCGCAGCGGAGGCGGCAGCTACACGACGTCGGGAGAGACCAGCAGAGGAGCTCATTGCATGAGATGGGGGAGGGGGAGAGGAAAGAGGACAAGAACGGGCAGTCGCCGACGCCCGCTGCGGTGGTGCCAGTGCCGCATTAGACGCCGGCAACACAGTTCTGTCAACGTCGGCCCGCCCCTCCTTTCTTGCCATCCCCGACTTTGTCCTCGCCGTCCTCGACAGCGAGCAGTCGTCCTTCGTCGTCTGCTCCGCGCCTTCTGCTCTGGCTTGGACGATCTGGCCATCACCTCCCATCACGTCCTCATCTCGTCAACGCACGAGAGGCGCCTTCGTCGTCCGACTATCTTCGACATCGTCCCCTGCGGGGAGCAGAGGTACGTATCCGCCGAACACGCCCTATGCAGCTGTCATTTACAGCCTATCCAGAGCGCCGGGCCCGAAGAGGACAGTCGATGGCCAGTGCCGGCCGCCCATCGCGCATGGTAAGTACTGTCAACGTCGTTTCCAACGCTCTGGTATCCCTCTTCGCTACCACCGAACTCTGTCGATCACCGTCCTCGCTGTTGCAACCTAGGCATCGCGCATATAGCCACTCATTACATCCTGAATGGTGCTAGTCCTCGTTCGCCGTAAACGAAGATTAACATCACGATGCACGATGTAATGAGATGCTATTGATGCCCAGAACATATAGTCTCCTTCAGCTGAAGCCAGGCTGAAGCTGAGACTTCCTCGTTTGCGTTCAAAATGCATGGGTCACCCCTTGTACAGTCTTCTGTTCTGCAACAAGGGTGTGCTACACTGCTATCACCGGGGGAATTGAGCGACGTAACGAGCAGCTACATCGCGGTTATATCGTGGCCAAAATCCACATGTGTCTCTCGTGTTTTGCGGTGCAACACGCTAGAAAGATTTCACATGTTCCTGCGTTTTTGTGTTACATCCCGGATACATCTCAGTAACCACGATGTATCCAGGATGTGACATATCGACAAAGGAAAATCACATATGGATTGTAATCACGCTATATTCACGATGTAACGACTCGTTACATCGGTCAATGCCCCCCGTGTATGTCGTCCGTTAGAGTGGGTAGCGGTTGTTCATGCTCGCGTCCGAACGGTGACCGGCGAAGCTTTGGGGCCAGCAGGAGTTTGACCCGACTGCATGAGCGTCGATCTCTCGAGACTAGACATGCCATCTAGCATGCACGCTGACGTCTGCCCAACAGTTTCATTCTTCTTTACCATGGAATCCCATTGGAAGGTCTCCCATACTGGCCGGGACTTGCCACGACTATCCTTCGTAAACGGCCTCCCGACGGAGATCCTCGCTCTCGTTTTCCGGCACCTGTGGTTCGACACCGAGCCCCATCCCCGATTAGACATCGAAACCTGGCCATGGTACCATCCCTTCCATCCCTCTCTCATTCACGTTACTCATGTTTGTCGTCGCTGGCGTGAGATCGCTCTCGCCATACCTCTCCTCTGGTCTCGCATCAACGACAAGATCAGCTCTCGCATGCTCGCTTTCCTCCAACGCTCTCGTACTTGCTCTATCTCGCTATCCGCTTGCCTTTCCCGCTCCCTCAGGGGTACATCCGGGTGCATTCTTGACTCTATCCCACCATCTTGTCACGGTCGTCTCCGACGACTCGACGTACGGCTAGAGGCTTCTGACATCTTCACCCAGCTACGTCTCCACTTCCCCGCACCCGCCCTACAGGTCCTCACCCTCCAATGCGAGATCTACAACGGCGTCAACATCTGCCATCATCCTACCCTCTTCCAAGGCGAGACCACTTCCCTGAAAGCCATGGCTCTTCTCCACGTCCGCCATTGGCTCCCAGGTAATCGCTTCCCCAACCTTATTCACCTCAACATTTCCTACTTTTTCATGGAGGAACTTCCTCTCACGGTGCTCACCCATCTCTTGGCTAACTGCCCTCGCCTCGAGTCCCTGCACCTTGGCCAGGTCTGGAGCTATGCGCGATTCGATCTAGATGTAGCTCCTCCGGCTCGTCCCGTACAGCTACTCAACTTGCGCAGCCTCTCCTCATGCTGCGCTACGCTCCAGGCCATATCGGCCCTCATCGCAGCTCTCATCCTCCCGAAGGACATCCGGATTCGGATCCATGACTCCCCAGTCCAACAGCACACCACCGCGCGCGAGAACATACTGCCCTCCTTAGACTTCATGCGCCCGCTCACAACCCTCGAGCTCGCCGCGGACAACTCTAGACTCTATCTGCTCGCGGAGAGCGATGACGGCGCGGCCGCGGTCTGGATCCAGGCCACATGGGACGGGCGTGAACCCAGCGTGTGGCATGACTGGCTCGGGTATCTGCACGAGATGCTCGCCTTGCCAGCCGTGCGCACGTTCCATGTATCCGTGCGCGACTGGACCGTCGTCCCACCGCTGCTCGAGCGGATGACCGCTCTCGCTGGTTTAGGCATCATGGCCATTCCAGACGATCACGTGCACGAGTACATGGTCTCCGCCATCTGCGCCGTGCTGGAGCATAGCGGGCCTATCGCATGTCCTGACCTCGCCACCCTGAGCATACAGCTCAACTCCACTCCCAGCATCAGAGACATCATCCGTATGGCTGCCCGACGGGCGGAGTACGACTGCACCCTCACGCACCTCATCCTCGATAACATCCACCTTCCGGGTGCCATGCAGGAGACCATATCTCTCGACGAGCACGAGCAGTCGGCGCTCGCGGTGTACGTGGAGGACGTCCGCATTGGAGGTGGCGGGATCTGCAAGTGGGAGCAGAGGAGTGGGTGGGACGTCCAAGTCGAGCATTGGCGGCTCCCCAAAGGCGACGAGCCGCATTCCGTGTTCCCGTGGGGCGCTGGCTGTGTGGAGAGCAGAGCATAGCATGCCTGGATCAGTCGTCTTGTCCTCCCGGCGTCATCTGTGCATTACTAACGGACATAATGTGCTGCAATCCACCTGCAGTGTCGCTACCGCTTGCTTGTTCTCTACGATGACCGGCGTGCCTTGAGCAGACCAGCAGCCCCTTACCGCACAAATACGAGGCTACCGTCATGCCATGTCCAGGCAAACCTGCAGAGTCTATTCACTTTTCGTTTACTGTCAGAGGCCGCGTGGTGCACTATGCTTTCGAAGGCGATCGAAGACGGGGGAGGACCCGGGGTGCTCCTGGTGCGTACATACATGACTCGCATTCATGTCCCTGCGTATCGCTCACGATGACATGCCGTGTCTTCTATGCGTCGATCATAGGCTCCGGAATACGTTCCCCGCACACACAACGGTGGACGAAGGGATTTTGACCATAAATGCTACATGAGATCCGTAGTATCAACGTGTAGCCAGCTCCCATTCTGTCAACAAGGTCGAGTATAGTGGGCAAGAGTTCCTATGCCGTTTCCAAATAGTCCACATACACCCGAGCCTCATACAAGGTTGGTCGTCCCTTCGATGTGTCCGGAGCCCAAACCCTCGACCAGCCTCCTCAACATTTCTCTTTGCATGCCCCATGCCCATCCGTGTGCGAAGGTGTGGCACAACCGAAGGGCTTGCTGGGCGAATTGTAGGCCTCGCGAATGGTGAGCCGCTGTGTTCTTCTCTCTTCATTTCCCCGCTGAATAGTTGACCCCGTGCATTGTACTGTCCTTGCATTTGCGGTCGGGAACGTTGTCGTCAGCGAGCGGGTTTCCTGCAGGCGGCGGCCGCTGGTACCGTCAGTCGCAGTCCTCGTTCTGCCTTGCGCGATCAAGATCCATGGTCTCCTCTTCCATCCGTGCTTTAGGACGGAGGGTGTCTGTGCATTGACGAAGCCTCACAGTAGCGTTCTACCGTGATACTCACCAACCACTCCAGACAAGCTATGCTTGCTAACCTCGTAGCACATTTGCGAAGTGTTCACGTATCGCACCCGGGCCCGTCAGCTGCTCACGGCGACGCCGGTTCTACGTCAAGGAGACCGCCCCCTCGACGTCCGCCATTCATTCATTTTCTTCACCTAGCACGCGAAGGGATACACGTGTTGCCCGCGATCAGCTTCACGCTTACCTTCGGAGGACCTCGGAGGGTCGGCCGTGGCAGCTCCGCGGACCGCAGCGACTCGGACGTCCTCGCACTATCCCATGGCTCCAAACCTGTCCATGCACGAACGGGATAATCAAACGGACGGGTGATAGACTAGCGATGAACCAGCACCGCTGTCTGTGAGATCCTCTCGTATCTTGGCGTGGACTGACCCGCTGAGCGACATACCAAAATAGCCATGAACCGCACCGGCCTCCACGCCCGCCAGGCATCAGATCCGCAACACGCCAGAAAGTGAAGGAGGGGGGTCCGTTCGTCTCGGGTGCCAGTGCACTGACAGACGGACTTGTTATAGCGGGCGGGCTGCCCTTGCGAAAGGTCCGCGTCTGTCTGCACAAATGGCTCATCTCCGTTAAACTATGTCCACAGCTGTCCCACACGTGCGGACCACCTGGCGTACACGCCGTCGCCTTGCATACGCTCGCTGTGCTCCCACGGCGGGTGCAGTGTGAGCATTCGGGGATCATCTCCCTCGCGGGTTGGTGCGGTGCGGGAGCGTCGCGAGCCTATTCGATCGGCTACCGAGCTGCCAAGCAAGCTGTGTGTTCGACCACCCACAACGGGGTTGTCACTCGAACCGACAATCCGCGCGAGAACGTTTGGATAGCCGACCGAGACGACGTTCGCATACGAAGACGTCATCACGCCTTCAGGCTCACCGCCGCCAGCTGAGCCAAGAGAGCCAGAATTTGCCCGTCCTGCTCTTGCTCTGTGCGGACGGTGAGATCATTCACGCTGCCTCGTAGACTCGGCCGATTCCCAGCTTATCTGTGTGACACCGTCACGAAAGCCGCGACCTGGGTCCTGCAGCGCGGTTGGACGTCTTAGTTCGAGCACGCACAAGCTAGGATATTAACGAGGTCAGCTGAGCCTCGCATGTCTACCTTCTCGTCGATCACCCGCACTCACTATCAATTCCAGCTCAGCGAAGTGGCACTGGCGGGCACGATACACACGGAGATGGCGATCTCGTACATGAGGCTGCGCTGGAAAAAGCCGATGCGGATGATGGAGAGATTCCCCGCGGCGGAGCCGCCCAGACTCAAAGTTTTCTCCCATCGACGGCCGGTACCTGGGCGAAGTGCCTTCCTTATACGCGAAAAGCATCCACCATGTGTGCACGGCCCCCCAAACTGACATCACCTCCGAGTGCGCCGTGCCTTGGTTGTCTATGCGACCGGTTTAGGCCGATGCTAGGACGTCCAGGTCCTCGTTCTCCGAGCGTATTGGACGCGTTCGTAACTCTATCTCTATCCGCACTGGATTCGGGCTGACGATACTTTCTCAGTGGCTCAGGATAGACTTTCGCGCCTCCACGAGGCTCGTGCGTCCTGCGGCCCTGTACAAGGCAAGTAACGAGCCCGAGCAGTTTACGAGACAGAGATCGCAGAGGGGACGACGGCGTTGGTGGTAAGCGAGATGCCCGACAGTGCGCCCGTTACGTCTTCTCGAGACTCGTGCCCGGGCTCACTGAACCTTGCAGCCAATGAAAGTGGATGTGACCTTGTATCCATTCGGGCCGGACGCGATAGGCACTTCACCCGAGCGTTGGAAGCCGCCCTTGCTCCGTCCCCGCTGCTTCTCGCGTCGTGCTCGACTAGATTCTGTCTGGCGTCGACATGCACCATGCACGACTCCTATTGGACGACATATCTCCTGGGTAACTGCGATCCAGTGGCGCAGATATTGGGCAGGTTGTGGGACGGAGTGCCGGCAGAGAGATGCGAGGAGTCACAAGTCACGGGTTAGTGTGACGCTTCGCATCAGCTTCTGTAGAACGCGTGGTGCGCGTTTTGTTGGGAGAGGGCTGTCTGGCGTGAGAGGGCTGGGTGGGAGTCATGAGAGCGAGAGGGCGTAATATTTTGCGTCCGTGCCCCCTTCTGTCCTGACGTCTGCGTCTGTCGGACATGAGGCAGCTTCTTAGCTCCTGCCACGATATTAATCTTCCTTTGTCCCTTCTCTCCTTTCCGTGAAGACCACCGCGTGTGCTGGACATACGTCCCTCTTCCACCCTCCTCCTCCGCGTCCTCTGCCTCTCTCTTTCCCCACCTTTGTTCTCTCTCTCTTCTTCGAAGTACACAACTAGCCCTTCTCAAATCAGAACGCGATGCACGCCGCCAAGCTCGAAGTGAGTCACCCTTTGTCCTCTGCGCATCGTAGTCTTTGTCTCCTGAACAAAGAGCTCCACAGGCCCAGTGCAAGGCAGCGCGGATGCGCCTGAAGGACTTCGATACCCCAGCCGAACACAGGTGGTCAGAACTCGTCCCGCCGCGCACTGCGCTCACATTCGCTGCGATATGGGACCCGGAAGAGGGCATGGTCACCTTCAGCGGTGCGCGTCTGCTCGACTCGGAGACGGACAAGAGCAACAAGCACGCGAACGACTCTCCATCCGACGTCGCCTTTGCGGACGATCAGTCTCAGGTGCTCACCTTCGATAGGTACGACATCGCCATCGAGTCCGACTCTCCCCCCTCATATAGTCGATGCGCCCTCCCATCCGCTGGTGTCGACTCCCTTGCGTTCGCGCGCGACGCGTTGATTGACGCGGAAACGTGTATGGACTCGCACTCGTGTCTTACCCCTGGAGGCCTGCGCGTCCCACACAACATCTGCAACGCGCCCGACAGCCCCGCCGTCGCGTCCTCGATGGCGCTCGCGTCGCTGGCCAACTTCCCGTCTCGCAGGACGTTGATGCAGAACCCGTTCCGCCGCAGCCGTGAGACGACCCCGCGGCGACCGGACCTCCGCGTACACACCCACGAGCAGGTACGGCATTGCGACGAGCACATTGATAGCGCCGGGAGCGACGTGACCGACGAGGGCTTTTTTGAGGACCGTCGCCTGACAACTGGCACATTCGGAACCGCCCCCGTCCTCGTTGAGGTCAATCTGGTACGTGACGACCCTTAATTGACGTTAGGCTTCCCATGTCCTGACGGAACCTTCATGCACCCCTCGCCTGCCCCCGCGCATCTGCCCGCCTGTGTCCGCCCCATCTATACGGGATACGTAGTCCTCGGCGTTCTCCGTCACTACGACGTCCACGTCGCGCTACGTAGAAGTCGACCACCCATCGCAGGCGGAGCAGTACTCCTGCGAAAGGACATGCGTCGACAGCGCGTCAACTGCCCATTTCTCCTCCTGGTCCACCCTCCGCGACGCCGACCGCCAGATCTGCTTCAACGTCCCGCTCGAGATCGGACGCAGGCTGAAGAAACATCGCTCGCCGCGTTCGCCCTCGGACTCAGCGCCCGCAACCCCGGCCGACCCGGCCGAGGTCCTTGCTAGGCGCTACTACAACCACTTCCCGTCCCCGCCGGCGTCCGACTCGTCCCACGAGTCGTCGTGGAGTGCGAGCGAGCACGAGAACGTCAATGGACTGCGCGGGCGACAGGGCAACTGCGGGACACGGCCGCGGATGGGGAGCTTGAGACGGACGAAGACGTTGCTTCACCGTGTCGTGCCGTGCAAGAAGCATGAGGGCAAGGACGACCGGTGGGTGTACGTCGAGGTCGAGCACAAAGTGAAGCAGCGCGTGTGTGCTGTCTGCGATTGATCGATCGCTGTACGCGTGCGTGCTTGGGGTGCGGGGTCGACGCGTCGAGGCCACTCCTGTCTCGCAATGGAGGGTTCGCGCGGCAGAGGACCGCGGAAGTCAAGACTCGGGACGTGGAAGTGTTCATTGACGGTGGCCGGATACACGCGGTGGTCTTTGCGTGGAGCGTGCTGTTCGCCGTGCGGCCTGTGGAATGCGAGAGGCGCAGCCGCGATCGGTCGGTGCGCGCGAACTGCACGCAAAGTTGGGTGTCTCTGGATGTTTATTCGTGGTATTTTCGAGAGCTCGATCGCTCGTCCCTTTCTTTGAAGCTGTACTATACTTAAGGCGCGCTCTCTAGAACCGCCTCGCACGGTATGCCTGGCCGTTCTTCGTCGTTCATTCAGGTCCATGTTTCCCCCTTTAACGTTACTGGAACACAGGAGGTCGGTGATCCTCCCTCACTCTCATTGCGATACCATATGTTCTTTTATTCCTCTCGTCATGTCTCTGTATACTATTGTAGAGCCAAATCCTCCCTGTCTGCTCCTTGTCACGTTTACTGCCGCTGATGTATGTACTTGTAGTCGCGCGCAATGTCTATAGATAAGGTGTACTAGATCACATCGTCGTCGTGGGGTCCTATAGGGCATTACTCCCTCGTTCGATGCTCACCGTCGACTTTTACACTACAGCTCCGGGATAGACCCTAGGACCTCTTGCATTTCCCTGACGCAAACCGCCCCGTCCTGTGCTCCAGACGCTAGAATCTCCCCGTCGTGCGAGATGACGACGTGCGTCACCGGCGCGTCGTGCTCCGTGAGCGTTCTGATGCACGACCCATCTTCCGTGTCCCATAGTCGTACAGTATGGTCTTCCGATGCAGTCGCGACGTACTCGCCTTTGGGAGCGAGCGCGAAGGTGTTTACCTGCGCGACATCGGGTCCACGGAGGAGGATGCTGGGGACAGTGCGGCCGTCCACTGTTCTTCGGCAGTCCGACAGATTGAAGACGCGGATGGTCGAATGGTAACTAGGTCCAAGATACCACTGGGAACGAGCCTGATCGTCCGGCGACCTGACAGCCTCACAGAGTGACGTCCATGCGAGTCGCATCCCCGAGCGCGAGAATGCAATCTGCGAGGCGTCGGCGAGGCCAGTCGGGTGACGGAGTTTGAATGGCTGACGGAGGGGTATTCCGCTCTCGACGTCCCATATCCAGACCGTGCCACGGTTGGACACACCGACCAGGTAGTAGAAACCATCCTCCTCGTTGCTGAAGGTAGCGGCAAGCACGTATTCTTCTGAAGCCGCGCGTTCCTGACCATTTGAGGGAGGGAGGGCGAAGCGTGAGTGGAGAGTTGTGTGATTCCCGATTGTGAGGTTCCAGACGAGCATCGTCCCGGGTGTATGCCAATCCGCCAGCCAGTGTTCGTCGGCCGAGACGGCAAAGGAGCCAGCCCGCAGTCGGGACGGGTCCATATGAACTTCTGCGGGGACACTTAGGGAGCGCCGATTCGGACTGCCGAACGTGAGTGTTTGCACTTCGCCCGCGGCCGTGAGGAGTATAATCCTTGGGGGCGCGCCGCAGATGACGAAGGTGACCGTGGTGTATGTGAATGCGCCTTCTCGATCCTCTCTCAGAACCACTGGATAGGAGTCGAATGAGACATAGTAATGACTAGAGACGTCGAGGAAGTGTCCGGATCCGTCGAAATCCATGGCGAAGCAGAAGGGAGTGTCGTGTGGTGAGGCATACGTGGGTGCAACACACCTCGTTCTGTCCGAGTCGTAAGGGACAGTGTTAGGACTAGTAGTAGGGTCACCGGACCGCCGTGGCGATAGGTTGAGAAGGTGTTGGACTCAGGAACTGCGCGTATCGTGGTAGTAGATATCAACATCACTTTGAATCAAGAACATACAATGATAGCTCACCAACGCTATATTCAAACTTGACAAGAGAGTGTGATGCGGAGGCAGGCAGAAGATCGGTGACGGCGGAGGTCCAAGTGTCGATCTGCTTCCTTGATGCAGGGGGAAGGACAAGTCCGATATATCGGAGTGAGGAGTGCATGCTTCTAGCCTTTCTGATCGCGGTATCCAGTTCAGCCCACTGCGGAACAGTCATCTCGGAGAGGTACCTCGAGAAGCCGAGAGAAGACGCGCGGCTGAAGTCGATGTGTAACTCCGTGACAGTCGAAGGCAGCTCGTGCTCGATGATATGATTGACGTAGTCCATACTGCTCAGGTCGTTATGGCCATATACCCAGTTGTGGTAGTTCATCAGCAGTGTCAAATTAACGAGGTTGCGATATCGTGCAAGTGATCCTGGTGGTATGGCTTCCGGAGCTGTGTCCGGTACATTCAGCTCGGGGTCTCAGTCTGATCCCAGCCGCACAATGAGAGATTTCTGCCGATCGGAAAGATCACAAAGAAGTCGATTGAGCTGTGTTCCTACTGAGAGAATTTCGATATCCCTGATGTGCAGTGTGTCAAGGGCCGGAAGCGTGAGGAGCAGTCGTACTAGCTCTGTCGCGCGCTCGAAGAACACATGGTCGAGGGTGAGCTTTCCAACGAACGAGTATTGTCGTATGCATGCAAGGACAATGGGTTGGAGACACAGAGGAGAGGTGCCGTTGTGTCCCTGGGCGCCATGGAGTTCCCAGCTACGTAGACGAGGGAGTAGCGGGACCAGCACAATGGGAGCCGTGTCGAAGGTTTCGCCAGGACGTCTGCAGTAGGGATAGTCAAAGGAAATGAACGACGGGGTGTGGTAGAGATGAACAGATTGAACCAAGCGTGGAACAATTGACGACGACCTGAGGAGGCGGACAAGGGATGTCAGTCTCTTGGGATCCACGACATGCACCTCCCGAAAAATATGGGTCCGGCATCGAGCAAGCCATCCTTGACAAGTGAGAGCACAGCTACGCAGCGAAGGATGGTCGTCCGAGAGATGATCGATTACATTCTCCGCAATCTCCAGTGGGAACACGGATGCTGCCATATCAATAGCGACGAAGAGAGAGGATGTTGAGGTTGGGATACAGCTCGTGAGCTTCGTGCTTGGGATTCGTACCGGATGTCTGCAAGGACGTCATAGAAAGGTGTGTGTGGGTTCAATGTAGGTTGCGTACTACAGCGATATGGCGATGCTCTCATTCTCACGACTCCAGATAAGCGCTTGAGAAGAACAGGCAGTGAGGCCTAGAGGACTAGTGAGGGCCCAACGACTCATGCAAATTGACGGGGAAGGCGAAGGAAACACAAGCCAATCCAAAGCTCTGGTTAAAGTACAGCCGTAGTACCCACTGCTCAAGGTCAGCGCGGCTCAGCTACCATGTTTTCTCAAGAGTCAAGGCTAGGGAAACCCAGTTCGGAGCGACTTTGTAAACAAGGGCCTTGCTCAGCCTATAATAGTAGTATGATTCTCAGGCTACTATAGTCCAACAGAGAGTAAATTTGTGACGATCATCTGGTACTCAGACCGTTTCACTTATCTAGTCACGAGTCCATGTCATGCGGGCGACAGTCGTCAAAGTTCCGTTATACAGAGCGACCGAGAAGGCCGGACTTCTGTGCCGGGCCATTCTAACGAGGGCCACGGAATCGTTACCTGCAAGCCTTTCCCAGCGCGTACTATCTACCAGACAAGCGTACAGCAGTCATACATATTATGATATCCTATGATATCATTCTCGTGGAGTGACTCATGTCGAGTCATAAGTACACATCATGTGAGGCACTGCGGCCGTTGGGAGGACCATACACCCCCGTCACGGTCATTTTGTCTATATGTCAAAGCATCCTTGAGTCGTTACAGTCTATAGCTCAGGGCTCTACTGCCATTGTACGTCTTCACGAATGTCTTGTGGTTATACTGATAGTCACAAAGTACTACTCACAGACGCTTATCCGGAATTCACCATGTCTTCTGCTACTGTGCCGACAGCTCCACGCCCGGGGAACGGTCGCGCTGTTGACATAGCCAACGATGAATACATTATTCGTACCTTCGAGCTCCCAGAATCCGCGTTCAGGAAGCGGTACCACCACATTGCTACAGACCGCTACCGCTACCAGATTTGACTTGGAAATATAACGGGGCTCACCAAGACGGGCGTGCAGCTACACGGGCTTCCGCCAGGAATGACGAGCATGGCGCTTCACTGGCACGAGCACTTCGAGGATTGGATGTACATCCTCGAGGCAGGCGACGGTGCAGTTCTTCTCGTTTGGGAGCCTGGTCAGGAGAGGAGCATGAGAGACATTATACCGCGCGAGGAGGGGATCAAAACGGGGGACTTCCTTGGGTTCCCGGCTGGAGTCGAGCGTGCACACGCGCTGAGGGCTGGGACCACGGAGCTGGTATATCTCGTCGGCGGCAATCGAGGCCCGTTTGACGTTTGCCACTACCCGATGGAAGGGAAGAAGACGGAGACTAGCGTAGATGAGGCCAGGGGTATGTTCAAAGGAGAAACCAAAGACGAGGATCGCTTTGCCGCGAGTGATTCTACAGGAGACGGTGTTGCGGTGCGACATCATCCTATTCTAACTCTACACACCAGTACTAACGGTTCGAACATACTCTCCTGAAATGGGAGCGTGAACACAGCAGTGAGGGCTAGCGAGTTATAGGCATAGGACGCACGATGATGATGCTGTCACTGGTGGTGTAGTAATAATATCCACTTCGGATGCTTCCGGCTGACGCACCTGAGTGCTTGGCAAAATGGCCGCAAGCTGACTCGGAGTCATTGTACTAGTAATGAGCAACAATCGGGCATCCAACGAAATACATGTACACAATTCAATGCCTAGGCTCGGGCCCCAGTTCCACCTGCGGTTACGACTCGTAAGGTCTACTCCGTCAAAGGTAACAGTACAAGGCGTGTCTTCTGATACTGGCGACCCTTGTCACCAAAGCACCTCCCGGACTCGAAACTCCAGCACTCGTTGCACCGCGGCCAATTCCCCAGGTGAGCAATATACATCTTAACCTGCGCGTCAACGTCCGGTCCCCAGGAGGGCACGCACTCGAGTGCGGCTAGAAAGCGGGTCTCCACCTCCTTCCTGCACTTCACCACCCATCGCATAGCGTGATCGAGGTCGCAGTCGAACTGGTGCATTGCGACCGCCAAGCTATTGTGCTTGTCCCCGACTGCGACTTCTTTTTTGTACGAGAATATGTCGTTGTCGACAACAACGAGGTCCACGACAAGGGACTCGAGCTCCCTGATCGCCGGATGGTAGTACACCTCGTCAGGGATAAAGAGGTGTTGCTCGCCTGGAAAGTATGAGGGTCGGACTCCCGCATTCTCCCGGTGCATCTTGAAGTACTCGTCGATGGTGCGGATGGTGCCCTTGTCCCTGTCCTCGGCCTGGTCAGCCACGGCGTGTAGATAGTCCGTGAACGTCTCGACGAAGTGCTTCGCTGACTGGGCGGTAGCTATCGTATGGGCACGAGCCCAGAATCTGAGAGATCGGACGTGAGCCGACCTCACCGCCCGTAGAGTAGATCGTGTACTCACTGTCGCATCATCTCGCCAATTTGATGAGTCTCTCCAGCTGGGCGAGGTTTATCGGGATCGCCCATCGCGTCGATGACAGTCCGGACCATCTCGTGGACGATGACGGGGGGCTGGACATCCGAGAACTCTTCAACAACAAGGAATAAAATCATGAGGTCGATGCCTGTCCGGAGACCCTCTGAGACGATACAGTCAGCATACAGAGTGGAACAGAACGAGCACGGCAGTCTGACCTCTAGAAGTATCAGGATAGGCCAGCGCTGCGAGTAGTCCTGGAAGTGCTGCCTCATACGCCCGATGCAAATGAGGTGTGATTGTGATGACGGATTTGAACCACTCCTCGGACTCAATCGTGACCTCTGCATAGTAGGGGTTGGCCCTGCGCGGCCATGGCCATGTTGACATCATATCGGGAATATATAGATATCGTCGGTGATGCCCCTCGTTGTTGGTCTTCAGCACAACAAACGTGTCCTCGGGAGCGTTCGCGGTGTTGAGGTCAATTGTGGAGGCAGTGATAACTTCTGGCATGGCAAGTGAAGCAAAGAGAGCAATACAAGATTGAGGAAGTAGATCCACTGTAGAATGAAGGAGAGAAAGATGTCCGTTTGGGCACTTCGAGTTGGCCTAGATATACAGCATAGTATTGAAGGTTTCAGGGCGTAGATTCCAGGGGTAATACTTACGTGTGACGCCGACTTGGAAGTGGAAGATGTTTAACTTATTCGAAACCTTACCTGACTCCGATGTCGAAGCAGTCTACTGCGGTCGCCTATTGTCGATGTCCTCTGAAGTCTATTGAGCTACGGGACTCTGGTACTAAGGCCGCCTTCGTCAAGAGACGACGCGACCTGATGCGACCAACCTGAAGTGGAGAATGTGAGATGGTGAGTTGGGATAATCGAGAATCGCCCCTGAAAGCAGTACCACCAATCGTGATTTGTCCTGACGACTCCTGGAAAGTACGTCATGATATCACCAGGTGATCAACCGAGTCATGACAGACCTAGTACCGCAGCCGCGGTAGTGGCAGTGAATCTCCGATATGCGGGTCCTTGATAGGATCCGGCGTGACGGTCTGTTGCACACCGTGATAAAAGGTCAACAGCTGTCCTCTACTCACTAATTTGCACGTTCCAAGTCGCCCATAGACTCGTGAATCACCCGTTGCTGAATCACAGAGAGACTTCCATCATGCCCTCCTCACCCTCACAAACGACCACGGACTCCGGGTCTCGCGCCCTCGATGCATCGGCATACCTCATCCGCACCTCGTCGCTCCCGGAGTCCTCGTTCCAGCGCGAGTACCATCACATCGCGACCGACCGCTTCCAGGACATAGTGTCGCTCGGAGCCCTCACCGGGCTCACCAAGACCGGCATACACATCTATCGGCTCCCTCCAGGCATGACGAGCATGGCCCTCCACTGGCACGAGAGCACCGACGAGTGGATGTACATCCTCAACGGGGGCGAAGGCGCGGTGCTGCTTGCATGGGAGCGCGGAGAGGAGAAGAGCAAGGAGGAGATCGTGCCGAAGGAGGTCGCGGTGAAGGACGGAGACTTCCTTGGGTTCCGGGCGGGTCTCGAGCTCGCGCATGCGCTCAAGGCGGGGACGACAGAGTTGGTGTATCTCGTTGGGGGCGAGCGGGGATCGGCGGACGTGTGCCATTATCCGATGGAGGGGAAGAGGCTGGACGAGACTGTGGATGAGGCGACGGGCAAAATCGTGGAAGAGACGAAGGACGAAGATCTCTTCGCGCTGACCCAATGACGGACGAAGCTTTGTGCCAAAGTTGCATTCCTTGGCGTATAAGACAGCTCATGCGGACACAGTTGCACATGATGTCGATGTCGAATCATACTTTAGAGGACCGGAAACGAGAACGACACAATGTTACTGCGTTAGTACGCCACCACCGCAGTAAACCGGTCGACAGACCTACTATGAATTATTCAACTACCCGCGGGCCACTGTTACTGAATCGTACGTGATTCTGTAGACGGCTCAGGTGATCTTCAGGCTGTTGGAGACGTGCGAGTCATCCATCGGTTTCAGTGAGTAGTACATATATAAGTACCTGATATGCTGGCTGTAAATCTGCTGACTTAGTGCGGCTCCGCAATCGATCTCCATTGGTATTATATAGCTCACGCTGCGGCGAGGGCAGGCAATCCGCACTCACCTCGATCACATCCACGGACCACCACTCCTCCACACCAGTGCGTAGTCGTTTCCCGCCGTAGCGCGACACAACCACCAACATCTGCCCACCATGCCATCCGAGTCGCCCGGCAGACTCGCAACCCGCGCCAGAGTACCTCATCCGGACCTCGTCGCTCCCCGCGTCCGCGTTCATGCGCATCGACCACCACATCGCGCGCGGCCGCTTCCGCGAGCAGGTCTCGCTCGGCGGCCTCACGGGGCTCACCAAGACCGGCATCTACCTCTTCCGGCTCCCGCCGGGCGTGACGAGCATGGCGCTGCACTGGCACGAGAACTCGGACGAGTGGATGTACATCCTCGACGTAGGCGAGGGCGCGGTGCTGCTCGTGTGGGAGCGCGGAGACGAGAAGAGCAGGGAGGAGATCGTGCCGAAGGAGGTCGCCGTGCAGAATGGAGATTTCATCGGCTTCCCGTTGGGCGTCGAGCGGGCGCATGCGCTCAAGGCGGGGTCGAAGGAGCTGGTGTACCTTGTCGGGAGCGACCAGGGATCGGCCGACGTGTGCCATTACTCGATGGAGGGGAAGAGGACGGATTATACGGTGGACGAGGCGACGGGCAAGATCGTTGGCGCGACACGAGATGAGGATATTTTCAAGCCGTCCACGTAGAAGAGCGAGCAGCTTCTCGTTCGAATTCGCAGATATGCGGCAGCCGTGTGTGTACTGGCAATGTAACGCGCAGAGAAAGAGATCTTGATTGAGAATACGCCTGAGTCGTAAATAGGTCGTGGGGTCAGCTCTATACTTGTGTGCAAGGTTCGTGCCAGGTATACTCACCTCAAGGCAGCTGATTTGTGGCTCTCAGGACACCGGGAATTCCTCCCTCCAGCCGTCCCGCGATGAGGATAAAAACACGAGCAGGGACGTACACTCACCGGGCTGCCGTCGCACGAGCCCACCCATCCGAACTCGTCCATGATGTCCGAGCCAACCGCAGCATCACCCTCATACCACGTCCGCACCGCAGACCTGCCTCTGTCCGCATTCGAGCACAGGCTCCATCACGTCGACAGCGCGAACCACCGCTACCAGATCTCGCTCGGGGACAGCACCGGGCTCACCAAGACCGGCGTGCACCTCTGTCGGTTGCCCGCCGGCGCGACGAGCACGACGATGCACTGGCACAGCCACGACGACGAGTGGATGTACGTCCTCGAGGCGGACGCGGGGGCGACGCTGCTCGTCTGGGAGCCCTCAGGCTCCGGGGCAGGAAGCGGGAGTGGCGGGGCGCAGAAGGAGGAGGTCGTACCTCGGGAAGAGCCTGTGAAGGCCGGAGACTTCTTGGGGTTCAAGGCGGGCGTCGTGCGTGCGCACGCGCTGAGGGCGGGGACGAGCGAGATGGTGTATCTTGTGGGAGGGAGCAGGGTTCCGCTGGAGGTGTCGCATTATCCGGAGGCAGGTGTCAGACAGGTGACGGATTCGGAGGGCAATGGAGGGAGCTGGAAGGCGAAGGATGAGGATGTCTGGGTTTCTGGGAAGACAGCGCCGAAGGGGGTCGATACTTGAAGTATCTCGCACAGAACGGGAATTGGGTTATGCGAAGATCGATGTACGCACCTTGTTATACAAGTGATGCCACGATGTCGGAGGTCCATACCAAGCTTTATGTTTCTGTTTACCGTCGGTCTCCTATGACGAACGGCAGTAAAGGTCCAGCTAAGCAGCCAGAAGTGCCTGTTGGACGTCTCAACTGGCAGGTGGCACGACGATACTACGCACAGTGGTTTGACCAAAAACTCCACACGGCTGTTGAACTCTGTCGAGAAACGCGACACGCGCGTCACCCCGAACGACGTCGTGCGTCCACCCTTCGCCCCTGTCGCATCCGCATGTGGTAGAAACGTATAATGAGGCTCTGTTGAGGCTGCGACAAGCGCGAGGAGGTTGAAGAGGGCAGATAGCGTTGTGCGCTCGACTTGGCCGGACAGACTGGGAGGTATTGAGGTGAATATATGCACTCACCTGCATGAGTATCACCAAGGCGGTATGTGCGTCGAGCTATCATTCCTTCGCCATAGTATCAGGAACTACCGCGTTCCGTTGTTCGACATATGCTACACCGTGTATTTCTTCATCATGAAGTGACTCGAGCGTATCTCGCTGTCTAGGTTACAATTCAGCGGCAGCCATGCTGACGACCACCAATGGGGCGCACCTATCGTCCACACATTCAACAGCAAGACTCATTCATACCTCAGCTCGGCGGGGTTAGATGTGGTCGGCAGACAAGATGATCTACATATATGTTTGGGCTCGACAAATCGTCTGCCTCATAGACGCTGGCAGCGAGGCGTGCGAAGTTTGACACCGAAAAGCGGGCCGGAGGACGGTCCGCCCGGGTTGAACTCATCATCCAGCTTCGAGGAATCGAGTCGTCTCTTGAACTTGCGGTCACCGCGGCCGCGACTGACCATTCTAACGGTCTTTGAATCCTCTCGCTTCATTTACTCTGTACTTTGGAGCAAACCGTGATCCTCAAGAGTGCAGGAATGGGGAGAAGCCCGGCACTCAGTACGCTCAGACTAGTACTGGCGTCGAAGTCCAACTTTCAACCAGGTTGTGTTCGTGTCCTCTGTCGGATACTATAGACCAATGATCTCATTACGACTATGTAAGTTACTCGGCTCATATTCTGCACAATTGGTATCTTTGATTCAAAGGGCGGTAGCTCAAAGCGTCACACTCTCGCGCGTCGCTGAGCTACCCATTATCAGGACGCATGGACTCTAGACGATGGTAACGACCTGGAATCCGCTCAGCATGTTCGCACCGCTCGGGCGCTGATCCTTGCTCGACACAATCGTGACGAGAACGGTCCCCTGATGCAGGTTCTCCGGGACCGTGGTGTGGAAGCCCAAAAGTCCTCCCGCCAAGGGGAAGTTCCCCTCCGAGTCGGAGTACAAGACATCCATACCGTCCATCCAGGCAAAGTACACCGCGGTGAACGGCTCCTTCGCAAGTCCGACGACGTTGACGGTGAGGGGCTCGCCGCGGGCCGGGGTCTGGTGGAGGAGGTCGAGGGACGGGAGCGCGACGGGGAGCGGCAGAGGGCCGTTTGACAGCGGGCAGCTCTCAGGCGTGATGAACTGCGCCGCGAGGGCGAGCGCGCCAGAGCCAGGAAGCGGGACGTCGAATGAGCCTTGCCAGGGCTGGCCGCCGCTGACAGTCCCGGAAACCCAGGCTTGGTGGCGAGCTTCGACCGCGAGTATCGCCTGCCAGGGTTGCGATGCGATGGTGAGTACTTGGAGACGTCATATGCAGCACGGATGATGATAATGCTCACCCCGGCGCCGGTCAGGTAGCTCCTGTCTGAGATATGCTTCGCCGCGCCGATGTATGCCGATGTTCCAATGGTCTCGAGGATCGTGGACATCGCAACGAAGGAGCGAGGTTCAGTGTGCGGGCTGAATGACATTGATAGTGAGTAGCCGTGCAACGGAGATGTGGATGTGGATGTGAATCAACTCACAAATCATACTGGCAAGGCTCCACGGCGTCGCCACCAAGGAGGCCAATGAGGTACGCCACATGTGCCGCCTCATGGTTTGCGATCTGTGCGAAACGACCCCGGAACTCGGGGTCAAAACCCGCGTCCACGAAGTCTTGCTCGCTATATGCCTTCATTGCGGAGGTGTAGAACGCGTTCTCTGTGTGCTCGAGGGTGAGTGCGATGCGCAGAATTTCCTTATCTGGCGAGCGACGGTATTCAGTCGTGTTCGTCAATGGTCCAGTTCAGTGTGAAAAGAACGTACCGGTGACATCGGTCGTAACGGGTGCTGGTGCGCTGAGGACGACCGTAGATACGGCCAGAGTCGCGAGGAGGGTCTTGAACATGATGAGTGAGTGAGGAGAGGGTGAGGTTGAAAGGAGTGACGAGGGCGTGTTGCCAGAAAGGAGTGTCGGGGAGAGCGTTCGAGAGAAACGAACGATGGGGACTTCCGCTCGCCGCTCGCTCGTTTTATACCTTCCAGTGGCCGCCTCACCAGTTCCGATATGCTCGGTCAGTGCTGCAGTATGTTTGATCGGGTTGTACGAATAGGTAATGTCTTGGAGCTGACAGAGTAAGCATCGAAACGTATAATGCCATTGCGGGCATCGTCCTTGCTAACGGCGGCCGACGCATGACATGTGCAATTCTAGCGGTCTCTCTCCGAGGTGGCCTACTCGCTTCTCCTCCGAGATGTCCGAGCCGTTCGTGCCTCCCGCCGTATAGTGGCACGGCGGCCTGATGGACACCGTTCGCGGGATTCATTGCGTCGCATGTTGGACAGAACATGGCTGGAGAACTGAGAGGAGTCGGCATGCGCCCGAACTAATAGTTCGCTGACTTGATTCAAGGCGGATACCGAGTGGCAAGTCTGATTGCACGCGCAAGACCCTATGTGATTAAATAGAGAGACATTGATGTGCCGGCATCGTTATACGGGGATGCAAAGAAGAGATCCGGTCGCCCCACACCCACGGTGCGCTTCTCCCGGACACTGGAAAGGGTGGATGGCCAGCCCTTCACAAATGTTCGAGCTGTGATTGTTATCGTGACCCCGCAACTGTCAGGACCATATTCCACGCGCATATGTCTAATCAGAGCCGACACTCACTCGAAAGCTGGTGCACGCGCGTCGCGAACGCAGCAAGAACTTCACTATGTATGCGAGGGAGGATATCAGGCTAACATCTTCCATACCAGCCAAGACCTATGCGCACCGCGCCACAGCGTGCACGCGCTCGGACCGAAGCTCGGAATCTGGTTATACTAGTCGCTCCCGAGGCGAATGCAGGTGGTAAGCGGCCGCACCGCGTACCCACACCGGCTGGAACACTCTTAGCCCTTGCAGATGTACACTCCGACGCCGCGCACCTGTCAATCGCAGGATCCATGAGTGTCAGTGTCACTATGCGCCCGTAGGAAAAAATCGGATGAGGACATAACCCACCGGTGGGGGGGCTCCGCGCGTCCCTCCAACATTGTATCGTTCCCGAACGACGCGGGCGCGGGTGCATGAGCGACATGGGACGCTCTAATAGCGGCGGCCTCTTCGGTGGTGTTTAGCCGTACGAAGCCGGAGGACACAGTCACGTCTGCCTCCCCTGGGGCGCTGGAAACCGCTACGGCTGAGCAGCGCACAATGTGGCTAGCCAAGAAAGTGATAAGCGGGGAGAGACCAAAGCGCATCGGGCTAAGTAGCTGAGCAAGCTGTGGGGAGGAAGTCGGTGTGTCTGTGGAATTGCTGTAAAATCAAGAAACCAAAGGCAGTGTTACATGTTGCGCCGACGACTGCGCATGCGACTTATGTTCTAGTTTCTGTTCGAAACCGTTCTACACAATCATTCGACGTGACGAGGTGAACTGCCAATACATTGGAGTCAGATACGGCGCTGAAGCATATAGAACTACGATACTATGAGAACGTTGAGAGGTGGTTGTACGATACCTTCGCTGATGAGGAGAGATGGAGACCTCCTCGGCCAGGGCATTCTTCCCATGGCGGGCGGTGACCGAGATGGGGAGTTGAACTTGTCGTTAGCGATCAAAAATCTGCAAGCCGTGAGGTGAGCCAATTGATCAACAACTCAGCCCATATGAAACTTGAAACTCTGCGAGAAATACTTCCATCGCGGTACCGTTAGGTGGCATGTAGACCTACTGCGATGTAACCTGAATAGTCGGAGTGATAATAAGCTTCCATTGCAACTATTAATGGAACCAACGGCCGACTCACCTTCGGGGTCAAGTAGCTCTAGGGTAATCCGAGGATGGTGGCTCGTCAGTAATGGTGATGGTCATTGGTGGTAACACATTACTCTGCAAAGCGTTGCCAGCAGGACGCGTTCAGTCACGGACTCGCGTACAACCGCCAACCACGTGATCGTGTCTACAGCCCGGAACGCGTCAACAAGAGCAAACAACGCGCACTCACCTCCGCTCCCTCACCATGGCCGCCGCCGACAAAGCCCAGACGCGTCCGTACGACGAGCACCAGTATCTCAACCTCATTCACGACATTCTCGCCACGGGAGACATCCGTCCAGACCGCACAGGGACCGGCACGCTCTCCATCTTCGCCCCCCAAAAAATCCGCTTTTCGCTCGCAGACTCTACCCTCCCCCTCCTCACGACCAAACGCACGTTCCTGCGCGGAATTGTTGAGGAAATTCTCTGGTCTGTGCGTGGTCGCACCGACGCGAAGCAGCTCTCCGCGAAGGGCGTCAAGATCTGGGACAGGAACGGGTCGAAGGAGTTCCTCGAGAAGCGTGGGCTGGGACATCGGCGCGAGGGCGACCTCGGACCCGTCTACGCCTTCCAGTGGAGGCATTTTGGCGCTAAGTACGAGGACTGCGATGCGGATAACACGGGATAGGGGGTCGACCAGCTGCAGGAGTGCATACACAAGATCAGAAACGATCCTACAGATCGTCGTATTGTCCTCAGCGCGTGGAATCCAGCAGGTGCGTGCCGTTGTGAGTCGCCCTGAACTCTGCACGACATATCACTTCAAACGGACGCGCAGCGATATCGGAGATGGCGCTCCCTCCATGCCATTTGATGTGCCAATTCTACGTCCACCTCCCACCCACCACGTCCGACCCCATAACCAAACCGAAGCTCTCCTACCTCATGTACCAACGCTCTGCCGACCTAGGCCTCGGCATTCCTTTCAATATAGTATACCATGCGCTGCTCACACACATGGTTGCCTACGTCACGGATACAGAGGCACACGAACTCGTCATCCAACTCGGCGACGCGCACGTCTACCGCGACCATGTCGACGCACTCAAGGTGCAGCTCGAACGCGAGCCGCGGCCATTCCCGAAGCTTCGGTGGCTGAGGAAGGTGGAGAGCATTGATGACTTCACGAGCGAAGACATCGTCGTCGAAGGCTACGACCCGTACCCGAGTATTGCAATGAAGATGAGTGTTTAGAATGTCGTCTCGTCGCTCGCAGATGCTATCTCGCCATTCGGGACGCTCAAAGGTAGCTTTGTTTAGCCATCTTCCCCAATGCACTAGCACGTGCGAGACACCGTTCACGGTGAGAACTGCGTGCAATGCTGTCGTGAGCGACTGCGTGCGTCTCCAATTCCATCTTGCGACAGCGTAACTCAGGCTTAACCTCTTCACCCAGTGACCGTACCTTTCAGACAGGGCATCCGACAACCGAGTACAACAAGCCTCGTGCTGCACAGAATCGCCTACTTGGCTTGTTACAAACGTCCTCATGGGGATCAGATGCTTAAGTTGATGTCGTTTTGTAACGCTCCCATTTCAGAAAGAGAGAGGTATGTCCAAAACCCCGAGCCATCTAAGAGCTCATATCTCACAGTCTATTACCCACGTTGCAGGCTGGTCTGATCTAGTACAGTTCTATACTGTATATGATAATGTAATCTACAGCGAAGGTGTGCTTACCCCAATGACTGCCAGTGCTCATCGTGACTGGACCAGGCACCAGGGAATGCTCACCGGCGTGCGAACTCATTCACGGATGTGCCTACACACACCCCAGGTCAGTCCCAGGTTCCCTTCGACTGTCAACGGGTGCTGTAATAGGCACTTCGAAGATCGGAACACGCTTCGTACTTCGCCCATCTGCTCAAGAAAGCTCTGCGGCGGACTTTGCCGTCAAGGGCGGTGTTCACGTCAATGTCGGACGCCCCCCAGTATGTGCTACATCCTGCATGCTGTCCGGGACTCGGGAGGAGTGAGGACCTGGTACTAAAGCTCCTCCACGATGAGGATCGAGTTCGCTCTGGCAATCCCAAATCTCCTGACCTCGGCCCATCATGCTCTCCCCTCAAGGTCCAAAGGATAGTTTGTGCTACGGTACCGAGGCGTTCTATACATTGCTCAACGACATTGATGGCTCTACACCTCGTCTCGTCAGCACAATATTGTCGACAGTACTCTTCGGTACGTCCTCGACTCTCACGCTCACGGTCTTCACTGACTTCGATTTCTATAGGCATCGCCACTAGCCTTGCCGTGCAGTCCACGTACATCATCGTGTACGCTCTCTCTATTTGCATCTGCTCACTATGTACCACACTAACCCATAGATCGCGGTCGACGGTGATAGCGGCAAAGGAGTCACACGGGCTGCGTCCGTGACACTGCTCGCGGCAACGCTCGTTCTCTACACGTCCACAGCGATCTTCTGGGGCGCAGGTCTGCACAGACACGTCGCCTACACGCGCGAGGCGTCCGCCGCGGCCGCGGCCGTATCCGCCTGCGACCCGAACGCGCTCTTCAATCCCGTCCACACGTCCGCGGTCAACGACCGGATGTCGTGCATCCAAACTGCAACTCTCACCGTCAATGTGAGTGTGATCTGCCATGTCGCAGACATACCAAGCACGGGCACGGTATACTCAGCTCGAAGCCAGATCCTGGTCGGCGACGCTGTCGTCTGGTGGCGCGCATCCATGCTCTGGATGGGGCGGTCCCGCTCCACGATACTCGCATTGTGCGCCATACTTTTGATGTCCACGTTCGGTAAGCACAATCCTGCTCAGCGTCCTTGTATGTATACCTCACATCAATGTCTATGCCGCCCACAGCCATCAGCATAGCCGATACGTGCGGGGCGTGCCAGCTTGACCTCGTCAGAGAGGAGGCGGGATACGGACAGCTCTTCTCCGGGGACCGCTTCGGGGCGGCTGCGTCGATTTTGTCTCTGGTCACAAACGCGGTCGCGACTGCGTTGACCGCGTACAAGGGCTGGTACGTTCAGGAACGATCGTGACCGCGCGACGTCCACGGCTGAGACGTATGTATAGGCAACATGCGAGGCTCCTGAGAAAGTACTTTTCGGACGGGTCGATGGGGACGAACGTCGAGCGCGTCGTCATCCTGCTCGTCGAGTCGGGCATGGTTTACAGTGCCATTTGGGTCCGTCCGTCTCTCCCTACGTCCACCGTGAAAGCAGCAGCGCCGTGAGAACTGATCGTTTCATCTATGGTCAGCTTGTAGTCACCGTGTATCAACTTGGGGTGAACACAGGCGACAACTACACAACGAGCACGAACGCCGACCGGCCCGATTTCTGGACTGTCATCGGCTACTTCGTCAATGGTGCCCTCGTCCCCGTCATTGTGAGCATATATGGACACTGTCTTCCTGTCCGAGCCATCCTCTCACTGGCCTGCTATCCTTGATGTTAGGCGATATACCCCATGGCGATCATCGTCCTTGTCGCGATGAAAAAGTCCCAGATGGCCCGGGCGCACTCGTTCTCGACTCACGCGCAAGCCTCCCCATCCGCCACGTTGAGGTTCGCGGCAAGCCACTCCTCTTCCACGACGCGCGGACCCTCCCGAGATGCGGACCACTTGGGGATCAAGATGCTAGACCGAACACCGCAGGACACGGTTGAGGAGACGAAGCGCCGGGTGGATGATGAAGCTTGAAGCTTGAAGTCTGGGCTCAAACCCGCCGAAGGATGTACCATGATGTCCGCTGCGGCCTGGTTTAATTACAAGGACATGATGTCGAGACATCGTGTCCCCAACGCATGATTGGTAGTACAGTATGTTTCCGACTACAAGTAATCGCAAGTTCCTTCATGAGCAGTCGGACTCCGCCGCTCAGCATCCCTCAGGAATGGTGCCGTCGTCAACATAGTCCTTCGCATTCACGCCAAGCCCGCGGCTCGCGAGTTTCCTATTCGCATGGATCCGCGCATCGCGCGCGATCGGCATCGTCGGGTCGGGTTACACGGCTGCAGCGACAGCGCCTCCACAAACAGATGCAGCCGGAACGCGTTCCCCACGGTGCTGCTCGGGTCCGAGCGCGCGTCGTCAGTGTACCCCGAGCGCCGCGTTCACGTTGTGCAACACGTTCGCCCGCACCACGCCGATGTCGTGCGGTGATGCCAGAAAACTGCAGAATGAATATTGAGCAATACCTACTGACTTGAGTCACTAGAAGACTTGAATGTACGTACCCGACGCACAACCTGTCTTTTGCTGTGAGATCAGTAGAGCGAATTGAATACACACCTTAGGCTTGAGCAAGTATGCCCAGTGAGACCCTACAAGATATGGTAGGGTATCCTACGATACTATAAGTTATGCAATGATATGCGTCAGTTTTTCAACGATATAAATTGTTATGAGCTGTCAGACCCAGTGAGACCCTACAAGATATGGTAGGGTATCCTACGATACTATAAGTTATGCAATGATATGCGTCAGTTTTTCAACGATATAAATTGTTATGAGCTGTCAGACCTGTCAAACGCGCGTCGGAAATGGCCTCGAATCCGATGTCGAATTGGTTTCGCGCGAGTCTAGACGTCTAACGCCCAACCAGATTAGTTTTGACCGGCGCTTGTATGCCGACATTGAATCTGATGCTCGTCCGATTCGTCGACGCGTCCGTCGACTTTGTCCTTGTCCTGACACAAATCGATGCTCGTGATTAGATCAGGTGAGCTGACGCGTCATCTTGCCTTGTGCCGCGACACCCTGTTTGACTCTCCTTTCTTCTGTACCACCACCCGCACTCTCTGCACACTCCGTCAGCCCTAGTCTCTTTCTCTCCTCTACCGTCTCAAGAGAGCACGACCTCAAGAGTCTCTACAAATCAATGCAATGTCTGTGATGAGCCGTCGTTAGGCTCGTAGGCCCTTTCTACAGCTCGTGAAGTCTCTCAGTTACTCTTACCTATGCTTAGGATTTCGGTTGTGGGTTTTCTGCTGAGATAGACTGCATATAACAGTGAGTTCAGGTGTGTACACGCTATCTCTTTAAGTGACTTGGACTGATAAGTTGTCTATGACATCTTAGAACCCCTCTGATGTGAGTATATGCGCCCTGATGGTACCACTGAGCTAACACCGTCAACAGTAAAGCCTCCCTCAAGTGACAGCAGCATGCCTGGCAACCAGGTGTGTGCAGGTGCGCGAGCGGGTGCACGTCTCAGGGTCCGGACGAAAGCGGCGGCAAGCCACGGTCGGTAAGGCATACCGATGAAGCGTACAAGATGCTCATCGATTCCGGCACGTATGATCTCTATTCGAGCATGAGCCACACCCGCTCATCTTTCCTTGTGCTTTTGCACGCACAGAACAACAGCGAAGACTTAAACAACCCGATGGCCCAGCAGGGTGCGAACCCGCAGGTAAGCGTCGGGTATATATGGGCCACAGTGAGCAGGCAGGTACGTGAGTGTGGGAGCGGGCGGGGCGGGACGGGGCGGGGGAGCGTGCGTGGGTGGGTGCACGAGCGGGTGGGTGCGCGAGCGGGTGGGTGCGCGGGTGCGCGGGTGAGCGGGGGCGCGGGGGCGCGGGTGTGCGCGGGTGGCGCGGGTGCGCGCGCGGGTGGCGCGTATACGTACACATCACTATCGTAGCGTAACGATGCATATCGTTTATTATCGACCGCTATCGAGCGCGAGGTCAGAACCAACGGTCGATGCGCGAACGACTGGCAGAGCAGCTCGTTGATTTATCATATCGTCACATAACTTTTAGTATCGACCACGAACGATCTATATCATTCTATATCGTGCCCCCTCGTTGTTTTTACCGATTCAGCGATACTCTACGATATGCATTGATATAGGTAGTTATGTACCGAATTATATCGTAGGATACCTTACCATAACTTGTGGGTTCTCACTGGGAAGTATGACTGAATGACCTGCGCCGAAGAGCGTACACCGCGACAGGTGCGTTTTGATTAGGTCGCGCATCCTGGCGATGGCGAAGGGGAATCGCAGTACAGGGGGATGATACACTACATGACGGAAGTATAGGCGTGACATGAACGAGTCTAGAGGCGATAGGCATGGAATGTCGTGGGCGCTGAAGTCGAGTGGTATAGGGCGTGGTATCGCAAGAGGGGCCGCTAGAGAAGGGACGCGAAGCGCAGACGAGATCTCACTCGTCGCCCCGGCGTGCGAGGAACACGCCCATGTCGCTACCCCGCCGCTCGGGCCCGCGGAACCCGACGCTCGGAAAGCCAGTCACGGGCAGGTACTCGCTCCTCTTCCGCTGCTCGGCCGCCGCCGCGTCCTCCTCCGCATGCACGCCACTCGCGAGCTCGGAGGAGCTGAAGCCCCCGGGAAGCCCTCGAAATCGTCTGCCGCGGCGATCGCAGGCGCGAACACCGTCGTCGACGGGGGCGGCGAGAGCAGGGATGAGGCGGTGGCGGACTGGGACGAGGTCGAGTGCGAGACGGAGAGCGCGTAGGCTTCGACTTGGATTTGCGCCGCTTCTTCGGCTCCTTCTCCCCGGCCGCGGACAGCGGAGACGGCGGCACGCTGTCGGAGGACGGGGAGAGCGGCGACGGCGAGTACGGCTGGTGCGCCATGAACTGGTGGTTGTCGGCGCGGGTCCGGACCCAGTCCCAGTCCCGGAGGTATACGCGTACCCGTTCGAGTTGCTGCCTGTCCCGCGGCTTGAGCTCGAGCGCGTGTCGGACGTCGTCATCGTGCCGCTGCCGCCTGTTGACTTGGACTTGCGCGGGCGCGAGGTGTACGACTCCCGCCAAAGTCTGCGCCGTCTGCGTCTGCATCGGCAGCGTGGCGTGCAGCTTCGGCCGCGTCGGGGTCGAACGGCTCGACGGGCTGGCCTTGGCGAACGGTCCAAAGTCTTGCGAGGACGTGATGGAGCCCGAGCCCGTTCCAGAGGTAAGGCTTGGGGCGAAGGCGAGGGCAGCGCATGCGATAATGGGCCCTTCCCTGTAGCAGTAAGCAATCAGTCACTGAATCCCCATGGTATTCGAAAACACGACATGCGTTCCGAGGCTTAGACGATGCTGCTGAATCCGCTGCAGGACACATGGCTGGCCCAGTCATAGCAATAGAGAATGGCGTCCCGACGTTTAGCCCCTGCCCCATCCCTCAGAGGAATGCGAGTGGGGATGACTCCTCGAGAACGCAGTACTTCACAATGACTCATCTATCAGAGACCATGAATGATGTGGTTCCGAGCCCATCTCGTAGACATCGACAAGACATGCTCGGTGGCTTTGTTTCTCATTGCCACTGATGCATCATCGAGTAGGGACTCGGGAGATGATCACTCTGGGTTCTTGCAGTGTGGATTAGAGGGGCGAGATAATACAGCGTCTTGCTGAGCAGATCATGTAGGTTCGCTCGTGAACAACGAGTAGTTGCTCACGACGAACCTCCCACAGGTGCTAGCGTCGTTCAAAAGCAGATGTTGGACGCACGTAACCCGTCAGCCATGCCGATTGGGTTCTCAGTTGTCTCGGGTCGGGGAACGGGGGACACACGCGCGAAGACAGGGAGACGGAAAGAAAAACACAAAACACACACCTGGAACCCCTCGAAGTCGTCCTGCTCCCCACTCGCCTGCAGATCCAGCGCACGCGCCATCGCGGCCCGCTTGAGCTCCTTGCGCTCCCGCCTCCCCGCCTCCGCTCCTCCTTCGCTCGCCTCTCCTCCTCCTCCCGCGCGACCGCCTCCGCCTGCCTCGCCGCACTCATCGACTCGATCGCCGCCGCATCGAGCGGGGCCGCGTCCGAGTCCATGCTCGAGCCCGAGACCGTCCTCCCGATACCCTCCGGCCCCCTTCGCCGGTCTAACAGCCCTTCATCGTCGGACTCGGGCAGCTGGATCGCGGGCGGGCGGCCGAAGAGGTCGTAGCCGAAGACGCGGATATGCTTGGGGGCACCGCGGCGTCGCTTCTTGTTCTTGCCCTTGCGCCGGGCACGGTCGCCGGGATTCGTGTGGAGAGAGAGCGCGTCGGCGTCGTCCGAGGCGTCTGCGAGGAGACCCTCGAGCTCGTCTGGGCGTGCGCGTGGCGGTGGAATGGCATGGGCGAAGACTCCGTCACGCGGGCGCGGTGTCTGGGTCTCGGAGTCGGAGGGAGGGTCTTGCGATGACTGGAAGCACGGGAGGCAGGAGAACGCGGCTTGGATGGAGTCGGACCAGGAGAAGTGGACGTCGGCCATTGTGTGCGTACGTACGAAGACGACGTCGTCTTGTAGCTCGAGAAGTGTAAGTTCTGGCGATTTGACTGGAGCCAGAGGATGAGGACGAGGAGCGTAGTTTGAGGGGACCGACGGCGGTGCCTAACCGTCTGAATAGATAGCTCCTATACTGCGCCGCAGTTCTCGTCGAGTGTCGGGCCAGCGATGCTCTGACCGTCGACGTCGGCGTTTGGGATGGGAGATGGACGTGGTAGAGAAGAGAGATGGACGACGGCGAGGAACGCGGGCACGCGGCACCGGGCAGAGGGACCCAAATCACGGCTTGAAATCGGACGGGGTGCATGGATGCTGGAGGAAGATCTGCGAGATGCAAGTGAAAGGTCTGTACGCTCACTGGGACTGTAATCTGGACGCTCACCAGGAGAGTAATCTGGACGGACACTCACTGCTGGACGGACGCTCACTGGGAGGATATCTGGATGGAGGACGGAGGATAGCGCCCCTGCTCGGCTCCGGTGTTCCGTAGCTTGTCCCAATCCGGACCTCGGCGTCTCCTCCCACGCTCCTCTCCTCTCGTCCTCCTCCCTCACACCTGGGTCCGCTCTGCAGCTTCTGCTGCGACTGCAGCGACAACGACAGGCTCGATTGGTGAGTGCAACCACGACACAACGACTCATTAGCCCAGTGGCCTCTCAGTGCACCCGCCCGAATGAGTGCCTACTAACAGGGTCCCAGCGCTCCCGACCCCGACCAGACGCGTACGGCTCCCAGCTCTCTCCTCGTGCCACAGTTGACAATAGCAGCGCATACAAACACCATACCGATGACTACTTACCGCTACTTGCCCTTCAGCACTCTCGCTGCCGTCGCCTCGGTTTCCCCGACTTGCCCTCTTCTGTTTCCCATCCCGCCCACCGTCTCTACGACTCCAAACCCACTCTTTCAGGTGCACTCTTCCGCTCATGCTCAACCCAGTCACACAGCTTACGCTCCGCACTCTGCCCACCGCCGTCCCACTTACACGTCATCCGACAACGATCTTCCATTCAACATCCCTCATCTCGCAGGCAAGTCGTCTCACTCCGATCCGATCCCCATCGCTCTCTCCCCGGACCGCTGCAGCCGCCACTGTCGCTCCCTCGCCTCCATTCTTTCTCGTCGACTAATGTGTTTACATGTTGTTTACATGTCCGTGTATGTGTCCGGACCGCATACCCACTCCTGATCTGCCGCTGCAGCGCACCCACTCTCCATCTTCTCACAGGCTGGGAACTCCGAGATCTCCGTGTCCATCTCCCGATCCTCGTACCGCCCTCACGTCTGTCCTGCCTCCATAAACCCTGTTCTCACCACCCACTCAGCGCTGTCCGAACTCGACTGACCCGTCATTCAGTCTCAAAGACGTGCAAGCTCTCTGCTCAACAGTCTCAGGTGTGTACGCTCCATGTTGGCCCATTCTCTGGAGACGATCTGTGGACGACACGTCATCCGCCCGTGCCCGACCATCCCTCGACCTTCCCTTCGACCTCGGACCCGACCCGTTCAAATCTCGACCTAACTATACCGCCTGCCGGTCCCACGCCTCCGCCGATAGGAGAGCTGCCCGGACCCTACATCCGAATACTTACATTTCTCTCTAACATCACAGTTGCCACGTCCGACGCTCTCTGCAGCCATCCGAACACTGTCCCGGTCGCGAACTGATGCAAATCGATGGGTGTCGTCATCCGAGGCTATTTCCATGCAACCGGACTGTCCCCGCCCGACGCGCCCGAACACCAGGTCAGTTCGATCTGTTGCAGTGTCCTCCGTCGACCACGAATGCTCTCCGCACCCGAACGGTCACTCTCCGCTCCCCGTTCGTCTTTCTGAGTGCGAACACCTGGGCTCTGGGCCACACGACCAGAGGCCGCGACGACGGCTCTTTCGAGCCAGCAGCAATGTACTCTGACCGTACCGGTACCCGGGCCTTCGCGTGCTCGAGCCGTCGTATCTGGACCGATTCCATGCAACCGGGAATCCCGCTCCGGTAAGTACCTTGTCCATGTCTGTATGGTGACCCGCACCTGTACGACTCTCTCTCTCGATGCGACCGTCAGCGGTGGGTCATCCACGGATGACAATGTCGTTCGGTGAGGAGGTGAACCACAGCCATCCCGACAGCTCATTCGAGGCACTCAACTAGCCACCCTGAACGTCCATGGACGCGCCACAGTCGACCTCCGCAGGCCGCCGCTAGACGGACTCATCCCAGCGCAATCGGGAATGCTTCTTTCCCTTTTGTCGCCAACTCTCCTCCTCTGAGCGTGACGTCTCCCCCGATCCCCGCCTGACTTGCCATACTCTGTCCCGCCCATGTCTCGATGCTGACACGCCCTTTCGTCGTCCCTGCGCCCTCGCGCTCCACGGATGGTCTTCCCGGAATGCACATGCATGATGCGGCTACTCAAGATGTGTCTAGGTCGCATGCTCACCGTGCGACAATCAACCTCTTAGGGTCGAGAGCCGTGCCCATCTCGCCACAGCCGTCCGAGTCGCGCACAATACTCGAACCGGCCTGAGATCGCGTTATTTTCAGCTCGCCGGTACACTCCATGGGCTCGAGCTGAGAGCAAGGTAGATAGCTCAGCCCCAAGCCATACATCCAGTCGCCTTCGACAAGGGACAGGCTCCATGCATGTACCGCTCAGTATGTCGGCGAAATATATCATCCAGACGTTCTCGTCCATCTCGCAGGCCGTTCTGACACGGCGTGAGCTTGAGACCGGCCCGTGGTGTTCTAATTCGCTACCGCTGAGTAGAGACGTGAATCGAGAAGGCTCCACGGCGCCGATGCGACCGGCAGTCTCAGGGACATGTTGATCTTCCAAGAGCTCGATACGTTGCACATTTCCTCCTGCCGTGAGTGCATGACTTGGCACCTCGACTGCTTGTACATGCCTCCATGCTTGTGCAGGCTGGCTCCTACGCTATGATGATGGCAGTCCATGAGTGCTGTGGAAGCATGAGGCTCGGAGACCACGGCGAGCGCAAAGTCTGACGTCGCTTGTGAATCTGTGGAACACTCTGTTCGCTATCCTCTGAAACACTTCCGACTGACCGCTCCCAGATGATTGAAGTTATCCGGTCTCCAGTCGTAACACTGGCCATGGTCATGTCGACATTCCCTGGTTGTGCACGGACTCGAGTGTGTCAGCTCATCCTATGGCTACCTGAGTATCTGCCATGGCCAACAGCCTGCTCGATATTTGCACCTCTAATTCGGACGGCTAGCCTCCGGTTGTCAAGGAAGAATGGATCCACAGTGAACCACATGTGCAAGAAGTTACAGTCTGCCCTGAGACGTAATCTCCGTGTCTGTCACGGTCTCCGGGGACGTGTCCGCCTACTCGGGTGCAGACATTCTACTCACCAAGTCCGCCAATAGTCCGCTCACCGTGCGGGGCAACGATCACCACGAGCTCGTCGCTGTCCGCCTCTGTCGCGGAAGGAGCTCGATGTGCACACCGGAGAGCCTGAATATTGTCAGAATCTCATCGTCACCCTGCCCATCGTAGTGAACACAACTTGCTAGCTCTCCCGCCCCGCCGGGCCCACATCCCATCCCGCCTACTCAGAGTCAGACCCGACCCACCGCCTGCTCTTCGGGCCCTTCCTCGCCCGTCGCTGCGGGTACTTGACCCTGTCGACCATCGGCCGCGCCCACCATTCACCCAGGTTGCTCCGGCACGTCTCTGGGGGCGGGGCGCGGAACGTGAGGCCAGGACAGGCGTTGTACAGGCTCTCGCGCGCGACGAGGACGTCGCCAGCCGTCGCCTGACGGAAGTAGAGCCTGTGCTGCGCGTAGAGCGCGAGCAGCCGCTGCACCTCGCCGACGTTGAGGGTGCTCGGGTTGCAGAACATGATGTCGCGCGGCCAGCCGACGAGCAGGAGCCGGTAGAAGAACAGGACGCGGTCACGGAACGTGAGTACCGTCCAGTGCATCTCTGCGCCCGGGTCGCTGCTTGCTTCTACTGGATGAGGATGGGAACGGAGTGAGCGCAGAGCGCAGAGCGGGGCAGGATGGGGTGTACGCACCGAGGCCCATCGTGAGGATTTCCTTGAACACAGCTCGCTCTGCGTCTCCTCGCGAGCTGTACTCGTGCCAGCCGGCCTTCTCCTTGCCGTTGCGTGGTCCTGTCCGTCCCATTGGTGTATGTTTGAGCGAGCGGAGTAGAGGACGAGCGGGGCTGATGCATGAACACAAGTGGAGATGGAGGAGTCGGTGCGCGCACGTATATTGGAGACACGTGACGGTGTTGCGAACTTACACTGTCCCTAGTACTTAGCTAAGAGTCAGTGTCCTCGCAATCACTCATTGGCGTTAGTAGCATGATATAGTCGCACAAGGCGCCTCGAAGTCGGGAGCCTCTGTGTAGGAGGGATGAATGCGATAGCATCCTCACCGCGACATTGTCGTCGGCCCATAGCGTGTTCTGCTCAGTTCAGACACCCATCGCGGTCTGAGCATAGCGATCTGATCAGTCAATAGCGAGTAGTTCCCGCATGGCAGGTTCACCACGAAGTACTGGAAAACAACTTACCGCTTTGGTGTCCACTGTCCGATAGAGCCACAAGAGAGTATACAAAGGTTCCCGTGCATTCTCAGATCCGATCAAATAAGTTGTAGTCAAAGCAAGATGATACACACACGTTGCGAGTGCCAGACAGCAGGCTTTTGCAAGCTCCTCGTAGTTCACATCAGATGCTGCCGTCATCGGGACGGAATCTCCAGGATGCGGGCACAATCCATCTTGTATCGGAAGCAGTACCAGTCAGCGTATCAGTATCAATAGCGAGACAGAGGTCCGGCAGAGACGTAGACATGGGCGTGTTCAGATAGTACAAGTGGGTTGTCGGCGTGTCGCGTTCGAACAGGCCGAGAACGCCGCCAGCATCGCACCAGAGTCGGCTCAGAGGATATAGTAGACCCATATCGAGCAGTATCACAGTATAGTACAGCTCAGAGTCGTAGTATGTTGGTCTGCGAGCGTCCTGCAAGAATTGTGGCAGAGAGACGAGGTGCACTGGCGGAGGAGGCGAGATCAACCGTGGCGATCAAGTGACGATGAACGTAGATTCGCACGACTCACCGCCGGGCGCTTGCAAACCCTGTTATCTTCCGCTCTTGCTTCGCACCTCCCTACATGCGTACCCTGCGTGCTGCACTATGAAATAGTGAGGAGACTCCATGGAGAGCAGTTACTGATACATGAATAACTCTCCGAACGTCTCTGCCACTGACATTCCCGCTCAACAGCAACAGAACGTTCAAGTTCAAGATACCAACTATACTCGGTCGATAAACTCGATGATGTGAGTGCAGCAGAACATCTGCAGTGCAATTCCACTCATGGCGAGCTTCATACGAACAGCCGAGCTAGGTACAGCTCGTCCGAGGGTTCCCACACAGCCCGAGCACACCGAGACCTGGAAAGTACGCCAGAACACTTCTCTGGACGGGGACCCTGTCCTCCTGCCCCCGGCGAATGAATATACGACGATTCAAGCCACAAAGTGCGACGATCGCGGCCTGAGGCCGCAAGCGTCAAACGATACTCGCATCAATGCCCGGCGACGCTTGGAACCTGTCTCCGATGTCTTCCATCTCCCTGGCCGTCCCCACACTTCGTCCCGCCTGCCCGACCCATCTCCCGTGTCCTCTTCTGGTTGGCTGAGCATCCCGGTCCATGTGCAGCTCAGAGCATGACTGTGCGTCATCCCTCCGACGGCCTCGCATCTAGTGACGGACGTCATCAATGCAGGTCGTGCACGGACCCCCTCACAGGATACAAATACCCTCCTCCGATGCGAGTCTCAGCATTCCCGGCACTCCCCCCTCTCCCCTCGTCCTGTCCTCTCTCCTCTGCCCATACCCTCTGCCGATGCCCGACGCTCGAGTCTCGACTCCCGACGCATGTCGCCCAGTGCGCTCGCTGACAACCTCACCGGTGAGCCCCCGAATGCACGCTGCACCTTTGCCACGATCACTCACTCGCCTGCGCTCTCCAGTTCGCATTGACACCCGAGTACGGACACGACGGCACGCTCCGCACCATGCGCTCTTGTGGTGAGTCCCGCCGCCCCGACCTGTGCGTCCTTCGCTCGCCGCGCCTCGTTCCAGGACTCAGGAGATTGGTATAGCGCCATCGTGACATCGCGGTGATGGCGCGCTTGGGATCGACGCGCCCAGGTACGCACTTATCGCTTCCGTTCACCTCGCGCTGCGCGCCGGGTCCGACAGCTCGGGGCCGGCGCGCGCGTCAGATGCGATGTACGTTTGTTTTCGTTCTCTACCCATCGCGCTCGAAGCCTGATTAATCTCATAGCATTACTGGTCACTACAGTCAACGCTGGTGCGCGCGGCCGTCGTCGCATACGGGCTTATGGTGCGTGAACGGTGTATGTGGGTATTTGCCGTTCAGCTGAGATCTGTGTTCTAGGCCGGCCTTTCGAGGACCACTCCGAGCGACCCAGGACGCCGACTCGGACCTTTGACTTCTCGTTAACAGCCCGGGTCCTTCGCGTGGCAGTTGCCCGGCTTCACCGCCATAGCACAGTTGTGCACTCTTGAAAGGTATGTTCTTGCGGAAATGCATTGTCGCAGTATCGTTCATTTGTACTCACAGCTGTGCCGCGCGACCAGGTGCACATGCACATATGGCTACTTTGCAGATCTAACAACTGCTGGTAAGTATCTTCACGCCGCCCAGATCACCTCAAGTCCCCGCTAATGCACTCCATACGCCAGCACAGGGGTCCGGCCCATGGATCAGTGCTCAGCGTCAGACGTTTGCATGTCCGCGTGAACGTCTACAAACTCACCATGCACAGGATAGGTACGTCATCTCAATATTATCGGATTTTGTCGATATGCGTTCACAATCTTCATAGGACTATGAATACCGGCATGTTTCGACTCTGCTACTCGTGAGTGTAGTGAGCATTTGGTGTACCGCTACGGTGCTGATCGTACTGGCACATGTCTAGTCACGGTTCCGATTGAGCCGGTCTCCAAGTGACCATCT
The DNA here is from genome assembly GCA_022606115.1 of Daedaleopsis nitida. Classification (NCBI taxonomy): domain Eukaryota; kingdom Fungi; phylum Basidiomycota; class Agaricomycetes; order Polyporales; family Polyporaceae; genus Daedaleopsis; species Daedaleopsis nitida. The sequence goes on along the minus strand of JABYQM010000007.1, from coordinate 2,941,161 downwards.
CCAATCTCCGGACCCCCCGTCGACGACAAGCCCTTCAAGGACAGTGGCTCACGTCTGAGCTACCAGGCCGGTATGTAGTTCAACCTGATTTGCACAGTCAGGCAGCCGAGAGAGTCAGACATGGCTCTTCCGGTTGTCTGTTCCATCTCATGCCATGCGACGGCCGCGCAATAGATCTCTGAGGTGCCGTGAGGCGTGCTCAGATCTCTTGCACGCTGTCTGACTCATAACGTATCAGGTCCATACCTTTGACTGACTCGGACCCGGAGGGCTCCGAGTTGCCCGGATCCTCTGCGTAGCTGGAGGGTCCCAGCGGACGTGCTTCACACACGAGCATGATTTGCACATGGAGTAGGAGGTGCAGAACATGCTCTGTGGCGCTGCAATGTCGCACGCGACCTGCCTGGACATGTAGAAGCCGTCTCCAATCATGCTCTCCAGCGGGTTGCAGACGGCTGTTGCTGGTCAGAAAGGCGTGTCCTCCTCATCACAGACGTCCGCGTACGGGACACGCACCGCGCGTAACGTATAGTACCACGGCTCGACGGCTATGGGTGCCATCGGCACGCGATAATCGCGGATTTCGTTGAGTTCCGGCCCAACATGCGCGAAAACCGTGTCTTGTACGCGTCATCTGAGACGTATCCCCACGAAAGCTACATTCCCAGGCACCCGAAGCCTGTATGTGTCATGTGCACAGAAGTTCGCGGCGAGAGCATGCGGAGTTTGAGAGATGGGTCATAGTGCCCTCCCGGCCGTCTGCGGCCATCCTCAGTATCTGCATGTTCCTGTCCCCGGAAACCAGCTAAAACGTGCCAGACATGACGTCGGATGATGTCTATGCTGATACGAGCTCATCCCCGCGGCCGAAAGCCGCGTATTTCTGAGTTGTCCCCGGCCGGCCCATGGAGGTGACCTGAAACTCGAATTTCCAAACATTGATTCTGGCCGCGGAAATACTCCGTACATGTTGCACACGGCATAAGTACACGTTTACGAGTGATCCGCGAGCACCGCGTTGCATGGGCCGAGCTGGAAAGGCACTTTGTTCCGGAGACTCATGAAATCGCCATGAACGCGAATTCTGCGACCCCGTCTGATCGGGACGAGAAAGGGCTCATTCGACGCGGATTGTTCATGGTGGCTTGGGACACGTTGGCGTTCCGAGAACAGACGCAATTACGAGGAGATATCGCCGGAATACTGATCTTGTGCGCACAGACTGGGCCGTGGCACATGCATCACGACGTTCTCGACGGCTCCGCGAGGTTCGTATAGTTGTCCTTGATTGTGTATAACGCCTCGAACAACACCCGAGAGCATGAATGGATCCTACCGTTGCGGAAGCGGGATGTCTGTGAGTACACCGGGGTTCCCATCCATCCGACCGGATCCCTTCGCTCACGCACATTGCACAGTCGCATCCGAGTCGGAGCCACGTCGACGGCGAGTCGCACATCGCACGTTCTCCCTCCCGCTCGCATGGTACACGTACAGTCCGATGCGAGACGGTGATGCGCTCTCCGCAGTGGTAGGCACGGGGAGACTGAACTCGTCCGATTTCTCAGACATTGTTTCTGAACGTGATGACCCGTCGTACACGTTGTAATAGACACGAGTACACGAATACAATTGATTCGAGGGCATGGCACCGTGCGGGACAGGCTGGAGAGACATTTCTTCCTGGAGGCCCATGAAATCGCGAAGATTGCGAATTTTGAGACTCTGTCGGATCGCGACGAGACCCAGCGCATTCGATGCGAAAAGTTCAACGCTTCCGGTGTGCTTAATTCGAGAGAGATAGGAGGATATCTCGGGGAGATATGATGGGATTTCTGAGCATCAGCAATGCACTCACAAGTGCAAGAGAGACTTGGTGTACATACCCGACGAACACGCCGTCTTTGCTGTGAGACCAGTAGAACGAATCGAATACACACAGCATGACTGAACGACCTGTGCCGAAAAGCGGGAAGCGCAACATGTGCATTTGATTAGGTCGCGCATCCTGGCGATGGCGAAGGGGAATCGCAGTACAGGGGGATGATACAATACATGACGGAATAGGCGTGACATGAACGAGTCTAGAGGCGATAGGCATGAGATGTCATGAGTGCTGAAGTCGAGTGGTATAGGGCGTGGTATCGCAAGAGGGGGAGGCTGTCGCCGAGAGAAGGTACGCGAATCGCAGTCGGACGATATTTCACTCGTCGCCCCGGCGTGCGAGGAACACGCCCATGTCGCTACCCCGCCGCTCGGGCCCGCGGAACCCGACGCTCGGAAAGCCAGTCACGGGCAGGTACTCGCTCCTCTTCCGCTGCTCGGCCGCCGCCGCGTCCTCCTCCGCATGCACGCCACTCGCGAGCTCGGAGGAGCTGAAGGCCCCCGGGAAGCCCTCGAAATCGTCTGCCGCGGCGATCGCAGGCGCGAACACCGTCGTCGACGGGGGCGGCGAGAGCAGGGATGAGGCGGTGGCGGACTGGGACGAGGTCGAGTGCGAGACGGAGAGCGCGTTAGGCTTCGACTTGGATTTGCGCCGCTTCTTCGGCTCCTTCTCCCCGGCCGCGGACAGCGGAGACGGCGGCACGCTGTCGGAGGACGGGGAGAGCGGCGACGGCGAGTACGGCTGGTGCGCCATGAACTGGTGGTTGTACGGCGCGGGTCCGGACCCAGTCCCAGTCCCGGAGGTATACGCGTACCCGTTCGAGTTGCTGCCTGTCCCGCGGCTTGAGCTCGAGCGCGTGTCGGACGTCGTCATCGTGCCGCTGCCGCCTGTTGACTTGGACTTGCGCGGGCGCGAGGTGTACGACTCACCGCCAAAGTCTGCGCCGTCTGCGTCTGCATCGGCAGCGTGGCGTGCAGCTTCGGCCGCGTCGGGGTCGAACGGCTCGACGGGCTGGCCTTGGGCGAACGGTCCAAAGTCTTGCGAGGACGTGATGGAGCCCGAGCCCGTTCCAGAGGTAAGGCTTGGGGCGAAGGTCGAGGGCAGCGCATGCGATAATGGGCCACTTCCCTGTAGCAGTAAGCAATCAGTCACTGAATCCGCCATGGTTATTTCGAGAAACACGACATGCGTTCCGAGGCTATATGACGATGAATGACTGCTGTGAATCCCGCTGCAGGACACAAGGCTGGCCCAGTCATAACAATGATGAGAGACGTCCCGACGTTTTAGCCCCTGCCGCCATTCCCTCAGAGAATGTGCAGTGGGGATGACTCCTCCGAGCGAGAGCACAGTCCACGTTCACAAAACTCATCTATGTAGAGACCCTGAAGGATATGGCTCCGAGCCAATCCCGAGCCCATCTTCGTAGATAATCAGCAATACATGCTCGGTGGCTTTGTCTGCTCATCGCCATTGATACATTAGTCACAGCAATGGCCAATCTCAGTGGCTCGGAGATTGAAGGGAAGTTGAGGTGTAAGTGAGACATTCCGGCCAAACTCCTAGACATGTCACCGGGGCATTGACCGATGTAACTCTCGTCAACATATCAGTTACATCGTGAGCATCATCCAGATGAAACCGTGGTGTCTCATGCGAGAAATATGCTAGAAACATTCAAAATGCCCCACATTTTGGCGTCACATCCTGGATACATTTTAAATGTCGCGTGTAAACAGCGCGCATCCAAAATGTGACGCCTTGACAAAGGGAAGACATTTGGATTTTGCTCGCGATGTGCCCACAATGTAACGACTCGTTACATCGCTTGATGCCCCCGGTGTGTCGGAAGGCAGGAATGCTATCATTTTCGGACGATCTCTCGACCTGTGAATGAGTGGCTGAAGAGGCAACTCGGTTCTGTAGCCGGAAAGTGTTTTGACAACCGCTCAACAGGCTTTGTGTCCTATTGCAACCTATGGCAGCCTATGGTCTGCGGCAGGATACAAGCAAGATACAAAGACTATGAGAACACTTTCCGACCATTGGGACCGGTTACCTGTCCACCTTCCTATTCACAGGTTGGGAAACCGTCCCGAAATGACGGATTTCCAGCGCTTGTATACTTCTCATGAGTCTCATGTTCCAACCGATTTCCCAAGAATTCTCGGACCCTTGGAATCGGCCATTGCATGGTCGTGTCGAGGTAGGATTCGGGAGATGATCACTCTGGGTTCTTGCAGAGTGGATTAGAGGGGCGAGATAATACAGCGTCTTGCTGAGCGGATCCATGTAGGTTCGCTCGTGAACAACGAGTAGTTGCTCACGACGAACCTCCCACAGGTGCTAGCGTCGTTCAAAAGCAGATGTTGGACGCCTTGTAACCCGTCAGCCATGCCGATTGGGTTCTCAGTTGTCTCGGGTCGGGGATGGGGGACACACGCCGCAAAAGACAGGGAGACGGAAATAACAGATAAAACACACACCTGGAACCCCTCGAAGTCGTCCTGCTCCCCACTCGCCTGCAGATCCAGCGCACGCGCCATCGCGGCCCGCTTGAGCTCCTTGCGCTCCCGCCTCCGCCGCCTCCGCTCCTCCTTCGCCTGCCTCTCCTCCTCCTCCCGCGCGACGGCCTCCGCCTGCCTCGCCGCACTCAGCGACTCGATCGCCGCCGCATCAAGCGGGGCCGCGTCCGAGTCCATGCTCGAGCCCGAGACCGTCCTCCCGATACCCTCCGGCCCCCTTCGCCGGTCTAACAGCCCTTCATCGTCGGACTCGGGCAGCTGGATCGCGGGCGGGCGGCCGAAGAGGTCGTAGCCGAAGACGCGGATATGCTTGGGGGCACCGCGGCGTCGCTTCTTGTTCTTGCCCTTGCGCCGGGCACGGTCGCCGGGATTCGTGTGGAGAGAGAGCGCGTCGGCGTCGTCCGAGGCGTCTGCGAGGAGACCCTCGAGCTCGTCTGGGCGTGCGCGTGGCGGTGGAATGGCATGGGCGAAGACTCCGTCACGCGGGCGCGGTGTCTGGGTCTCGGAGTCGGAGGGAGGGTCTTGCGATGACTGGAAGCATGGGAGGCAGGAGAACGCGGCTTGGATGGAGTCGGACCAGGAGAAGTGGACGTCGGCCATTGTGTGCGTACGTACGAAGACGACGTCGTCTTGTAGCTCGAGAAGTGTAAGTTCTGGCGATTTGACTGGAGCCAGAGGATGAGGACGAGGAGCGTAGTTTGAGGGGGACCGACGGCGGTGCCTAACCGTCTGAATAGATAGCTCCTATACTGCGCCGCAGTTCTCGTCGAGTGTCGGGCCAGCGATGCTCTGACCGTCGACGTCGGCGTTTGGGATGGGAGATGGACGTGGTAGAGAAGAGAGATGGACGACGGCGAGGAACGCGGGCACGCGGCACCGACCCAAATCACGGCTCCGGCCATCTCTTTCCCGGCCGATTCTGACGCTATCATCTATGGATACAGGAGCTATTCCATCCCTCTCACAATCCTCCCACAAGAGTTATGTTGGACTTGTGATTCCAATTGTTGACTACATACTATAGCTACGGCCCTGCGAGCACATCTAACAGCTTCTGCATTACCGACCTTCCGCCAACTCCCACTGGTACGTCTTGCTGTAGATTCTAATAGATCGTGACAAGCAGCCGCCAGCAAGACTGCAGGTTGTGCATGCAAGCTGAGATCGAATCACCGTAGCTGTCGAGGCGTCCATAGTCAAGTTGAGTCTTAGCTGCCGATCCCGAGGCGGCGAGGCCTGAATATACGGTGGTAGCGCGGGCGTCGCACGATCGAGGTACAGTATGTATGAGCTTGAGAGCTTGAGCGTTGCAGCGACGAGGCGTGCATGTCCGGGCACATGGAAGAGGTCAACCGCTAGGTGTAAGCAGTGATGATGAGCCAACTTACAGACTACAGAGAATACAATACACACACGAGCATGACCAGTCCATTCTATGAGTCCCTCCTGAGTCCTCCGCGCCGTCAGTCGTCCGCACTCGCTTCCACGTTGCGCGTGTTCCCCGGTGTCGTCTGGTGCTGTGGGCTCGCCGTGAGCCTCTCCCCGTCCCCCGCACGCACAACCGCACGCCGGCGGCGACAGTCGACAACTGTACGCACCTGCCTGAGCTTCGCCAGGTGAATCTTGAGCGTCTCCGCGTAGTTCTCGAAACCGAGCGTGATCATCGCGTACAGGATATCCTCACCGCCGATCGTCTTGCGCTTCTCGAGCTGGCACTTCTCCGCCGCCTCGGACGTGATGAACGAGATGAACTCGGACACGCACTCCTGCACGCACTCCTTCGCCTCCTTCGAGATCTTCGCCGTCCCGGGCACGGACCCTTTCATTATCCGCGACACATTCGCTATCTGGCCGGCGGCGAGTGTGCAGGAGGCGCAGGAGCAGGTTCAGAGTGCGGGGCATGCCAACATCCGTCCGGGTCGAGTGAGACGGGGGTGGAGGGCGCGGTAGAAGGAGAATGAGAGACGCACTGGGAGAAAGCGGTCCTGCTCGCGGTACTCGCCGACCTCTTGCTCGGTGATTGGTGCGGGCTCTGGGGCCTCTGGGACGGGCTGAGGCACGGCACCCGAGCCGTCGTCTTGTGCGGGGGCGATGTTGTGCGGAGCAATTGTCGGGGGAGCAAACTCAGACATAGCTCGGCGAAGCAGAGGCGTCGGTTACGGCCGTCGAGGTTATATGGGAGTTGGACGTCCTCGTCGTCCTCGTCGGATGTAATGAGGAGGAGTGAAAGGCGACGCGCGAAACGCGCTCCCTCCGTCTCACGTGACTCTTCTAGTCCGGGGACCGAGGGGGACCGGCCCGACAATCCTCCCTTCCTCCGGGCCCTACGAGTCCTCCGAGTCCTTCTTCATCCTCTTCCTGCTATCAACGTCGCTCTCCAGCTCAGATACAAAGTATCTGGTTCTACTGATGGTCGGCCTCAGAAAATCGCTCAAGGGGCCCGACTTTACCTTCAAGTTCGAGCTGAGTCTGAGTCACAGGCTGCGCCTTACTTATCTATTGGGATCAACCATGTTTCGGTTGGAACTGAAGAAGCCCGCGGTAAGTACCATCGGACCGAGCTCATCCTGCGCGGCGCTGAGAAGATGGCGCGACACGAGTCATGGCAGTCTGCACCTGCGGCTCCGGTAGTAGTATAAGTAACACGGCCGATCCGGCTACTACGAACGCGCATTCTTCGCTAACATCCACACCGTGAATGTACGTCGCAGCAAAGCCTGCCTCTCTCTCACTGACAGCAGCCTCAACGTTGCCCCTCACAACTACAGACACAGACCGATGTCGAACTCGACTGCACAGTCAAACACCGAGACGCCGGGATACCTCGTCCGTACCTCCGAACTCCCGCCGGACGCGTTCCAACGTATCGACCACTTCATTGCCCCCGACTGCCACCGGCTTCAAGCCCGGCTCGGCAACCTCACGGGCCTCACCCGGACGGGCGTGCACCTCTACCGGCTCCCCGCGGGGACGACGAGCATGGCCCTCCACTGGCACGAGCGCGTCGATGACTGGATGTTCATTCTCGACGGGGGCGAGGGCGGCAAGCTGCTCGTCTGGGAACCGCAGGGCGAGAAGAGCAAGGCGGAGATCGTGCCGACGGAGGTCGAGGTGAAGAACGGGGACTTTCTGGGCTTCAGGGCGGGCGTCGAGCGCGCGCATGCGCTCAAGGCGGGCGCGACGGAGATGGTGTACCTCGTTGGGGGCAGTCGCGAGCCGGTGGACGTGTGCCACTACCCGAAGGAGGGAAAGAGGACGGACATCGAGGTCGACATGACCACGGGCAAGTGGAAGGGGGACACAAAAGACGAGGATCGCCTTGCGACGTCCAACTGACGGATCCGGAGCAATTTGGTCGATGGTAGGTCCTGTCATATTGTTCAGAAGTCGCGCATTTCACTCACATTACGCAGCCGCGTGTGTGTTGTTTAGTCGATGGACGGCGCGTACTTACTCTCCGAGTATGTATGTAGCCGTACGTGGCCGCCCATACTTATCCCTGTTCGCGGACAACTCCGTCATACTGTAACTGTTGTCTGCACCGGTGAAGATCGCGCCTCATCCGTTTGGTAAATTCCTCCGGATCGCCTACATTCGTAGCCAGACTTCGGTCGTGAGTCCTAACTCAATTCCGCTGGCGCAAGCTCGCATGGCGTGTCTTCTGCGTCTCGGTGATGTACGCCTACGGCGACTAGTCAACCCACACTCTTTGAATTAGGTAGGTCACACATACCTCATCAAACGTTGCCTTGAAGCTCTCCCTCTCCAACAGGTCCGCGCAATACCTCCCAAACCGCGCGAACCGGCCTCCCGCTCCCGCTCCCGTCATCGTCTCCCACACCCTCTTCCCCTCCCCGAGCGGGTACGCACCAAGCTCGTGCAGTAGCGCGACGCGGATACGCGCAACGAACGGTGTGATCGCGACGTCCGCGATCGAGTACGCACCCACCGCGAACGGCCCATGGACGTCAGCTCCCTCCGATGGCGGGAGCAGGGCCTCGATGTGCTCTACCGCGCGGCAGAACTCGTCCGCGGACGCTTTCCCGTGGAGGAACGCGTGCCAAGCGGGGACGAAGCGAGCGGTGACTGCGTCGATGAACAGCCGCGCCCGCGCGCGGGCGACGGGCGACGCGGGGAGGAGGCGCGCGGCGGGAAAGAGGTCGGCGACGAACTCGACGAGGACGAGGGACTCCGCGAGCTTGGTCGAGTGGGGCGAGGGTGCGGACGGCGGCGAGGGTGGTCCGCCGTAGGCTATTGCGGGAACCTTGCCGGCGGGGTTGACGAGCGGGGCGTACCAATCCGGTTTGTGCTGGAGGTCGAGCTCGTATGCGCTGTAGGGTGCTCGGGCTTCCGCTAGTGCAATCTCGACCTTTTGTGACGAAGGATAGAGCAGGTGAGTCCTGGTCTGGTGTGTCCATACTCAGGAGTACTGACCCGGTGGGCGTATGGGCAGACCTGCACGACCACCGGCTGAGATATCAACATGCAACGAGGAGTGATACGCCCGGTCCAGCACGCACCCTGGATGTATAGAGCGTAATCTGCTCCACCATGCTACTAGTGTCTGTCGGTAGGCCTGGCTTGGTGAGTGAAAAGTGTGAGACCTGTTAATCATGCTACATGAGTTATAAGCATTTATACCTAAGAGGATAGCAGATGGGAACGTGTCCGTGCCTAAGATTGCGATGGGTACAATAGCTCCCATTGATGTCAGAGCGGCGGTTCCCCTGCTCTACGCGCGTACAAGTGCAATAAGCTCAAGACCGCCTGGAGGGCAGGTGGATGGGTGGTATCAACAAGACATGAGGGAGTATTATCCCCAGTCCTGACTGTCATGGTGTAGTAGCAGTGGGTGTATGCTGCCTCTGACAACGTAGTGTGCCACTACCAAGGATCTTCAGCATCCGGTGGGAACGGTGCTGTCGTCGACATAATCCTTCGCGTTCACGCCAAGCCCGCGACTCGCGAACGCCTTCCACAAAACACACTTGTTCGCACCCCCATACCTATTCACGTCCGCCTGAAGCCACGCATCCCGCGCGCCCGGCATCGTCGGGTTGCACGGCTGGAGCGACAGCGCGTCGACGAACAGGTGCAGCCAGACCGCGTTCCCCGCCGTGCTCTCCGGGTGCGCCCGCGCGTCCGCGGCGAAGCCGTGCGCGCCGACGAGCGCCGCATACACGTTGTGCAGCATGTTCGCCCACACCTCGCCGATGTCGTGTACTTCGCTCAGCGTCTGGACGGACGAGTACCGGAGCGGGTTCCTCGCCGCCGAGGTCGAGTACGGGTGCGAGCGTCCGCCCGCGGTGCTGTTGGTGACCCATGCGCCCGTGACGAAGTCCTCAACGGTCGCGTTAGTTTGGTGGAGCCAGCTGGGAAGCGCGGTCCGGGATTAGTTAGCTCTACTGAGCAGTTCCGGCACGAGAACAACACATACTCGGCCATCGCGTCCGACCAGCCTTCGCCCATGCCGAGTGCCTCCTGGCTGGTCAGGCAGCGGGCGGTCCCGCCGCCGGTGAGGCGGTTCGTGAGCCCGTGCGTGAACTCGTGAGCGACAATGTCGTTCTGCAGCGCGCCGTCGCGCATCGGGTCCGTCGCGTCGAACAGGAACATGTGCATCATCCCGCTCTGGCCGTCCGGGGGCGTCGCGAAGAACGCGTTGTCCGTGCCTAGCGCCTCCTGGACGGAGATGAGCACGCGGTCGAGGCCGTCCCCGCCGCGCGCAAAATTGCTCGTCTGGAAGTTGAAGCCGGCCTCGGTGAACCCGTACCGGTAGAGCATGTCGTGCATCATGTTCCCGACATAGAACGCGTTTACGCGCACCGCGTCTGCGTTGGCGGATGTGTTCGGCGCCGTGGTGAGGTCGAAGGGGTAGTCGAAGACGAGGTCCGGGGACGATTGAGAGGTGACGAAGATGGAGAGGTCCTTGTACGCGATGACGTTGTTGCCGGCCGTTGTGAGTGTGCTCTGGATGCCGTCGTTGTGCCACCCGTTTGGGGAAGCAACGGGGTCTTGGGGGTCAATAATGGTCTCGAAGCCATCCAGGGGGCTTTGTCTGTCGATAGGGATTGCTAGGTACTGTGTTCAGATGTCATGCGCCACGTTAATATGATATTGGGCCAGTCTAGCACCACTCACCGAAGCCTTAGCTACGAAGTCAACGACGGAGACAAGCTCGCCAGAGTGCGCATCGACAAACGCCTCAACCCACGTGCCTCATTCGCCACCTGGAAGGAGTGGGTGAGAACCAATGAGTCGTCGTCCTTGGCGACATATTCAAGCTGGGGCTCGGGAAACTTTCCAGCATTGTACTCTCCGTTGAGTTGTCTCTGAGCGGTGGCGATGGCGTCCTTGATGGAGACAGAGGGTGTGGGGACGGCAGTCTCCCTAGGCTTCACAAACGACGAGCCAAATGAGGCTACCTTATTCTCCTTATTGAATGCAACGTTCGCAACCGCGTTGGCGACGGGCAGGCCGTTGACCTTCTGTTTGAAGTACACGACGCTCGAGGACTCTCCGATGAACTTTGAGCGAAAATGGACGGCGTCGCTGTCGACGCCGGCGTGTGCCTGGATGAAGGCAATAGCAGAATCCTCGATCATTGCATCGGCACGCTTGGATAAGGGGTGGTCAATGCCGTCCCCGAACGTCTGCGCCGGGTGACATCAGTCTGCGCGTGCGGGGCTGAGGTGATCGGCACTGACCTCGTAAGACGACGCTGGGTGGTACGTCTTCAGAGAGAAGTCCGCGTGGATCTTGCGAGTGGAGTGGGTCGCGTACTTGGACGTTACCGGGTACGGGAGCGCGGTCGCGATGCTTGTCCATAAGATCGTGAAGTAAACGGAGGCAAGCACTTTGTTGAAAGACACCATCATTGGACTGTGCAGCGTGCAGAGGCGGTCTTTTGAGTGAATGCGGAGGCGCTTGAAGCAGGACGCTGGGGGTCATTGACAGTCGTTTAAGAGCGAATGCAGGCCCCGAGGTGATCACCGATACCGCTACATTTTCGCGTATTGCTCGCGCCGTCGCAAGTTGCATGCGCAAAGGCGCGCTCAGACCCTGTGACTCCATTAGCTGCGAGCTGCGTCAAATAGAAGCATAGATGATGACCGTGCTCACCCGTCCCGACGAGAAGCACGGTGCCGTGGTTCTATGACGCACTCATAGCAATGCTCGGTCGTGAATATTTCCATTGGGAACGGCGGCAACGCCGGGTCTTGAAAGTAGGGTTGGGTGAGAGGTCGCGCACCGCTTGGCAACAAAGACCGTGGGCTCCACCGTATTCGCCGAAAATGCAGCTACAGTACACACTATGACCAAAACCCACCGTCGCCCTTGAAATCTGGGGTTGGCGTCGAGAACAAACCGAGCTCGGGTCATCGACAATTTCGCCGAGAGTAGGCCGAGGTGTGGCTTCGACTTTCGTCGGCAATCATCGAGTGATAGCATGGATATAAATTGCACGTCGTGCATGTGGAAACAACACCTGCTTAATCTGAGTGAGGTATGCAACTTCTGGCGATTATATGACAGGACCTACCGTCGATATGGATATATCCCAGTCGTTCACAATGCTGTACCTTGACTTGAAAGGCAATCCTCGTCTTGCTTGTCCCAGTTCCACTTGCCCGTGGTCATGTCGACCATGTGTCGAAGACAGGTAGCACTTTCTCTGCAATCACAATCAGCAATCATACAGAGTCTTTACTTCCATCGGAGCGACAGACCGTACATAGATGAAGCTCATGCTTCTGGGCTGTTGCCGATCCTCGGGCTGCGAACATAAGTGATAACGGGTAAATCAGTATGCTGCGACCCTGACCTGGCATGAATGTCGTAGCAAGACCATAGGCATCCTTGAACGCCACGTGTCCGATTCCAACCACACTGTGTATACTTAGAATTACATGTACAATAGCGCGACGGTATGATGGTCAGAAGTCGTGACAGACGCAACGCATGCCATACCGTCCGGACCGAAAGAATGGCGGCGGCGGCGACGGCGATACAGACCAGGAGAACAGGGGAACGAACCAGAACGAAACGGACGACGCCCAGTCTATTCCGCTGTCTCGTCGGCCGAATCGAGCAGACTGATCGACAAGTACCGTCAGCATCGTAAGAGGGACAGAGCACACGCTGCGCACCTGTACTGCTTCATGAGCGAACACTCTCCACCATTCTCCAGGTCGATATTGTACGAGTAGAAGTAGCCCTCTGACGACAAGACCATCACCTGCGGCATTGTCCTGCAAAGGCCGTCCTAGTTGGTCAGTGACACTATCAGTCTATAGGTGTGTGTAACATACCCGCTCAGTGCAGCGATGCATCGTGCGCCGCTTGTTGGCAGCCGAAGGAACGCGAAGTCACGGGAAGGCTCCCACATCTCCGTGAGCGTATTCGGTAGGTACCCACCAACCGAAGACGTGAGGTTCTTCGTCAAATGCAGCGACTTCCTGCGCAATGTAGACCTAGAGACATCGGCTCGGTGTTCAGACGGTGCCGCGTGCAGTGAAGTAAGGAAAACATACGAGACACTGCTCCCCTTCTTCTTGTCTACGTACGCGTCGTAGCCCCCGTCAAGGCCCTGCGAGCCCTCCCGGCTATCTATCGACCCCGCGGGACTCGCCGGGCTCTGCGCGCCGACGCCTGCACCCCTACCTTGACCAAGCTTGAATATGTGCACGGTGTCGTGCGCAGAGCTGACGACGAGGAGCGTCGAGACGAGGTTGAAGTTGATCGAGTAGATACGCGCCTCCCGCGTGCCTCTGCGGAATTGGTAGAGTTTCTCGGCACCAGGAATACTCCATACGCGAATCACGGTGCCCTTATCGGATGCGGTGGCGAGAAGGGTACCGGTGGAGTTGATAGATAGGAAGGAGATGGGCGATTTGTGCGCCTGGATGACGTTGGCGACTGTGAGGGAGCGCGTGGAGAAGAGGAGGACGTCGCCTGTTGACGGTGCAGATGAGGGTTGGGCGGGCTGCTGCGCAGACGACGTTTGGGCAAGTGCGGGGGATGGGACCTGAGAGGGATACGCGAGGTAGGAATTGTCGGCGGAAGGCGAGAGCGCGACGATAGCTATGAGAGATGAATATTCCAGTTCCTTGCAGCATACAGAAGGAATTGCTTACCATTCGGGTTTGGCGGCGTTTCGATGACGTGAAGGAGCTTCATATTGGAGATGTCGTATATATAGATCTCGACCTCAAGCACGATGACAAGCGTCTTGCGATTGAGCTTGACGGCAAGGATTGACGACGGGAAGAGAAGCTCGCATATCATGGATTGTCGCTGCACATGAAGAGGTGTCAGGAGATCTCGAAACGCGACGAAATGGAGGTACGAGTAGATAATTGTAGTCCATCCTATCCCAGTGTACCCATGTTAACAATGACGCCGATTCTGGTAGACAGATATGCACGGTAGACACGGCATCTCTTGAATCAACAACCCGACCAATGCAGGCGTCTCAGAGGCAAGCTTGATACAACGCCGACCACTCAGACATCTGCGATGGCGGGACGAAGAGACGTTCTGAACTATGCACAAGAATTGTAGCTTGCCAAGTAGAGCGAGGGCAACATCGACACATCGAAACCCAGCACTAGTGTTACGACGTCGGGGCAATTGATTCGGAGTGAAGTGCAACCATTCATCACTCAGTAAACCATCGGAGTACACACTCGGATCCGTACCTGTGTGTGCGGATTCTGTGCAGATACATGCTCGTGATGTACGGGCACAACTCGGTACGGCGGGCATTCCAGGATTCTGTCCCATGATCCAGCATACGAAACAACATGAGGCCCGTCTTGTCCTCGGAGAGACACTTGGAGACTTGTCACTTTCCATGCCACTTTCCATGCGCGCAACGAGATTCGCCCATCCTTCCTGCCGTCACAGAAACCGGAGTGCCCGCCGTTCTGAGAACCATACCCAACTTGTGCTACACCATAGCGTTGTTCAACGCGATGCCGCGAAACCGAATACCGCACACTTGACGTAGCGCGCGTTCGCAAAGGGAGGGTGTATGGGCAACAGTGTACGTACCTTTGTGTTCACGATCTGCAATTTACGCGGGCTTGACTGGGGGTGGTCCGCGGCGCCCACCAACGCGAGCAGCGAGGTACAGAACAACATCTCCACAGTCCCTCTCGCGCCGTCATCTGCAACGACATCCCGCTGTAAGAAAGCCTGTGCGAAGCAAAGACAACGCACTCATAGTGTATACGCGACCGAACGGGTCGCAGTTCGTTATGCTGTACCCCTTCTTCGTGCCGACGGAGATGCAGCTGTTGAGTTGAGTAGGGAACGAGGAGGATAGTGGACGGACTCACTCACGTAAAGTCCTGGTTGAAGTTGGCAAAGAGCATGTTGGGATTGACCCGCTCTGCCATGGTGGAAGGTTCGTCGCCGTCGTCGTCCCCGAAGTCGAGCGGATGGTGGTGGTCGCTGTTCACGTCTGCTTGGCCCGGTGACGAAGGTGTGACCAGTGTTACAGTAACTTGTCACCAAGCTGACGCCTACCGCAGCTTGCAAACCAGACTTGCTCCCTGCTTGCTCCCAATCTCCATGATCCTCGTAGACTTGCACAACATATACCCATGGCTAGCTCTCGGTCAACCACTCTCCAATCTGATGATGCTGACGAGGCCGTACGCGCTCTGAAGGAGCGATATGCAGAGCGCATGCGCGAACGGGAACGGGTACCCGACTTGATCCAGAAAACGTATCGCGACGCCTGGTCGCGTTTCTACGACTGGGAACCTGCTTATTGTCAACAAATTATCCAGTGTTTGCTCTCCCCAAGTCCCTCACTTTCTTCTACCAGCACTCTCAATTATTCATGCCCAGAAAACGACGCCATGCAAGTGGACACAGACAAGTCGTTCACTTTCTGGTCGATGGACAGCGACGCTGCCCCCGTGACGATGGATGCAGAGGACATAGTCTTACCTCCATTCTCCATCAAAGATTACGGATATCCAAAGTACGAAGCGTGCACACCCGCCACACGCAACATAAGGCATGATGCCGAACCCCATACAATACACCAACTTCAGTTCATACCGTATGCTGACGAGCCGGGGTTCAGACCCCGCCATTACGCCAGTCGATACGACACCTTTGCATGGCAAGCGTCTTGGTACGATGTAGACTGTAAGTAGATTCGCACTTTTTTGATCTCGTCAAATATCGATGACGCACCCTCCAGTCAAACTCGTCGTGCTCGATGCGGTCTGGTCTCTCCGGAACAGTGGCATATCTTTGAGTACGATGGATGAACACGACTTTGCTTTCTTTCCTCAAGTTGCGGACGGTGACTCCAGGTCGATATCAGACTTGATACGCACTCTACGCCATCGGTTAGTACCCCCTTTCCTCGAGTTAGCCTACCCTCACACCGACATCAGGGACCTGGTTCAATGGAATGACGTTAACCCTATGGAGCAAATCGATGCGCTTCGAACAACTAGCAAGTATAGTCTGTGGACGTCTGTCACCAGACTAGAGTCCATGTTCTGCCCCAATATTGGCTGCATCTCCGCGGGCTGCTTGGCGCATAGTGAGTGACCTCATCAGACTCCGCCGTGTTGCGCTTCAGTATTCCTGGACACGATCAGTGACATCCCTGGCAGCCCGTCAGACCGCAGCTCTGTCGTCCGATCGCTACGGAGTCCATAGACCGCTGGTGTCTGTGTGCGATGTCTGTGTGCGATGCACACAGACACCAGCGGTCTCCACTGTGCGACAACATTTGGTCCACACCGTGTCATTCGTGTCTAGGTCTGCCCGGAGGGGCCATTTTATAGCAGGTAGATGAATAAATATGCTGAGAATCATGGTCTGCGATTGGACCATCTCGGACTTGGAAGATGTGTTCTTCGGAGTCATCATCCTAAGACCCTACACGACGTGCAAGGGCTAAACTCATGATCAGTGGCCCGGCAATCGAGGGGAAATTGGGTTGTAGGTGAGACATCCCGGACAGATTCCCAGATATGTCATGCTGCAGGAAAGTCATCAAATCCGAACGATCCCAGCCTTGGAATGGGTGGCTGGAAATGTAACTCGGTCTTGTAACCGGAAAGTGTCTTGGCAATCGCCTAACAGTCTTCGTGTCTCATTGCAAACTGCGACAATCTATGGTCTGTGGCAGGATGCAAACAGGATACAAAGACCGTAAAGACACTTTCCGGGCGGCGGGCCGGGTTACCTGTCCAACCTCCCATTCACCGATGGGAAACCGTCCGAATTTTTAGTGCTTAGAGATTTCTTAGAGATCGGCCGAATTGTCTCATATTTTAACCGATTTCCCATGAATCTCCGGACCCTTGAATTCGGCCATTGCACGTCTCTCCCGGCGCGGGCTCGGTGGCAGTTTTGGGCGTCGGAGACTGCCATGTAAGGTGGAGACACGGGTGAATGCGAGGGTGGACTGTCGGTGACTGCGGACTGCGGACTGCGGTGCAGGCTCGGGCCTACATCGCAGGCTGGATACGCCGTACTTACAGTCACACGCATCTGCGAATCATCATGCAGAGGTGGGCGATTTAAGCGTAGATCCTGGGTGTACTGCCAGGTTCCACGACATCGGTTCTTGACCGTCACCCAAGGGTTGACCTCCAGGTGTCTGACCGGGGTCCGACCCTCCTTGATCGGCTCCGACCCTGGTTCAAGCTCACCCCTCTGCGAATGGGCCATATCCGGGTGAGGTTGCATGGACGGAGAGCCTGAGAGTCATGCAATGGGGAGGTTTCCTTGGAAAAGCGAGTTATAGCTACAGTACGTGCTCATCTATGACCGCCTCCAGAACACCCAAGACCGCTTCTGTCGCACGTCCAGCCCAAAAAAACCAATCTCGACCTTTCCGAAGATGCCGACAAGCGCCCATGCGGGCCTGAGTGTTATCGGTTGGACCTCACCAATAAACCCTTGGTAAGCATTCGCAATGGAAGAGGAACGTCCTCTGTCCGCGCAAGGGCTGCTTGATAATCTTATCTGGAACAGGGCAACGATATCCTCATGCTCAACGAAGATGTACGCGACATGCTCAAGCTTTTTCCAGACGCACCCATCTGCAAACTCGCAATGCTATGCAAAGTAGACTGCTCTGATGTACGGAACGGCGTCCAGACTATCCAAGTGGCCCCGTTCGATGACGCTCCTGCAGGTGTATTACACCAGAGGCCATTACCTTCCCGACGGTAAACCCTCTAGATTCTACGACAATCAAGCGATAGTACCGGACAGAAGGTACGGCAAGCAGTCCGCGAGACGCACTTCTAAATCTCATCCCCGCCGTGGTTACAGACCTGCGAATGTCGACACCACCGTGTGCAGCCACGAAGGACCCTGCGACAGCAGCCGCCGATGCGTCTGCGTGGCAGCGAACCAGGACTGTGGCAGACGTTGCAGATGTGGCCCGGGCTGTGAGTTTCCCGCACTTTCGTCCTCACTGCTGCTTACTTAGCGACGTCCGGCTGACGGGTGAACCTTGCCTCTTGCGCGCACATGAACCCAAACGCCACGGACAGGCAAGACGCGCCGTGGGTGCAAGTGCGAGGGCCCGTGTCTCTGGAATGGCAACCCGGTCTGTGAGTGCATCTGGAAGTTCCGGGAATGCTCCCCCGATTTCTGCCAACGTCACAAGAAGTGCGTACTGGCCCGCCCGCCGTACCCGTTCGCATTCGCACCCCACTGACCGGTTCGCGCTTCCAGGAAGAGTCAGTGTCTCGTTCGCGTGTGGTCTGGCAGGCTCGTGTGCATCACGCCGACTGACGTCCGGCACCACCAGACAAAAAAGGCGAGCGCCCGAAGCACTGTTGTGCGAATATGGCGATCCAGAAGGACCAGAAACCCGTACGCGCATCTTCCCCCGTGGGCCGTCGGACGCTGACATCCTGCTTTATGTGCTCACCGCACACTGTGCGCGCAGAACCTCGTCGTCAGGGTGGGCTCGTTCGGCATGGGCACGTTCACCACCACACCCCTCCGGAAGGACACCTTCCTCGGCGGTGAGTGTTGCCGGATCCGAGCATGCATGCACGCACGTACGCACTACTGATGGCCGCCCCAAACTGCCAGAATACGTCGGAGAGCTGTATCCGCTGCATCCGGACGAGGACTGCGTCGAGGACTACCATGCAAGGTACGCACACCGTTTCGCCGTCGCGCGCTCCGAGTCGTCGACGTTGAGGCACCATATCAGAATGGAGAGTGCCAGCCGCAAAGTGAACCGGTACCGGCACCTGAACTACATGTTCACGCTAGGCGATGATGCTGTGGACGGCAAAGACAAGCGCGGGAGCATGGGCAATGGCGAAGGCGACGATGATAGGCTGACGCCCGTCGTCGACGCCGCCACGGTCGGGGACCCTACTAGGTGTCTGAACGACTCGCTGAACAACCCGCAGAGGCTGAACGCCGAGGCAACCAGTGAGTCTCTGACTCCTGCTGCAGTACTTGGCTCCATCCGTCTCCCGTCAACTAATACATTGCTGATCCTGACAGGGATAAACGTCGATGGCGATGAGCGGATCTACTTCTACACCAGTGAGTATCTCTCCTCGCCAGTGCGCCGGGTGTACCAGGACTGACGGGTCGATCTAGCTAAAGCAGTCGAGGCGGGCGCGGAGCTGCTGCTCGGGTACGGCGAAGGGTACTGGCAGAACACGGATGACAGGTCCACCGAAGATGAACAAGAGGCTGCCGCCAGAGACGGCCCATCACGGGGAGAGAGCCCCAGTGAGGAGCACTTCCTAGCGGAGACGGAAGACGAGAAGACGGACGAGGAGGCGGACGAGCTTGATGGTGAAGTGTACGATGGATAAATTATCGCAGTGTGTTGTACAACATGATATGGATCGCAGATGCTGAAAGTCAACGAGCCCCGACTACCATCCCCAACCTGCCTGCTGCAAGAGGGTGTTCGTAAGCTTTTCGGGAGCTGGAGGCAAGGTCAGTGAGCTTGTTCCGCCGCTACGTATGCATGGATCATCGATGAGCTACAGAGCCCCGACCACGGCATGCAGGTAACTGTCACTTACGAATAAAAGCCCTTGATGAGGTTTTCGACGTCCTCTGGGGGCATCTTGATGTCTGTATTAGGTGCGTCAGGTCATGCATATACACTGTGTCGACGTCGGTGCGTACACTTCTGTGGATCTGGAAGGGGGGGCCTGACGTCAGCATACAAGAAAGCACGCAAGGGGAGATCAGAACCGACTCTTGCTGAACTCCTTCCCTAGGTTCCGCTGGATGAACCGCTGCAAAGACGGCACGACAAGCTTGACAGCCTCGTCCGCGACCTGCGCGCGCCCCTCCGGGTCGTCCGCAAGCACGCGCGCGGCCTGGTGGCGCTCGGTGACCTCGTCAAGCAGTTCGAAGAAACGGTTGAATTTCTCCTTGACCGCGCTCTTCCCTTTGTCCTTCTCGTCGATCAGCGTTTGTAGCAGTGGCGAGAAGTTCGCGTCGAAATAGCCCGCCTTGGCGGTGCGGAAGTTCGAATTGAGCAGCTCCTGCGCCGGGCGCGAGAGGATGGCCGTGACGTCCGAGCGCTCGACGAGCAGCTGCGTCCGGAAGAAGGAGACGTTGTTGAGCAGGAAGATCGCACCGAACGCGGGCCGCTTGCTCGTCCGCGAGAGGCCGAGCAGCGACTGTATCACGGCATTCACGACGTCGTCTGAACAAGACTATCAGCGCTGAGATGAGCGACGAGAAGGGGATACGTGCATGTGAAGTGCTCGAGCACGGTTTGCTCATCTACCTCTGTCCCCTTCGTCTTGCCGACTTGGGTGCCCTCGCCCATCCGCCAGTTACCGTCGCCAAGAGTCAGGAGCGCCGACGCTGCGGCATCCTGCACTGCGAGTAGCTTCTCAAGGTACTCGACGGTCTACAAGATAGCGTGAGTACAATCCCGTGACGATTACCACGCAAGAACACACCGATATCGTGAACTCCGCGAGCCCAGTCCCGATTTCACCGCCCTTACCCAGCCCAGCCAAGCGTATGTCGGCGAGGTATTCCGGGAAGCTCCGCAGACACGATGCACGGATGGAGTGCAAGCCCTCCTTGAGCTCGTTGTCCTTGCGCTCAGCGCGCCGGGACATGATGTCGCTCCACCTCTGCTGGAGGACGGTGAGAGCAGAGTAGGCAGAAAGGGCAAGAAACGTATTCTTGTTCAGGTTGCGCTTGATCAGCGAGCCAAGGGACCCGAGCGTCGAGGTGAAGAGCGTCGTTAGCGGCGAGATAAGCGTGGCATAGGAAGAGCTGAGGGTGTTTGTGGCGTTAAGAGGAGCGAGTTCGAGGAGGAGGTTGTATTCTTCCTGGAGGCTTGTTCGTGAGATGCTCGGTATTGAGAGATTCAATACTACTCTAATAACTCTACGTACCTCCGCGACGGACAGCAAATTCTCCGTCCACTTTCCGACCTCTTGGCCTGCAGCGACACCGTCGATAGTCTCAGCTCTGTCGACTACTCGTTTGCCGAACGTCTCGAGACATTTTTTCACCCAGGCCCCACGCATGTCTCCGTATCCCTTCTGAGCATCCTTGAGCGCTGACTGGATACCTGCCGCGGCTGGATGTGATGGGTGTGTTGCTGGAAGAGGCAGTGTGCGAAGGAACGCAACGAGTGGTCGAAGGGTGACGAGGAGGTGGGCAGGGAATGGGACGGGAGCAAACTCGGATCCGCCTGGAGGGACTCCGGACGATCCCTCCGCGACAAGTTTGGTGTACATTTGGATGAGCTTCTTTGCGCCGCTTTCGACTAGGCGAGCCTTGACGTTGCCTTAGGGGGAAACGAGCATGAGAACTGAGACGGCAATGGCGCACCTTGTCCCTCGAGTCTGCGCTGTTGAATGCTACGCTGGCATTCATACGCTCTAGGACTTCGGTATATGCGGTGAGTTGATTAGGTTGAGGCCTAGCAGATAGACGGTGAGCCACGGAGAACTTTGTTCGTCGATGTCTGTGATCTGTTCACCCTCGTAATATGAGTGCCTCTTCCGCGGCAACTCCTTCATGATAACTCGCAATTTCGTCGATCTTCTGCAAGGCACTCTCGATGTCTAGAGCAGTAACAACTGAGAAAGACCAGTGAAGAAGAAGTACGCATTCACACGCACTATTTGATCTCCTTGTGAGAAGTTGTGTCGAGGTATATAGCGGTAGGATAGATTTCTCAAGCTTTACCAAACGTGTATCGAAACTAGACAAAATGGCTGTCGAACAGTCCGAACATAGACCATATAGCGAAGAAGACGCTACGCACAAGTCATCCGCTGAGAGATTTGGCGAGTCTTGTTCAGATTCTGCTCGAGCTACGATATATGTTATACATCCTGCAATCTCGACGCCTTCACAATGCGCGCATATACTCACTAGCTCGATCTCAGCGGTCTCGTCATCCATCCCTGCCCACTATGCGCCTGTGAATAAGAGATCGTGTGTCGTATCCAAGTACTATTCAATGTTGTGTGTTGCTCCAGTCCGGTTCACGATTTGGGTTCCAATTGTTGAATGTACGCGGTTTTAGCGGGAAACGGTAAGCAGAGATCACAGGGCAGGCTCAGGAGGAGGCAGGTCCTGGCAGGGCACGACGGAAAAGCAGATGAGAGTCAAGAGCAAGGCGGTTGGGCGCTTGAGCGCCCGTTGCCCTCGTCGGAGTCGCATCCCGCCTTGACCGCGCCGACGATGATGGGGCGGTCCCGGCGATTGCAAATGACTCGTCAACTTCACCGCTCACCCCAAGGCCATTCGCATTCATCGCGACGCTCACAACATCGAGTCATCCCAGCTATCGCATTATAAGAAGCTGCAGCACCCTCGTGTGCTGCTTAACACTCCACCATACTTCCCCGACCTCCCCTTCGCCTCAATCTCCTGCATACACCAGGATCGCTTCGTGTATCGCGACCGTGCTGCTCTACTATCCGTGCTCGCTGGTTCTCTGCTGCTCGGATACCGCTCAACGCTCACCAAAACACGCCACAGATGGCCACTCTCCCAGATGCTCCAACTTCGAGTCAAGCACCCGTCGTCGCTGGCGCACCACAGCCACCCGAAGAGCTCACAAAGCTCTTCTCGTCCATCAGCATCGACGATGAGGACTCGGAACTCATCGATGCGCTCAAGGCACTCTCCAAGAAGTCTCCAAAGCTCGTGCGGTCGTCCGAGTACAAGGCTCCCGCAGAACCTAGTCTGTTCATACGAAGCTGGAAGATGAACGAATTCAAGTACTATGACATTCCTTCGCCCTTTCCGACGCTCGCGCGCGGGTTGTTCACGCAGGAGATCAAGGTGTCAAACAAGATGAAGCATCGCATTGTCGTTCGAGGGTACGACAAGTTCTTTAATATCGGCGAGGTACCTTGGACTACGGTGAGTGTCCAAATGCAATCGCGGCTCGTACAATTCCGACACCCGCAGGAGACGCGATGGGAGGCTCGGCGTGGATGGAACCATGACCCTTCATCTGCAAACGGATGCGAATTCCCAACGCCGCTCACGCTACTGCTAGCTCAGAGACTACTCGAGTTACTGTTACGGTCTCGTATATGCGAGAGATTTGCCCCGTGATAAGAGGGGTACTTGATTGCCACGCATCTTGTCTTCTGTGAGGGAAGGACACTTATGGCTCGCGTCTGCGAGTCATGTAAATCACTTCAGAGCATTACCTTGTGTTATCATCGCAGGAGTCTATTTTCCTTCCTTGCCGGACCTTGCGTTGCCGAGGATGGAGATGTCATCTCGTACAGTGCTAACTAAGTGCGAACAGTGGGCTTCTCTAGAGTCACATACTGCACCGCCGTACACCCTAACTCTCAAATCCAACGGATGCATTATCTTCATCGCTGCGCTCACGTCCGAAAAGCTACTGGTCACCTCAAAGCATTCCCTTGGCCCTGTCGGAGACGCTCCCGAGAGCCACGCACAAGCCGGCGAGCGGTGGCTACGCAAGCACCTCGCCTCCGCTGGCAAGACCGAGGCGCAGCTCGCCCAAACGCTGTGGGACAAGAACTGGACAGCAGTCGCAGAGGTCAGTGACACGCGTATCCGTGCGTACTCGGGACTAATAATTCCATGCTTAGCTATGCGATGACTCTTTCGAAGAGCACGTCCTTCCGTACGGGCCAGAGAAGACCGGGCTGCACCTACACGGCCTCAACTCCTGCACGAAGCGCTTCCAGACTCAGTCGCAAGACGTCGTGGACGCATTCGCGAAAGAGTGGGGCTTCATCGTTACAGTCTCTACCGTGCTGCATACTATCCCCGAGGTGAAGTCCTTCACCGAGGAGGTCGGTCGTTCGGGTAGCTGGAACGGGGAGGCGCTCGAAGGCTTTGTGGTCCGCACGCACGTCACCGACCCGCCGACGAAAGGCGGCAAGCCCGCGTCCGCCTCGCCATACCCCGTCGGCTCGTCGTTCTTCTTCAAGGTCAAGTTCGACGAGCCGTATTTGATGTACCGTGACTGGCGCGAGGTGACGAAGACGCTGCTCTCGAAGGGGCCGAATGTGGGTAACGTGCCGAAGGGCAAGCTCCGCCGGCCGGAGACGAAGCTGTACGTGCAATGGGTGTGCGATGAGATCAAGCGGGACAAGCAGCAGTTCGACGGGTTCACGAAGGGTAAAGGGATTATCGCGGCCAGGAATCGGTTCCTCCGGTATATGGAGAGCGCGGAAGGGAAACAGGCGTCCAACGAGGCACGCTCCGTCCCGGATGAGACAGGTTTGAGCAAGGACGTCGACTTGAAGGGCGCGAAGACAATCATCGTGCCTGTCGCGGTACCCGGTGTTGGTGCGTATACGGTACCATCTTGTCCTACTTTGCTCTCGCTGGAACGATCGATTGACAGGCAAGACGACGATCGCCATCGCGCTCGCGCACCTTTTCGGATTCGGCCACGTCCAGAGCGACGACATATCCGGAAAGCGGCCCGCACCAATCTTCATCAAGAACGTCGTGAGTGCTCTCAAAACACACGACGTTGTCATCGCAGACAAGTCAGCACCCTTATCTCACATATTGGCGATGACACTGACGATGGTCGCTTCAGGAATAACCACCTCAAGACACACCGCGAGCAGCTCCGTGAGGCTGCCAAGTCGTTCGACCCCCCGCGAAACTGCTCGCTCTGAACTGGTCGTTCGACCTCCCGATGTCCACCATCCATCGCATCTGTGGTGACCGCATCCTCGCCCGTGGAGACAAACACCAGTCGCTCCTCGGTGACGCTGAGACCAAGGCACACGAAGAGGTGGTCTGGCAGTTCCTCAAAAATGCCGAGGAGCTCACAGATGCCGAGGTCGACGTTGTTGGGTCGATGGATGTCGAAGAGCCCCTCGAGGACGCGCTCACCCGTGCCGTGGGCGTCGTCGTCAAGTACATCGGGCTCCCACAGCCCGACGCCGAGGCGATGGGCCAGGCCCTCTCCGCCGCGCGATCGTACGAGCCTACGCTGAAGGGCGGTGCCGGCAACAAGACGGACCGAGAGCAGGGCAAGAGCAAAGGCAAGGGCAAAGGCAAGAATAAGCACCAGAACAAGCGTAAGGGGAAGGTCGACCAGGACGACCATATGGATTTGGAGGAGGAGGACGCAGAGCCGCCATCCGCCGCACCCGCACCCCCGCCTCAGCCGAAGAAGGCGAAGGCGCCCCCGTCCCCGCGGTACTTCGGCATCCTCGCCGAGGTCGACCTCGTGTCCGTCGTCAGCGCCGCCTTCGCCGACCCCGCGCACGCGCCCGCGATCCCCGCCGAGGGCCACAAGCTCTGGGAGAAGCTCCGGACGGAGCGGCGCGTGCTGCCGCGGCCGCACGTGACGCTCGTGCACTCCAAGTCGCTCGTCTCGGACGGGGAGAAGGCGCTGTGGGCGCGGTGCGGGGCGCTGCACGCGCTCCCGCACCCGCCGTTCTTCTTGTTCCGGCTCGGGCACGTCGTGTGGAACGAGCGCGTGATGGCCGTGACCGTGCTCGATGTCGCGGCGGACACGAAGGGGGGTGACGCAGCGGACGTCGGGGAGGATGCGGTCGGGTTTGTGGCGGGCATGCCCGAGGAGGTGCGGGGAAGGCTGCACATCACCGTCGGCACGCGGCACCAGAGCATCCCGCCTGTGGAGGCGCGGGATTTGGTAGTGGGGTGGAAGAGTGGCGCGCTGGTACAGGGCCAGCAGGTGTGGGCTGTGCCTGTTGGGGATGTATGGGTGAAGGGGAGGGTGAAGGGGCTCTATTGACGAGCTGGAGGGTGAGACTGGCGATAATCTGATAACAACAACGGGTGCGTGCATACACACGTCGAGGGGTTGGTAGTGCTGAGGAAATTGCTGCTAGTACCATGGAAGGATGCGACATGCTAATATCGAGTGTAGAACATATCACTGTATCCATAGGTCGTCGAGGAATAGCAGATTGAAGAAGTCTTTCTCGAGTAGCACATGCGACTACGGGCGGAAACGTTCACAGTGGATGGATGATTGTGAGTAACGGTCGAATCACGCGTTACTCACCCTCTCCAAACCAGTTTGTCCAGATATACCGCAGTCCAATGTTGTGTACGTGCCCGCATGTTTGATCTCCTGTTTCTCATGAAGCGACGTTGATTCCGTCATGTGAAGGTGTGCCAATACCACGTCTTGCCGTATGACAATCCAACAGTTGTCACTGCGCACTGATATCGTTCCAGTGGATGGTAGGCCGAAGCGAAGATATGGGATACTCCGGCTAGTTGACGATGTCCAATGCGGAGTCCTGCAATTGGAGCTTGAGGCTCTCAGCCGTTTGCAGTGGGCAGTATCTGAGAGCCGTTCGGTTCTGGGTTGACTGTTCCAATCTCACTCTAAACTCTACTGCCATCTGCATCAGACAACTTTGGCGTATAGGCAAGCACCCATCGTGGTGGTGTCATGACTGCTTTGGAAATATAGCTAACGACATCGTTCCATGGATCCATGCACATGTCCACCGTGGTCTCACTCAGAACGCAGGTTGAAGGTACAGGTAATTCGCCTCCGCACTACGTGCTATGGTTCGACCAGATGCTGACTCTCTTCGGGTACGCACAGGGCTCGTGACGAGTGTCATGACCTCCAGTCGACCTTCTCGAGTTCTCTTTGCCCCTGCCCCGCCTTCCTCTCCCATGCGTGTGCGAGAGATAGTACAACGTATAAGAGGATTACAAACCTGTGTGCGTCCATACCCCCTCCTCTCCCCTCGGACTCACCTCAGCTAACCTATCTGTCAAAATGCTTCTCAAACTTCCAGGCGTACGAACTGCGTCACTGCTCGGCGCGCGACGGTTCTCGGGCAGCGCCCTCCTTCGTTCGTCCTCCGCGCGCAGCAAGATGACAGGCACTCTCCCGCCATACGGGCCGGTTGGAGTCGCAAAAGCACTCGAAACTCCGTCTTCCGCTCGTACGCCTCATCCCCCCTCCCGCGCGCCATCTCTTCCACTTATCTGCACCTGCATATCCCAGTGACATCTCCCACCCTCTTCGAGCACGAGTTCTCCCTCGCGGACCGCGTCGGGCTGGTCACGGGCGCGAACCGCGGGATCGGGCTCGAGATGGCGCTCGCGCTCGTCGAGGCCGGTTCCCGCGTCGTGTACTGCGTCGACCTGCCCGCGAAGCCTGGCGAGGAGTGGACCGAGGTGCGCGAGTACGTGTCCCGCATGCAGGGCACGAACGGGGACGCGCGGCTGGAGTACATGAGCGCGGACGTCACGGACCAGGTGCGCTTTCGATCCAGGGCCTCCCACTATGCGGTAGACGACTGTGGAGAGGGATAATGAGTGCTGAGTGATGAGTGCTGAGTGATGAGTGCTGAGACGCGACACGTCTAGGACACGATGTGGAAGCTTGGAAAGACGATCGGGGACCGCGAGGGGAGGATGGACGTCTGCGTCGCTGCTGCAGGCATCCTGAAGGGTGATCACGACTGCCTCTCCTACCCCGCTAAGCGCTTCCAGGAGGTGCGGCGTTGCACCATTGTTCGCGCACTGCTATTCTGCTACTAATGCGCCCTCCCGCGCCCTTCACGCGTATAGGTGCAAGCTGTCAATGTCAACGGCGTCCTATACACCGCCCAAGCGGCTGGACAGCAGATGGACCGGTTCGGGAACGGCGGCAGCATCATCATGATCGCGAGCATCAGCGGGCACGGAGCGAACCAGGTCATTCATATACCACTGTACCCCCTCAATGTCAGCTCATGGATCGTGCAGGGTCATCCGTGGGTATCGTACAACACATCGAAGTCCGCCGTCCTCCAGATGGCGAGGAGCATGGCCTGCGAACTGGGCCCGAAGAGGATCAGAGTCAACACTATCAGCCCGGGATACATCTACACAAGGTTCGTAGTACTACCCGACGTCGACCACGTCCGGGGAGCCTCGAGGTCGAACCCGTCTACTAATCAATACCCATCGCTTCACAATAGTATGACGCAGCAGTTCCTCGAACTACACCCTGAGTTCTTGGAGCTGTGGTCGTCTCGTGCCCCTCTTGGTCGGGTTGGTCGCCCAGACGAGCTCCGCGGCATCGTAGCTTGGCTTGCGAGTGATGCAAGCTCGTTCTGCACAGGCAGCGAGTACGTCCTCACCACACTAACTGCGTTGTTGGAATTGTTAGCTCAATTGGCCGGTCTTAACAGCATTTTGGTCAGTGGAGGGCATCATGCTTGGTGACGAAGATACACGGCGAGGGAGCATACTTATAGGACCACGAGAGATGTATGTATGTATGTACGATATGAAGTTCAAGAGCCGTAAAGAAGAAGGGAAGTAAGGGAAAAAGAAGGGCCTAACTGGGAATTGAACCCAGGACCACTCGCAAGGTTGGAGCACCCAAAGCGAGTATCATACTTCTAGACCATTAGGCCGTGGAAGGTGTGCAAATAATATGATCCATGGTCCCTGCGCCGCAGTCACCACTGAGTCTTGAGGCCTTGAGGGACGGGCTCCGAGATGCAATACATATATGCATCTTCTTCAAAACTCTACGCATACGTGACATGCCTATACCTCGAGTGCGATCACAAGTTACAGCAGGATAGATTCGGTTCAACGACACCATCAAAAGCGTCACGGCGTGTATGTATCGTAAGTACTAAATTACTGTCCACTAGGCTGGCAGTCAGGAGAACGCCAACATTTGAAGGACTCCATGCGATCATGCCACGCGTTGTTCGGGACGCCAACCCCGCCTGTCGAGTTTCCGGGGAACTCAAACATCCAGATGAAGCCCCTTCCGAACGAACAGTGCTGAGTCCTGGACCACTCGCCGTCAGGCTCAGCATCTGATATGGTCAACACATCTGCGCGATCGAACTCACTCATAAGCTACGCGGAATATCTCAGGCCATGGTATCGGAAGAAGAGGATGGGATAAACGTACCGAAACAGAGGGTGCATGGTGCAGGGGCAAAGCTCCCAACCCGTCTCCGGAATGGCCAACGGAGCGAGTTACAAGAGTCCATTGGGTGGATCACAAGTTCGCAGAGACCGGACCAGTTGGTCTCAGTGCACAGGTAGGTCTTTGCAAGCCCGTGCTACAAGGTTGGGACGTGAGTGATGCGTTGTTCGACGGACAATCCAAAGGACTTACCTCGGGATGACCCCAATCAATCGATTGTGCATTGAAGTCGGGGAATAGTTGGGAGGATGCGAGAGCATTCGCAGTACAACATATGAGCCCGAGCACAACGAGCAGACTCCGTAGCGAGTCCATCACGTCCGATCCTGGGGGTCCTTTGGGGTGGGCTCGAAGTTGATATGGCCGTGGACACAGACATCGGAGAGCCATCGGCCCGTACATCTTGTATCCCGCCCCTCCGCCGCTGGACCTCGTGGACACCAGTGCGACCCTTAGGTGCGAGAGATCGCAGGATTTGGCGGAAGAAGCTACAGCTGTCACCGCGTTGACGGCCGGTGCCATTCACGTCGTACAAGGTGCTCGACCATATGACTTGCATGTGCTCCGATGCCTACGCGAGCAGCACTTCAGAACAGGCCAGAAGCAGAGAAGATGTTCAACGTGGCTTACCTTCAACCCGACTCTTCTCGATAAGAAAGCACGTGGGATATCCTCCCGGACTCGGAGTCCATGAGGATTACTACATAGCCGACAAGACTGCAGCAGTATAACAATGAACGTTGGAGGTCAATGAGGCGACTTAAAGCGATGTGAACGTACGAAGGGTTGTAAGAAGAGATGAGCCAGGCTAGCGGAAAGGCCCATGCTGTGCGCGGCACCATCGTTTGACCGTGGTAGTACAGGGTACTGCCGTTCTCAGGATGATCATGGTATGGCGGTCGTGAGCTGAAGCTTGAAGGCGGAGTTGCGAGCAGCGAGGCCTTAGGCCTTAAAGTCGGTGGGGGACCCTGGGGGTCAAGACAAACCCTATCGTGTCACGTGTGCTGATGGTGGTCGAATTTGGAAGTGCTAGCGCGCGGTTGATGTGCAGTGGCTGACCTCTAAGGTACTTTGCTTCTTGCCCTCATCTCCACTTTCACCTCCGACCTTGACAAGGAGGCGCATACAGATAAACTCGCGTAGAAAGGTAAGGCGCACGTAAACATGGAAAGATACTCATGATTCATGAGCTGAAACAACCACAATGGCAAGTACTGCCAGTGGCACCGCTGTTCTTGCCAGTGGCTCCCCATATTGTCTTATGCATCACATCCTGTATTTACAAGCACTCATTGCGTGTTGCTTGCGTGCACAGGATGTGATGTATGAACAATATAGCATCAGTGTTGCACTCGGGACACGGAAAGAGCAGACATAGTAAAGCGGATGCCACATGGTTATAGCCTTAACCTTGCCACGGCGGATGCATCTGCACAGATTCATCCTTTTGTGGAACGCATATAAACATCAGCATGGCGTTGAGGCGGGCAGGTGGGATTGACGGGTATCGGGTAGCTGTCGCGCCTGTCGGCCTTGCTGCGGGCAGTGTTGGTTTTTCTTCCACCAGGTGTCTGATCTGGTCCGTTTTCCATGAACAGATACTGCTATGGTTTCTGTGCTGTAGCTCACTTCCGTTACTGTGCGCATACTGATCGACCTTTGTCCGCAGTTGCTGGGAGACTAGCATTTGAATCATGGAAGAAGTCGACCCAAGACCATCCGTATCCGTCTCACAAAAGGTTCCAGCGGAGATATGGCTCGAAATCTTTGAGCTCGTTCCCAAGTCCAGCGATCTACACAGCGTCAGCGTCGCCTGTCGGAAGTTCCATCAGCTCAGCTTCCGCGCGATGCACCGGGATCTTGTATGGACCAACGCGAAGCGTGTCGCGAACAATCTCGCCATGTGGAACGAACCAGACAACGCAGGGATGGCTGCGCTCGTCCGCTCTCTTGTCCTTGGAGTCACTCGGCTCCCCCGTACGCCTGGTTTCTCCTACAGGGCCGTCGATGTTGACGGTACAATCGTCCACGAAGACAACCTGCCTCACGGTGATATGACCAACAGGCTGCTCACCTCGAGGATCGGTCTTCACGAACCCGGGAGGTCTTACATGTCCGCTGCGCTGAGCGACGCGATGTGGACACGGGTCACGGCGTTCGCCGTCCTTTCGTCTCTCGTGTTGGCAAACCTGTATGTTGTGGAAGATCACTTCAAACTCATCCACTCGCTGCCCCAGCTCCGTTCGCTACACATCGACTCGTGCGTATTCCACGCCGACGCCTCACGAGGGTACAACCACACCGTCCTGCCCATTACTGAGCTGACGATGCTGAACGTGCGCCGCGGAGGAGGGATGGACATTGAGATCCCCGTCCACCACATCCCTCACCATGTCCCTCCCGCCGGTATCCCTCTAGCTGGCAACTTCAACCACGTGCAACAAGTCATTGCAGCGGGCCAATTTAACTGGCATGCTGCCCAGCTCCCTATCCTCCATCCTCCCGATCCGATATCGCAAGTTCTCTCCCTCGCGATCGCCCACAAGCTCAAGAAGATCACCGTGGACGGATCGGCAGACGTCTTCAGGTATATCTACGAGGCCCCAGGATCCGTCCAGCGCGGCTGGCTCATACCCACGACGCTCGAGCACATCTTCGTCGTCCGGAAGCGGACCTGCGTCGGAGCCCCGCCGAAGCCGACGCCAAACGCGGACAATACGTTCCCCGACACGTTCCTCCACAACGCCTGCATGCGCGCGCCGAACCTCAAGACGATCTCGACGCCGATCTTCGTGCCCACGTCAGTCGCCGTCGCGCCCGAGGCGGTGCCTTTCGGACTGGAGCGCTTCGCGGGCCCGCTGGAGACGGCGCATCTCATCGCGACGGGGCGGGACGTGAAGGCGCTAGGGATGTTCAAGTGCGCGGTGAGCGCGCGCGAGGGCATATCTGCGCTCACGCACATTGCGATGCGGCGCCCCGGGCTCAAGATGCTCATGATGGAGTGCAGGGGCTGGGACGGGGAGATCCTGTCCGCGGTCGCGGGGAGCTTCAGGGCGCTGCGCCGGCTCAAGATCGTCTACGAGGGCAACGGACCCGAGGAGGTGCGTGCATGTCCAGATCGGCCGTCGTGGTTGATGCTGATGTCGCGGGTCTTGTGTGTCTGTGTCTGCGGCAGAGCGATGTGGTGGCGATGGCCCCGGACCATCTGGCGCAGCTGCCGGAGCTGCACACGCTCGAGTTGTTCAAGCTGCCGTCGTCGGGGGGTTTCACGCCGTCGTACCCGCGGTCGCTCTTCGACTCGTCGTTCCCGTCGCTCGAGGCGGAGCTGCAGGATCTGCTTATCCCCTGGAAGAAGCACTGTCCGAGCCTGCGGAAGGTGCAATTGATGGCGGGGTATGTCATGACGCGGGCGTATGAGGACGCGCCGTGGAAGCTCTCGCGCGTCGCGCGTATCGATGACGTCGAGGATCTGGAGTATTGAGGTGTATATGGTGCGTAGTATGTCCTGCCACTTCCTGAGCTGTACTTGTTCTTGGACTAGCATGCCAGTGCAGATCTCCGTCATTCTCATGGCCATCGAATGTTAATGTACTATACTCGGACTGGTTCCTTGCTTTCATGTACTACCAATGCTATAGGATGAGATGGATGTCAACTTTCATATCTTTTGCATCGCCAGCTATTCAATTCTGTATCTTTCCGCTACTGAGTACAGTCACACATGAGTGTAAGCTCTAGATCTCCTCGAACTTGAGCTACACCTCGGAGTTCGAAGCCGCGCGGCGCCGGGGCCGGGGCCGGAGCCCGAGGACCATACGCGATCACGTGTGTAACGCGCAGAATATAGACGCCCCTTTGACGCCAACGGTTCGCGTGGGCAAACCGAACATAGACGCCACCAATTCACGGGTTGTTCTCGACGTTGATGTCGCCTCCCTCTCTATAATCCCCGTCTATTCCCTTTTCCTTACCGACGGCGACACATAGCGCACACCGCATCCCACTCTGCCTTCATCGCCCTCGACAGCGACGACGATGTGGTCCAAAATCAGCAGCGCCCTCAAGCGGCCAGAGACACCAGCCCAAGACTTCGACGACGACAAGCCATCACAGACCGTCCTCTCTACCGTCTTCGACCGCCATCCTAACCTCTCCAACTTCCATGATCCCAACGAGGTACCCTTTCCGTCACCAAGCCCCCCAGCATCCCCCTCCAAACATGGTCGTCGAGGCATCTTCAAACGAACACCGAAGATGCATGACAACGACTCTGTCCCCCATTTGCCGATGAAGCTGTCGATACCTCACCTCAAGAAAGTAAAGTCATCTCTTCACAACTCTGCGGGTGAGTTACTACACAACATCCTCATTTCGTGGTTTCTGGGGCTGTTCGTTGCGTCGTCTCATGGGAATCCTTGCCCGGAATGAGACCCTTGACGTACGAGCGGCTGCACCGATGATGTCAACATTATGCCCTACCATCGACTAGAATGTTAGTTTCGCACCTAGTCGGTTAGGGTGCGTCTCAAAAAGGAGGAGAGCGAGATAAGAGACGTACTCTAATCGGCTGGTGAACTACGTACATACAGGTTGGCGTTGTTCACCACTATTGGGCTGGCGCTCCAGCAACCATCGACTGTTGCTCGGTGTGAGCGTACAGGCAAGGGGAACCATCGACTATGCGCGACCTCTGCGTGACGCTATACAATGGTCACCAGACGTTACATGGACCGAGGCAGAGACGTGCCTCCACGGCTGGGCATGAGACTAACAAAGTGCTTTGGGCACGATTCTGCCTGATATGATGAACATGTTCTTCAACCACAATACTGACATGCTGGTCACAGGGTCAGACGCATCCTCAATAAGCCGTATGTCTACAGATTCAAGCCAAAGGCGGCCATCGCAAGACTCCATCCGCCAGCACGATATCGCTCGAACACCCATCACCCCGAACGCTGAGGGTCGCTTCAACTCTATCCGCTCAATCCTCCGCGACGGCAACACGCCTGCCACAGGGCAGAGTGTCCGCTTCTTCTCTCGGGATGCCTACAAGGTCCTTACGCCCGACGTCTCCAACTCGAGTGCACCTGGGAGTGAACCCTCACCCGCCTCATTCGGTGCACGAGTTAAGGCGAGCACTAGCACCCCTCTGCGTCCCACCCTACAAGATGTATTCTCTCCCCCAAACTCATCCGCATTTAAGCCTCTGCCCCTACCCGATAACTCGAACATCTTTGATCTGTCACAAGACATTGACCTCCCTCCTATACCTATCAACAAGGACACTCCGGGCCTCCTCGACTGCGCTATCGAGCTCTCTTCCGATGTCGACACGGAGGGTCCGATCTTGCGCCAAGAAGCAGTCGGCGAATTCCGCTCGAGTACACCGTCAAAGCACGATAGGAGTCAGTCATTCAGCTTTGGCCAAACGGTCTTCCACTCCCTCGGCGTCACCGCTCGCGACTCGCCTGCCTCGAGTAGCTCATCAAGCTCCCGCCGTACCTCTATAAAGCCCAAAGGGAATCGCAATCGCGCCTATAGCGACACCGTATTTCACTCCTTCATCCAGGGCTCTCCTTCGACCACAGCCAAGGAGGTTCCTCCCGAAGCAGATATCGATGACCGATCATCGAGTGCCCTTGTCCTGTATCCGGACCAGCAGTCTCCAGGGAAGGAAAAGGATCCCTTCGGCACTCATTCGAATGCATACTACACACCAGGTACCGGTGTCCCGCCGACCCCTCCTCAAGCAGTCGCCACGCACGGCCGAAAGGTGTCTCGCGAAGAAGACCTTATACTGTCGCTCCGCACACAGCTCGCGCTTCAGACCGAACTATGCGCTCAATACGAGGTCGACATGCGCGGTAAGGACGAGATGTTGCGGATGATGCAGTCTCGCTTCGACGAGTGCGAGCGCGAATGCGAGCGTCGCAAGAACGTCATTCGCGGATGGCGCACACGCGTCAAGGAACTCGAGAAGACATGTTCCCACCTGAGACAAGAGGTCGACCGCAGTCGCGAGGAGAGCTTCGAACGAAGCGTGATGGACGAAGCGAGCAATCAGGCGCTGCGGCAGCTCCATCGGCGGATCGAAGAGCTCGAGCGGGAGAAGGCGACTGTTGAGAAACGCGAGCGCACTGTGAACGAAGAGCTCCAGATCGTGAAGGAGGCGTTCGACGGTGCGCAGCAGGAGCTGTCAAGACGCGACCAGGCGGAGCGCGAGCTTCAAGACGGGATCGCGCGCGCGAGCCAGCAGATGGAGAGCATGGACATCAGCATGAGCCTGGAGGAGGCGGAGCGGTCGCGCGTGTTCTCGACGGCCGCGTGGGACGAGGAAAAGAAGGCACTGACGGCCACCAACGAGGCGCTGAGAGCCGAACAGCTCATACTCGAGACGCAGCTCGCGGACGCGCGCGAGGAGGTCCTGAAGAAGGACAACGAGCTGGGTGTGTTGAAGGCCGAGCTGGAGGCGCAGTGGCGTGGGACGGAGGCGCAGACTGAGAAGATCGGAGAGTTGGAGAGGGAGAGGGACGACCTCCGGGGTGAGGTGGAGGTGCTCAACGGGCGGATTGGGGAGATGGAAGACGAGTGGGCACAGGCGGAGAACAGGAAGAACGAGCTTGAGGCGGAGGTGCAGGAGCTCTGGACGGCGAAGGACGAGCTCGAGAGGGAGCGAGGCGAGGTACGTTTTCTCGGCACCTATGTTGGGGTAGGGTTGGTGTTGACGCTTGTGTGCAGCTTGATGAGCAGCTCCGTGCAGAACAGGAGCATGCAGAGGAGCTCACGATCGCCCTGCGCGAGCGCGAGGACAAGGTCACGAGCTTCGAGCAAGAGTACAAGTTCGCGCTTGACCGTGCCGCCCGCGTAGAGAGCCGTCTCAAGGAGCGTGAGGCAGAGCTGTCGGAGCTTGTCAAGAAGCAGTCCGAACGCGAGAACGACGCGGAAATGGCGCAAAGCGAGATTGCCAAGCTGAAGCGCGAGCACGCGCGTATCGTCAACGAGCAAAGCCGCACCCTTCAGGACGTCGTGGCGCGAGAGGTCGAGGCCCGGGCGGCGATGGAGGCGATGGTTCGCGAGAGGGCGGAATCGGACGTTCAGGCCGGCAGCCTCAAGGAGAGGACCGCTGCGCTCACAGCCGAGGTCGAGAGGCTCAGGAGACAGGTCCATGATCTCCAGCAGGAGAGCGCGGACAAGGAGGTGAAGCTGGTGCAGCTCGCCAAACAGCGAGCACAGAACAAGGAGGACCTCAATGGGCTCAACATTGCTCTCGACTCAAAGCAGCAGGAGCTCGAACTGGTAAGCTGCATCTACATAGCTCCCGTGAGAATGGACCTGACTGTCCCTCGCAGCTCAAGAGACGCGTCGGTGTCCGTGGCACAGCAGGCGGCACTCCCGCGTCTACCGCGAAGGTCCCGGCGTCGCGTCGGGAGTCCTCTATCTTTGGCACGCCTAGCGTCGCCGCACGCCCACCGTCGGCTCTATCCGACATCGGCAGCACTACCAAAGACCGCCGAGTCAGCGAGACACCGTCCACGATCTCGAAGTCCGCTCTCCAGAGAAGTGTCCGAGCGAACGGCTCAATGAGTTCCGCGACCTCGTCAACCCACACCGCCGCGAAGCGTTCGGTGGACGGCGCGATGGGACCGCCCCCCTCTTTCGGTCGGAGTAACTCCGCAACTATGAGCGTGAGTGCGACGCCGACGCGCATACCCTCTGGACCCTCTGCGCGCGCGACCCCAAGCACAATCAAGGCCCCGAACCATGCGCGCAGGATGTCGGCGTCCGTGCTGGACTCGTCGAAACTGCGCATGTCGACCCCAAGCTCGAAGGAGCGGCTCCAGAAGCTCGAGAAGCTCCCGTCGGTGTCGTCTGCGAGCGAGCCGGAAGAGAAGGAGAACTCGGCACCGTCGTCGATCTCGAGCGTCGGGTCTGCGGCCTCGACGCCGTCGACCGTGAAGACTGCGAGGAGGATGAGCGCGATGCCAGCGTGAGCCGCTCGCTCCCTGCGCGTGTGGCTGTTGATATTGTTTCCGGGCGCTGGCGGCGGTCCACACCGCCGTGTTGCTCTGAGTACATGCTCCCCCTCTCCATACACATACCCCCCATCCCATCTGTATTCATACGTATCATCTCGCATCTCATCGTTGCACAGTGGCATCTCGTCTGCATCTACTCATACTCATCTAGTCATACATCATACAGCTGGGACTAGCCGTCCTTCACTCGCGACCGGCCTCAGTCCCGACTCCCTTCCCTTCCCACTTGTCCCCACTCTTGCTCGCAGTAACGCGAACAAGACCCATCGCTCCCCCCACTGTCGACTACATCCCGGTTATCACAAATGCACCGTGACCACATCCCATCACCACATCCCAATCCTATGCACCCCCGTCTCTCGCCTTGAACTTATGCAGTTATGTACTTCGCTTTCGCTGTGTACTTGATATCGCTGCTCTCGCCAATCCACACGTCCCCCTCCCCGTTCGATCTTCGTGCGTACGTTGTTGAGCCTTGAGATGTTCATCGTCATTGCCCGTTCTCATGTATGTATCTTCTCCCCATCCCCGCTTTAAACGAACTCGGACCTTTCGCCGTGAGCGCGGCAGCTGATTTATTCTCTATTCGAATACATATACACGAGTATGTATCATGTGCAGTGATCACTCAATGTCAACGTTCAACGTTCAACGCTGTCCAGATACATTCAGTACAGGTAGGCAAGGCGGAGCGATGAAAGAGGAATCGAGTGGATTTCGTTATACACACCAGCCTGTCACAACCTTGTGGCCATCGAAAGCACGCTTAGAAGCCGGCGTGATGTCCAGGGCCGAGATTGGCTCGAACTACGTCTGAAGATGTGAACGGTGGTATGCTGCAAGCCAAAGCCCTTGTGAGGGCAACCATATTGGAGTCTCTCGTCATGGTCATGCAATGGTGAACTCCGTCCAAGACACGACAACTGCCGTCAGCCACCTCTCGTAGCTTCAGTCGAACGTGATGACTGGAGAGGGAGGTCGCTGTGTATGGAGTAGGATATTGAAACTAACCCATACGAAGTTGTGGAAATCGCTTCAAGATGTTCAGCATACATGAGGTCCAAGCAAGCGAACATCTTCAGGATGCTATAATACAGATCCAGGGGTGCAATACATACATCTATACGTACAACAGGACCCTCCCGCCGTCCTCGCAGCGTCACTCAACAAAGTCCGTGTCCGCATCGAGCAGGTCCCAGCCCTCGTCCTCCTCCACGATCCGCTCCGTCCTCACCGCCCTGCCCGTCCCCGCGGGGCCGCCCCTCGCCTTGGCCCGCGCGGGCGTCGCCGCCGTCGCCTGCAGCAGCTTCCCAAAATCCATCGCGAATCCAGGCGGGGTCGGCGGCGGCAGCAGCGGGCGCGTCGCGTGTGCGCGGCGGCCGAGCTCGGGCGAGCAGCAGACGGCCCACAGGTTTCCGAGGACGTCGCCCGCGTGCGCGAGCGGCACGTCGACCGCCTGCGTGTGTGCGAGGTAGCAGACGTCGTAGAGGAGCATCGCGAGCGCGGTCGTGAATGCGCTCCCGGGCGAGGACGCGTGCGGCGGCGGCGCGTCCGCGAGCTGCGAGTCGGCGAGCGACGAGGATGCGGGCGGGGAGGAGGACAAGAATGACGCGCTTCGGTGGTGCGTGGGAGAGGGAGGGGAAGAGGAGAGGGGCGTCGTAGATAACCGATGGGACGATGGACGTGCGGAAGACGACGAGGTGGGCGCAGTAGAGCTCGAGGGCGCTGGAGGAGGTGCAGAGGATACGTGCAATGGCTGTTTCTGTGAGTATCTGCGAGGATAAAGTCAGTTTACGCATGCGAGGAGAGAGCACGCTAACTGACCTTGACCAGCCTCCATTGTCACCTCCGCGTATTGCGCCTATCCATGGGATACCGACCCCAAGTAGTCCACTACCTTTGGTAGAACTGGATGGTGGCGTAGAAGACCGACTCCAAACGACCTCGAACGGCAGTTTGATACCCAAGTAGAACGCGAGGAGCGTTACGAAATGAATCGTATGGGTTAGCACCGCATTGATGTGGTCCGGGGGATATCCTAAGGGCGAGACATATTAGTGTCTATGACGCAAAGCTGCAAGACCAATGGGCTAGATCAGG
Source organism: Daedaleopsis nitida (assembly GCA_022606115.1). NCBI lineage: Eukaryota > Fungi > Basidiomycota > Agaricomycetes > Polyporales > Polyporaceae > Daedaleopsis > Daedaleopsis nitida. The sequence continues at coordinate 2,902,203 of JABYQM010000007.1, read as the reverse complement.
AGCGCTTAGCACAAGGAGAGTGGTTAAGTGGCATTACATCAGCACTGGTGTCCAGATGCGGACCCAACGCTGACGGCACATTCATGGCAGGTATTCGGATATTCAGATGGTAAGAAGCGGCCACACATTTGAGGGTGTTTCCTCTGTTGAGCCTCGTGAAGAGAGTTGCCTCATGGGAACACTTTTCATGGCTGTCCTCCCGTAAAAGAACAGGATACCCGTTGCAACTGACAGTAACATTCCATGAGCACTTACGTCGAATGTCTCCGGGAACCGGGAGCACAAGCCCGCCGATTGTCCACTCGCCCTTTGTCCCAGCTTTCACACCCAGCGGCGGACGGCCGCCAACTTCGACAACACTGAACACCTCGACAAGCTCCTGTATGAGCCCAGAGCGTGCCCGCGCAATGGCGTCAAAGAGCATAGACATCTGTGCCTGCAGCTCGTCGATCTGCCGTGCGACTGGATCGACGCCCCGTGTTGATATCGGGGTCCCATATGGAGCGCTCCCAGCCGAGACTGTTCGACCAGGGGGGGTATACGGATGACTGTTCGGATGTGAAGGAGGACCAGAGAGGAAAGACGGGCGAGAGTAACTTTGCGGAGGCGTCGTCGCGACAGATAAAGGAGATCGGGCGGCTTGCGGAGACGGCGGACTGAAGAAGTTGGCGTTGAGTGGCCTGGATGCGGACGACAGCGGGCGTGGGACTGGGGAACCGCTCGAGGGAGGGGGAGGGGTCGATGACTGGGACGAGTTGGAAAAGCTTGCACGATGCGGGGTCGAGCGCAGCGCCTGCGGAGAGGAAGACAACGCGCCTTGTGGAGGGGAGGCGGATGTTGAGGGAGACGGCGTTGACGTCGCTGGATGGGTTTGCAGGAAAACGGAGGAGGCAATGGCGAGCGTGCGTCGCCGAGTCGAGAGTGCACTGCGGAGCTTCTGCACCCCTTCGCGAACTGAGCCATGCCATTGAGGGAGCGAGCCCACACATGAGGGAAGTCTGTCGGTGTGGGGGAAGTGAGCACTCACGATGATCATTTGTCGACCGAATCTGGTTCACGCCATCCCATATCTCCTGCACCCTCTCCTCCCGACCCTTCAGCTCCGCCCTGCGCAGTCTTGCAGGGTCGACGACGGTCTTGAGTGACTTGTCTGCGGACGCGATCGCTGCATCACGGTCTGTGGCCGCATGCTGGGTTTGAAGCCGTAATGACAGAAGACTGACAAGCTTTGTAAGCTTCTCTTGCGTTCGGAAGGTGATTTGAGCGAGATGCTTGAAGACTTACTGTTGCTTGAGACAATTTTCGCAGTAGAACTGGCGTTGCTTTAGCTCGCAGTTCTGGCACTCCATGCACGATCCGCAGATCGTCGATGTCGTAGATGAAGCTAGCGGAGTCGTTGAAGCGTTGCAAGATTGAGATAGAGGTGAGCTGTGATCGTGAGCACGTAGACACTACTTTCGTCGACGAGGTAAAGCCCAAATATTATGTAGTGATTGTCGTCGCAAGTCAGGTCGAAGTACGAGAGCAAGAGGCGTTGTCACGCTTGCAGCAGAACGGCACGCGTCGTCACGCATAACGCGACGCGTCATACCCATAATCGGACTCGCGTCGCGTCGAGCCGTGATCTCTGCTCTGAATGAGTCTGAATGAAGCATCTACGTTGTTTACTATACTTTTTTATCACTACCTCCTGCAGGGCGCTGATCGATAGGAACTTCGTGAAGCAACTTGGTGTACTTCATTTGAACTCAGCATAGAGGCTGTAGTATCTACTTCGTAGTGCCCGAGGTACCCGAGGAGGAGTCATTCGTGTGATCACTAGGGCGGTACCGAAATCTACATATCACGCGCTGCGGCTCTGCGTTGTACGTCCATACCGCCCAAGACCCCTACCTCATCGTCGACCACGATGGCGGCGCACTCAACGCGCCCCTCCCCTTCTCGCATCCGCACCAGCAAGCAGCAAACGGGCGCGAGCGCGGGCGCACGCAAGGGCGGTCTCCACGTCGTCGACACCAACATCACCGCGTACGACCGCACGGACCCATTCACCGCCCTCAACGTCCTCCGCAAGCTCCTCTCCGTGCTCCCCTCGCGTCTGGGCGGGTGCGCATACAAGCTGAGCGCAGACGAGCACAAGCTCGCCCTCCACCTCCTCGGCGTCGTCGAGCCGTTCGTCGGGCTCGCACCGTGTGCGTCCCGCCGCGCGCTCGCCCGCCAGCCGACTGAGATCCTGGACGCAATCGCGGGCCATGTCGACGCGCGCCGGGACCTCCTCGCACTCGCGCTCTCGTGCAAGAGGCTCCATGCGGTCGTCTTCCCAAGGCACTACCACTACCGCGTCATACGCTGCAAGGCAAGTGCGCTCAGCGTGTGGAACCACCTGATCGTGTACCGGTCGCTGGCGAGCAACGTGCGCACGCTCGAGATCCTTGACGAGCGTGCGGGCGCGACGGACGTGCTCGTCCCGCCCGACGTTGGAACGACGGACACCGATATGGAGTCGACGGACGACGAGCTCGGGCTGCACGACAAGCAAGAGAGGTTTGTCCTCGCGGCGCTGGCACGGATGACCGCACTGAAGACGTTCAAGTGGTCCTGCAACCATTCTCTCGTCGCCTTCGAGCGGGTATGGCCCGCTCTCGTCAAGTGCCAGAGTTTGATGGAGGTCGAGGCGAACGACAACCTCATCTTCCAGGCTATCCCCGTAGACGACTCGCACTCGGACGCGCCTGAGACACATGCGAAGAAGCGGCAGACCGTCGTACGTGCTCCTTTCCATCTGTTGGGCCGGCCCTCTGTCTAGCTCTGTCCCTGCGCCCATGGACTGACTCGCACATGCGCCCGCGACAGCTGCCCGAGCTGACCAAAGTCGGCCTCCACGGCACGAAGAGCACGTTCGGCGCATCCAAGCACCCCGACCTCGCCCGCGCCGCCGCGCTCCTCCACGCGTGCCCGAACCTCGAGTCGCTCGCGATCAGCTACGTCCCGCGGCACGCGCCCGGCTTCCTCCACCCGGTCGCGGACGACTTCCTCCTCTGCGGCCGCTGGGCGTCCCTCCGCGCGCTCACGCTCTCCAGCCTCTGGTGCACTCCGCACGCGGGCCTCGACGCCGCCGCCGCCTTCCTCGCCACGCACCCTGCGCTCGAGGTCCTCCACCTCGACGTCGCATTCGGCGCAGGCGCGCAAGACGCCGCCGTCGCGTTCAAGTTCACCCCTGGCTGCCTCCCGCGCCTCCGCGAGCTCAAGGCCAGCCGCGAACTTATGGGCGCGCTCCTCGCGTGTCCCGACCCGCGCCCACTCGAGACGATCAAGGGGGTGCGGCTGAGCGGGTCCGCACGGGACAAAGTGTTCCTCGACCTCCTCCGCACGCACGGCGCGCAGGGCGTGAAGCGCCTCGAGCTCGCCGGGTGGAGCGAGATGGAGGACGTGCGACGGCTGGCGGAGTGCGTCCCGCGCCTCGTCTGGCTTGACCTGGGCAAGAGGGGGGCGGGCACGGAGGACACACGCCAGCTGGCACTGCAGGTCCCGCGGCCGGGACGGCATCCAGGACGGCTGCGGCTGCGACGGTCGTGTCGAACATCGTGAGTACCCGATCTGCATATCCGCACCTCGCACGCCGACCGCTCACTGCGCTTCGGACCACGCACGCCCACCGTCGACCGTCGCACGCCGCAGGGCGAGTGGGCGAGCGTCCTCGCGGAGATGCCGGAGCTCACGACGTTCCACGGCGTGCGGTTCTTCTACGAGGTCGCGTGCACGGACAGCGCCGCGCCGACGCTCTCGCTCTCGGACCGGAGCCGGACGCGCAAGAACGACGAGGTCGCGTCCGTGCTCGCGTGGAAGTGCCCGAAGCTGCGGCGGCTCGACCACTGGGACGACGCCTCCGGCCGGGTCGTCGTGCTCGTCCGGGACGCGGAGCGCGTGCGGTACGAGGTCCGGAGGATCAAGCTATAAGCGCAGCTGCTGTGCGACTACGAGACCTGGGTGGGGAGGGATCAAGGTATAATATATAAGCTGCTGTGCGGACCAGGGCCAGGGGGTCCGACGCCGCAAGGTTTGAACTTTGAACGTGCACTTCGGGATCTTCAAGCTTTGAGAGTTGAGAGCCCGTAGCGAGGTAGGGTGCATCTGGATACATAGCCTGTCAATTCCCCTGAGTCCTGCTTGTACCCAATACTCCAGTGCAGGCATGAACCGGTGGACTGCGGTAGCGATACAGCCGAGTATGTGTGTGCCAACCTCCTCGTAGTCCATATCTGCCTGCATCACTACAGCTCTGCTCGCACAGCGACGACTCGGAGTCCGCACAGTGGATGGTACACTGCAAGGTATCTTCTCCCAGTCACGGACCTCTTCATCCCCCAGTGCGGGAGGTTCCTACACCGAGAAGCGTCGCGTTGAAAAGCGACCGTTGGCATCCCCCCGTTCTATAGGTCCAGTACATCGTTCGCCAGAAACAAGGAGCTTCCCGCACGAGGCACGAATAAGTAATCACACACGCAATGTGCCACCGTCTGGCAGTGCACGAGTACATACTATACAGCACTCCGTCTGTTTGAACTCAACCTAAGTACAAGTCTGGAAACTTTGGCCACAGCTGCGATCATAATCCCAATAAAGCATGCCTAGAGAACGCAGCGTCTATGACAACCAAAAGGTCGCGACGAGCTGCATAGCAATATCGATCGCCATCTATACCAGCTCCCTCGACGTAGCATGACTGACAGTCGGCGGGGGCGTTCTTTCCTACCTCCTCCGAGTCTGCTGAAAGCTCGGATGAGGAACGGGAGGAGAGAAGGCGTAGCAATTGGGTCTCGCCGTCAATGGACTTTCGAACTGACGATATTGCATACGTTAGGTGGAAGATCGCTTCTGGTGGAGTATGTACATATGTATGTGTGTACGCACTCACCGACAGTGACATTACAGTCGATCGCAATATATGCGACATCGGACAAGAACTAGCGGCACGCCAGGGACGGATACATACCAGCCTGCCCAGCGTACACGCATCTACTATCTAGTACTTGACCTGTATACAAGTAAGTTGCTGCGGCGCGTGGAGTCGGAGGCAGAAGATAAGGTGTGTACATACCAATTGGTGCGTGCCTGAAGACCATATTATGCCCATGCTGTTTCTGGTTGTTGTGCATGTGCGTGCCTATCCATGAGTACTGAGTACTTGAGTGCCTCCCCTGTCCTTCTCTGGAAGTCAGTAGCGCGGATGACGCGCCATTGCATGCGGCGCGCGCGCATATGTACGCTGATATTGTCCACGCGCATAGGAACTACGAACAGCTGAAGCCTGAAATAACAGCCCAACGGCGCCAGCCTCCGGATAGGATAAACGATCTGTAGCACCTGGTCCTCTTCCCTGTCTGTCTCTTGTGATCAGAGGAGCTCGCGTTCCGCGCGCTGTGGTGCCTCCACTATCTTGAGGAGTCGAAGGAGTCCGAAGAGCATTATTGTCGCTAGCAGCACCACCGCACTGCCAGATTGTCTGGATGTACATGTGTAACCGCCGCTAGTACGCTAGTGCGCCGCGCCGGCTGAGGAGCACACGAGCACGCCCGACTAGTCGAGCAGAGTCGAGTGTGCTCGCCCCGTACGCGGTCGGTATAGCCATGGCTTGGGTACTCACTGATCTGCTCATGGCTCATCTGGTATGTTGTGGCTTGGTTGCGGCGTGCTCACTGCTCGCGATCGAGGACATATGGCAAGAGGCCGAATGGTGCCTGGATAAATCGGCAACATATCGGCCATCTGCCCCTGCACGCTCACCTACGGTCTGGTCCGACTCATCGTGCCTGCTCACCGTCTGGCGGCAGTGCCACATCACTGGCGCCTCGTCGCGACTGTATGGGACTTTCTGCACCTCCGACCGAGCTCCGGCGGGCGGAAGAAGCGTGCGAACGGAACGTTGTATGAGGCCGCGGCCCGCCGCCTTGAGACCGCCCGACGATGTATGCCAGAGTCCAGAGTCCACACATCGAGAACCTCACGTGCATACTTACCTTGAGGCTTGAGCTGTCTGACGTCGAGATCCGAGACGGAGGGCGAGGATGTGCGACGTGGGCGACGCAGCCCGTGACCAGTGACCGCCTAGGTTTGAAATCGGGGGCGATGTGCGGTTTAGCTGCAGATTTGCAGAACCCGAGGGACGAGGAGGCACGGGTTGGCATGGCGCGAGTCGCGTTGCAGAGAGAAGCACACCGGCGCAGCCAGAAGAGGGCGAAATTGATGTTGGGCATGATGGGTCGTTGATTGGTGGTGGGGGTGGACAGCGAGGACGGGCCTGGACGGGCTGGTTGCTGCTGGGTGTTGCATGTGTTCATCCTCTAGCGTTCATGAGGTGCGTCTCTTCGCTGCCGGCGGTAAGAGAGCCACCCCTGCACCGGGGACTATCGTTATCGGCTGCGTAGGGGTTTTCTGGCCTATCGCGGGTCGATAGAGTTGAGCTCCTCCTCGACCGTCGCGCAGGGCAGAGAAGAGAGGAGACGTTGAGTAGGAGTAGGCATGTCGCGGGAGAGAAGATGGGAGGGAGAAGGGCAGCATGACAGGATGGGCACATGAGCGGGAAATAGAGTTGGCGCACGGCCTTGTGGGACTCGAGATCGTGTGGGGCAGGCGAGAAACGAACGAGTCAACTGCCAGACCCCATCAAACACACCGCCGCGGACCATGTGCTCCTCCCTGCTCCAGTCCGTTTTCGTCTTATCATCCGTCCTGCATAGTCGGTTTGGTATAAGTACCATGGGCCCGACGCGTCCTTCCCTCGAGCTCCCGCCCCGCTACCACCACCACCACCCCTCGGCCCCGCCCGCCTCCTCTTGGCCCGCCATGGTGAACTTCGCACTCCCTTCGTGGTACACGTACGTCGCCTGCTGCCTCTTTTCACGCGCATACATGAACGTTCTCGCCTTCCAGCACGCCTATGGCGCAGATCGTGCTTGTTGGCATCACATGGTACGTGTTTCTCCCTTCGCTGCGCGACGCTCGCGCTCACGGCTCGCGTGCAGCTTCGCCACAGTCGGAATGTTCAGTGCCGTCTCCAACTTGGGAGCAGGCGGTATCGACGATGTCCGTCTCTCCGACATCTCGAACAGTATCCTCTACGGGCTCTTCGCCGTCACCGGTCTCGTCAGCGGTGGCATCAACAACTGTCCGTCCGTCTTTCTTGCATACTGCTCTCCCCTCCTCATCCGTCTCGTCTACAGTGATTGGGCCCCAGCTCACGCTAGCCATCGGTACCACCGGTTATGCCCTCTACGTCGGCTCTCTCTGGTGGTACGTCTTATCTCCCACACTTTGGCATATTCCCCGTCTGCACTTTCTCCGGACGGGAGTCAATCTAGCAGCGGCCTTCGCGCTCCGCTGCCCCGATCTAAGCCAGCCATATTCCCATCCGAGCACATGTCTCCGTTTTCTCGTCGCATCTCTTCCGTCCTAGATTGCCATGTCGGTTGTCTGTGGAAGAGCGCTGTCGCAGCGTGCCATCGACCGACCATCGATGATCCGTTACGACAGCCACACAGAACGCCCCGTCTCTGTGTATACGCAGCACTGCGTCCTCGCCCTCTTCCCGCCAATGCCTCGACCCGACTAGCCATCTCCGTCGACTACACGCTTCAAAATAGCCTCCACGGGCGTTCCGACCCGGAATAGAACCCAGACGATCATGTTATCATACCCCCTTCTCGCAATCTTACTTCTATCCTCTCGCTTGCGTTTCCCACCGCGACCGAATGCATATGGCAGATGCTAACTTGCCCGTTTCACCAGCTACCAGACTCAGCACGCTGGTTGGTTCGTCATCCTCGCCGGTGCCCTCCTCGGTATCTCCGCCGCCCTCCTCTGGTCCGCCCAGGGTTCGATCATGATGTCCTACCCCCTCGAAAAGGACAAGGGTAAGGCGTTCGCTGTCTTCTGGGCCATCTTCCAGTTCGGCTCCTTCATCGGCTCCATTATCGCCCTCGCCATCAACATCAAGTCGGGTGGTCTCTCAGCCGTGGCCACCTCTACTTACATCGTGAGTTTCTTCTCGCGCTTCCGACAGTATGCTCAACCTTATGCGTTCGAAATTTAGGCGTTCTTGGTCATTATCTTTGTCGGTATCGCATCCGCATTCTTGATCTTGCCCCCGAACCGCGTCGTCCGTCCCGATGGCACGATCGTCACGCTCGAGGCCGCGTCCAAGCCGCACGAGGAGGTCATCGGTATGCTGAGCCTCTTCAAGGACTGGCGCATCCTCGGTGAGCCGTTTTTACCCCTTTTCTCTGCTCAGCCCATGTGCTCACCACGTCGTATGACTCCCAGCTCTCGCGCCGATGTTCTTCGCCTCCAACTACTTCTACGCGTACCAGGGCGCCGTTAACGCGAACCTCTTCGACGGTCCCACGCGTGCTCTCAACGCCACGCTTGAGGGTGCTGGTGCCATTGTTGGTGCGCTCCTCATCGGCTACGGCGTGCTCGACCTCCCCTTCCTCGCCCGTCGCACCCGTGGCTACCTCGGGCTCGCCGTCGTCGTCACCCTCACCGTCATCGTCTGGTCCGTCGCGCTCTCGTGGCAAGTCACCTTCACGCGCGAGTCTATCAAGGACATCAAGCGCATCAACTACCACGACTCCAACTATAAGGGCAAGGGCGCGCTCTACTTCTTCTGTACGTCTGCATTCTCTGCTTCCGTTGACCTCGCGCCGACCCTCGCTCCCTGCAGTCTACTTCGCAGACGCGACCTACCAGGCGCTCGCGTACTGGATCATGTCAGCGCTCACGAACGACCCCTTCAAGCTCGCGCGGTACGCGGGCATCTACAAGGCGCTGCAGTCCGCGGGCTCGGCGGGCTCGTTCGGGATGGACGCGGTCTACACGCCCTTCCTGAACGAGCACCTCGCGTCGTGGACGATGATGCTCGTCTCGTTCCCGCTCGCGTTCCTCGTCATCCGCACGATCAAGGAGACCAACTACGACGACGAGAAAGTCGTGTACGTCGACGACGTCAAACAGGAGCACGCCGAACACGGCACCGCGCCCGAGCACGACTCGATCGAGAAGGCGAGCGTCGAGGGCGCCACTGCGTGAGCACCCGCCCTCCGCGGACGCGGGAGAGGTGGTGTTGGGGATCGGGGTGTGGACACTGGAGATGTGTGTACTGCTGCGTGTAACGACCGGCTACGCCTACATACGCATAAGGGTACGGCGCGGGGACAGCGACCGGCTCCCCATGCGCTCTATTTTATGCTTCGCTCTTATCGCTCACGACGACGACGACGACGACGGTATCGATGTAGTATGATGGACCGCGGACGACGGATAGGATTCTATCTTTCTGCTCTGGACGGTACACTAGTAATGCATAGAACACGCGTTCACGACGCTTGAATGTGCCCTGAGACTTCATATAAGCATGCGTATGCGCATGCGAGCTGCGAAGCTAGTGTTCACCGGATTGATTGGGGTAGTACTTGTAGTAACGTTACCTGTACTAGTATCATGTACTTGCGTGCATCAGGTACCTGCACCCGCTCCCAGAAAAATCCTACCCAGACCGGGACCAGCTGATCCCGCAATGGAATGAACTGATCACAGGGTACAGTTGCTGGAACATCCGTGAACTTGTCGTATAGCCTGCAGGTTCGGGAGAGGTGTAGTAGGTGTAGAGGCATGTACAAACTGCGCGCAATGGCTAGATTTCGTACATAATACTTTATCACACTGACCTCTCATCATGAGAGCACTGTATCCTGATCGAACGCAGGCCGCTACCCTATACGACGACGCGTACGAGGTACAGTCATCCACCGCCGAGTGGGTCACCCCGGCGAATGGGTCACCTGCCATATGGGGGCAGGTAGACGCTAAGATTCCGAAGTGGGCGCTACATGGGCGTTCACCCGCCCTAAACTGGCAGGTGACCCACTCGGCGGTGGTAGCCGCGCAAGGACTTGGAGGTTCGACCTGGACTTTCAGACTGGGATGACGTTGATGATCGCCATTCTCCTGTAGATGATTTTCGTCATCATGACTCAGGACTGGCGTACATAACATCAAGTCATGACGATTGGATCGTCAGAGACCCCTGGCAACGCTCCGGGGTCCTGGGTGTTTCGTATCCATACTTCCTTTTCAGGCAGTGGCTTCTAAATATGATTCGCTCCGTATGATCGCACTGGATCCTGAATGTTATGTACCCCGATACATATATCTGACATATATACTGATGCGTCTCGTTGCAGATAGGAAAGTACCACAGAGTATTATACCAAGTCCAGGCTCGAGCTCCTTTCTAGCCCTCCCACTCCGCGGGACGCGTACCGACACCATGCTTGTTCTACGTCTGCTCCTGGCCTGCCTGTTACCGCTCTTTGCCTCTGCCGTTGCTGTCCTCAGGACAGATGACTCCACGGCCGCCGAAACGCTCATCGATGGTGTGTTCGAGATCGTAGAGGAGCGGCCAAACCAAGCGGCCACTGCCCTGGGTCTCAAGGTGAGCCTCTCCTCAGCATTCGCATGCACATATTTTTCTACGGTGTGCGAGGCTAATGTCGCTGGAACTCTGCACAGGTGAACTTCGTGGAGAATGTCGCGGCGAACGTCGGTGGCGTGTACATCTGCACGGGCACCAACTGGAGTGGCACCTGCGGCTACGCGGTCCAGCCGGTCAATGCCTGTATCGTGCTTGGTTCGGACTGCAAGAACAAGATCGCGAGCTTCGGGCCAGATCAATGCACTATGTGCCTCGGTGCGCGAAGCTGTACTATCCTTGCTCCTGGACCTACTAACTCTCCCTACCATCCCCGCCGGTATCAGCATATACGTGAGTCGCTCGCATTCCCTCCGACTTGTTCAGGGCATCGTCTTCAAGAGATGCTGATTTGGCACGTCAATATTGTAGGACGACCAACTGCTCGTTTGGTGACGGCTTTTTCTGGATGTTCCAGTACCCCGGTAGCGCGACGGGCGGGCTGAACGTTGCGAACAACGCGTGGAACAAGCGCATCGGCTCGTTCAAGTGTTGGAAGTCGCCCGACTGTTATTGAACGACTCCAAGCCGCTACTGCATCCCGCTCCATATGTCCTCGCTCGACGCGCCCTCCTCTTGATACCCACAATTTAAGTACACCCTGGTCGGGCGGACCCGAGCCTGTTGCCGGGCTTTCCTCCACTCCTTTGTTGAACCCCACACTCGTTTCATTCTAGTATAATTGCAGTATCGTTAGTCAAACCATGCAATACTGCCGTATAGCTCGTGACCCGCTCCTCGCATTGGCAGAAGGAAACTACGGGAACAGCAGAGAGCACAAGTCCCTCCCCACACAAGTGGTCCATCCTCCGTCTCACCCCAGTGTCGGGCGTTGCTTGAATCGTTGAGCATTTTTTCTTCTGTATGGGCTCATAAAGACCCTCTTCCGCGGCCGCGACTCGTCTGTAGTCATAGTACCTACCATGCCAGGCCCGGGCCGCCGGGGCGGAAGGTGAAGTCATGCCACCGAAGCGCCCATGCGTATGTAATCGGCAAAGGCCGAGCAGCGTTCACGTCCACAGTTTGGTAGACGCGTCTTTTCCTCTACCACTCCCCCCAACTCCCCTTCCTCCTCTCCATCGTTCTTTCGCGTCCCTCACCGTTGCAGACCACGTCGAGGACGAACGAAACGACTACGCTTGTACTCTACGACCCACTATGTCGGCCAAAAGGGATCTGTCCGGCTACAACTATGCCGCCATTTCTTCACTTGTCTTGACCGCTGACCGGTCTGCTCTCCCTCGTCGAGACAAGGAACCGGATGGCGCGCCCACGTCTCTCGCCGGGCGCATCGACCCCAGGGAGATGGGTTCCCGTGTCCAGCGCGAAGTGCCCAAGGACCTCGAAAAGAAGAAGAAGAAGGCAGTGGACAAACAGGAGGCAGCGGAGAGGCCGGCAAAGAGGAGAGCGGCGGAAGTGACTGGCTTTGGCTACACCGATATCATCGAGGCCACTGAAGACGTCGAGGGTCTCACGTACCGGCCCAGGACAGCGGAGACCCGGGAAGTGTACGAGCTGATCCTCGCCAGCGTTCACCAAACCCTCGGCGACCAGGCGCAAGACGTCGTGCGGAGCGCTGCAGACACCGTGCTCGAAACGCTCAAGAACGATAACTTGAAGGACTTCGACAAGAAGAAGGAGGTCGAAGAGATCCTAGGCTCCGTCTCGAACGAGTCGTTTTCGCAGCTCGTCAACCTCTCGAAGAAGGTCACCGACTATGGTGTCGAGGACGAGCAGATGGCCGACCCCGACCAGGAGCGGAAGGAGGCGGAGATCGATGACGAGATGGGAGTGGCGGTGGTGTTCGACGAGGAAGAGGAGGAGGAAGAGGACGACGAAGGTTTTGAGGTGCGGGAAGAGTCTGATGACGAGGCAGAGGAGGCAGAGGAGGGGGCCGAGCCCCCACCCGAGTCCCTGGAAGGGGACGATGAGCTGGTCATCGGTGGGTCGTCGGCAGCGCAGCAGGGCAAAACCCAGGCGGACAAGGACATCGTATCCCCACATTCCATCGACGGCTTCTGGGTTCAGCGACAAATATCGGAAGTCTATCCCGACCCTGTTACCGCCGCCGACAAGGCTTCATCCGTGTTGTCGATCCTCGGCTCGGAGTCTAGCGTCCGCGACTGCGAGAACCAGCTCATGGATTTGTTCGAGTACCAGCACTTCCCCTCATTCGCAAGTTCGTCAAGAACCGCGACGTGGTCGTGTGGTGCACGAAGCTCATGCGAAGCGATGCCGACGAGCGCGTCAACGTGGAGGTAGCCATGCGAGAGAAGGGCGTTGGGTGGATCTTGCGGGAGTTGGCAGGCGACAGGAAGGCGAAGGCTCGCTCGGACGCGATGGATGTCGACGACAAGCCGAAGGTCGAAGCTGTTCCGAAGACGGCGACCCTCAGGCCCGGGTCGACTGTTCAGCCGAAGGCCACGGTGGATCTCGAAGGTATGGCGTTCAGCCAGGGCGGCCATCTTATGTCGAACAAGAAGTGCAAGCTTCCCGAGGGCTCGTTCAAGCGCGCGAAGAAGGGTTATGAGGAGATCCACGTTCCTGCGCCGAAGTCGAAACCCACGCACGACTCGGAGTTGGTCCTCATTGAGAACCTGCCAGAGTGGGCGCGCGACGGTTTCAAGGGCTACAGGAACCTCAACCGTGTCCAGAGCAAGCTGTATCCCGTCGCGCTTGGTACAGACGAGCCTCTTTTGCTCTGTGCTCCGACTGGCGCCGGAAAGGTACGTATCCTCTAACCCATCTCATGACTGCATGCTGAGTCTTTACATCACAGACGAACGTTGCCATGCTCACCATCCTCAACGAGTTGGGCAAGTACCGAGACGAGCATACCGGCACCTTCGACCTCGATGCTTTCAAGATTGTCTACATCGCTCCGATGAAGGCGCTTGTACAGGAGATGGTCGGCAACTTCAGCACGCGGCTGGCAGCGTACGGCATCAAGGTCGGCGAGCTCACCGGCGACTCGCAAATGACGAAGCAGCAGATCTCGGAGACGCAGATTATCGTCACGACGCCGGAGAAGTGGGATGTCATCACGCGGAAGAGCACGGACACGAGCTACACAAACCTCGTACGTCTCATCATCATCGACGAGATTCACTTGTTGCATGATGAACGCGGTCCAGTGCTCGAGTCGGTCATCGCGCGTACGATCCGGCGCATGGAGCAGACGGGCGAGTACGTTCGTCTCGTAGGTCTCTCCGCGACGCTGCCCAACTACCATGACGTCGCGACCTTCCTGCGAGTCGACACTACGAAGGGACTCTTCTACTTCGATGCCTCGTATCGCCCGTGTGCGCTCCAACAGCAGTTCATTGGTGTCACGGAGAAGAAGGCGATCAAGCGGTACCAGGTCATGAACGAGGTGTGTTACGAGAAGGTGCTCGACCAAGCAGGCAAGAACCAGACGCTCGTGTTCGTCCACTCACGGAAGGAGACCGCGAAGACCGCCAAGTTCATCCGCGACATGGCGATCGAGAAGGAGACGATCACGCAGTTTGTCAAGCCCGAGGGGGCGACGCGCGAGATCTTGCTCGAGGAGACGAACAACGTGAAGGACCCGAACCTCAAGGACCTCCTCCAGTTTGGTTTCGGTATCCACCATGCCGGGATGTCGAGAGAGGACCGTGGTCTTGTCGAGGAGCTGTTCGCCGATGGTCACCTCCAGGTCCTGGTTTGTACTGCGACGCTCGCGTGGGGTGTCAACCTTCCCGCACACACCGTCATCATCAAGGGTACCCAGATCTACAACCCGGAGAAGGGTCGCTGGGTCGAGCTCTCGTCGCAAGACGTGCTCCAGATGCTCGGTCGCGCCGGTCGTCCGCAGTACGACACTTACGGCGAGGGTATCATCATCACAAATCATTCCGAGCTGCAGTACTACCTCAGTTTGATGAACCAGCAGCTGCCCATCGAGTCGCAATTCGTCGCGAAGCTCACGGACAACTTGAACGCTGAGATTGTCCTTGGTACCATCCGCAACCGCGACGAAGCTGTGCAATGGCTCGGATACACCTACCTGTACGCCTGACTTCTACCGTTTAGCGCCTTCCCTACTGACTTCTTCCTGCTGCGTTAGGTACGTCCGTATGCTCAAGGATCCAGTCCTGTATAGCGTCGGTATCGACTACCTGGAAGACGACCCGACTCTCGTCCAGAAGCGTGCGGACATCGTCCACACCGCCGCCGCTCTCCTCGAGAAGTGCCACCTGATCAAGTACGAGCGCTCGACTGGTCGCTTCCAAAGCACCGAGCTTGGTCGCATCGCGTCGCACTACTATGTGACGTACAGCTCGATGGCGACGTACAACCAACACCTGCGTCCGACGATGTCACATCTGGAGCTCTTCCGCGTCTTTGCCCTTTCTAACGAATTCAAGCTGATCCCCGTGCGCCAAGATGTATGTTGTGCCCTTGTATGCACCATGGTCCAGCGTATTGACGTTCTTCGCAGGAAAAACTTGAGTTGGGCAAGCTGCTCGAGCGTGTCCCAATCCCTGTCAAGGAGTCCGTTGAGGAGGCCCCGGCGAAGATCAACGTGTTGCTGCAGGCCTACATCTCACAGCTCAAGTTGGAAGGGTTCGCGCTGGTGGCGGACATGGTCTACGTCCACCAGTCGGCCGGACGGTGAGCTTTTCTACAACTTGGATGTCGTGGAGGCGCCCTGACATGCCCGTCCTTCAGGATCATGCGAGCCATCTTTGAGATCTGCTTGAAGCGCGGCTGGGCAGTCCCTGCGAAGGCAGCCTTGGACATGTGCAAGATGGTCGAGCGCCGAATGTACGTATCCCAGTGCGATGTTGTGCTGCTGTGCGATCACTGACCATTGCGTTGCTAGGTGGGGTTCGATGACGCCTTTGCGTCAATTCAAGGGTGTTCCAGGGGACATTATCAGGAAGGCTGAAGGGAAGCAATTCGTAAGTCCGGATTGACACCCAAGGCGTGACGTTTGCTGACTTCATCTCGCAGCCCTGGTATCGCTACTTCGACCTTGTGAGTGAACACCTTGTGTAGCATGTCTGTAATTTGTACACTAACGCTAACGGTCTTGTTAGAACCCGCCTGAAATCGGCGAGCTCATCGGCATCCAGAACGCTGGGCGGTTGGTACACCGTCTCGTACACAGCTTCCCCAAACTCCAGCTACAGGCTCAAGTCCAGCCGATCACTCGCACACTGCTCCGCATCGACTTGACTATCACTCCGGACTTCCGCTGGGATGAGAAGATCCATGGTGGTGCAGAGTCATTCTGGATCCTGGTCGAGGACGTCGATGGCGAGATCATCCTCTTTCACGACACCTTCATCCTCCGCCAACGGTATGCGGAGGACGAACACTACCTCACGCTCACCGTTTCTATCTTCGAACCCCTCCCTCCGAACTACTACATCTCCGTCGTCTCCGATCGCTGGCTGCAAGCCGAGACTCGCCTTCCGATCTCCTTCAAGCACCTCATCCTTCCTGAAAAGTTCCCCCCAGCGACGCCTCTCCTCGATCTCCAAGCCCTTCCGCTCTCCGCTCTCCACAACAAGGAGTTCGAAGGCATCTACTCGTCCACCATCCAGACTTTCAACAAAATACAGACGCAGGTTTTCCAGGCGCTGTACACGACTGATGACAACGTCTTCATCGGCGCACCCACTGGTAGCGGTAAGACTATCTGCGCTGAGTTCGCTCTCCTGCGGTTATGGAGCAAGCGCGAGCAGAAGCGCGCAGTCTGCATTGAACCGTATCAGGAGATGGTCGACCAGCGGGTCGAGGAGTGGCGCAAGAAGTTTGGTGATCTGCAGGGCGGCAAGGAGATCGTGAGCTTGACGGGCGAGACGAGCGCGGATTTGCGTCTGCTCGAGAAGGGTGATTTGATCGTGTGCACCCCGTCGCAGGTATGTCGCAAACTGCTGCGTCCTCGTGCTATGCTGATCACCGGGTTTGCAGTGGGACGTCCTCTCCAGGCGATGGCGCCAGAGGAAGAACGTGCAAACGATTGGTCTCCTCATCGCTGATGAGGTTCAGCTCGTTGGTGGCGAGGTCGGCCCGACGTACGAAGTAGTCATCTCACGGACGAGATACGTCTCTGCGCAGACAGAGCTGAAGACTCGGATCGTCGCGTGCGGAGTTTCGCTCGCAAACGCTCGAGACCTCGGCGATTGGATGGGTGCCCCCTCGCATGCCATCTTCAACTTCCCGCCAAGGTGAGCATTGTTGTCAGCGTCCATGACGCTCGAGCTGACACGTTCCACAGTGCTCGTCCACTCGACATGGACATCCACATCCAGAGCTTCTCCATACCTCACTTCCCTTCTCTCATGATCGCCATGTCCAAACCTGCCTACCTTGCCGTCCTCGAGTATTCGCCAAACAAGCCCGTCATCATCTTCGTCCCCTCCCGTCGTCAATGTCGGCTCACGGCAGACGACATCATCACGCATTGCAGTGCTGATGATGACGTGTCCCGTTTCTTGCATGTCGAGGAGGCGGACCTGGCGCCTCACCTGGAGCATGTCACTGACGCAGGTCTCAAAGAGACGTTGAAGCATGGGATCGGGTACTATCATGAAGCCCTCAACAAGCAGGACAAGCGCATTGTCGAGCGTTTGTTCCAGCACGGCGCTATCCAAATCCTCATCGCTTCGAAGGTTTGTACTTCCTTCTTTGTAAGGTTGAGAAAGCCCAACTGACCCGCGTCCTAGGACACCGCGTGGAGTCTGCCTGTGTCGAGCTACATGGCTATTATCATGGGTGTCCAGTTCTACGAGGGCAAGGAGCACCGCTACGTCGACTACCCTGTCATGGACGTCTTGCAGATGATGGGCCGTGCATGTCGACCTCTGGAGGATGAGAAGAGTCGCGCGGTGCTCATGTGTCAGCAAACACGCAAGGATTTCTACAAGAAGTTCCTCGCGGAGGGTCTTCCCATCGAGTCGCATCTGCCGACGCACATGCTCCACGACTACTTCCTCGCTGAGATCGCGGTCAAGACGATCGAGAACAAGCAGGATGCTATGGTATGGTTCCCACACTGCGCCCATGCTGCTCCGTACACTAATACCGCCTTCTAGGATATCTTGACGTGGACGTACTTCTACCGCAGGATGACTCAGAACCCGAACTACTACAACCTGCACAACGTGAGCCATCAGCATCTTTCGGACCATCTCTCGGAGTTGGTGGAGAACACGCTCAGCGACCTCGTGAACTCGAAATGCATTTCCATCGGTACGTCGTCATGCCGAATATTACACTGCACCGTACTCATTCATTTGCCTTTCAGAGGACGAGATGGACATCTCGCCATTGAACCTTGGTATGATTGCTGCGTACTACAACATCTCCTGTGAGTCTTTCTTTGTTTACTTTGTGAATTATCTCTGACTCCTTGATAGACGTCACGGTCGAGGTCTACACGCTCTCGCTGAAGGAGCGTACCAAGCTGAAGGGTCTGCTCGAAGTCGTCTCCTCGTCAGCAGAATTCGAGTCAATACCTATCCGAAGACACGAGGATGTCCTCCTCCGTCGGATCTACGATCGAGTACCTGTCAAGCTCGACAAGGCCGACTTCGAGGCGCCACACTTCAAGACGTTCCTCTTGCTCCAGGCACACTTCTCTCGACTTACACTTCCTCCGGATCTCGCCGCCGACCAGGTGCTTGTCCTCGAGAAGGTCTTGAACTTGCTGTCTGCGTGTGTCGACGTCATGTCTTCAAATGCGTGGTTGAACGCTCTTGGTGCAATGGACCTGTCCCAGATGTGCGTGCAGGCGTGTTGGGAGACCGACTCGCCGTTGAAGCAGATTCCTCACTTCGAGCCCGATGTACGTACCTTGCGCCATTCTTCAGGAGTACGATCACTCATCCCACATGTTCCGTGGCAGGTCGTCAAGCGATGCAAAGGTGCTGGCGTTGACACTGTGTATGACATCATGGAGATGGAGGACGATAAGCGGACCGAGCTGCTACAGATGGACGCCCGCCAGATGTGAGTTCCTACACTTGCGTCCGCATTCGCGTTATGCTGACAAGGTTTCCTCAGGCGTGATGTTGCTACATTCGTCAACTCCTACCCCACGCTCGACGTCAACTACGATCTCGCAAAGGGTGACTACACCGCAGGCTCACCAATCACCATCCAAGTCTCGCTCTCGAAGGACGCGGACGAGGACATGGACACGAGCGAGGACGGCGAGACGGTCGTCGCGCCCTTCTACCCGAAGAAGAAGCTCGCGAACTGGTGGGTCGTCGTCGGCGAGCCGAAAACGCGGCAGCTGCTCGCGATCAAGAAGGTGACCGTGCACCGGAGCCTCGCCGTCCGCCTCGAGTTCTCGCTGCCGCAGGGACAGCACGCGCTCAAGCTGTACGTCATCTGCGACGCGTACATGGGCGCGGACCACGACATCGACCTCGACTCCGTCGACGTCGCGGAGGGCGAGGAGAGCGAGAGCGAAGAGGAGGAGAGCGACGATGCGATGGAGGAGTAGACCGTTGCGTTGCCGAGGAGTCCGTTGTAGAGTCTTGTGCGATGTGCTAATGTTGGACTGTATTGTATGATTATATTGACAGACTGCCTCTTCTTCGAGCGAAAGAATCAGTGTTCTTCCCTTGAACGCTTGCCCGTATCTGAGGTGTCTGAGGCTGCAACTTCAAGAGCAGATCTAGACTAGCTTAGCGCGAAGTCGTATACCTCCCACGACTACCCACAGTTGATTGCAGCTCAGGTGCGACTGGATATTGACTACCAGGAGTCCTTCTCTTGAAGTTATTCTCGACACAAGTGAGTGCTACTAAACTACGTCAAGCTGTCGGTTGTCTGAATTGCCGTCAGTAGCCTACGTCCCAGCGGATGAATATAGATGAAAATGGAGACTGGAGACTTGGACGACCACCTGGCGAAGCCGCTTTCTAGTGACTCGGTTGTCCGTATAGCTGGACAGACGACAATTCCGAGGCAATGCACGCGGCTCCTAACTGTAGTCCGCTTCTAGATGAGCGGACTGCCGGTACTCCAGTCGAGATCACAATTGGCGTCTGTTCAAGTGGACATCAGCCGCTCGGCTTTGCACGCATATAGGTATGATTGCAGGGAAGGCTCTCCACATCGGATGTACTGGACGTTTCCGATATTAGTTGCCTGATTCTACGAATCAGCCCAGCAAATCCGTCAAAAGTTGCCGTCTGCGTCGGAGTATCGAAGAGCCAGCTGGGCAGGTATATAAAGCCCCCCGCTCCTCCCATCCTCCTCATTCAACTCAGCTGCTCTCCCCGTATCTCCACCGCTCATCGCATCCTCTCTCATTGCTACCGTAATGCTTGCACCTAATTTCGTCGTTCTCGCGACGCTAGTCAGCGCTGCGTGCATGGTTCACGCTCGTCCCTTGGACGTTGTTGATGGAGTTGTCGACAGTGAGTACACCATGTTCTTGGTTGGCAGTCGTTTATGCGAGCCTTCGCTGACGGAATCTCTCAGCGGTCAGGCACCGTCCGTACCCATCGAACCCGCCCTACCACCCCAATCCTTCCTATCCCGCCTACCCAGCATATCCGCGCCAGGTAGCAGAGATCACCTCATCGAGTCCTGAGGTGCCTGTGGGAACTACACAGTCTTCAATGCTCTCGATCTCGCAGAAGATTTCGTCGAGCATCCCGGCAGTTGCTACCCCCGGCCCCGACTCCCTCGCGGTTCCGACAACAAGCATCCTGCCAGCATCCCTGGTGACCGCGACCAGAAGCATCCCGACGCTTTCTTCAGAAACCCCGACAACGAGCACCATGTCACCGACTCTGCCAACCGTCTCGATGACAGGCATCTCACGGACTACAGCCACGATTACAGCCACAAATAATCTGTCGGTGGCTTCTCCAGCCGTTCCGCCCGCGGGCACTGTGCACGTCGCGTCGGCTCCTACGGATACTACCATTGCGAGCAGCATCCCCACTCCCGCCATCGCGGTACCGTCTACCATCTCAACCGGGCCCGGTGTCTCGCAGGAAGCACCTGTGTCGGCGCGGACACCGGATTTGCCCTCCACGCCGGCCGGCCCAGCTACCCAATCGGTTGACATTCCAACCCTGTCGGCTCCTACTCCGGTGGTCACCCCACCCCCATCCCATGTCGGCACCGGCGTTGTTGTCACGACTACTACAACATCCTACGAGCCTCAGCCTACCTCCGACGAGCCCGAGCCGAGTGACGATGCTCCCTCGTATGGGGACGACCCCTACGAGGATGGCGGATGGACACCCGATTCCTCGAACTCAGAAGAGCCTTCTGAGGGTGACCAGGACAGTCGCAGCGACGAGTCTCCGGCAGATGAGGACAAGGAGCAGTGAACCGCGTCCTATTTTTGATATTCGTTTTGAGAGCCGAGCAATCGTGTCAATCCTAGTGATCACCTCCGTAGACAATACATAAAGATGCAACATACAATCCTCAGTGCGACGA
The DNA here is from genome assembly GCA_022606115.1 of Daedaleopsis nitida. Lineage (NCBI taxonomy): Eukaryota > Fungi > Basidiomycota > Agaricomycetes > Polyporales > Polyporaceae > Daedaleopsis > Daedaleopsis nitida. Next base: position 2,881,235 of record JABYQM010000007.1, on the reverse strand, counting down.
TTCAAACTACGTTGGAGTGAATCACAGCGTCTCTGATGGACCAGTGCCCGGCTGATGAGCAGTCCTGTGCGCGAGACTCCCGCGAAGGAGTATTTGACTGGAGCGTTCAGTAGCCTAGCGTGATGCTCCTTTTGGTAGTGCAAGCGCCCGAACATCTACCCGGATTGTTCCGAAAAACTCAGGGACTTGGATCACATCCTTTGCCACGCTACTTACTAAAACTTTTAGTAAAACAATCCGCGACGACTCATCATCAGCTCTTCTCGTTAGAGTCTATTGCTATATGATCTGGGGTTGCGGCTGTAAAAGGCTGTTCCTGAAACACCTCTTCAAAATGAACGCTACTGCGGCAGGTAGCTTTCACTGATAGACGCCTCGACGGCTGCACACACTAATTCGCGCCTCTTGCTGCACAATGACACAAAGTGACAAACTGGCATGGCGGACATTCAGTCGCAGGTCTGAGTCATGCCTCGTTCGAAGAACCCTCACACCCTGGACCAGCGTTTGCTCGTAGAATCCCGCAAGGGCTTCTTCCCTCGCGCGTCGTATGCGGACATGTCATTGTACCTGTGTGAGTGTTTGCAATCTGATTGTCAATGTGTAGACTGACAGCATTGACAATAAGGGCACGGTGGATGACTGCGGAGATAGTTTCCTATGTCACCATCGGCCTCAGATGTTACCAACCCCTGTACTAGCGACACAGAAATCGCGGCATATCTGCATACCATTCTCAAAGCGACATCTCCGACAGGTTCTCCGAGTACGCGCAGTCAAAGTACATTGTCGGACGTGTCAGAATTACAGTCGGATTCGAAACTCCCTACGCTCCCGCTGCCACAGTCTCGTAGTAGTATCACAAATCTGGCGACCCCCTGTCGGATGCTGGGTTCTACAGCCGCGTATCCGCATTTCGACTATGCCTTCGACACCTCTTGTTTGCTTGTTTGGTCCTCGACGACATGAAACGGACGAAGGGGCCGGAGAGGTATATAAACCCCCCAGTGGCTCGCCATATCCTCACCAACTCGTACTCTCATCTACCACTCTCATCGCACATCATCTCAACTATCCCTCATCCCTCTCACTCAACCATGATGCTTACCCCGAGCTTCCTTATTATGGCGACCGTCCTCGGCGCCGCCTGCATCGGTGCCAACGCTCGCCCGTGGAACTATGGCCGCGAGGATGCTGCTCGTGAGTTTATCCCGACTCCTGCAATGCGTGCTCCATTGCTCACATATCTCTCTCTATTTAGTGTCTAATCCCGTCCCCGCAGTGCGCGGTCCAGACAATGTCGTGTCCACGTCCTCGATCTCTGCCAAACCGACGCTCAGCGCTACATCCGACATGTCCCGGCCGACCTCTGTCAGCGCTCCAGCCATCTCGCAAACAACCGTGACGGAGACTATCACTGGCACCCCAAACGTGTCCCTCTCGTCGGCGTCAGCACCGACGACGGGCCTGGCCGCTCCCTCGGCTCCTGTTCTTCTCGCGCCCAGCATTGCAACCAGCCAGGGCGATGTACCCGCCGGCCCAACCTCACCGTCGGTCCCGACGACAATCCCGACGATCTCTTCGGCCCCCGTCGTTCCTGCACCTAGCCTTGCAGCCAGCCAGAGTGACATTTCCGTCAGCGCAACCTCCCTCTCGGTGAACTCTGCGAGCCCCGCGACGAGCCTGCCTTCCGCGAGTCAGCCTGGCCTCCCGGAGCCACCCTCGGCGGCCGTCACGACCCCGACGGCTGCAGCCGGCACCCCCACCATCACCACGGTCGTAGATGCCCTTCCGACCGATCTGACGCTCACCACGACGTCGAGGACAAGCACCCGGTCTCCGAAGCCTGTAGCCACGGAGAAGCCCTCCCACAATGTAGCGGACAAGGATGACTCCGAGAGCGACTGGGACGACGAGGACGACGTGAGCGCCTCGAAGGTCGAGCAGGACGACGAGTAGAGCAGACCATTTATAGAGCATATATGTACCACGCTGATCCTGGCGGTCGCAATCTCATCTCTATCATCCATAACATTGTCGTCTTGCATGATTGCGTATCTTCTTACCCAACTGCGTGTCATCACTACCTCCTGGAAAGGCCGAGCCCTACAGTAAAGCATGCGAGCTCAATCTACCTTTTTTCTTCAGTAACTTTTAGTGATTCAACACGCAATGGGCGTGATCAAGTATGCCACCAGTAAACGAGTCACTGCTCGGCCGAGGCCGAGCCAGACAGGCGTTCAGTACATTATCCTTTTCGGGGCACTTAGGCGCTAGCTCAACATTCCGGAGGCTTCGCGGCTTCGACGACTCGGACTGTCCTTCGAGTCCGCCTCTCCTCGCTTCGACATATTTCCGCTGTCGCCTTTGTCAACTGCACTAACCTCAATCACTCACCAAGCACTGAGGATTTGAAGCTGAAGCTCAAATTTGGCTAGAACCTTTCGGAGGGCTCTCGCGGTGACTCCGAGTCGAAGCTATCGACCACACCTTTTTGATATAGGGGACTACGATTCGACAATGTGATCATGTTCTGAGCATACTCAGACGCACTCGGCTCTTTATCGCTGGTAAGGTGGAAGGTATGGGCTCTGGCATCAGACTGACTGTTCACTCAACATCGCAACCGTGACATGAGCGAGAACGCCTGTGGCACGCCGCGACGACTGAGAGTTGCTTACTAAAGTGAGAAAAGGACCGTGGCAGGGAACTAGATGGTGAGTGTGTGTACCATCAGATTATCAGTGCTCAGCGCCGTTGATGACGGGCTGCCTGTTCGAGGCTGTCGTTGGCGTGAAGTGTCTCGATCCAGCTATCGCCGTGGTGCTCCTTACTAGTGGACTGGATAGCCGAAGTCTTGTCCTGCGGAACCTCAGATAACTCCGGTCGTCTCTGATGATGCGCGTCGAGCATATCGGAGCTGTCGCATACTGCGCCGATTAGTCTACCTGACAAGCTCGCCGCCGCAATTTCGGACGGGTAGGGCCGGGTGTCCGCAATACACAGGTGCGGACCGCTTTCAAATGAATCCTGAACTGGTGGGGTCTACTCCATTCAGAACTCATCCTAGGTCCGCGCAATCCTGTCCCGCACTCGGGCGAGGGCAACGGTCCAGTTCGTGATGCCCGCCTCGGTTGTGAGCGCGGTCCGCCGACAGTTTCCAAACACAAGCTGCGCGTCGTCTCGGATGTATCGCTGTACAGCGGCAGACGGCCATACCCCCTCAAGTTGTCACAAACTCGTCAAGTCCGACATCTCTCTGTGCGGTGGTCAGGGGGGTCGGAGAGGTATATAAACCCCCCGGGAGTCGAGCATTCTCATTAACAACTCGTACTCTCATCTACCCTCATCGCATACCGTCTCAATCACCCATCTCAATCAACCCCACTATGATGCTTACTTTGAATTTCATCACTCTGGCGACCGTCCTTAGCGCTGTCTGTGCTGGCACCGACGCTCGCCCGTGGAACTACGGCCGCGAGGATGCTACTGCTCGTGAGTAGTCCCGACGTGTGCAATGCGTGCTCCATTGCTCACATATCTCTCTCTATTCAGTTATCACCTCCATCCCCGCAGTGCGCGGTCCAGACAATGTCGTGGCCACGTCCTCGATCTCTGAACCGACACTTAGCGCTACATCCGACATGTCGCAGCCGACCTCTGTCAGCGCTCCAGCCATCTCGCAAACAACCGTGACGGAGACTATCACTGGCACCCCAAGCGTGTCCCTCTCGTCCGCGTCAGCACCGACGACGGGCCTGGCCACTCCCTCGGCTCCTGTTCTTCTCGCTCCCAGCATTGCAACGAGCCAGGGCGATGTCCCCGCCGGCCCAACCTCACCGTCGGTCCCGACGACAACCCCGACGATCTCTTCGGCTCCCGTCGTTCCTGCACCTAGCCTTGCAAGCAGCCAGGGCGACGTCTCCACCAGCGCAACCTCCCTCGCGCTAAACTCTGCGGGCCCCGCGACGGACGGCTTAAGCTCAAAGCCCACCGGCGCGAACTTGCCTTCCGCGAGTCAGCCTGCTCTCCCGGAGACGCCCTCGACGGCCGTCACGACCCCGATGGCTGCCGCTGGCACCCCCACCATCACCACGGTGGTCGATGCCCTTCCGACCGATCTGACGCGTACCACGACGTCGGCGACCAGCACCCGGTCTCCGAAGCCTGTAGCCACGGAGAAGCCCGCCCACGACGGCCCGGGAGCGGACGAGGATGACTCCGAGAGCGACTGGGACGACGAGGACGACGTGAGCGCCGCGAAGGTCGAGCAGGACGACGAGTAGACGTAGACCGCGGACCATGCATACATAGAGCACATCTGTACCGCACTGCGATCCTGGCGGTCGCATCAATATCATTCGCATTCCCACAATTCGTGACGTTTGAGTATCGGGCGTGCGAGCACGCTGTTGTCTTGGGTCTGCGTGCCGGTGACCGCGATATTCAATCGGGCCATCACAGCTGCTGACCGACTGTCTCGCCATGTACTACTTACTGTAAGCAGCTCTCGTGGGGCCTTCGTTGAACGCGAGCGCTGCGCGTCGTGTTCCCGGCGTCCGCCATACATGTCCTCACGTGCCGAGAGGGCATGGACGTTTGCTATGTATTACCACCATTCGAGTCGAGTCGATGTACTGGTACGTACCAGAGCCCGCTACTAGTACCGTCGCATCAACTCGCCGGCTGTGTCCTAGCCACAATATATGTACTTCTGCCTACTGCCGACTCTACCGCTCTAGGCGAGCACAACCTGGTCATGGTACTCTACATCACCACAAAGAAAAACAAAGGGTGAAGTGCATGTGCATGTCTCGGGACCCGACCTGTCGGCTCTCGATGTTCGAATGTTCGGAAGTCCGGGATGCCACGACCTGCTATCGACGAACGGCGATCCTGCACTGTAGTACGACGTGGACGCTAGCTAGTAGCAGTGGTCACCCGTGTCGAGGAGGAGCACCTCCGCTCGCGCCCGGTCTGGGGTGGAGGAGCGTGCACGAATGGATCGGCGCGATGAGATGAACACTGACGGACAGACTGTGATGCTATACGAGTGTCAAGATACGTCGACGGCGGGACCGCATCCGACGCGGACTACGACAGAGAGCGGTGAGGGCCGAGGCAGAGCAAAGCCATCCGTCGTCTCCCGAGCGGCCAAGTCTCAGTTGTCTATGGAGAGCGGCGTGCGGCAGATGGGGCACACCCGCGCCGTGCGCAGCCACCGCCGGAGGCACACCTCGTGGAACCTGTATGCGAGCCATGTGTCAGCCTCGGCTCTGGGACGCCACGCGTGGGCAACAACGCAACGGAACGCAACGGCACGGAACGCAACGCGAGGGAAGGGGAGGAACTGGTCGCGCAACCAAGGGACACTGGTACTCACGAGTGCTTGCACACCGGCGTCAGCGCCGCGCTCTCCTCGCGCCGGAACTGGGACAGGCAGACCCCGCAGCGGTCCACGGGCACGCCCAGCAGCGCCAACTTCAGCTTCACCCGGCCGTCCTTGAGCACCCGCCGCCGCCTGACCTCGATCGCGCCTGTGAAGGGCACGGTGAGCTTCTCCGCCGTGGTACCGGTCTTCCCGACCCCCGTGGTGGACGGTGCGGCCGCCGCTGCGGGCCCGATGATTTCCGAGACGAGGAGCAGATCCTGCAATTGTTACACCGGTCAATATTCGATGACGGCGCCCACTGGGGGGGAACAAGGGCGAGAGCTCACCTCGTAGTTGCGCCCGTCCTCCGCGCCCTCGAGCGCCCGCGATGCGAGGACGTCCAGGTCCGTGACGTGCAGGAACTCGCTCCGTGGGCCGTCTGGTACGTCTTCGAGCGCTTCTCCCTCGAGCTCGCGTGCACGGGCGACGTCCTCCCTGTCCCTGACGTCCTCCAGCACACTGCCGCCAGACGTCGAACGCTCCATCGCCTCGGGCGCAGCAACGGTCGCGGCCCGGGACGCTGTCACTACCATGGGTGGTGCTGCCAGAGCCGGCACAAAGGCAGGCGCAGCGGACGAGGTCGCCGGTTCTGCGACGAAGCTCACTGGGGAAGGCGCCGGCGATGGACCCTTTGAGGGCGGCAATGCCACAGACAGCAGCTGGGTCGGCGGAGGTGGAGGAGGAGGAGGACGAAGAAGCTGCTGCGGGGTATGATCCGGGACACGGTTGACGGGATATCCGTCCGGCACCCTCTTCACAGGGAGCGCCGCCGCCTCCTGCTGCTCGAGCTCCGGAGGGACCTGCGGGAGCGGGCGCCCGCGGTAGTGGTACTGCTGGGCCGAGCCCGCGGGGAATGTCGGCGTCGTCGGCGTCGACACGGGCGAAGGCGCACGCGACGCTGCCAGCGAGAGTGGGAGTGGAGGATGCGCAGGCGGGGACGAGGAGCGGCGGAGCGCGCGTGTCTCGCTCTCGTCCATCAGCTGCTCGATCGACGCGCACTCGCGGATGCTCTGCGTGTCGGAGTCCGGCTCCCGGGCGTCCTCCATGTCCTCCCCATCGTCGAATCCCGCACCCGCGCCGAACCCGCTGTCAAACGGGAAGGCCACACCGCCCGAGGCGGCGACGGCGGCGGCGGCGGAAAGGGGACTCGTCATGGGCAGGGAGATCGAGTCGTGGTCGAGCTGGACCATCGCCTTCCTGTGCGACGGAGGAGGCGTGATCGCGCGCCGCCTCCGAAGGTGGGAGGGCCCGTCCGCGACCGAAGACGGCGAGACATTCACATCCGCGTGCGCACCCATGTGGGCGGCTGGAGCAGCAGAAGCGGCAGCATGCCAGGGTTGAGGACGCGCAGACTCGGGCAGGACGGGCATTGCGATCGGCGAGACGGGTGCCGATTGGTGACGGAGGGCGTACTTTTCGCTGCGCGAGAGGGCGGCGAGTGCTGGATGGAGAGGCGGTGGCAGGCGGGCAAGAGGTGTGGGAGGTGTTGCAGCGGTGCTTCCGGTCGGGAGCAGGGTAGAGTATCCGATCGGCGTCGCGAGAGGAGAAGGGCGGACGGGGGAGCCAGACGTGGGCGTTTGGGACAGCGGCGAGCGTGTCGGGGACGGTGTCTTCCACACGACCGATGGTGAGGGTCGGATGGCACGAGGTGTACCGGGTGATACGGGACTACTCGGTGTCAGAGGACTCGTTGTCGCCGCTGGATTCAACGACAAAGGCGAAGTCGTGCTGTTCGTCATTGCATTAGCTTGTGTCTGGATGCGTGCCCGTTGAGGCTGACCGGCGCTGGCAATCCTTCGCAGTGGTGACTTTTCTGGTAAGAACGGGCGAACCGACGCCGGGGATGGGGCAGGGAGTGGAGTTTGCACGACGGGCACCGGATCAAGAGCAGGAAGTGCTGGCGTGGCAGGACTTTCCGTGATGGGCGAATGCCGGTGCCGTACCGGTCTATTCAGGAAAGCAGCGCGGTGCTCTGCTGTGGGCGAGGTTGGCGACGTCGCCGCGGTCTCGGGGATGGATTGGGCAGGGGAGGTGGGCGTGGACGAGTTCGTAGTCGAGTGTGTTGAGTGACTTGAGTGCATCGAGTCATCCTCGACAATCTCCCAACCTTCTATCGACTCTGACGCAGATGACGAGTCCGACGACGACGCAAAGCTTGTATTCAGAGTGACATGTGAGCCATGGATTGCGTTGATTGGTAGAGACTGGGCGCGCAAGTGGTCGCGCTCGCGCTCCTTCCCCTTCAGAGAGCCGAACAAGCGCTTGACCCCGAAACTCTCCTTGCGCTTGAGCGCTTGAGTCTTGAGATTCGGTGAGCTTGGAGTTGTTGCTTTGTCCGCATGACTATTGTGCCCCAGCGCAGTGGTAAGCGAGAGAGTGACGCTGCTCGCCCAAGCGCCGGGGTTCTTGAAGAAGGACGTGTTGGGAGAAAGCGGCGATGACGGAGGGCTAGATGGCTCCGGGCTCTGTGACTTCAATCTTATCTGAGAACGTGACATAAACATCGCTTTCGAGTGCGAGAAAGTCGAGTGTTGGTAGGGCGACTTGCCGCGAGGCTGCCCTGAGGTGTGATCGCCCTCTTCCTCGTATTCTTCGTCGCTTGCTTCGTCGATGCTCTGGATGTCTCCGCACTCGAGGGGGCGGAGCGATCCACAGTGCGAGCACCACTTGGTATGAGGATCTACGGGTGCGTTGGAGGAGCTGCCGGCAAGAGCTGTGAGAGCTTCTTGTGTGTTCCGCCGCTCGAACTCGCGCTGCACGCGCTCCTCGAGGGAAAAGCCCAGCCGCCTGTCAGCCGACCAGCGCTGGCGAGGATCCCAGGTGAACTCCTCGAAGATGTCGGAGACGGTGGAAACAGATGCCCGAGAGTGGGGATATGGAGATGATGGAGGGGAAGGTGTGGATGGCGAAAGGTCAACGCCCGGCTCGTGGGGCCGAGAGAGGGAGAGCTGGGAGACAGCGGGAGAGTCACGGAGCGCATGTGCAGGAGAAAGCAGGGTGGTCGTGGATGGCGACGTGAGGCGGTAAGGAGCAGCACCGGGAGACCGTTCACGAGGCTGGGGTGCAGACTGGATGGTTGATGACTGTGGGACAGACCTTGGCTGCGGAGGACGGAGGAGCGGCGTGTCGGAGAAGTCGGTGGACTCGGAGACGACGGTGGGCAATGTGGCCGCTGAAGCCGACGCCAAGGGCGAGGGCGCAGGATAGAGCGATCGAGCATGAGGCGAAGGGGGGACAGAATGAGGTTCGACAGACCTGAGGAGAGAGACTTGAGAAAGAGCGGGAGAATTGTTGACTGTATTCGGCGTGGATCGCATCGCAGGCGTCATAGGCTGGGGCGTTTGTATGAAGTCATGAGACTGCGAGACAGGCGAATGGGACGATTCTGTCGGAATAGACGACGAGAGGTGCGGTGGGACATGAGGAGGAGAGGCAATCGCGTCCTCGAAGGACGGAGGGGGGTAGTCCGGGATGGCCTGGTCTATGGCCAGGTCAACATACGGGGATCGGAGAGAGGTAAGGAACATACCATCCATGATAGGGTCATACCGACGTGAAGTGCTGGGCGACGGAGCGGTGGGAGACGAGATGGCATGCTTACGAGTGCGGACATGGGCGGGGGCGGGATGTAGTTTGCGAGAGGACGAAGGGGGGACGGCGGTGGTGAAGCGGGGTTCTTCGTCGTCTAGAGCCCTGTCCCTGCTAGCGGGCTGCTTCTTCTTCTTGGTCGGCTTCCTGATCCTCCCTGCGTTCTGAGGGGGGATGAGCGTGAGCTGGCCGTGGTGGGTGACGACATGGGTCAGGTAGGGCGCAACGCGGAGAGAGTCGTCCTGTCGGTGCTGCCGTCGGGAGGAGGACGGCTCTTGCTGGAGCGACGAGGACATCGAAGAGAGAGGCCAACGTGGACGAGCACAAGATCCTCCGTCATCGTGTTTTCGCTCCTGCCCTCACCAGCTCGTGGCTCTTCCACAACGCGGTCCACTCGCGGCATAGTCACGCGCACGTGATACACGCGTCATATACAGGCGACCCGCCCCGCGAAAGACTCGACCAAGGGCGTTCATTTCAGACTCGAGAGACGTGGACACTCGACAAATCTAGGTGTATTCATGATGAAGAGTGCTTTCTGTCTATTCACAAGAGAACTCGACCACCAGGATCGAAAATCAGGGTACGTGATCGCAGTGTCCGACATCTACTCCTGCGAGACACCGCTCGAGGGGGTGTCGTCCTCATCATCCCAGTCGCTCTCGTCATCCTCGTCCGCTCCCTTGTGAGCGGGCTTCTCCGTGGCTACAGCCTTCGGAGACCGGGTGCTGCCCCTCGACGTCGTGGTACGCGTCAGATCGGTTGGAAGGGCATCTACGACCGTGGTGATGGAGGGGGTGCCGGCTGCAGCCGTCGGGGTCGTGACGGCCGCTGAGGGCGTCTCCGGGAGAGCAGGCTGACTCGCGGAAGGCAGGCTCGTCGCGGAGCTCGCAGAGTTCACCGGGAGGGAGGCTGCCCTGGCGGATACGTTGCCCTGGCTGGCTGTAAGGCTTGGCGCAAGAACGACGGGAGCCGAAGGGATCGTCGGGGTCGTCGTCGGGACCGACGGTGAGGTTGGGCCGGCGGGGACATCGCCCTGGCTGATTGCAATGCTGGGAGCGGAAAGAACTGGAGCCGAGGGAGCGGCGAGGCCCATCGTCGGTGCTGACGCGGACGAGAGGGACACGCTTGTGGTGCTGACAGTCTCCGTCACGGTTGTTCGCGAGATGGCTGGAGCGCTGACAGAGGTCGGCTGGGACATGTCGGATGTGGCGCTGAGCGTCGGTTTAGAGATAGAGATCGAGGACGTGGCCACGACATTGTCTGGACCGCGCACTGCGGGGATGGAGGTGATAACTGAATAGAGAGAGATATGTGAGCAATGGAGCACGCATTGCACACGTCGGGACTACTCACGAGCAGTAGCATCCTCGCGGCCGTAGTTCCACGGGCGAGCGTCGGTGCCAGCACAGACAGCGCTAAGGACGGTCGCCAGAGTGATGAAATTCAAAGTAAGCATCATAGTGGGGTTGATTGAGATGGGTGATTGAGACGGTATGCGATGAGGGTAGATGAGAGTACGAGTTGTTAATGAGAATGCTCGACTCCCGGGGGTTTATATACCTCTCCGACCCCCCCTGACCACCGCACAGAGAGATGTCGGACTTGACGAGTTTGTGACAACTTGAGGGGGTATGGCCGTCTGCCGCTGTACAGCGATACATCCGAGACGACGCGCAGCCTGTGTTTGGAAACTGTCGGCGGACTGCGCTCACGATCGAGGCGGGCATCATGATTTGGACTACTACCCTCGCCCGAGTCCGGGGACAGGATTGCGCGGACCTAGGATGAGTTCTGAATGGAGTAGACCCCACCAATTCAGGATTCATTTGAAAGCGGTCCGCACCTGTGTATTATGAACACCCAATCCCTACCCGTCCGAAATTGCGGCGGCGAGCTTGTCAAGTAGACGGATCCGCGCAGTATGCGACAGCTCCGATATACTCGACGCGCATCATCAGAGACGGTCGAGGTCATATTTGGTTCCGCAGGACAAGACTTCGGATATGCAGTCCACTAGTGAGCCGGAGTACCACTGCCATAGCTGGATAGAGACGCTTCACGCCAACGACATCTTTGAACAGGCAGCCCGTCATCGACACCCCGTTGTTTAATCACAATACACACACTCACCATCTAGTGACCTGTCCCGGTCCTTGAAAACTTGAGCAAGCAAGGCCGAGTCGTCGCCGCGTGCCAGTGTGCCACTGGCGGTCCAGATCATGTTGCAATGCCGAGTGAACAGTAAATCCCATGCCAGAGCCCATATCTTCCCCCTAGCCAGCGCCGAGACAGTCGAGCACGTCTGAGTATGCTCAGAGCATGAGCACATCGTCGAGCCGTAGTCCCCTATGTAAAAAAAAAAAGGTGTGGCCAGCCGCAGATCGATAGGAGTCGCGAGAGCCCTCCGGAAGCTCCAAGCCTTTGAGCTTCAGCTTCAAGAGTCCCCAGTACTTGGTCAGTAGTGGGATCTTTGTGTAGTTGAAACTTGATAAAGGCGAGAGCGGGAACGTGTCGAAGGGAGGAACGGCGGACTCGAGTCGTCGCCTCCGGAATTTTGAGCTAGCGCCTACGTGTCCCGAAAAGGAACATGTACTGAACGTCTATCAGACTCGGCCGGGTTATAACTCATTTACCTCCATTAAGTGTTGAAATCACTGATAGTTTTTGCGGGAAGACACATCAACCTAAGGTGGAGTGCTGTAGGGCTCGACCTCTTCAGGAGGTAGTGATGAAACGCAGTGGGTGACAAGAAACAATATACGCAATCATCCAGGACAACGATGATGAATATGCAATTGCGACCGCCAGGATCACCTTCGTACCGATATGCTCTATACTCACCGTGTACATCAAAAGTTCTAGGATAGAAGAATTCATGCAATTAATGCGACCGCCAGGATCGTAGTGTGGTACAGATATGCTGTATGTATGCATAGTCCGCAGTCTAGACGTCGTCCTGCTCGTCCTTCATGGTACTGATGTCGTCCTCGTCGTCCCAGTCGCTCTCGTCATCCTCGTCCGCTCCGCTGTGGGCGGGCCTCTCCGTGGCTACAGCCTTCGGAGACCGGGTGCTAGTCCTCGACGTCGTGGCAGTACGTGTCAGATCGGTCGGAATGGCATCTACGACCGTGGTGATGGTGATGGTGCCGGCTGCAGCCGTCGGGGTCGTGACGGCCGCTGAGGGCGTCTCCGGTAGAGCAGGCTGACTCGCGGAAGGCAGGCTCGTCGCGGGGCTCGCAGAGTTCACCAGGAGGGAGGTTGCACTAGCAGACACGTCGCCCTGGCTGGCTACAAGGCTCGGCACAAGAACGACGGGAGCCGAAGAGATGGTCGGGATTGTCGTCGGGACTGACGGTGAGGTTGAGCCGGCGGGGACATCGCCCTGGCTGGTTGCAATGCTGGGCGCGAGAAGAACAGGAGCCGAGGGAGCGGCCAGGCCCATCGTCGGTGCTGACGCTGACGAGAGGGACATGCTTGGGGTGCCAGTGATAGTCTCCGTCACGGTTGTTTGCGAGATGGCTGGAGCGCTGACAGAGGTCGGCTGGGACATGTCGGATGTAGCGCTGAGCGTCGGTTGAGAGATCGAGGATGTGGAAACGACATTGTCTAAAGCGCGCACTGCGGGGATGGAGGTGGAAACTGGACAGAGAGATATATGTGAGCAACGGAGCACGCATCGCACAAGTCGGGATAAACTCACGAGCGGCATCCTCGCGGCCGTAGTTCCACGGGCGAGCGTCGGTGCCAGCACAGACGGCGCTGAGGACGGTCGCCAGAGTTATGAAGTTCGAAGTAAGCATCGTAGTGGGGTTGATTGAGATGGGTGATTGAGCTAGTATGCGATGAGGGTAGATAAGAGTACGAGATGGTGAGGAGAATGCGAAAGACTTGAGGGGATTATATACCTCTCTGGCCCCCGGCCACCGAACAGAGTGACGGCGGACTTGAACCACTTCTGGCAGCCTCAGGGCGGGTAGACGAACAGAGTAGGAGGGCGCTGGAAGTCTGCCGCTGTCCAGCGTTGCACCCGCGACGTCGTGCAGCTTGATTGCGGAGACTATCCGAGTTCCGCGCTCATGGTCGAGGCGGACATCACAATCTGGACTACTGCCAGTGTGCTTACCTTGAACTCGAAGAATGGTACCGAGGAGCACTGTACTGAGCCGAAAAAACTTATCAGGATTCATTTAAGAGCGGGCCGCACCTCCTAGTAGCCATCCGACCCGAGGTTGAACGTTGAATCTTGATACCGCACTAGGAGGTTTCCAGGTGGCCTATCCGATATGGCGGCTGCGGGCTGGTGTCGAGCATCCGGACCAGCAGTTCCATCATCGACGCTTCATCCGCGACCGAAGCCGTCCTTGATTCCGTAGGAGCAGACTTGGAATGTCCGGTTCATGAAGCCAATTGAGCACCGCATCACGGTGCTGGCATAGCTGGTTTGAGATACAACGGACTTCTTGATCGGCATCCTTCAACCCATGTAGGCATCCCGTCATCGACAGAGCACGGATAGCACACTCACCGTTCATTGACGTGTCACGCTCCTTGTACCAGCGAGTCCTACTTGTCCCTGGTGCCACTGGGTGCGTTCGCGTTGCGAACGGGGGTGAGAAGGGATGGGCAGGAGAGCTTCGCTGAGTCGACAAAGCCCGGCCAGTGAGTGGCATGTTCAAGCTCCAAGTCTCAGCGGTCACCGATTGTTCCAACGACCCATAGTGGAGCTGGCAGGTGCGAGAGCGGGAACGTGTCGAAGGTAGACTTGAGCTTGAGGGATAGGAGGAGTCGTACGTTGAATGACTTCGCCGGAAGCCGGGATGTTGAGCGAGCGCCTAAGCGATCTAAAAAGGATATCGTACTGAACGCCTTGAAACGGTGACTCGTGAACTGCTAGTGGCAAATTCAGTCACTCCAGCTGGATGCTGTGCTGCTTATAATGCTGACCACCCTTCGAGGCTGCCAAGAATGTACTGATGCTCACTAGAGAACTGGTTACATCTATCAACCATTGTACTTGTACCGCACATCCGACATTCGAGTGCATATCACGACCCCATGCAAAGTACTGGAGACCAACAGTTTGGAGTTGCCGAAGCTTAAAATCGGTCAGTAGAAGTAAGGAATGAGACGGTACCGTGTCTTTTGCGCCCATTGCTTCCATTCATCCCCAAATCTCTCCTTTAACATCAGGTCTACCGTCTTCCACCCTCGTCCTCTGAAATATCCCTCCCCACACCCATCCCATACATATGGTTGCAAATGCCGCCAATGATCTTCTCACTATACTGTCGCTCAACGCGGTCTCGCGGAAGAGCGAGCCCCGACTGTAGAGAAGCAGGAAGTTCCCGGTGGTGAGGAGGATCCATCCAGTGTAGCTCGGGTGGCGGACGATGCTGTACGGCCCTTGCGTGATGAGCTTGTGCTCGTCACGCAGAGCAAGTTCCCATGTAAAAAATGGGCCGAGGGTGCGGTGACACCAGACGCGGATGAATCCGCCGAGGATGCCGAAGCAACATCCTATCAAGGAGGTGTAGGTGAGGCGCAAAGGGTACGATGAACCGTCGCCGCTTGGTGGATAGAACTTGAAGCGGGTGAGCGACACGAGAACCCGGGGCATAAGCCAGGTCTGGGGCATCTCCGGGAGTGCGATGAGAGTCTCTGCTTCATATATGGCTATTGCGCAGAAGATGGTCTAGGTCGCAATGCGCACGGTAAGAAAGCCTGATGGGAGTGACACAGTGCGAAAGGAGAATGCCAGGCTGCACCGATCTTCGTGGCTAAAATTGTCCACCGTTGGAAACCCGTCGCTCTGGACACGTCCTCTCTCGTTCGGGGAAGGGGGGCGCGTAGGAGGGTCATGCCATAGTATGTGCATATAACGTGGCATATGAGCAGAGTGGTCTTGAGCGAGATGAGACTAGACATCGAGGAGCCCAACTCGAGGGAAGCGACAACTGGAGTGACTTGCGGCTAGGGTAGTGGGTGGGGATGTTATATCACGGCAAGCTGTTATCGTCGACATACGGTGTGTCATGAACGAACAAGTTGAGGAATCTAGGGTCACTGCGAGCGACCGCTCCCAAGAAAACCTCATGAGACGCCTCTGCTAGTACATATGGGATATCTAGACCGTAAGTCATTGGGCGTATCTCTTCGCTCACCTCGTTAATTGATAACAAAGCGCACAAACGCCTTCTAGATGGGCGACAATGAGCGGCCCGAGTCATTGGGTCTTCAGGAGATCAGTCGTGACCACCTAGGCCTTGTATGTATGACTCGGAGTAGAGGATGCATGCATGTCGCCTATTAGAAGCAGGCATTGACGATCTTCGGCGGGCGCGGATGTAGACATTTCGAAATTTATCGGTCATTCCTCCGACTCGGAGAACCCGAGTCACTGCTATCATATAGGAATTGTCACCCACTCGGGGAGTAATCAAGAAAGTAGAGACCTATCAAGGGTAAACCTCAAGGGCAGACATAAGCTAAAGACGCGCCAACACTCACCTCTCCTGCAGTATGAACGCGGCGGTAGAATACAAGAACTTGGTGCAGCCGCCCGCACTGACTTTCAACGTGCGTCGAAATACACGGCTCGAATGAGTAGATTCATTCCGAGGAGTAGAGCAGGCTAGTAGACCGCGTGAGATTATGAAAGTGCTCGGACAAGTAGATACAGGCAGCGTAATGGAGGGGTATTCAATATACTTTATGGGGACGGTCGCTGGGAGAGTCCGTATAGGTCAGAGCCACGACGCCATTCAATGCTTCTGGTCATCTGCATCACCGCCATCACCGTCCTCATCGTTGCTGTCGTCCTGATCACCCTCAGAAGGCTCTTCTGGGTCCGAGGGGTCGGGGGTCCATCCGCCATCCTCGTAGGGATCGTCCCCATACGAGGGAGCATCGTCGGTCGGCTCGGGCTCGTCGGAGGTAGGCTGAGGCTCGTAAGATGTCGTGGTAGTCGTGACATCGTCGCTGGGGCCGACATGGGATGCGGGTTGGGTTATGACGGGTCCACCCGGAGACGTGGACATCGCTGGAGCATCAACCGGCGGGGTTGACGGGACGACCGGCGTCGAGGAAGACTCCGCACTCGGGACCGACACCATAGTGCTCATCCCATGACTGCCAGAGATGACGGGCGGTGAGACGACAACCGTGGGGATGCTCCTGGCGATGGCGCCATCCTCAGAGTTCGACACGAGGTGCACGGGTGCCGATCGGATGTTCGTGGGTGGGATGCCTGGGAGGGCTGGCAATGAAGTATCCGTGGGCCGGACTCCTGAGAGGGCCTGCGGGATACTTGTCGTAGAGACCACGAGGGAGGCCGGCGGAATATTTGTAGTCGGGACGGCGGGAGAAGGAGTGCTCATGGTCGGAGCTACCAGTGGGACTCCCGCCCGGGGACGCTCAACGCCGTGGTCTGCGAGAGCGACAGCGATGAAGATGGTAGGGTCGATACTGGCGAGAGAACGTCGTCTGCTTGACGCGGGTATGCTTGGTAGGTGGGATAGGAAGGATTGGGATGGTAAGGCGGGCTCGGTGGATACAGACTGTGCCTGACAGCTAGGGTGGTGCGTCAGTAAAGACTAGCATGCGTGCAATGCAATGGGGAACTTACTGTGGGCATCTCTAGCACCGGCGCTCACGGGCCGAGCGTTTGTACCAACGCACACAACGCCGACAAGCGTTGCAAGGACGAGGAACTTGGGCGCGATCATTATGGTTTGACAATCGAGTTGTGGGAAGAGGTTCTGAGTGAGATGAGATGTGGGTAGCTGAGATAGGTGAGTAGAAGCGAGGAAAGCGATGGTTTATATACCTCCATGGACCCCTCTTCGACTTGGTCGATGATGAAGCAGACGGCGGACTTTGTGACATTGCCGCGGCGGACAGACAGGCTGAACGGGGACAGAGTGTGCGCAGAACAGCGCAAGCTGTCTCGGAGACGTCTACTTTCCTAGTTGGAAGCCTTGTTCGGGATTGTACCAGCGGATCCAAAGGTGAAGCCGAGCCGTGAACGGATATTCGAGGAGACGCATGTTGCGATTGCGACTGACATTCTCTATCCATCCGAGTTCGGGCCATCCATTATGCCTTCTTTTGGAGCACCAAGGAAATATCCGGCTGGTGGAGAGCGGATTGCTATCTCAATTTTCTGTTCACATCCGGTAAGAACTACGGCACGAAAGTGAATCGTGGAACGAGAATGGCACGAGAAAGGTACCACTCACCACTGTGGCACTACCGTCACCGAATCACCGTGGCATTCATTTGCTCGACTGACAAGCAGAGATTGGTGACGGCGATATTTGAGGCTCTTTCCAAAAATACTCTACTAGCTATGGGACGAGATTCAGTGAGCATTCGTAAGGGGTCGCGGCAGCAAACAGGCCTGAGTTCTACAGGTTGTCTACAGGTTACCGACTGAGCTCCGCCTCTTCAAAAACTGGCGGAGTTTCACCGGACCTTCAATGTCAGCTGCTACGAGCGCCTCTTTCCAAACCACCTTGCCTCGAACCATCGTGATGTCCTCTACTATCCTCGTTTGGACTATTTGTCTTGTTGTATAGCGACCGTCACGAAGACTGTAAGTGAACTAATCAAATTTGCTACTAGCTTAGAAGTGTTCGACACCCAGAAACCACCGTTGGCAGTCCGATCGGGATACACAACATGTTCATACTGACATGTTCAAGAGTGGTAGGGCGCATTTGCGGACTATCATAAGTCATTTCCAGTCTGATGTTCATTCCTCGGCCGCCTTTCTAGATCATAGAGCCCACTATTGCCGGCCCGAGCAAGTCGGTGAAGCTGGCAATCCATCGCACGTTGCGGATGCTCGTCAACAGCGTCTGTCACAGTAACGTCGAAAGGTTCACAGGACATACAAGTGCACAACGAACGTAACACCGACTGTCCGGCAACGTATCGTGAGCTTGGCCAACGGAGATACGTGCGCACAGCTTCCAGCCTCCAAGCACTTCCCACAAGCGACTCTCCTCTCAAGCTTCTCCACCATGTCTGGGTACAAGAACTTTAGTCTTTACGCAGCTCATGTGCGTTGCCTGCCTATGCCGTACGTGTTCAGGTCTCTGATATGCCACTACGACTAGGAACACCGTTTCCTCACCGTATCCGTATCGCCCTGGAAGAAGCCGGTGTTGACTACACCACCATCTGTATAGATCTCATCAACGAAAAAGACTGGTACGAGAAGAAGGTTCATCCCGCTGCGAGGCTCAGTGTCTCCCATTCGTCCCATGGCCCATAGTACTCAACAATGCCCCAGCTGCCTTACCTTGCCGGTCTATGGTAGGAAGAAGCTGCTGCCCGACGAGGCGCTTTCGGAGGACGCCGTTGGCATCCCTGAGTCGTTCGTCATCCTCGAGCTCATCGCGGACGCTTTTACGTCCGCCGGGCTCCTCCCGAAGGCTCGTCTTTGCTGCCGAGACGTCGACGCGAAGCTGCTCCCCACGTTCTTCGGCTTCTTCTTCCTGGAGAAGCACGTCGACACGCCCCTCGACGCGATCGCCGACATACAGCAGCTCCTACTCGCCGAGGGCTTCGTGGTCGGGCAGTGGTCGATCGCGGACGCCGCGTTCATGTCCGACGTTGTCCGTGATTTTTCGGATCGACGCGATGCTCAAGCTTGAGCCGTTTACGATCAAGGGCGCGGGCAAGACGGCCATCGAGGCGCTGCAGGGCCCGAGGTCTGCGCGGATCCAGAAGTACAACGCGGATAATATGGCGCGTCCGAGCATCGCCAAGATTTGGGACGAGGTGAGTGGCATGCTACTTTATTGCGCATGACATGGTTCCGTATTGATGACGTCGCGAATGTAGGAGGCGGTCGCCGCTATGGTGATCCGACGTATGGAGAGGTTCAAGCAAACCGGGAAGATCAACGTCGATGTGACACTTCCCATCCCTAAGCTTGACTGACGTCTGGGTGATTTAGTCCTGCCATCGTCTCCCCATCAATACTTGCCCATCTGTAACCTTCTGGGCAGCTGCTGGAATATAGAGAATATATTCGTGCTTCTAGATACTAGTAAAGCCGTCGGAACCAGTGAGGAACTCAGTCGTTCTAGTTACGACACATTCTCCCGGGACCCTCGAGCTCACTACCGACAATCGAGGGAAGCAGTGTATCCCGCTGCCTTGGTCTTACCAACTAGCAGGTACAACGGAACTTAGCAATCGCAGCTTGATGACCACTGTCACCGACATCCCTAGCTGCTCATAATAGTCCTCGAGCCTCACTAGCAGTGACCAACCGCCTCCCCAGTCAACCTCTAGGGATTCGATTGCATGAAGATGAGGTGCGATGTATGTATGATACAAACGATCCGAGTTCTAACCAAGCTGATCAGCTGGCCCATAAGCCATCCGTGTAAGTAGTGGTAGGTAGTAGTAGACGAGTAGTAGACACTGGAGAAACGCGAAAGCGACAATGTGGTATCTAACAATATTGAATACAGCCTCACGATGGCCATGGATGGGTTCGGCCGACTAAACCGTAACGTACTACAGTAGTATCACCTACCAATGCTTCTTCCCAGTCTCCTCCAAGTCCGTGCCTGTGCGACATCCCGCATGTCATCTGTGTCACAGCGGCGCCCAGCCATCCCCCGCTGGCCACTTCAAGTCGTCCCTCTCCAGCACCATCTTCTTTCCGCCCCTACCCTCCTCCCTTTCGACGACGGCGACGTCGACCCCGCCCTCTCTCCACCGCCTCGCCCTCTCCTCGACGCGCCCTGCAGCGTCATACTCGTGGTCGTGCCCCAGGCTGCTGTTCGCGTCGTCCGCGTCCGCGTCCGCATCCATATCCGGACCCGCGCTCCCCGAGTCATCCCCGTCGACGTCGTCCATCAGCCGCTTCTCGCCCTCCGCGCGCATCCACGTCGGCCGATGGGTGCCATGGGGCACGAACCCGCGCCGTGAGAATGCGCCCTCGGCCTTGAAGCGCGCGGTGTCGAGCGCAGGCTGCGCGCGCAATTGTAAGTTCGTCAGCGTCTTCTGCAAGCTCCCGATTGATATCGCTGAATCCGCGAACGCGTCCCGGCCGCGCTCTTTGTCTTTATCCCTGTCTTTCAAAGCTTCTCGCCCTCGTTCGCGCTCGCGCTCGCGATTGGACGAGAGGGAGAGGTGGCGCGAAAGCATGAGATTTGATGGGGATGGGCTGTCTGACTCAGGTGGGTTCGCGAACGGAGACTCGAAGGGAGAGGAGGTTGGGGTGAGCTGAGCACTTTCTGGTCGCTTCCGTCGTGGTGGCGGTGGGACTGGCGGAGGGGAAGGATGGTGTAGAGACTTTGAGCGACCGACACGCGGGGACGCGTTCGACAGCGTGAAGCGGTCTGCGTCTAAGCTCAACGCGAGCGCCTTGCGGTCGGGATGTGTAGGGGGCGGTTCTGGAGGAAGATCAGTCACCGAGCGCGGAGGTGTTCTTGACGGGGAGTTGCTGGGGGACGCGAACCGCCTCGCCGGAGGTTCTGGAGGTACAGACACTGAAGGGCGCTTGAATGGGGATAGCGAGGCGTTCGCGATCTGCTCATATGATCGTACTGAGCCCCCAAAGCTAGAGGCGGGTGGACTCATGGTGCGTCTTGGAGGGAGTGACGGGACTCGTCGGTGAGTCGCTGTGCGGTCGAGGGAGCTTGTGGATGACGTGGAACTGCTTGCATCCTTGATCGGACTCTTGCTGCGCGTCCGTCTCGGATCGGCAGCGCTGCTCTTGAGCACCTCCATGACACGTTCCTGCTCAAGTTTCCGCTCAGCCTCCTTCAAACTCTGTCCGATTCGTGTCGCTTTGAGGGATTGTTGGATCAGAGGATTCGCATGGTTGGTCGAGACGCTTCGCGGGAAGGTAGGGACGGGGGGCAGAGGTTCGCGGCCACTGTACTGCGGATTCTGCGCGCTCATAGAGGCGTGCCGGGGAGGTGGTAGGACAGGGGGTTTGCGGGGTGGTAATGGAGGTACCCTGGCTTCTTGAGTTACAACCGATCGAGATCCCGGGAAGAAGCCTGATGCAGGAGGTGCGGATTGAGGCGGGGCATCATGGGAGCCTCTCCGATTCAGGAACGGATTGGTGGGCTTCGGTGGAAGAGACGGAGGAGCAGGTCGTGCGGGGGCGGATGAAACTGGTGGTGCGTGGTTGGAGTCTCCATTCACAGAGAAGGGATTATGGTCCGGGGACGGTACACGAGAATGCTTTCCGAAAGGAGAGGGTGAGCGGGACGCTAGCTCATCCGGATGGGCTATGTAACGCGAAAGAATCAGTGACTGGTCTAGATAAGGCTAGTGACCGGGAAAAGAGCAAATCAGACCTATTAGTCGCAAAGATCTCGTATGAGCGAGTGCGTGGTCTCGTCACCAGGTGCGAACCATACGCGAGTCTATGTACTTGGTATTTACGAGGGCAACCAACCCAAACGCCGCACAGGGGGGTGCAGAGGCTGGGTCGACGTGTGGCTGCGACGAGACGCGTTCAGATCTCATATCTGGACACAACTACAAAAGACTCATCCTCGCTGCGCTTCGGCACAGCAGGTAGACAGGCAACAATGCTGGAGAGCTAGTAGTCCTTCAGCGCCGAGCGATGGTACCATGTCGGACGATGTCCGACTTGGGATTAGGAACCTGAGCTCCCTAGGCTGGAGGTTGTCAATGCCGTGCAGAACTGGAATACTCGAACTTTCCTCCGGGCGCGGGCTCGGTGACAGGCTCGGGCGTTGCGGCTCGCGAACGGTGATTGGACCCTAGCTTGGATGACATCCAGCAACAACGGCATTGGCGGTCACTGTAACGCTGTGTGTTTGCTCAAGAATGCACGCCGATATACCGGGTATCAAGACTCTCAGTATTTCAGAACATGAGCCAGCAAATGCCCACGAGTTGAAGCGACAAAGCATCAATGGGAAGCGCGTCGACAAATGCTCCCCGCCGTTTAGCTACTACTTATGTAGATGTCCAGGACGTCTCTGTGCTGGTCTAGGTCTGTTCCTTCCCGACCTGTAGACCAAGGCAGAGACGCCCCGACAGTGGCTAGACATGAGGCAAGCGGGGTACGACGACTAGACACTTCGTGACGAGCGTGATACCTTTCGTGTCCTATAGTTGAACACGTGAACACGGAAGATTTACCACAGGTCAATAGTTGCTTCCACTCCGGCGAGACCACTACGTCCAGAGACGGCTCAGGACTCGCTATCCCACAGATGTGAATAGTAGCATGTAGCCTGCCGCGAGGCTCGCGCAACAATGCAACACAGAAGCCATGTAGCATATCATCATGGGAAACTTCCCAACGGACAAGAGAGGATCATAGGCGCAGCAAGCATATCCGGTGGAGCATACACCTTGACCCTTGCAACCGAATGCAAAGAAGACGAAGAAGACCGGCAAACATACCTTGCACGAAGACGAGGCTCGGGTCCATTTCCCTTCCGCTCAGGACATGAGCGACGAGCCGCAGCGCGGCGAAGAACTGGCCGCCGGATAGGACATCTGCGGGGCCGAGGTCAGGAGCGAAGAGCCGTAGAATCTGGGACGAAATGAGAGCGAGAACCAATCCCAAACGACAGACACGCACCGAGTCCAGCGTGTTGGGCGCGATGGTGGGATAGCGGCCTCTCAGCCACGCTCGTGCTTCGCGGGCTCCGACGGCGAGCTTATCGTAGTCCGGGGCGCGCTGGTGGTCGAGCTCGACGATGTCGCGGATGGAGGCGGTGTACGTCGTGTACTCTGTGTCGTTGAGGGCGGAGACGTGGAGGATGAGCGGGCGCGACATCGCGCGTGCCGTGGAGGACGACGACAAGGAGGCAGGCGGAGACAAGGTTCACGGCAGACGCGAGGCAGGCGCGCTAGGCGCGGCAGCCCTTGGCGCGGTCGCGTCGTTCGGCAAGGCCCGCGCCCGGCCGGTGCGTCTGACTCTGCTCCCTTGACTCCCAACGTCCGCCCACGCGCCGAGCCCGACACGAGTCCTCGACGGACAGACATCGATGACCCAGTGCACTACGTGGCCACAGCGTGGATCAAGCGTGTGCATAGCCCGCGACTACGCCTCGCACCACGATTCGCCAGTTCGCCACTGCGCACAGTCTGCATCCCGGAACGCCGAGGTGAGTCACCGTACATATAGCTGGTATCGCGAGAGACGGCCGTCTAGAAGAGGATTCAGACGATGAGTGGGGTGTTCTGTTGAAGTGCAAGGAGGGTTCTTGAAGTTGGTCAGTGATCAGAATACTAGGCCCTTGCAAGATCATCATCATACCTTTTCCGTGCGTCGAGCTTCATGGCATGCAGTCAAACGATGTGCCTAACATGCACATACGCGGTGAGTTTGTATCGCTGCTCCTGAGGGCGTTCGGTGCACAAGACATTCTCGGCGCATGATCAAGGGGTCCAGAGTCTCCGAAGATTGGGGGTGCAAAAGCTTGACTTCGAGTATGTGAGATTCTGATCATCGCAGCACATCGACCTCGTTCTTGAATGTCGATAAACACCTCTGATCTTGTAGCACCGTACAGTTGCGATCGAGTACTTATCAGTGCTAGAACAACATTGAACTTTGGGGTCCGCCAGGGTCCGCCTCAGTACAAGTCAGAAGAACTCCCTCCTGATGCATCTGACAACTCTCCGGCTTAGCCTTACAGGTCAGTAATACTAACAGTACCAATCGCTCGCTTCCTCTAACCCTTTCTTAGTTATGTCGCACAAGCCAGAACGTTCCCTCGCACCGAAAATCAGAACCCTGCACGTGCCACAGTCCACTGGCCTCCCCGACCCCGCAACCGTGACTGCGCGCGACCATCGGGCCAGCCCGTCGCGTCATGCAGATGATAAGCCATGATGCGTCTCCGGGTGCATTTACCAACATCGCGGGAACGGAAAAGGTAAGTAAGTCCAGCACGAGAACGGCGCCGCTATCGCCAATATGGCAACCCCCCTCCGGGATGCGCCCCATACGATGGCACCAGGGCGGGGAGATCGAGTGCGCAATCTCTCGTTCTGACCTTTAATCTCTCGAGGCGTGCGCGAATCTGACCTCACTCCTCTGCCGTTTCGTAACAGAAGCAGTAGTCTATCAAGCAGAGGCCTCCCCAGGCCTCCTCCTCTGCAGATGGCTGCGCAGTGCGGGCTCCCCGAGCTCACCGACGCAGAGTGTCAGGCTCAGTGCCGGGATGAGTGCATCCCAGTTCCACTAAACCTGTCATCGGTACGTCAACGGGCTCTCATCACGCTCAATATAAAGTCAATATCCCTCTCATATCATGCTTCCTTCTGTGCTCCGATTGGCAAGCAACCGGAGGCAACCCGCCATGCTTGTCCATATGCGGCATCCCAATTGCAAGTGGGAGGTCTCAGCTTACTCGCCCCGCCCGCCCATTGGACACAAAGTAGCTCACCGATAAGCGTTCTTGTTACATTCAGACTTAGCCTAAGTATGTAGTAGGCATCGTGATAGCCGCACTACTTACCCGATAGCGTCGTCCACAGGCACTACAGAGTCTCGATCGACCAATCGGCGGTTGCCGACGTGCATTCGTGGTGGAACAGCCTATGTACAAGCAACCCCCGACCTTGACGGGGGACATCATACCCGAGTACCAACACTTCAATATTGAACATTCATGAGCCACGGCAGGCCACGGCCCACGACTGATGTTGATGCCATCCCTTGCGCGATGACAGCAGTATGTATGTATGTACCCACTCATTGAATGTTCTTCCTCCTCCCCCCTCCGACTCGGAGCCTCCAGCACTAGTGGTGACCGTCACAGCGGACATTCTGCCAGGCGCCCGGCGGGACGCAAAAGCATCCGGCGTTCAGTATAGGCACCCACTCGCTAAACGTTTATGGTTAAACGCTTCCGGTGGCCCGTCCACGCGTCCGCGCGGTGCCCTGGTTCCCAGAATACCTCGCTGACGGCGTGGCCAATGCATCAATCCGAATCTCCGCCGTCCGAACTTCGTGTGGTGCGTACCTACATCGATCTGTATTAGTTGCGAGCGAAGCGGGCACTCGTACTCACACAAGTCACTGCCTTCAATTGCTCTTCTTCTGCAAGCATAGTAGTGCTCTGAGGGCTGCGGAGCGAGCTTAACCGTGACCCACGGAGACTATCAGTATACTTGCCTCGAGGCTCGAGTTTTGGAGACCGGGCTCGGGATGTGCCAGTGGAGGAGTCCGATGGAAGCTCGAACATTCGCCTGTACGTACATACATACGTGCACCCATTCGCTCATGGTCTGTGCGATAGATGTAAATCACTCAGAAGTACTACGTGTATGGCAGGATGAATGACAACGTGCACAGTGACACTAGAATGCCTCCATCTCGCGATACTCATTCACGGGGTCCGCCAGCACGGCAGGCACATCGATCGAGCTGTGCGTGAGCAAACTCGCACATGAACGCCACAACACCAATTTTTTTGCTCCCGAGCGACAGCTCGCCTGGAGGCTGGAGGCTTGCAGGTCGCGGACTGCGCCGGGCCCGCGCACCCATCGGAATGGAGGTGACCCAGGCGACCCGGGAGGCCAGGGCTGCAGTGATGAGGGTTGCTGACGCTTGAAAATTGGCCAATACTTACTTAGTCAGGGGCCAGGGCTGCAGAGGGTGCCGAGTCCACGCGGGGGATCTCTCCAGCTGTCGTCAGGCTAAAATGGTGAAACTGAGGCGTGTTGCTAAGAGCGCGCCTAGGCGACGGTCCGGCCATCCAGAATTCAATCATAGTGAGCAGGAAGGCCGACTCATGACTTGCCGTCTGTCCGGTCATTGTCATCAAGGCTGCGCACGGAGACGGAGAGAGGATTCTGTAAAGACGACACGTACTTACTCTGGGTGTTGAGACATACTCGCAGGTTTCTATGTTCCCGTGCCCGTCATCTGCGGATTCGACGAGACTCAGCGCAGGATGGATAGAACACATCGGCGATACTCGCAAGCTGCCCCTAGCTAGAAGGCATCATGTGAACTATACTCTATGTACAACGTGCATGACATACCACTGACATGCGGGATAAGAATACAACGCGCCGAGCGAGCGAGAACGCGATCCGAGCTCACGGCTACCCAATCCACCGAACTAATCATTCACCATACGCTCTGTGCATGCTGGGGACCAGGACTGGAGGGAATGCTCTGCGGCATGACGGTAGGGCGCGGTGCCTCCCGGGCCGGCTCAGGCTCCTTCCTATACTCGATCTTCTCCACGCGGACCTCGCCCTCAATCAACTGGTAGACGTAGGTGACCACCACCGGACCCTGGATGTCCATGAGTGCGAACGAGGGTGTGGGGTCACTAGAAGAGCAAGGAAAGCGTCTGAGAGGGGCCCCAAACATCCGATTGCACGAGCACACGCACCCATTGAAGCTGCCTATCCACGCCCCCGTGGCGGAGCCGGGGTTCACGAAGAAGCGGTTATCGTACTCGACCGCTTGGAAGCTAGGCAAGTCGTCTGAGCATGAACAGGGCCCTCGTGGTGGTTTGTGGGCGTGAAACTTACGTATGTGTGTGTCCGGAGACGAGTACGTCAACATCCAGCTGCCTTGCGATGGCGTTTAGAGAGTCAAGGTCTCCTGTGGGCACAGATTGGTGCCCATGGATCACCCCGATCCGGATAGGCGAGTGTGCCACGGTGGCGGACAAGGGGAAGGAGGTCTTGCAGACATGTTCGTGGATGTATCTCGTGGAAAGGCGAGCGAGTACGCACCTCATCGTAGTCGCCCCGCACGACATGTACATCTGGCGAGACCGTGCGGAGGTATTCGTATGTTTCTCGGTCGCAAACGTTGCCGGTGCAGAGGATTTGCTGTATTTTGCCTGGGACGAGCAGCTTCTTGAACTTGGAGGGCAGATCGTGGATCCTGTGAGGGATGTGGAGGTCGCCGATGACGAGGACAAGGACCATGGTGGCTCGTAGTTTGAGCTCAACACCGGACAACGGCGCGCGCAGACAGCGAGACGCCCGCCGGGGTCTCGTGGCAGCTATGTCATGGGCGTCTGTGTAACTTAGAAGGTTACTCGACTCGGACTCTCACTGCCGAACCACTGCGCACACGCTCGTCCCCGGCTTCGACGACACGACCTCGTACTCTCTACACCCTCACTTTTGTTAAAATCTGGTACCATGGCGAGCAGTCTCTCTGAGGAGTGCACACCCTTGAAGCGCAAGTACGACGCATGCTTCAACGCGTGGTTCGAAGGTTACCTCGAGCCTGCACTCTCCGCGTCGATTACCCCGGAGCAACGGACTAGATTTTCTCAAGAGAAAGCGGCAGAGTTCGAGCGGTCATGTGGTACCATCTGGAGGGAGTACAGGCAGTGTGTGCAGGTGCGTGTCGCTCACCGTCCCGTGTCTGACCCGGCCGCCGTCTTGACCCTTGACCCTCCTTTTCCGTCCGCAGAAAGCGGTCAAGGACAAGGGTCTCGAAGCGCTGCTAGACCAAGCACGTTCAGAGAACCCGCTCAAAGACCAACCCCCACCCTTGGACGACTCGCGGTCATAGTCTTCCACCGATCTCAGTCGGACCACTCATTCCGTAAGGTCTCCCGTGAAAATGTTCTTCCGTACTCGCCCTGACGGGGACTTCGCAGGGCGCTCGCCAAATCTGACGCACCTCCTCTCATAGTATCTCGACACCCTAGTAGGTCTTGCTTCTTCGTTCGGTATCTCTGTTTCCTCATGCCTCCACGAAGCTAGTATTAACGTCTCTGCCAATGATACATCGCTCTCTCCAAGATCTCACAGTCTGTTCTCGCCCGCTCTGCCCGCTGTCACCATACGCATTGTCGCCACATGTGATCGAATGCATAACTAGCCATGCGCTCGCTTCTTCGAACTCGTCTGGACTGGAACGTGTGATACGAGCAACACTCATCTCGAAGGCCGGAATAGCCTAAGCTGATCAGTTCGCGAAGGTATGCTGCGGCATTCGCATGCACCGGCTTCTCCTAACCTATAGCAATGCAACGATAGCTTGAAAGGACCGTTCGAAGTCGAAGGTCTGACTGTCCGACTCCACGTTCTGCATCGAGGGTTAATTCATCTTATCCTCAAGCCGGCGCACCGTGTTGAGTCGGTGGCCTACCGTGGAGTCGCCTGCTCTCCTGGATCTCACGTTTCGAAATTCGTCATTCGGGTCGATGGGGACGGACGTAAGGCTCTTCGTGAACAGGAAGATTTTCCCAGCCGATATCTCGCACCAACGCGCGTCCACCCTTCGCTCGCACACCTCGTCAGCCAACTAGTGCGATCGATCCGGTCGACGTCCAGTCCACGGCTGTCCAGGTCCTCCTCTCGCCCGTCGCCACTGTCTGTGACCCACATCCAGCCCACATCCACCACGATGTTTCGCTTCAATGTTTCACCCCCAAGCTCGAGGCTCAGCACCTAACTCTCTACGTACGCTCCGACTCCGCTGGACGTCGTCAGGGCCGACCCTGTTGGGCGTAGGCGTTTCACTGCCAGTCGCGAGGTCGCCAGGAAGGGGGGCAGACGAGCCCGCGCATATCTTTCTCCCGCGCGACCGGAAAACAGCGGACGAATCTCACTCGTGCCAGCTCGGAGCTCCCGCGGTCGACTATCAAGCGAGAGCCCCAGGAGCCAATGTGGGTCCCCCTTCCCAAGTCCGGCGTAAGTAGGACAGGTGCCCGAAGGTGCCAGGAGGGTGCAGGCTGGCCGCGAGGCCTCCCGCGCTGCCTCACTTTGCCTCTGCGCCCGACAATCGGCGGACAGTGGACACGCGCACGGCAGGTCGACGGGGAGCCCTGGGGAGCCCATCAGTGCGCCGTTGCTATCGATCAAGCCATTGCTCCAGCCTCCGACGGTGCTTTGTTGAAAATTTCTATGCGTTTCGTGCCCTCAGCAGCTGCTAGTTGGGGGCTAGGCAGCCAGCTCTCGTCCTAGTGTCTCCAGACTCCAGCGCAGCGCCGTAAGTCCCGACCTGAGTAACTGATGCCGAAGGACATGCGGGCACGTACTGGTTGTTGTTATGTTGGCAGGCAGCGCCGCAATCAATTATTATCAGCGCGGCGTCTAGCGTAACCTCAAGCTCACCGCAGCCATGGCTCTTCTTCCCAAAAGACCTAAATGCCTTCCAGCGGCTCCGCCGCCTCGCGTCTGGCGAGGCAGTGAATCCTGCAGCTGGCAAGCCGCAAGCACCGTGTCGACGTCCCAATCGATGTGGGCGACGAGAAAACTTCGACTGGGCGTTGCCGCCCTGCGTCTACATGGGTGGCCGGATGGTACGTCCCACTCAGCAGTACGATAGATACTCACTTATATGCCCTCGCGCCCATGCACGGCTCGGCCACGCGGACGCTGTGCGCCCTTCCATGCATGCATGCAGCAGACCGAAGAACGTCGGCCGCCTAACGGTAAATATTATTTTACACGCTGCCCTCGCCGAGCCTCCCGTCCGCGTACTAGACGCAGACGCAGACGCACCCGTCCACGTCTCAAGTCCGTCCGTATATTGCGCAAGGAGTGGTAGGATCGCTGTGGCCGCAGGGCATAGTCTGGAGTGCGCCAGTGGCCGTTCCTTGCGCATCAATGTGGCTACTCTTGCCTGTTTGGGAGCGCGCGCCCCGTGCATGATGCGGCGGCGGCACTGCATAAAGGCTAAATGGCAACGGCTGCGGCCTGATCTTCACTTCAACCTCCAAGCTGGCCGTCTTAAGTAGAGACTACGCAGATGCGTTTCTTGAGTAAGTACTTTGGTTCAACGGCGAGAGATTCCGACAAGTCCCCGGCGTAGCCGGCTTTTCTGACCCGTTTGTTTCCCGCAGGGCCGGCCGGACTCGGTCGCTTTATGTGGCCAATCACGCGCGTCTCACATCCCCGGTGTCTCTACTTATACATAGCTTCCACAGGCTAAGGCTTCCACCTTGCGTTCTGGACCCTGGATCAGCGCAAGCCTGTCGCATGCGCGCGCGAGATCCGCGAGATCCCTGTTCACCGCGGCCGGGGCGATCCTGTTCGCGCGACGCAAGCAAGGTTGCTACTGCTCGAGTCCCTCGCGGGGCCCGAGTGACTTAATCACTCACACTGGGAACTCTACTCAGCAGAGCGGTCGCTCAGGACACCGTGTTCAGAGGATCCGGATAGCTGTGCTAGCCGGGGGGGCCGCGACGTCCGACTGCCTGCGCACACGTTTAGTAAGTACATACTGAGTACTGAGCGCTGAGCACTAGGCTCGTCCTGGTAAACGTACATACTGCAGCAAAAAGCCGGCATAACGTGAACGTTGCCTGGGGCCTCCTGGGACCTGCAGACGCGAGGCCTACCACGCGGGACTCTACCGTAGCACGGGTACGCGTGCGCACGCGCGTGATAGTAGCGGCGATGGGCGATATCGATACTCGAGTTCGCTCGGGTAAGTACTTCAAGATCCTGTTCCCGCTCTTCGGAGGCAGTATGCCATCAGTGCATATCTCTCGCGGCGCGTTTGTGCACCGCGCACTTGCTCAGGCTCGGCGAGGACTCAGGATCAAGCTCGAAAGCCCGCCAGGGTCGATTCGGACGACGCGTTCGCGAGAGCTTCGAAGCGGTATGTACATACGTGCCGGCATTCGTGATGACATGCAGTCGGGGTGGTGCGAGCATGCAAGTAGTACTACTTGCACGGCTACGCGAGAGCTGCCGGAAGCCTATCTGACGGGCAGACCTTCGACTGCGTGCACGCGCAGCCCCCGAAGATGAGTCGAAGCTCGTCGGAAATGACGTCGCGCAGATGCATATCGATACCGCCAGAGCAGGGGAGCATGATATGCATGTTGCGTGGGGCGTGGCCGCCGCGCGAGGGAGGCTTCTGGGTCCAGTGAGGCATGTTCGTATCTACTAGTAAGTATGCGAGTCTGCGCGAACCGAGCAACAGTGCAATAGATCTAATGTCTCTACTGGGTATGTTGGTCCGAGTCTATGATGCACCAAAACCATACATTACTCCGAGTACCAGAAGGCACACATACCGTACTACAAAGTCTACCGCTGAGCGCTGACGCTGAACGTTCGACGTTCGACGTTCAACGTTCAACGTTGATCTTGATGTAACTTGAAGCTTTCTGTCTTCAGCTGTCTCCAGGCTTAGAGCTTCGAGATCCACACCGCCGTTGCGATTGCTGAGAATGTCGCGATGTGGCGGAACCGCGCGCCGGACCCGACCTGCCTCATCCCACCGCCCGGAGCTATCCGGGCCCCACCGCGCGCGTAAGCACTTCACTTCGAAGCGCATAGCGACAGGAACCTGGGACCTGGAGACGCGAATGCGCCGGGAGCAAATTCTGAGACCACCGCACCCAGATCCGTATCACTCAATATCTGCAGTCAATCATACGGGAGTACTCGCGAAGTGCGGTTCAGCGCGTCAACGGAGGTCAACGGCCAAGGACCAGTCGGACAAGTGTCAAGCAGGCATGTCATTGTCAATAATGTGAGGGACCTGGAGGTCCGAGGCTGGAACCTGTCTATGTACAAGCCGGCAGCAACCAGAGCCGTGATGATGGCGCACAAGTGGGCAAGGTAAGTACATGGAGACGAGTCCTGACGAGACATTTTGGCAACACTGGGGCAGACGCGTTCGGCTAGATGACAGAGAGACGTTTATGGCAGACAAGACAACCTATGAAGACGAGGATATAAGTAATAGCCACTGGGTACAGGTAGAGTATGTGGCGATAGTATCAGGATATACATATAGACATGCGGCGTGCGAGGCGAGTGTGTGGTGGACGGACAGACGGATGGATGGATGATGGATGGAGGCGTCAGTTAGATGGGGATGTAGCGTGAGCGAGTCGAGAGCGTGGTGATTGCAACAAGAGATAAGTTACCGTATACAGACAGGGACGGGCCCGATGAGGCTGGGGATGGAGGCGAGAGCGGGACCGGGACCGTGGACGAGACGACGAGAGAGAGACGAGAGACGACGGAAGGAAGGTGGAGGCGAGGAGCACAAGAGGATAATACCCGCGAAGCAAGACCTGTACAGTACCAACCAACAATGCAGAGTCCAAACATTTCACAACAGAGCGGACGAGACGGAAGAAAGGGGGGAAAACGGCGCAAGACACCGACGGCGACCCATCGCGCACTCCCGCGCGTCGCAGAGCCAAGGGCAAGAGGGTATCGCGATTCGCGAGGACCGGGCGCGCGCGCCGTCACGCCATCATCATGGGCATCGTATACAGCATCGCGGGCTCGATCGCGTCCTGCAGCTCGCCGGGGGCGTACGTCGGCATCGCGTACTGGTACTGCAGGTACGGGTACTGCAGCGCGGGCTCCGCCGGCGGGTAGCAGTACAGGCCCTGAGCATGATGAGCATGAACCTGAGCGTGAGCATGAGCGTGAGCGTGCTGCGCGTATCTGGGCGGTCGAAGGGAAGAAGCACGTCAGTCTAACCCGTCCGGGACCGCCAGGTGACGGGATAGAAGAAACACTCACCCGACGGCGACGGCGCCCTCGTCGAGCGCGTGGGCGTGCCCGCGCGCGGCCTCTGCGATTGTGGGCGGCATGGGCGGGACCTGGGGGAGGGCGATCTGGGGTGCCGGCTCGACGGCGGCGGGGGCGAGGTTGATGAGCAGGTTCCTCGCATGATGCGTGTGGGGGTGCGGCTGCGGCTGCATGGCCTGCAGATGGAGCCCCTGCAGACCCTGCAGCTGAGCCTGAGCCTGAGCTTCCGCCGGGACGGCGAACGCGCCGAGCCGCTCTTCTGGACTGAGGAACAGCGGCGAGCCGCCGGTGCAGCGGAGGGGGCGAGGCGCGTGGACCGAGGCGGAGGACATCGGTGGTGCGGCGGGAGCAGAGACGGCGGCCGCGAGGGGATGCTGTTCGGGTGCCTCGTGGAAGAGCGGGGACGCGTTCTGAGAATGATACACGTGGGCGTCGTCGGCGATAGGATATGACGACGACTGCTCGTAGTAGTCGTGCATTGGCGCTGGCTCACCGTACGGGTGGGCCGTCGCGTTGTCGTACCCGTACGAGGAAGCCATGCTGTACTGCGAGTCGACCCAGTGCGGGCTGTAGTCGACCGGGGACGAGTTCGAGAGCGAGTCGGCGTCGGTGTCGGGGTAGACGAGCTCGGGTGTGGAAGGTTCCTCGGACTTGGTCGCATAGCGGTATGACTCGCAGTCGGAGGCGGAGTAGGAGGCGTCCGCGGCATCGGAGCACGCGGAGCCTTCGCGCTGGGGGTACGGACGATGGCGGCCAGACGATTGGGTCGAGTGACGCTTGTCCAGCTTGTCCTCTTCGACATACTCGCAGAGGTAGCCGCGCGCGAGGCAGCGGGTACATGTCGGGCGGGTTCCGCTGCACTGTAGCGGTAGGGATGGCGTCAGGACGCGGCAAGTAGCAGCTGCGCGGGTCACGCACCTTTGCCTTACGCTGGCGGCATTTATTGCACGCCTTCTGGGTGCGCCGGTTCTTGAGAGGCGTCGGGGAACGGAGGAAGATGCAGGTGCCATCCGGGCCAGGGAGGGTGCCGGAGCGATAGTGGTAGTATTCGGGGCCCCAGGGGACGTCGTAGGGAATGAGATTCCAGGTGTCTTCGGAGGCGAGGACGACGTCTAGAGGCGAGTGAGGAAAGAGATCTACCGGGGTTGCGGGGGAGGAGTTGGTAGGAGAGGAGCGGCCCGAGCTGATGCCGGAGTCGTGGTAGTAGAGCTGGTCGGTACAGTGCTCGAACATGATGGTGAGCCCTTCGGAGGGCGATTTAGCGTGGGTGGACATGTCGGGGAGTGTCGAGACTCGAGGGAGGGCGAGGGAGGATGGAGAGGCGCGGAAGCAATGGGAGGCGAAGGGAGAATATGTAATACGGAAGGCAAGGGACTCGAGGAGAAGGAGACGGGTTCTTTTAACAAATCAGCCATGGAGGGCATCGGCTCGAGTGAAAGGCAACGTTAATAGAAAAATAGGGCACGAAATAATATTCGCGGGGAGTTGCGCAGACGCCCATGCCAGGTCGTCGGCGCCTGTGAGATCGTCTGGATCTCCTGGCAGGATCGGGGCGAGGAAATTGGAATGTTCTTCACGTTGATGAACAGAACATATCAACTCCCAGAGGTGGCGTCGCGGATATCGAGATCGCCCGCCTTCTGGCGTAGTCTCCTCTAGTCTCCCCTCCTTTGTCTACAGCCCCGCCCGCACACCGAGGCGGCCACCGTGCGCGGCACACCCACCCAAGGGGCATGCGGGCACCCTCGAACGCAAGGGCGGCCCGAACCAGCGGGCTGGGCAGGGATGGCGGAGAGGGGGAACGGAGGCCCGAGAGAACAGGGCGGCCTGGCTACGCCAAACTTCGACGCTCCCGATTCCACAGAAGGCCACAGGCGCCTGGGCAACGCGCGACTGGCGGGCGGGGCGGGGCCCACGGTGGCGGGATCCCGCCTGATCCCGCCAGCTGGAAAAAGAGCCCGCGGCGGGCCCAGGGATTGGACCGAGGCTGCTGCCATCGTCGTCCACTCACGTGTGCCACCAATATACGCCACTCATCCGGCCTCCATCCGATAAGTACTATGCGCTAGGCACGCCTCCCAGAGGATATATTCAGGCTGTGCTGTAGACGTCGTCCGTCGCAAGCGAGGGCCCGATTCCCTGTACTTACGTCTACTCCACAGTCCAGGAACAGCGTGTAAACCCGCTCACACGGCAGGCAAGGATATGTAGAAGTCCGGTAGGTAGGACAGTCGAACTTGAAGGACGAAACAATGTTCCCTCAAAGGTCATCTAACATCGACTTCATGTGGGAAATTGTTTGAGCCCGATGCAGACATATCTCATGTTCAAAGACTGCTCAATAGACTCTGAAGGCGATGAGTTATAAGTAACTAAGGTGTGGACAGTCCATTGAACATGATAAGCTTTGAGCATCAGGATACTCAAATGAGATTTCACCTGTTTGCCCTTCGGACACAGACATGGAATCCGAAGGAAACGACAAATGTTCCATCAATGTCCCTCGACTATCCTACCTAACGGATTTCCGTCCTGTGTCACTAGTAAGTACTCTCTACTCTGATATCATGACGCTTCATGTGGCGCCTTGAAGCCAATTTGATGCGCCTCAGCCAGCGTTCCGCGCCGTTTGTCGTCCGTGGCCAGCGGGGCTAGTTTGCGTCAGCGTCTCCGCATACCCCGACAGCGGCGGTCGAAGGCGCAATGCACATCATGCATGCATGTCTCCGGGAACACGCTCAATTCGGTCGGTCCGGGTATCCAAATGCTACAGAGGGCGTGTTGCGGGTCGTAATCATACTGAAACATGACGTGCGCAGGGCGAACGCGAGCGAATCTCGAAAGCGACGAACTGTGAAGTTTGAACAAAGCAGATCGCGTATAGCATCCGGACTATGTAGCGGCCACGGCGGCTCCGCGCATGGCGTGGCGTCACGTCGCAGGGTCGTGCAGGACCGCGAGCAGGTAGCGTTCGTCTGCGGGGGGGAGGAGACAAAGGAACGCGTCAACGATCCCGCCGTCGCTGCGTGCGCGCGCGCTGGGCGCGTGACGCACCTGGGGAGATCATGATCTCGTGTCGCTTGGTGCGTATCCTCATGAACCGGATATCGTCCTGAGAAGAACGCGGGAACGGGGCACAAACAGGGCGGAAAAGAGAAGAAAACACGACGGTGAGCACGAACACGGTCTCGACTCGTCCGCTCCCGCACCTCCCGCACCACCGCACGCACGCACGCACGCACTGCAGGCGGGGGTCGCCGAGGACGGGGGATCGCAGCTGAGGGTGCGAGGAGAGGAAGGGGGAGAGCGAAGACGCGAGACTCACCCCGTCGTTGTGGCCCCCGCTCACGTCCTCCAGGCCGGTCTGCACGCTCTGCACTATCCGTGCGATCGCGCTCGCGTACTTCTTGCCCTGCTCGCCCTCGAAGACGACGCCAGAGTGCCGGATGATCGTCACCGGCTGGCCCCGCGAGAGGAGCATGTAGCCCAGCACGGACCGGTGCGACGTGAGCAGCGTCAGGGTCTGCTCGAGCTCGGGCGCGGTGACGTGCGCGGCCGTGCTCGTCGTCGTCGTCGCTGTTGCTGCTGCTGCTGTAGTCGTTGTCGCGTGTGCGTCTGCCATCGTGTGCGTCGCCAGCATCGGGGTTGGGCGGCCGTTACGGTCAACGTCGAGGACGATGCCAGTGCCGGAGAGCGCGTGCGTGATCAAACGCGACGCGTCGACCCG
The DNA here is from genome assembly GCA_022606115.1 of Daedaleopsis nitida. Classification (NCBI taxonomy): domain Eukaryota; kingdom Fungi; phylum Basidiomycota; class Agaricomycetes; order Polyporales; family Polyporaceae; genus Daedaleopsis; species Daedaleopsis nitida. The sequence goes on along the minus strand of JABYQM010000007.1, from coordinate 2,845,023 downwards.
TGGGACAGCGGGGCTTACGTGAGACGAGATCGCCCTTTGAGTTCTGCTGATAAGGGTTAGTTTGAACTTTGATAGCCTTTAGACCGTTCTCTTCAAGTTCCTCTCGCCACCGTCACGCCTGGCTAACAGCCAGCACAAAGCAGCTAGTTGCAAATATTCTTTGTGCTCTATGCTCAGGCTCGTCCGGCGCGCATCGCATGCACCGGCACCGTCGACGTAAAACGCTAGCTAGTCGACCAACGAGCGTCGCCCGCTTGCCGGGGTAGCAACCCGTGAGGACGGCGTCCCAAGTCAAGTTCCAACGTAACGTCCGCCTCCTTAAGCTCGCACCGAAGCCGCCTTATCAGGTCCGTCCCCGTCTTTCTTACGGTCTCCCCAGCATCTCGGACTTTGACCGTTATCCTCCGCAACAGCACGCGGCGGCCTTCTAGCTCAGGTTTGCGCTCGAGGGTTCGTTCGCAGAGCTCAAAGGCTGACAGGAATACTTACAGTAGTTACATACGCCCTGCCCTCGGGAATCGGGACAGGGATACTTGCGTGGGACATCCGCCTCCTCCCCGGTCCTGGCTGATGGTGCGCGTGCGCCCGGGGGCAGATACATGCCCGCGAAGGCTAGCACGCTGCACCTCCCCGGCCCTTCACGCGCGTCGCGCGTCGCGAGCCGAAGGGCCCTCGTCACTTGTAGGTGCGTGAGGGCCTTGCTTTGTGCGCGCAGGGACTTCGCACGCTACAGCATCGAGCAATACACCGACGTGGGTGCGCTCTCCACCCCAGTTCTGTGACGTGCTGATGCTAATAGATCTGGCGTACGTACGCAGGATAGCGCGGGCGATCGATACATACACGCTGTATGCGCGTACGGCAGCGTATGTATGTATGCGCGGACGATGCACCTGATATGTCCGAGTGCTGTGTCGTAAATCATGATGCTGTCGCAAGTACTCGCAAGCCAGTGAATACATATTCAAGGACTGCAGTCGCACTTCGCGCTGAAGATATCTTCGGATGTCGGGTCGGCCCGGCGTTCACGTCACTGACGTTCCTTTTGTATGTGCCCAGGTAATGTGTTGCCCTCCTGATTCGCCGTCCGATTGAATCCTAACCGGCCCCCTCATTTCCCAGCTAAGTGGGGATCATGGCATTGGTCGAGAGCCGCGCCAGGGAATAGCGCCAGCGTCCGACCGCACGACTCGAATCGAATTCGCAAGACAGCGGAACCAGTGTGCAAGCGCAGTCACGTCCACGCGGCCAGTGCACTGTACGTGCTCCTGCATCTCTGAGCTTGTGCTGTGGAGCCCGGACTGTCCGCCCACAGGTCCAGGAGCGGCTGAGATCCATGCCATGGACGGCAGTCTAAGGACGGTTGCCTTGGTCTAAGTAGCATGACTGCCACCACTTGTGGACCACCCCTTTGACGTCGACGGCGGGGTCTGCTCGCGCCACCTCTTCCGCATGCAAACGGCCCTGTACTGGAACTGCGGCCGGTACTCCGAGTCGTACTCAGCACTCAGTACTTAGTGCGAGTGGGTTGAGTTCTCGGAGAGGCGGCCGAGGAGATCGCGAGCCCGCCACCGAGCCATTCATACTAAAGTATAGGTTGCTGGTTGCATCGCGCTACTGAGTGCGGCAGCGGGTGGTCCGTACGGCACACGGCACAACAGTGCTCAGTGCTCAGTACCCAGTACGGTGCGTCAGTACAAATGAGTTACAGTACTCACCACTCACCAGTAGACTATGCAGGTCGGCCGCCGCCGTCGCCCGGTGCTCTCTGTGGAAGGCGACCATGGAATCGAAGACGTCCCCGACTGCTTCCTCCTCCGAGTCGTCGACGGAGTCGGTCGGCGATCGGGCAGCCTTGGCGGTGAGTCGCCGTTCTAGACGATCTCGGAGCTACAGATGCTGACTCTAGAATATTTCCAAGTACTCAAGTATGGGGCTATGTATCATAATATGCGGCCCCAAGCACCACCCCATCGCGTGCCACTCGGTGCCTATACTTATATCCACCCCCGAGCCTGCTTTGTCGACTGTCATTCGTCGTACTTGATACTTGCTGCCAGTCAACGCACCGTAGCGTGCCCGGCGCGTCTATCCCAGTCCGGATGCAGAAGATTTGAGTGCTACTCCGCTCAACTACATGGTACATACCACGCCGCACGGCGTGTCACGCGTCAACGCGTCACGTCCGAGTAGACACGAGCACAGATTGAGACAGGTCTCCATAGAAAGCACAGCGATTAGGAGTGTACATACACATGTACGTATATACAGTACGTGACGAGCAATAAGATAGCTTAGCCTCAGCAGCACAACAGCGACAGCAGCAACAGCAGCGAGGGTCACGGCGCACGTCGCGCCCGCCGCCCAGTGCCCAGTGCCCCGCACATTACAGTAGACACTGCCCACGGCCGCCGCGTTCCCGAATGCCCGAATAGCTGCTTCGCGGCGGACATGCAGCTTGGATGGCATGATCGGGGGCCGTTCCTCATCTATGAGACATGAACTTGCTCCTAGTGCATTCCCCATCAACAGATCATCACCGTTCGCGGGTTCGCATGTTGCAGTGGGGAAGCAATCTGGTACGTACTCGTATGTAATATTACAGGAGCGTCATTGATCAATTCCCCATCTCGATTGACACTCACACTCACACTAGCAATTTGACACTCGCAGACATCCCACCGCGCTTGGACCTGATCGACTCGTTCGCACCAACGACTCGTCATTGGTCAACACTTCAGTGTTCCGGCATCGCGATATCACGTTCGAACGTTGACGTTGAAAATGAAAGGATCCACAATAGCCTCCGCCTTCCATACCCACGCCGATGCCAAGAGTAGAATCGCTGGCAGTCCTCACAGCAGCTCGCCGACAGGCTCGAGTCCGCTGAACCCGTGCTCGGGACCTGCATACACGAGCCGTCCGCGGAGATACGTCTTCTCGACCTTGCCGCGCAGCGTGAGGCCCTCGTACGGCGTGAGCTTGTTCTTGAAGTTCAGCGACTCCTTCGTCACCTGCGCGCACGCACACGACCGTCAGTACCGCCGCCGACTCCCGAGGCGAACCAACGTTCTGCACGCTCACCGTGATCTGCGCGTCGGGGTCCCAGACGACGAGGTCCGCGTCGAGCCCGACCTTGAGCGCGCCCTTCCTGTCCTCGAGCCCCGCGTGCCGCGCCGTCCTGACGGACAGCCAGTCGACGAGCCGCTCGACGGGGAACCCGCGCTGGCGGGCCTCGGTCCAGAGGAGGCTGAGGCCGAGGCCGAGGGTGCTGATGCCGCCCCACGCGCGCATGAGGTCGCGCTCGTCGAGGAGCTTGAGCGCGGCGACGCACGGGCTGTGGTCGCTCACGACGCAGTCGAGCGTGCCGTCGGCGAGCGCGGCCCAGAGCGCGGCGCGGTTGCCCTCGCCGCGGATCGGCGGGCAGCACTTGAACTCGGGGCGGCCGTGCGGGATGCGCGGCGCGGCGAGCGCGAGGTAGTGGAAGCACGTCTCCGCGGTGAGCGGGCGGCCCGCGGCCTTGGCGGCGCGCACGAGCGGGAGCGCGGAGGACGCGGAGAGGTGGACGATGTGCAGCCGGAGGGACGGGTATGCGCCGTGCAGGGCGGTGATGAGCGCGATCGCGTCGACCTCGAGCTGCTCGGGGCGGGAGGCGAGGAAGGTCGAGTAGAGCGTGGGGTCCGCCGGAGCCGCGTCGGGGCCTGCGGGGGCGGGGGCGGGGGTGTCGAGCTCGGCATGGAAGGCGAGGACGGTGGACGTGTCCTGCCGTACGTGCATCTGTCATGAGTGCGCAGATCATGGATGGGGGATTGACACATGCCTTGAGCTCTTCCATTGCCAGTCTGACCTCCTCTTCGTTCACGCATGGAAACTCCTACAAAGGGCATGAGCGTTTGTCCGGGTTCCCTGCAGCGTACTCACGTCGACACCGCTCTCGATCAGGAAGCACTTGAAGCCCCGAACGCCCGCAGCTACCAACGGCTTCAGGTGCGCCTGCAGGTTATGTAGTCAGTGTGATTGGCGACGTCCTGACATGCTAGGTGTATCGCGCGAGAGAAATACGCAAGATCACTCTCTGCCTCCACGCATAGATGGGACGAATACCTCCGGCATCCCGCTGTAGGACCATGCCTATGTGACAGAGTGAGAACGGGATGAATGCACACAGCACACGATCTGTCGCGCGGGAACTCTCTCTGTTGCTCAGAGAACGAAGGATAGTGTCAGTTTCTCTCGAGTTCGAGCTTTGTGGGATACGCCTCCAAACTAGCGATCAGCCTATGTTAGCATAGGAGAAGGGCGGATCAGGTCGTGGGGGGTGTGTGGTACGATAACAGTGCGGCGATGCCAATCATTCGCCCGCTTCAGCAAGACAACCTCTTGTGTCGCATCTGAGGGTTACACAATACGGCAACTCGAATCTCTGTCTGCTCAGCCCGGAGCAAGAAGGAGGTCCAAGGAGGTCTTCCACTTGGTGTCTTGACTCGCGACACCTGCTTCACGCCCGTCCTTTTCCCGCTACAAACAGAGAGAATTGTGTAGGCGCGAACGAGATGAATCTTCGCACCTGCACGATCCTCCACATGCCTATCGCGGGCTGATGACGCGCTCCTGAGCGCGAGGGATCAGGACAGACCTGGCGCACGGATGGTCGTGAAGCAGATCTGGATTCCTCAGTGTAGTCGCGGAAGGTCATAAAGAGGAGATCGCCAGCGGATCGCCACGCGTGCCCCTCCATCTCCCTGTCAACGCACAGTCTCAAGTGCTCAACCGAAGCAGAGAGGCCGGTGACGGCAGATTATGAGAGTGCCCTGCGAAGGTGGTTCTTGTATCCGAAGTGTTATCCATCTATATCGTCTCCGGTCTCTGCCTCGACCCTGTAGGATCGAGACAGAGACGGTGGCGAATGGCTATCTCCGGTTAGTGACAGAGAACGAGATGGTAGGACGTACTTGGTTTCCGGGGATGACGCCGCCCCAGAAGGCTAGGTCGGCCCAGCACTGCCCGCGGGCTGCGTTCCGCTTGCGCTCGAGGTTGGCGACGGTGGTCGTCGGCGGAATGGAGTTCAGAGGCATGTCGACGAGGGTGGTGACCCCACCCGACGCCGCAGCACGCGTGCCGGACGAGAACCCCTCCCAGTCTGTCCGACCGGGCTCGTTGAGATGGACGTGCGCACTGGGAGGATGTGTTAGGAGCACCCGGTCTTTGTGACGATCAGAGCTTACTTGCTCGACTATGCCTGGAAGGATGTACTTGTCGCCCGCATCGATCCAGTCGGCATCGGGCACGTCTGGGAAGTCTATGCGGGAGGGGAGTGCGTCGAGGATGTCGAGGATCTTGCCCGTGGCCGTGTCGGCGATGACAGTCGCAGGGCGCGGAGGACGTGTGCCATCGCGCACGACGTTGCGGCTCGTGAATACGCGCCTGCTCGACATAGTACTGCATGCATAGTATGAATTAACTGTATGAATAAGACATACCGATACGTATGACTTACCCCGCTAGGATGGCAGTGAGTTGCAGGAGTGTTATCAAGATTCGGACGCGCCACCGGGAGCATTCACTTGCTGCTTACGGCAGTGCCAGACGTCACCGTCGTGCAATAGCATGCAGGCAGTACTGCCGCTACGGTGTAGTCCCTGGTCAAGGATCCATTGAAGCCGTAACTAAGAAGCCAGAGAAGCAGAAGATGGGACATTATCGATGAATTCCCAGCAAGCCCGAGCTCGAGGCTGCGTACAAGACGAGAGTCGTCATTTCCCGTTATGTCCGTAAAAGGTCCGAGAGCACAGCATTGAGGTCCGAAGACCATCTCGACACGGATCACGATGGTGCACTCGCTGGCTGCGACGGCATGCGAACTCGCATTCAACCACCGACGGCCACACAACCTCCCCCGTCTTGCGGACGACGCCCGTTGCGCACAGGATGTCATACATAAACGCAACCGCAAGACATGGGAAAATGATGCGGCTTGGTACGGCGGCGCTCCTCATGGCACTGCTCACTGGGGGGCCCGAGGCCCCGAGAAGGCGAGCAGATCAAACGACCGGGAACCAGCCCTGGCCGTCCGCGCTGGCGTGGGGCTGCGTGGGGGGTACTCGAGCTAATGTTCCTCCCCTCGCCATCTCTCCTCACACACCCACGACCACGACCGTCCGCCTGTCCTTCTCGTTGCCATCGCTCGGGCCCATTCCAAGCCCTCCGTCAGACCCAAGCACGCCACTCAGATCATCACACACGTCCACGACCGCCCTCATATCGCCGGCTGCGAGCACAGCTCCTTAGACTCTTAGACCATCCCCTTAGCTTGCCTCACTATCCCTCTCGCATCTACCTCGCTCGGAACCCTATCACGACGACGACGAGAACGACGACCACAAGCAAGGCGAACGGAGCCCGAGACGAGACATGTCCAAGCTTCCCACCACCCCAACACCAATCCCTACGATAGACCTTCCAGCTGCGTATGACGGCCCCCCGTGTGTGTACGCGTGCAGCCAGTGCGGCGCGCTCGTCGCGCACTCGTCTCGGATAGTCTCCACGGTGAGTCTCAATCCGCTCCATCTCCTCCTTGTCTTCCGCGCGCCGGGTCCGGCCCGTGCCCGTGCGACGGTGCCTCCGCGAGAAATGCACGCAACATGGACTGTGGGATGCGGGACGCCGGCTGCGCGATGTGGGACGGACGTTGACTCCCCGCTGGGCTCTCTGCAGGCTTTCCGCGGCCACTCCGGCAAGGCTGCCCTGTTCAACGACATGTGCGTGTACCGTCTCCTCTGGTCCGTGTGCAAGGCCACAGTGCTCACCACCGTCGTCGCCCCCCTCGTGCCCACGCCCACGTCCCACTCTCGGTGCCGAACGCACGCGCATCATTGAACAACAACATCATCCCGTCACACCCCCTCGCTCACATCACATCACAAACCACAAACCACAACCTGCACATACATCTCCTCCCCCCCCTCCCTCTCGCTCCCCGCCCTCCAGCCGGAACGTCACGCTCGACCCGCCCTCGATCCTGCTCATGGACTCGGGCGCGTACACGATCGCCGAGTTCATCTGCACCGCCTGCGACGCCTACCTCGGCTGGCAGTTCGTCCGCGCGCACGACGGCCCCGAGCGCTGGAAGGAGGGCCTCTACATCCTCGAGCTCGACTTCGTCGTCTCCCAGCCCCTTCCCCGCTCTCCTCCCCTTCCCCGCTCGCGCCCGATATACTCCAACGCGAACGCGCGCCCGTACGGCGCGCATCGAGATAACGACTACGACCACCACGACCACCACGGAGACGACGACGGCGAGCTCGCTATCCCGCCCGATCTCGCTCTGGCCGCGCAGAGCCCGCTCGTGCAGATGCAGATGCAGATCGCGGGCACGGGCGCGGACGCGGACGCGGTGCACAAGCGCGCAATGTCCGCGGACGCGGACGCGGGCCCGCCGCCCAAGGGCGCGCGGCAGGGCCACCGGAGCCTGCAGCCGCAGCCGCCGACGGCGCAGGGGCGGGGGTATGCAGGCGCTCCGCGGAGGGTCGGGCTGCGGGACGGGGAGGAGTATCAGGGCGGGCCGTTCTGGAAGCCGCGGTGACTCTGAGCGATGCGGCTAGGTGCGGCCCGCTCGTCGTCGGAGCCTCTGACGGGCCCCGCACGCGCACGCGCATGGCGGTGTGGGTGTGGGTGTGGGGAGCGAGGGGGACAACTCCGAGGTCGGAGGATGCGGCGCTGTGAATCCGGTCGTTGGTAACGCGCGCAAGCTCTAGCTCAGACTTGCGAGCGGCGGGTGGTTCGTACCCGGTTGGTACTTCCACACCTCACTGCGAATGACGGCTGAGACTAGCTGCTCGTGTTCGTGTCGAGTGAGGACTGTGCTTGTTTCTGCTATGATGAGACCCTACAAATCGACATCGGATACTACATAGAGTACAACATAATAGCATGCGCGGTATAAGATATGGTGATAGATCGGCTCGACCCGGCTCGCTGCGCTGTCCCCGCTCCCCACACGCACACGCGACGAAAAATCAAAGACTCAAGAAAAAACAAGGCCAGGCTCCGAGCATTCGAGAAGCAGCGGCAAGTCCGACACATACGGCTGGGAGACCTCAGAGGATGTTATCGACCTCGTCCTCTTCCTCGTCCTCGGACGAGTCCATGATGCTGTCCTTGGTCACGTTCCCCGGCCCGCCGTCGTCCAGCATGTCGTCGATGTCCTCGTCGACCTCGGCCTCCTCCTCCACCTTCTTGCGCCCCCTGGGCGCGGGCTTTGCCTTCGTCTTTGTCTTTGTCTTCGGCACTGATGGGGCCCTCGTACTCCTCGACACCGCCCTCGGCGGAGCTCCCCTGCAGATAACGCCGTGTGCGTCAGTATCAAAAGAAACCAGTAATGCAGCCGTACGCATGACGAGATCCGAGATGCGCACGAAGATAGAGCGGCACGCGAGACATGTGAAGGGCAGGGAAGCCGGCGCACGAGGCTACTTACCGTCTCGCGGTTTGACGGGGTCTTGCGACCGGCGTAGCTTCGTTGTCCTCTTCCTCGTCGTCCTCGTCCCCACCATCGCCATCAGGCCCGTCCTCGTCCTCGTCCTCGTCCTCGTCATCCGAGCTGATCTCGACCGGCTGGAACGCTTTGGTCATCGCCTTCTTCGACCGCTCCGCCCTATCATACCGACCACAGCCGAGCCCAAAGTCAGCATCACAACGGTTATTCCGGACGTACAAACATGAACGTGGGTGGGGATCAGAACGGGGGCACTCACGCATTTCGCTTCGGCATCGCCCGCGTCGGGACGGGCGTCGCGGAGGGGGAGCCCTCAGTGACAGTACGGACATCGTCATCAGACTCGTCGTCCGACTGCGAGAGACGTCGGCGCCTGAGCAGTGCCGATAGCGAGATTCGTGAGTACGTATTCAGCGGATCATGATGGTGCGGACGCACTTGGCTTTACCCTTGCCTCTGGGCGACGGGGGTGCGCTGTGGTCGCCAGAAGTGGCTGCACTCGTCGTCGTTGCGGTAGAAACGCTCATGGAACGCCTGCGGGAAGGAATCGACATCAGAATGCACGTAGCAGGACACCCTGAGGCGGATAGAACGGGGGGAACGAGCGTACCGCTTCCTGCCCTTCTTGGGGGCTATCTCGTCCTCGTCGTCTTCGAGGGGAATGATGTCGTCGAGGAACTCGAACAGGTCCTTGAGCTCCTCGAGCTTGCGGAACTCATCCTCGCTGAAGTTCTCCAGCTGCCTCTCGTACTTCTTTGTGAGCGCGGCCTCGAACTTGCTCAGCGCGTTCTTGGCAGAAGTGTCCCGTGGAGGGCGGCGCTGCAAGCGGCCGGTCAACGAGGCACCGGAGAAAGCGACATGTATTGAAGTACGTACAGAGCGCAGGTTCATGACGAGCAGCTTGAGGATGCGGACTTTGTCGTCGTCCACCTCGTCGGGGAGTTGCAACTTGCCTAGCATCTGGCACAACGCCTTCCTGTCTTCCTCTACTGGGGGGTCAGAAGTGACCAACCTATCCATGAGGTATAGATGCACTCACTCTCGTAGTCTGCACTGAACAGCGCTCTGACAACGTCCGTTGCAAGGTCCATGTGGATCGGGTCCTTCTCGGCATCCTGCCGGAGATCCTTGACTGCCTGCCTGTTGGACACCACATGTCAGAATCCGCTATCGGGTGGAGTGGCATGAAACACCCACTTGGCTCGGATGGGGTCCGTCCAGTCGACGAACATGAGCGCAACCTGCGCGGGCGTCACCATCTCGTCCTCGCCGTCCCATTCATGGTACGCCTTTGTGAGCTGCTCGAACAACGGGACGAAGATCTAATCCGGCAATGCGGTCAGCCAGTCCACCCTTCCCTTCCACACTCGCATACCGCGCTAAAGTCACGCACCTTGCGCATCCTGTTCTGGTTCGCCTGCGATGAGTACGAGTACACGGGGAGGAAGTATGACAGGCACTGCCGCAGCTGCTGGTTCGCCGCTGTGTCGGGCGAGATGTACACGAGCACGAGCGTCTGCAGCACGCGCTCGTCCGTGACCATGCCAGAGAGCATGAGCTTCGAGATCCCGACGGAGAGTAGCGCCTGCACGGACTCGCTCTCCTCCGACTCGAGCAGTTGGAGCAGGAATTCGATGATCTTCTCGCCGTTCGGGGTCTCGGGCCCGAGGAACGCGCCCTCGTGCACCATCAGGATGTCGATGATGATCTGCAGGACGCGCACTTTGAGCACCTCGGGCGCGGTCGAGACCTGGCTCAAAAACAGCTGGAAGGAGCTCAGAGCCATTCGCTGCAGTGATGTTAGTCAGTTGATGGCGAAATGCGCGGACTAAGTACGTACTCGGGCGATGAGACAGCACAGGCCCAAGCTAATCAGGCCCTTCTCCCGGAGAGCCATCTCCCGTCGCTTGACCGCAGGGATGATGAGCTCGCCCAAGATACCTTCCAACGTCACGTTGTCCTCGAACGTCTGCCACGGGCGTGAGTAGCTGATACAAGTGGTCGTTGAGAGAGCCTTACCCCGTTGACACGCTCCAGCATCCCGATGCACAGAATAAGACACCTCAAGTCGATGGCATCCGCCCTCGCCTTCTCTTCGGGAGACATCTCCGAGACGGGCTTGGGCAGCTGCGGCACACGCGGATTTTTCCTGGGGCTGCCGAGCTCCGTCATGCTCTCGTCCGGATCGACACTCGCGTCCGCTTTCCCGTCGCCCTCCTCCTCGGCAGGGTCTCGCAGCTCATGCACGACCTCGACGACCACCCGGATCAGGTCCCGCTCGTCGGAGAACACACGGAGGACGTCCAGCGCACGCTCGATCAGTGGCTCAGGGAGCACGTCCTGCGCGATCATGCCCCGCACGAGCTGGAACATCTTCCGCCGCCCGATCTCGTCCGCGTAGTCCTCGTGCACGGCGAGCTTCAGCAGCTCCCCGATCGTCATCTCCATGTCAAGTCGGATCTCCTCGCGCCGCGCCCGCTCCTCCTCGTCCTCCTCGAACTCGGGGTCTTGCAGGAGCGCTTCGTCCTCGTGGATCTGCTTCACGAGCGCGTTGTAGGCGTCCTGAATCCGGAACGCCATCGCCGTCGTCACCGGCAGCGTCGCGTCGACCTTGCCGCGATGCTGCTTCTCGTTCGCCATGCACTTGTCGATGAACACCCGCACGAGGAACGTCCGCTCCGGTGTCAGCGCCGTCCAGTAGTCCTCTTTCGGGGGTGAGGTCGTTTCCTGGGATACAGGAGGCGGAGAAGACGACATACCTGGAAATTCAATGTGCTCGAAGATATCGATTCGGTTCTCGAAAACGCTGCGGAGCGCGTCCTGCGCGACGGTGCCCTCCGACAGATCGAACAGCTGGATGAAAGCGACGAGGTCTTCGATTGTTTCCTCGCCAAGCTCCTTCTTCAGCCCCTCGCCCTCTTCTTTCTTGGGGGTATCCGAGCGCACGACGTCGACCCATATGCCGAACAGTTTCCTTGCGGCTGCCCGCACCGCCTCTTCTCGGTCACCCAGTCCATTCCGTACAATCATTTCACGCTGTGCAATCGAAAGAGCGCGTGGGTGGGTGAACCCGACGTGGCCGTCCTCGGAGGGCGTACAGTATTGCTCGAGGACGTAGGTGTACACGAGCTTGCGGATTCCCGGATCGACATCGCGCGAGCGTTCGAGCAACGCTGGGAGCGTCTGACGACCAAGAGGGAGGTTCTGGAGGACAGCGCGTCGCACATCTCTGCAAAGGAGAACCAGATCAGTAACTTGGGCATGTTGCAATTCCTTAGTTGATGATGAACGACGTCCCACTTCTACGGGTGACCGGAGTAGCTGAACCTAGATCGCCTGAGATTTGTATGGGAGTGCGGATGCGCACGATGTGGACGGCTCTAGGCGTATGCTCAAGCGTACTGCAACATTCGTGCCGGGTGCGAGAGCGAACAAGGCATACGGAGGTGAGGCAAGCTCTGGAGAGGGGGCTGTACGTGGATCACACAGAACCCAAGACCTAGAAGGCTCGCAGTACGCACATGTAAGGACGGGGTACTCACGGAGATGTGTCGTAAGCCATGGCTTCGAGGACTGCGTCAAACATCGTGGGCTCGTCCTCGTCGAGCTCGCTGGGGTCTTCGGCATTTGATAGTTTGGATAGCGAGATGGCGGCCTGCGCCCGTATGGTAGGTTCCTTGTCCCGTAGCCGTTCCATGAGAGTGGCGCGGAGGTGTTTGAAGAGGTCCTCGCTGGATGGAGTCAGATGGAATGAGGACGGTGCATAGACATGTCGACGTACTCCAATGATCCAAGGTGGGTGATCATTTCCGCGATACATTGACATACCCTGAATCTTACCACCTTGTCCTTTGCGACGCAACCGTCGAGGAGGAAGCGGAGGAGATGGGAGAGGAAACGTTCGGAGGGCGTGTCGTCGTCCTCTGCTATCCCTTCCTGCTTCCTCTCCTCAACATCTAGGGAGCAGTCACGTCGTGTGCAGAGGACGAATGAAACAAAACGTACTCTTCTCGGTAAGAAACTTGGCGTATCCGGCGATGAACCTGATGCTCCTGTCGGCCACCGAAGTGCCCTTCTTGAGAGGAAGCACACGGAGGAGCATTTCGTCAAACGTCGTCTCAAACGCCTTCTCTCCGATTCCCTTGAAGCCCTCGCCATTCTTTAGGGGCTGCTTGATGGCGGCGGCATCAGATTGTAGTTTGTAGAGAGCGATGAAGTTCTTCTGGTGGTTGGCCACGGTATTCTGAGTCTGATCAAAGATTTTGGGCAAAGCAGACTTGAGAGACTCAAGATCGAACGGCGCGGGTGTCCGCGCAGGCATAGTAACCTGGTCTAGTGTGTATGTGAGGAGAGAGGTTGAACATGCGCGAGCTCGCGTGGACGAACATCGCGACGCGTAGCGTGACGTGACGCGTCAGTCACGTGCACGCGTAACGCGACCGTCGGGCGTCTCAGGCTCCCAGGCCTTGAGGGATCCTTGAGACTGGATCCAAGAGGGATCGCACCTCCGAACCTCCATCTTGATCTCCCATCTGGTCTGACCCATTCAGCACACATGTCAACGTTGACCCTGCTCAAAGGGCCCCTTCTCGTATGTCATGCCATAGGCACATACCGTGGCATGAGCCCTCCCACACGAACTCCTCCCTCTGAGGACAGACAGCGCGCCGACTCCAACACTCCCGACTATCTCAACAAAGTGACTAGCATCCAACGGGTGGCATTTACTATCACAAAGGTTAGCGCGGGTATCCCGTTCACTCGTACTAGCATCCGTACACTCACGCATCGGATAGATCATCTTCTGCACGATAGCCGTGACTGAAGCAACGACCCTCGTCGTACACCAGATGCCCCAGACCTGGCTCATTCCTCGCGCCTTTACGTCGCTCACCCACCTCTCAGCTCCTCCGACGAGCGGAGATGGTTCGTCGTACCCTCTCCGTCTCACAGTTGCCTCCTCACTAGGCTGTCTCCTCGGCTTCGCAGGCGGGTTCATCCGCGTCTGGTGCCACAACACCCTGGGCCGCTTGTTTACGTGGGAGCTCGCCTTGCGCGGCGAGCACAAGCTCATCACGCGAGGGCCGTACAGCATCGTCCGCCACCCGAGCTATACCGGGTTTATATTCCTCACCGTCGGGAACCTCCTGCTCCTCTACAGTCCCGGGTCGTTCTTCCGCGAGACGGGGTTGAGCGCCACTGTACCGGGGAAGATAGTTGCGGCGTTTTCAACTGCGTTCACGGGCTGGGTGTGCGGAGGATTACTTTACAGGACGCACACAGAAGATCTGATGATGAAGAAGGAGTTTGGGGCACAATGGGAGGAGTGGGCCCAGAAGACGCCGTACCGTCTCATTCCTTACGTGTATTGAGGTGAAGCATCGTTGTCTTGATATTCTCTATATGACTGTTGACAATACCGCGATGCGGTCGGGTAGACGACAGCACTCTGTGTACTAACCTAGGCATGTCAGCAGCAGTTCAGCAATGATCAACTAACAGCGGTGGCTGAGGCTACGCAGCGAATACGTCATCACAAACTTCAGGCGTTCAGTAAGATTGATTGCTTTTGGTATATTAAGCGCCTATAGGTAGCTTCCCCACTGTGACTGACCTTCGAGTTCACCTTTCCTAGCTAGGCCTCCCTTGACATTTCATCCTTCTCGCATCTGACATCACTGATGCTATGACACACACCGTTTGAAAGGTCATTGTTAGGGGGAAGTGGCTACTATCTCTTCCGTGCTACGACCCGCGCTTTGGCTGAACATCGCTCATATATTTGCATGCATATATAAGGCAAGTGCGGAGCTGTAGTCAAGTCTAGAACTAATGTCAAGTCGGATGTCATCTCTGCGCAGCCTGGTTGAGGTGAGCCTCGAACGTCGACACGTCGAACCACCGGATGCAGGCGGACGCAGCGAAGAGCCTTGACACGATCACCGCATGCTGCTCGAATGCAGCTACTCTGGAAACCTATTCCGAGACGTGCTATCCTACTCCGACAACATGCCGCACTCGGATGAGCAAGAGTCAGTTGCGATCGTAACAAGCGTATCCTTAAGTGAGCTAACACAGCTCGGCTTGACCTTCAGATCCGCAGGTACGATTCCGAATCCGGCTCTAATTGTCGGATGTGGATGTCTCCGAGGCTCCTGTTGACCCCGTTCGATCTGGAAATCCCGAACTCTGTTGGCCTCACTGGAGGGACGAAGGGGTATATAAGGCCTTGCGCTCATCAGACTCTCCTCACTCATCTCAGCTGCACACTTCGTACTCTTCTGCCCCATTGCACACCTCTCCTCACTCGACATGATCGCACCCAAGTTCATCATACTCGCCACGCTTGTCAGCGCGGCATGCGTTGGTATCAACGCCCGCCCTGTGAACGTCGACGCTGGAAATGTTGACAGTAAGTTCACCCTTCGATTATATTCACTTATACGAGTTTATTGACGAATGGACTCAGCGGTCAGGCACCGTCCATACCCATCGAGCCCATCCTACCCTTCGAACCCTCATTATCCTACCTACTCGGCCTACCCGCGAGACGAAGTCGAAGCTACTGTTACGACTCAGACAGTATCGACGTCTGTGCCGAGCACCGTCCCGCAAATGCCGTCGCTCGCCACGATGATGACTCCGCCCGCGGCTTCCCTTTCGGTACCGACCACGGGAAGACTATCGACGACCTCCCCAATGGTCACGACTACAAACATCCCGTCGGACTCCGCGATTCCTACCGCAGGCGTCTCATCAGCTTCCCCACCGGCGGCAACCGCATACATACCTTCGGGACCTATCCGTCTCGCTTCCGAGTCGTTCCCTGCGGTCAGTGACACGACGAGCAGCGCCTTTGCTTCAGACACATCCATGCCCGCCATTCCTACCGGTCTAAAGGCGACTACTGTGTCCGCTCCGAGTCAGCATGTGCCCTCGACTACGGCTCTCCAGTCAACTTCCTCTGTTGACGTTGATGTCCCAACGCCGTCTACCCCTACACCCACCTACCGCATCCTCCCCACCAACTGGCACCCCCAGGGCGCGCCCGTTGTAACCACCCAAGTCCCATCCCACCTCGGCGCCGGTACCGAGCTCTCGCCCACGAGCACTTCCGACGAACCTCAGCCGACCTCGGACGAGCCCCAACCCACCGATGATGCTCCTCCCGACTGGGACTCGGACGCGGGTAGTGATCCCTACGAGGATGGTGGCTGGACCCCTGACTCGGACCCCGAGGATCCCGAGGACTCGCCTTCGGAGGACGATCAGAACAGTGGCAGCGGTGACCTTCCAGAGGTCGACGTTGGCAATCCGAGCGGTCTACAGCAGTGACCATACTGTGAACCTTCGTCTCGGTCTGTCGACACCGGTGGTCGAAACTGTACACATGTCATAGTAATTGCCCCAACATAGAGTTCTTGTAATCTCATTCCTCATCTCCATTGCTGCCTGCCAATGACGCATCTCGGATGATATGTTGACGTCGTCACGCTGCTTAGCGATGAACGTGCACTACTTAGTACTCGCTCTTACTCTAACGCAGCTTTCCTAACGCTAGATGCCCGACCGGTCCGGTCCGGTCCGGTCATCCGTCTGAGTTGCTCCGGCGTCTCCGTCCTCGGACTCTTTCCAACGTTCCCTTCATTAGTGCATACACCGACGTTACGACTCCCAGCTTCGTATGGCATGAGAAGGCTTCTTGTCTGCACTCCTCTCTCAGCGCTGTCTGTGTATGTGATTCGATGCAAACCCATCCTTGGATGTTCACCTGTTCGTCGACGTTCTGGCGTCAAGAGTCAATACTACTACTAGTCAACGTCCTACTGCTCGAGATGAAGATGTTTGCCAGCAAGCATAAAAGGGTATTGATGTCTGGAGACTAGCTGCGGTCGACCTTGACATCTCCGGTGCGTTCTATTTGCGACCTCGAACCCGCTGCGCCTCTTCCTTAGCTACAATGATAAGGTGCTCGACTTGCCTCTCCATTGGATCGCATGTGCTTACGCATTGCCGCGATGCATGCTTCTTGTACGAGATGAGAAGGTTCGAAGGGGATCTTGTACCTTCTCGAGGAAGACTAACATCACCCTGCCGTTCATTGCAGAAATCGAGTATCCTCCGCGAACCACTGAGGGATCCAGTGTACGGCGTGGCAGTCGAGTGATTTGAGCAGTGAGACGCGCAAGCGTCACGATCCACATGCATCCGTCTGTGCGGGTCTCATGTCTCTCACACGGTTACAGCAGAAGTGAGTGCTTCTCCGACTGTTGAGAGCGGTTCGCTCACGAACACCCTTTCTAGCCATCTGGTGGCTTGCTTATAAATACGCACTGTATAAGGAGCTACGCCCACGGTGCGTTTCGGTACCATTCAGTCTTCAGAACCAACGGCACACAGCCGCTGTCAAGCGGCCTCCCGTCGGCGCAACGACCGTTCTCTGCAGGCTATGTCGTGGGTCCTTGTTGCTTGTCCCTGAGTCATAAGTATACTGACAATATATTCTCTCTAATGGCCTCAGTTTCTGTGCAGCTCTCCTCCATCCGTTCTTCCCGTCTACGCCATGTCCACCCTGACATTGCTCAAAGGCCCGCTTCTCGTATGTCATGCCATAGGCACGTACCGTGGCATGAGTCCTCCCACCCGAACTCCTCTCTCCAAGGAAAGGCAGCGCGCCGCTATACCCGACTTCCTCGCCAGTGCATCTAGCGTCCAGCGGGTAGCGTTCGCGACAGCGAAGGTTAGTTAGTGCGATTCCTCACTCACTTGCACTGGCATTCGTATCGTCTCTGACCGTACGGATCGGCTAGATCATCTTCTGCGCGGTCGCCCTTTCTGAAGCGACGACTCTCGTCGTGCATCAGATGCCGCAGACTTGGCCCGTGCCCCGCCTGCTGGCATCGCTCCTCCCCTTCTCGCCTCCAAACGGAGACGGTTCGTCGTACCCTCTGCGCCTCACCGCTGTCTCCTCGATAGGCTGCGGCCTCGGTATCGTGGGCGGCTTCATTCGCGTCTGGTGCCATCGCACGCTCGGCCGGTTCTTCACGTGGGAAGTCGCCGTGCGAGACGACCACAAGCTCATCACCGCGGGGCCCTACAGCATCGTCCGCCACCCGAGCTACACTGGATGGATCTCCATCACTGTTGGGAACCTCCTACTGCTCTACGGCCGGGGTTCGTTCTTCCGCGAGGCGGGGCTATGGGAGACCCTAGCGGGGAAGGCGGTAGCGGTATTCGCGACGGTGTGCACGGGCTGGGTGTGTGCGGGGATGCTGTACAGGACTCACACGGAGGACTTGATGATGAAGAAAGAGTTCGGGACGGAGTGGGAGGAGTGGGCGAAGAGCACTCGGTATCGTCTCATTCCATACGTCTATTGACATCGTGCTCAGCTAAAACTCTCATTTCTACTCTACCCAAATGCGGCTTGCTGAATATGGCGTACGGCCGTGGCTATCGTTCTACTGGACGAAAATCGCGGGATGCTCAGAGTTTCAATAAACTGCGCTGAACCCCCATCCTGTCATGATACTGGGTATCAGCAAGATGCACTCCGAAGATGTCCCGCCCTCACAATTGCAAGACTGTCATATGTTTTACTCGCTGCTGTAGGCTCATAGAAGCCGTGTCCGGTAAGTGTCCTCCCCTCTTGCGTGGTGGCTGTGCTCCCGGCCGTTAGAGTGGCGGCGCCTCTTAATCACTCTCTCCTCTCACCACGAACTCCATCAATACTCGTACGTCAAGATGACTTGTTCTAAGATAATTTCCTCTGTTGCTGTGTTTGCTACTCCTTCTGGACGACTCGCAGCACTACGCCCACTGCGCCGCTGGCACTCGGATACTATCGATATTCAGCAGACCGTCCAGAGATTGATCATGATTTTCCATACGGATTGAATATGGCACAGTGCTCGAAGCATCGCTAACAAACTTTATCCCAGACTGATGTCCGATCCCAGAGTGGCGATAAGTCCCACAGTCACGTTCGAGAGAGTTCAAAAGTATATTAGCCCAGCACAGTTGCGGGGAAGACAGCAGCAGCAGCATCAGATTCATCAGTCTACCACGACCGTCGACATGGTCCTCCTCGTGACGACGATACTGACAACTCCGCTACTAAAGATACCCCTTCTCATCTCACATGCCACCGGTATCTACTGTGGATTGACGCCACCCAGGGCCGTCCCTCCAAAGACGGAGCTCGTGCGTTTTACCCATCCGGACTTGATGAGCAGGACACCGTGGTTTCAGGTTCCTGCTGCGACAGTACTCAAGGTGAGCTGCTCTAATCTACATGGAGCCGGCTTGAATCCTCAGTACTCAGTTGTCTCTCGTAGTATCTGCTCTGCGCCCCAGCGGTCGCCGAAGCAGCTGTCATCGTTGCACAACACGTTCTCGCCTTCCTTGTGCCCACCGCGCATGGATATGTCCCTGGCTCGCTCCGCCTCACCGGACTGTCTTTTGCGGGATGCCTGTTCGGGTTTGCAGGTGGATTCATCCGCGTCTGGTGCCACCAGACCCTCGGCCGGTACTTCACCTGGCAGGTCGCTATCCGGGATGATCACCAACTCGTGACCAGCGGGCCGTACGCCATCGTGAGGCATCCCAGCTATACCGGATATCTTCTCCTCGGAGGCGGCGCTTTCATGCTGCTCTTCAGCCCGGGATCGTACTTGGCGGAGTCGGGGATGTTGGGCACTGTCGCCGGCAAGATCACCGCTTTCGTCGCGTTAGCTTACGCCTCGTTCGTCGGCGTTAGTCTCTTGTCTAGAGTGCCAAAGGAGGATTACGTCCTCAGGAAGGAGTTCGGCGAGCAGTGGGAGGCTTGGGCGAGGAATACTCCTTATCGCTTGATCCCATATCTGTACTAGGATGACCCCATGTCTGGGATGGAAGTCGTAGGTGCCATATATATATATATATAGGTGAGTGATTACCGTCGCTCCGGGTCTTTCGCGTAATGACCTTGCTGTGGATCCGGTCCACCGTCCTAATGTTCAATTTACCGTCAGTGTTCATATGAAAATTCTTCCATTCATCGTTCATGAAGCGTCCCGCTCAAAGCGACAATCCCGCGCACCAGCTCGCACCGTTGTCGTGTCGGAGTTGATAGTGGTATATTTTCGGTGCCCCACTATCCCCGGCTCAGCTATCAGTGGTAGATCTCCACTCAAAACCAACAAGTATGGGACGGAACACGACGCTTGGTGCTTGGTAAGTCGATGAGCAAACACTGACTATGTAAAGGAGGTCCGAGGACATACACATAGTCTCAACGCTCCTGCAGGACATAGCAGGACCACCTTCTACCGCAAGAGGCGGCCGGTCCGACTATGTAAGGTGTGTGACACTCTCAAAGCGGTTCCTCACCCGGATCGCCATGCGTCAAGGCAGGTGTTGCCGTCCTGTCATACTGCAGCATGGATTCACATCATTCAGTCGCAGGCCGGTGTGAATCATATTCCACCTCATACTACCCGAATTTCGAAAGACTGTATAAAACTAGCTGATGGGAATGTCCCGACGCCGTCTCCCTCCATATCAACATGCATCTCTTGCTCCCGACCATCGTCAGTACACCCCTCCTCAAAGTCCCCATACTTCTCGGGTACGCGACGTTCGCATACTATGGCATGTCTCCGCCAGCGTCGGGCGCCGCACTGCTTCCGAAGGAGAGGCGTCCCACAGGTCCGGACTTCCTGCTCTTAGTTCCCAGCGTGCAGAAAGCGGTGACGGCAGCGGCGAAGGTCAGAGTTCTCTGCCGCTCCCCAGCGAGTCTACCGCTGACCAGCCAGTGTCCCTGCGCACAGACGGTTCTGTGCAGTCTCGCCGTCGCTGAAGCCCTCACCCTACTCGCCCAGCACGCTCCCCAGACGTCCTTCTTTCACCGCGCCGTAGGCGACTTGTTCTCCCTGCTGAACGTGAACATGGCGTCCCTCCAGTTGCGACTCACCAGCCCGTCAGTCGCAGGATGTCTCCTGGGTATCGCAGGAGGGCTGATCCGGACATGGTGTCACCGTACCCTCGGACGATTCTTCACATGGGAGATGGGGCTACGTGAAGACCACCGACTCGTCACGGCAGGCCCGTACAGCATTGTCCGGCACCCCAGCTACGCCGGATGGCTCCTCATTGTATCCGGTAGTGCACTACTACTGCTCCCGGGCAGCGGAACGTTCTTCGCAGAGACGGGGATGGTTGACTCGGTGCCCGGGAGACTCGTGGCTTGTGGGATCATGGCCTATTTAACATGGGTCACGGCGGGGTTGCTCTACAGGACGAAGACGGAGGACGCGATGCTGAGGGAGGAGTTCAGAGACGAGTGGAAGGAATGGGTGAAGAAGACGCCTTACCGGGTGATACCGTTCGTCTACTGAAAGTCCCCGTTGATGTGTCCGGTCCGGTCAGGCTTTCCTCGGACGATAAAGTAGTGAGTATAGCCACATTTTGTTATCGAGGTACACGTTCTAATCCAATGCCTCCCACTCTTAATGAGATCATGGATTCGCCGGGCTCTGCTACAATATCACATATAGTACCACGGGAATGAAATCTCAACAACACATGCCGAACGGCGGGTCTTTGCTTGATATGGTGCGGTAAACGCCACGTCTCTGATTCACAAACGACATCCTGCCGCGTCAACTTGTCAGTGACACGTACGCGTAAACAGCACCATCTGTTGCACAGCTCTCCTGTGCAGCTCTTAGTTCGAAGTCATACATCACCCGAGCTTGTGCCCGACGTATATTCGCTGTACTGTTTGTCGTCAAGCTCGTCTTCCTTCAGATCGCTATCCCTGGAGCCTTCGCCGACGAAGGTCTCCTTTGCAGGGAAGACAAGCGAGAGGGCAGAGTACACGCAAAGAGAAACAAAGAACTGTGTGCCTGTATGAGCACCCGCACGGTAGTAAGACACAGGCAGAATGAGCTGACCCCGAAGAGCCACGCAAAACTGAACACTTTGTACGCGCCACTGATCTCCACGGCTGGATTTATAGAGGCGATCAAGCCAGGTATGTTTGGTGGGATCGCGAGCAGCATCGTCAAGAGGGCTCTCCAATTCTACGATCGGTCACAGCGTGAGTCGAGTCGACGTGGAACGACAGACATTCTGTACTCACTGTCCCGTATGTGTAGCGATAGCGACCATGGGGCGTGTACATCGCCGGGACGTCTACCTTGCAGCGGTGGACGATCCAATACTGAGCCCCAATGAGCACCGCGAGTTCGAATGAAAGTCGCAACGTACTCACATCCGCAACCATTATCCCGGCGAACGGGCCGAGAAAGATAGTGTATCCGCCCATGAACGACAGAAAGCCTTCCGCGCTGGACAGGATCTCCCAAGGCACCACCGCCCATGAGCCGACGATCCCGACTAGGACTTGCCCGCGCCGCAGGTTTATGTATCTCGGGAACAGCGCGGCCAAGTCTGTCGCGGCAGAGATGGTGTTCGCGGAGATGTTCGTGCTGAGGGCTGCAAGGGCGAATGCGAATGAGACGAAGAAGGCGGCGGGGCGGCTCTCCCAGCGATCGATCATCACGAGCGGGTTCCAAAGGATCTCGCCGTACATGACTACCCCCGCGGAAGTCACCGCGATACCTATGAACGAGACCAGGGTGCACGCGACGGGAACGGCGAGAGCCTGGATATATTGCCTATGTAGAAACCATGTCAGTCAAAGCAGTCATGGATCGTGTACGATGAACCGCTTACGCCCGTTCGTTCTTTGCATAGCGCTATGGGAGGTGTGAGCCGTGTAAAATTGCTATTCGTGAGTCGAGGCTCACCGTGAAATCTGGTATGTTGACGGCTAGCGTAGCTAAGCCGCCCATGGCGCTGTTCATCGCACTCAGCCACGCATACGATAATGCACTTCCCGAGAGGGTGCTTCGTTGCTCGATGAGGCCTGAACGGAGAGGGACTTTCACCAATGCCCAGATGAAGATTGCGAACATGGCCGGAGGGACAATGACGGCTTTGACTACGAATAGCCACCTGATTTGTTGGGGGTGGACGAACATGAGGGGCATCATCACGAGCCACAGCAGGAAGTAGGAGAGCATGCCTAGCACAATAGACAAGTGTGGTGTGAGCGACGCGTCCAGGACTCATCACATAAACCTGAACGTACCCGAAGTGGTGATGTGTGCATTTTCGGGTAGATGATTTGGCATTGATGCAATGGACGGCCAAATGGCTTTCAACATCTGGGATCTTGTCAACGATCTGAATTGGGCACTAGGATTGACTGGTACTCACTTGGTACAGGCACTGGGATGCGTTATATGCTTGTACGCCGCCCCAGAACATCGACAGCACGATTCGACTGATGACGCTGAAGTAGCTGAACCAAAACCCGAATGACGAACGGGCGATTATGGGAAAGCTGATGTGCAGTCTTGCGCCAATGGTTCCGTTGAGCACCATCACGGCCCCTATGATAATATGCGCTACGGCGATAGCGGGCAGAGCCTGTCGCCTTCATGCCAAGTAAGATTTTCAGTCGATATCGTGAGCCTGGTGAATCTGTCACATACCACGAAAGTCCTACGGCGAGCATGCTCGACGCGAGCTGCCATCTGGTCAAGTTCCATGCATCCGATATCCAGTAGGCTACAAAGTTAAGCATGGTCCAAGAGCGCTATTGTTTATATCCACATCAGCCTTTCTCGAGAACCGTGAATGATACCGACCTTTTCAGGAGGGACTGGGTCCATGTCCTCGTTCGACCATCTTCCTGACTTGGTAGATCCAGGCTCGAGTGCCCAAGTGGACGGCTTGAAGTAATGCGCCATTTGCGACCTCGCAGTCCGTGGGTGCTCCGTGGGTGCGAGGATTGGTAGTCGGTCTAAGGCCGACCTCCTTATATATAGGGCACCCGGCGGTATCAAGGAAGTGAAGACTGCAACCTTCGATTAGCATATCCTTGGGGTCAGAAGCGATAGCACATGTACCTTGCTTGAGAGGTGTCAGTACTATCGTAAAGCGGCCGTAACCTTGTACTCAGGTGACAACACTGACGCTCCCGAATTGGCAGTCCAAGCGATATGGCCGAGGTGGAGGCACCCCTTCAATCTGGGAGCATCGGAGGTATTGAGGGGAAAGTATTTGCTATGGCCCGAGCTTCTTCGCAACAGATAGGTTATTATGAGCTCGAGAGATACTGAACTTGACATCGGCTCGGAATAATGTCTAGTAGCCATATGGTATGGCCAGGAAAGTTAGTATGTACCTACCCACAGTTCAATATCATCACAGCCATACAAAAGTCCCGAGTATCATGATACAAACCGGCGGCTGAGCACGGTGCATTCCACGAGGAGGACTTTCAACGTTGAGCGACGCGACTAACTTGGTATTATGGTTGCGAACTTTATGCGAGAATCTATATGTATCCTTCTGATGACTTTGCCGGCGAGTTTTAAGCCAGATCATCGAGCAAAGGTTCTATAGCGACACCCTTGCTGAACATCTTCTTCGGATCGTATTTGGCCTTGATCTTCCGGAGGCGAGGCAGGTTTTCCCCAAACACATCCTCGGGTCTCTCGTCACCCTGACACATGTTCAGGAACCAGCCCAGATCGCTTCCAGACAGCTCCGTGTTCTTTTCACGCACAAGCTGCACGACCTCCGCTGCGAACGTTCTGCATGCCTCAACGGATTCGTCCGTTGTCGACCTAGTAAACACGCGCGGCGGTCAGGTGATACGCATCAGAGAGACAGATTTCGATACGTGTCAAACGCACCTCCCTTGGACGGCCATCCAGTAGTGCGGCTCGCGGGTCTTGAGCGCAGTCTCGTCTCCCTTGATGTCCGCGATCCTATCGGGCACGGTGAGGTCCCACAGGACGGCGGACGCACGCACGTCCATACTGCTCTCCGTGAACGCGAGCCATTTCTCCCAGACCATGCGCAGGAGCTCGGGGAAGAAGTCGGCGAACATTGTCCCGCGGATGACCAGCCGCCGCGGCGCGAGGGCAAGCGCTTTGTCTGCGCCATGTGAGAGTGTGAGGAAGTCAGGGACGACGGCAGCTTGGTCTACGAGCGGCTTTGGGCGGGGTGGCAGGGTGGACTCGGTGATACTATGCTCGGGGTAACGGAAGGGCGAAAATGCGGTGGCAGCTCGTGAGCCGTCCGTGTCGTGGAGCATTGATGAGAAGATCACGACAGAGGGCTACAGACGCGCATAGTAGTCATGAGGTGAGAACCTGGATAGGGAGATGATAGAAGGCTCACCTTATAGTAGGGCGCTTGGCGCGAGAAGTGCATCGTGAGACGCTCTGTAGGAGTTTGGGTCTTTTTCCACTCCTGATATAGTGTGAAATGAGAGTTCGCCGCGAACGAGAGCTTCGAGAACACTGACATTGATCGTTTCCAAGACTCCGTCAAACTCGCTCCCGGGATACACGAGGAGCCCTGAACAGAACGGACCGGAGAAAGGATGGGTTTTGAAGACGAACTCCACGACGATTCCGAACTGTCCACCACCACCTACCAACTTGTTCATGAGATTTATGGGTTCTAGTGCCATGATGTTCCTCACCTCTGATAGCCCAGAACAGGTCCGGTTCCTCATCCTTGCTTGTCTTCACGAGGCGTCCATCAGCCAGAACAACCGTCGCGGTGAGGAGGTTGTCGATTGCCAGCCCGTATTTGCCGCTGAGTGGACCGTACCCTCCTCCAAGGGTGAATCCTCCGACTCCGACGAACCACAGCGGCGAGCCGACGACATCCACTTGAGCCTTGGAAGTCACCTCGTACACGTCTCCCCAAAGTGCCCCCCCTGAACCGTGATGGACCGTCGATCCGGGGCGAGTACAATCTCGTTGAGCTTCGACAGGTCGATGACAATGCCCCCGTCCGAGCTAGCCCAGGTGGACGAGTGTGCACCTCCGCCTTTCACGGCTATCTCGATGGGAGGAGTCTGAGCGGCTGCATATGCTAGGACTGGAGGGATGTCTGCGAACGTAGCGGGCTGCACGATGTAAGCCGCGGGGAGGATGGAGAGGTCCGAGTTGCGTTTGAGCGCAGTCGTGTATGATTCGCCATTGGACAGCGTGAGGATAGTCCCTTGTAGCTGTAGGCTCTCCATGAGTGTGAGTTTCCTCAGGCGATTGGGAGTATGTAGGTATCGAGAAAGATGAGAAAAAAACAGCTACTATTTGTAGGCAGTCGTTCTGGCGAAGCGCTATCAGTTCGTCCATCGATGGATAGCGCTCATCAGCATCGAGCATGTGCATTTGTGTGTCATGGTGGGCTCATGGGCGGGTACGATGAATGAATGGAAGCTGCGTGACGGATAGGGAGAGATGGCCTGGCGCCGCGCCTGAATAGGGTCTCTCGTCCCTGCCAAAGCTACTCCTGCCACTGTGATTAGTCAGTGGGTGCAGCCGAAAACAGTTCATGAGACGAGTCGTAGTACTCGCGTCGTTGGTCTAGCCCGGCGCTCCAGCCTAAGCCACCTAGACGAAAGTAAGTATTGTGAGCTAATCTGAATTCTGTCGAGACATTCCAAAACATACACACACCTCTCGTGACATCCGTCCTGCATGTAGAGCCCACAAGGTGAGTCCGATTGTCATAGATTAACACACTCAAACGAGCCTGTATTCCGCTCGATACAGCCTAGTATAATAGCGTTCAGTCGAGTTCGGTCCGTCCTGTACTTGAAAGCTTGAACCACGAGAAACTGCAAGTTATCTATAGACAGACATCAGAAAAGCGAGACGACCCTGCTACACCGACACCGCCATTTGTTCGTTGCTCAGTCCGTCCACTATAAAAACTATCCTCAATCTTACGCGTCTCTTTTGTTGTTCGTCAACATCGTGAAGTAGCCAGTCTTCCTACAGCCGCAGGATGAGCTGCTTGACGCCCGACATCCACAAGCCGATGTCTTCCGTCGCAGAGGCACGGGTGAGAATGTCCATGTGGATCGCCAATGCCTGGTCACGGTCGTGCGCCTCCATTGCTACAGACAAAGATCGTCAGGATGCTGCGAGAGAGCGAGACAGAAAGAAGGCTACGCACCGCGGATGAGCACGAGCAGCTGTTCGCACACGCCTTGCGACAGCGTGTCGCAGTTCAGCGCGTCGAACAACGGGTTGATCCGCCGCTCAAGGTCGTCGACGAGACGCTTCTGTTGTGGCTACAAGGTGTCCGAGTCAGAACGGAGCACTATCACGCATACACATACATGTGACCTACCGGAGTGACCTGCTTCAGCTGCTCAAGCTGTCCAGACACGACCTGGAAGATGGGACGGAGGTCATCCGGGATGTGACTACGATCGCCAGGCGCTGTGTTAAAGCGCATCAGCATGCGTACGTTGCACACTTATACCTCAAACACTCACGGTACTTGGGAGGCGGAGGGCCAGGCTTCGCACGCGGCGGCGGAGGCGCACCGCCCGGAGTCGCGCCTCGTGGCGGACCTGGAGGAGGCGCGGCACCACCCATCGGCGGCGGCGGCATGCCCGGGCCAGGCTGCTGGGGCGGGAAGTGCTGCTGCTGCTGTGGTGGGAGTGCGTATGGACCGGACGGCTGCTGCTGAGGCGGAGGAGCGTAAGCACCCGAGGGCGCTGCACCCGGCGGCGGGGTCGCGCGAGCGAACTGTGGCGGTGCTTGACCGTACTGCGCCCCGGGCCCGGGTGGCAAGAATGGCTGGTGGCCGTGCGGAGGTGGCGGGGGCTGCATCGAGCCCGCGGGAGCGCCATAGGGACCCTGTCCGGGAGGCGGCGGCGGACGCGCCATACCGGAACCAGGAGGACCTTGCGGTTGACCAGAGGGCATGCGCTGCGGAGGAGGAGCCATGTGCTGGGACGGAGGACCGGGAGGACCTGAAGGAGGACGAGCGTGTGGAGGATACTGTCCTGGACCAGGGGGCCAGGCGGCATGGGGCCGCGCTGACCCTGGGCAGGAGGGGGAGGCCCGCGTTGTTGCACACTGCCGGGGCGAGGGGGAGGGGGGAGGTTACCAGGTGGAGGAGATGCCCCGTATGGAATCGTCGGAGACGGGGCATTGGGGAAGGGAGACGTGATCGACACGGGCTTCGCGGCAGAGCCATTGGCAGGAGTACGACGGGACGGTAGAGCTGCAGGGGCATCGTTCCATCCGCCATCACCACGCTTCAGAGCAGATCCCTGCGGTGGTGGCGCGAGAGGTGGCGCGGACGGCGTAGCAGTCGCACCACGACCAGGTGGCGGAGCGAGCGGCTGCTGAGGCTGAGGCTGCTGTTGGGCAGGCGGCCGGTAGTACGGATTGTTGTACGCAGCAGGCGCGGATGGCTGGTACGCTGGTTGGGGTGGCTGGTATGACTGGGCAGCGGGGGCAGGAGGAGCATACATACTCGGCGGAGCCGGAGCCGATGGCTGAATAGGCGCCCCGTACGGCTCGTAGACCGACTGGCCCGCAGGTGCCTGCTGAGCGGGAGCGCTGTACTGGCCATATCCATACGGGTTACTGGCCGGAGCAACAAGCGCGACCTTCGCCGGAACCGAAGGCCCACTAGCCGGCAGGGAGGAAGTACGAACGGGAACCTCGTTTGATGCCTTCAGTAGACGCTCCCTGCCAACGGTGAAGTCGTACGGTGATCCCGCTGCGCCGTGATACTCCGCGGGCACGAGCTTGAGGAACGCGACAGCATCCTTGACAAGAGCTTGTGCGGCAAGCAGGTCCGCGTACTCGAAGTAACGGTCATACAGACCGGACAACTTGTACGTCCGCACGGAAGAATCGTCCGCCGTCGTGTGCATCTTGAGGTCGTCGTCGACGTAGTTGATCGCTTTCCGGAATACAGTCACCTTTTCGATGAATGTCTGGAGCGCGGAGGCGTGGGCGGTGTAGAGCGAACCATCAACGTGCTCAGGATCCGCGACAAGGTGCCTCTCTTCTTCCACCAGCTCCTCAATCCAGATGTTGACCAGACGCTCCAAGCGTCCAGCAGCGAGGTAAGTCAGCGTTGCATGACGGCGAAGCTCAGTGGCTCTCGCCTCGGCATCGGGAACGGAAGACGCCTTAACGACGTTCGACTGGAACTCGAGGCGCTGTCCAAGCTGCTCTGCCAAGCCAGAGAACTCCTCCTGACTCGCGAATGTGCAGAGCACGACGAAGATCTCCTGCCACTCCTGAAGATCAGCGTTTTGCACGATGTCGTCGAGGTCGTTGGTGACGATAGATTGGAAGAGTCGGAGGTAGGGGAACGCAGTGGTACGACGCTCGAAGTAGGCCTTCTGAGTCCGAGCAAGCAGCTCCGGACCGCCCTTGACAGCGAGCAGAATGGCATCAGCGAAGCGGTCAGATGACAAGCATAACGAGACAGCAGACTCGAAGTCGCCGAGGACGAGCGCCTTCGTTACGAGGCGGTCAGTCTCGGACTCGTCGGAAGGGTATATGCGGAAGGTGTTGTCCTTCAGAGTCTCGGAGGCGACAGACGAGGGGCGGGAACCAATGGTCGCAGCAACTGAAGAGTCGAGAGGGTAGTTGTGATGGGGCACGCGAATGCTGTCGTCTTCATCGGTGCGCGCAGTGCCAATGCTACCAAAGAAATCAGCAGCAGCATCGCCCTGTGGAGTACCAATGACATCGTCCCCAAAAAGGCTAGGAGCAGTCGTGGTAGATTCGCCATCTGCATGGCGTGTCGTGCTGGTGGTATCGGAGGCGGCATCGGACGGTGTCGCCTCAGTAGCTAGAGCCGCACTATCCAGCGTCTCGTCATCCTCGCCCTCACCTTCTTCATCGTCCGGTGTAGTCTCGCGCTCGGGCTCAGCGAAAGATACAACGGGCTCGTGAATCTTAAGGTCGCCTTCGGTCACGTCCTGCTCGATGGTAATGTTTGCCCTATCCGCTGCGGCTTTCTTCAGATTGGCGGTAGCCTCGGCAACACGGGCAGCGACTTCCTCCTTCGAGAACCCAAGAAGGGTAATGAGCTCATCTCTCGAGTCAGCCTTAAACAAGCTGAGCAGTGCTTTCCATGTAGCCGAGGTGTCGTCAGCCGAAGTCTTCTCCTGAGCGAGATCCTGCAAGTTGTTCCCTTCGATCGAGGCCTGGAGCTTTTGGGCCCGCTCAACGATGCCCCCTTCGGTGACAACCTTGCGTACATGCACAACGCTGCTCTGGTTCTTGCCTTGCGCCGACGGGAGGTTGGAGACAGAAACCAGTTTTCCGCCATAGCCGAAGGAACTAGAGGTGGGACGGCGCAACCACCTCGGAGGATGTTTCAGGGAGAGCGTTGCCTGACTCGCGCGAGTGAAGCCAGGTGCACCGAAGATATCAGAGGCATCCGATTGAGGGGTCGCCGGAGGAAGCTCATTAGACTCGTTCGTCGACTGGATAGAATGGATGCCGACAGTGCCGTCGAAGAAAGCAGCAGCGAACAAGTCGGGGTTTCGGGGGCACCACTGAACCTGGAATGCCCAGTTGTCTGCAGATGGGAGCTACGAGATAATGAGCACGCGGACAGCGGCGAGCCTGCAATACGCACCTCGCCGATGATCTCCGATGTCTGAGGGTTCCAGCAGAGCGCACGGTTGTCCTTTCCGCAGGAAAGCAACAGATCCGAGTCTTGTTTGCACCACGACAAGGACAGGACGCCTTTTTCATGCCCAGTCAAGATCTAGGAAGAAGGGTCAGGCTGTCGCTAGGCGAGATGTGGGTAAAGCGTACCTTCTCCGGAGCGCGAGCGTTACGCAAGTCCCAGACCATGATCACAGGAGAAGCATCGTCTTCAGAAGACGTGACGAGGCGTGTGGCCTAAGTTCAGGAGGTTAAGCAGTGCAGGGAAGAGCGAAATGGAAAACGGCACGCACATTATCAGGATGCCAAGCAACATCACTCATCCCCCTCCGTCCGCCCATAGCCATACCAGGTCCGCCGAAGCCTTGCATTCCACCCATAGTCCCGGCGCCACCACCGTACGCAAGAGCGGCGACCTCGCGCTTCCCTCTCAGATCCCACACAACTGTGTATCCAGTGCTGCTAGACGCCGCGAGAGCATACTGAACGTGATGGTTCCAGGCGAGTGCGGTGATCTCGTCGAGCTTGGTGCTGCGGGTCCCAGGCGAGTAAGGTTTGCTTGGGTCTTTGAGATCCCAAACATAGATCTGGAAAACGCGTCAGTGCGAGGTGTGACACCGCAAAACAAGAGCTGTACCTCGCCATTGACAGCACCAGAAGAGAATAAGTTCGTCTGAATGGGGTTGAAGTCGAGTCCGCGCACAGGACCAGTATGCGTCTTGTTGCGCAGCAGAAGCGACTCGGAGGGACTACGTCATGCATTCAGGATGGAAACACGCGTTCATTGAGGACGTGTACTCACTCGGCACTCGCAACTATCTTTTCAGGGTCCCACAGGTCAATTTCACCGTTCTCCATGCCCGCGACGATCAAACCTCGGGGGCGCTCTCCATTGACGTACCCCCACGCGAGACGGTTGAATCTGCGCGCATACGTTCACATCTTATCTCTCTGGTCGCGCAAAAAGCAACACATACCGTGAGGTAGTCGTAACAGCCCCCTTGGGACCTGCCTGGCCCTCTCCACCGAGGTCAAACTGATTGCGGTCGAGGAAATCCGGTGCCCATATTTCAAGCTGGCCGTTGTTGCTGAAGGACTCGTCAAGCGCCCCCGCAACGGTGCCGGTCGCCAGCAACGGCAACGATGGTGTGGGCGACCATGCAAAAGTCGAAGTCCTATGGATTTCCTTGAGTTTCATCGAGAGGAGAGAGGGAGGAGGAGAAGGGAGAATATAGTGTACGGTAAGTATCTGTATTTAGCGCGTAGATGAGAGCAGACGTGTCATGGCTCGCAACCAGGCGCCTCCCAGTCTCCGTCATCAATTCATCACCTCCTATTCCCAAATCAGGATATCGCTCGGGGACTGGCCACGTTGTGTCTACATGACAACGCCATGGACGGAGTACACTGCCAATATTGATATAGTACTGGGCCTGCAGCAAGCAACGAGTCCAGGACGATACTTGGTACTTTCGATTGAGTATCCTACTTTCCGCATTCCATCAAATCAGGGTCGGACTACAGCTGGACTGCACCTCCCTCTGTCCGAATTCACGTCACCGGCTGCTCCGGAAATTCTGACGGGCTCGTGCAAACATACAAACAGCTGGGCTGCTGAGGGTCTATCATCACTCCTAGAAAGACAGCAAATTGATAGAGCTACAAGACATGCGACAACTGATACACAAGCAACATCTCACATCACTGCGCCTCGACAACCGCAGGCTGGGCAGCCTCTGGTGCAAGAGGTTGCTGTGTGCGCGACATGGCAGCACCGAGCGCTTGTGTGCGGAACGCGAGACCACGAGTTTTCTCGATGACTGACTGATATATCGGAAGCGGAGGACGGTGGATCTCAATGACATTCTGTGATGGTTGGATTCGAGGGTAAGAGACAGAAAAAGTTGTAGGATTGAGGAAACACACCTTCTCGAGGTCAATCTTCGCATCTGCGCCCATACGAGTCTCGCGGATGAGGTTGACAATCCATTTCTCGCCCTCGTCAGGCGAAAGGTTCAGCCTCTCAGAGAGATCGCTACGGGAAGGCATCGCATCAACAAGTCATTCAGACTCGAACAGACGAAGACATACCCAATATCTATGCGTTGGTGAATGCGACAATACGCCTCGCTGATGAAGTAGCGCGCGTTGTCCATGAACTCGTCCTTGAACTCGCCGAGGAAGAAGTCATTCGCAACAATCGTCTCCGCCTTGCTGAGCTCCCTCTGCGCAGCCTCAAAGTCAAACTCGACGTAGAGCTCTTTCAGAAACTGGGTGACAGGGTCTTGGTACTGGTACTCCTCCATCTGGATGACCTTGACGATCTCACGGATGGAGTGGCGCACGCGGGCTGAGAGCGCTCCAGAGGCGGTTTTGCGGGATAATACAGCGGCAGTAGCGAGATAGCGGAGGATCCATGGCGACGATGTCTGGATCGTGTTAAGGTATGTTGGTGAGAGGAAGGTCTCCAGGAGGAGAGTGCGGCCCTGCGGATGATTGAAGTAGACAAAGAGCGACCAGTGGAGGAGCCATGTGCGGGAATGGAGTTGTGACAGAGCAGGGTCGGTATGTGAAGACGGGGCGGCGAATTGGGGCATGGAAGGAGCGCGCGAGTCGATGGCTTCGCGGAGAGAGTTGAGCTCCTCGAGGGCGACTTCCCACTTTCCGGTGAGGATGTCGCACGCGAGTTTTCCCCAATGGGCGGAGATGGTGAGATCGGGGTCGGTGGAGAGAATGCGGAAGTGGTAGAGATAATCGGCCGCGCCAGAGTAGTTGCCGTATGAATACTGGAATTTGCCAAAGTTGTACAGCGCAGTGATTTGCTCCAGTGTGACCTACGACAGGGATTGGGATCTGCGGCGGGTAGAACGACAGAGAATACTCACGTTGTAGTTGTCTTTGAGGAACTGTAGATTCTGGTTCTTGTCCTGGCGAAGAGACTGGGCAACATCCGGGTTCTCAATCACGTCAAGCACGGCCTGCGCCTCTTGCTGAAGCTGCTCGTTCGTCGACACGGCCTTTTCTCGCTTCCCCGCAAATTCTGCAGAGGTGGGCGTGAGCTTTGTTGATTAATCACGGAGAGTAGGTTACATACCTTGGGGAACCTCATCGTCCGGATGCAACTGCTGGAACAGGCTCACAGCATAGTCAACCATGTTTGTCTCCTTCGCAAGCTCATACTGGGCTGCATGGACTTGTTCCGCGGGAAACAATTCGCTTTCAGCCAAGTGGTTTAGCAGAGGAAAGACGAGATGACGGTCGCAGTAGGGGATAATCGTTTTTGTGAGGTCGTAGTCGGCCATTTTTAGCTATTGCTACCGTAGTCGTCAAGGGTGAGAAGATGACCGAGAAAGCAGCTGAACGATTGTCAAGATCGAAGTTGAGTCCAAGCTCGTCGAGCAAGAAGCCGTCCTCATCGTCTAACCCATAGAAAAATGTGCTGCCATATCGGGAGCGCTCGCACGTGACCTGCGCCCCTAAGCCACGCTCGACGACGACACGTCCGCTCGTCAACATCATCTCTCTTTCGTACTTCGACGTTGCCGACGCTCGCGGCGATGACCACAATCACGCAGAACTTGCCTTGGTTTGTCAAGGACCTCGGGGTTTCTATCGTTGGTCAGGTATGTTTTGTCTACTCAAGGTCCGGCAGGTAACTGAACCGTATACCCAGAAATGCTATAGTTCCATCGTCGAGCACCTCGACTTTAGCGATGTCGAATGCTTGAAGTATTCGCTCTCGAAAGGGCTCGGTCTTGGCATAGTGGTGGGAGGTTCAATCATGAAAGTACCGCAATTACTGCTCAGTGCGTACACCTTGAACTTCTCCGTATGTCAATCCATTGAACACGACGGTCGCAGTTGTGTCCGCGCGGTCCGCGCGAGGGTTGTCCCTCATCGCCTACGTCCTCGAAACCTTGGCATACGCGATCACTACCGCCTACTCCTACCACAACGAGTTCCCGTTCTCCACCTACGGCGAGAATTTCTTCCTCACAATCCAGAACATCGTCATCACACTCCTCATCGTGCACTACAACCCACCCGCCTCACTTGCTGCGCGCAGTACAGTGCAGCGCACGGTGCTCTCTGCTCAGGCTGTGATCGCATTCACTGTTGCTCTCGTTCTCGCCCCCGCGTCCATCCTTGCGATCCTCCAAGTCGCCACGCTCCCTCTCTCGCTCTTCTCCAAACTCCCCCAAATCCGCCAGAACCACCGCGCACAGAGTACCGGCCAGCTCTCTGCGTTCGCTGTCATCTCCCAAGTCGGCGGCTGCCTCGCCCGTCTGTTCACTACCGCGACCGAGGTCGGCGACCCCATCCTTACCGCTGGCTTCGCCCTCGCTCTCGCCCTGAATGTCGTCCTTGGCGCTCAGATGTGGGCCTACTGGGGCAAGGACGAGAAGGATGAGCTCGAGATGGGGCCCATCGGTGTCGCGGCTGAAAAAAAGGACGTTACCGATTGGTCGAGCCCCCCGTCGCACAGAGTCGAGGTCGTCGTTCCTCCCGCTTCTCCGAATGGTCGTAACAGCCCCCGTCCGAGCAGCAGGAGGTGGTCTCGGAAGGTGGATTGACCGGGTTGGGTTGCACAGCTGTGGTCCCGTATGTATGAGCTTACCCTATTATTTGATAAGTCGTAAGGCCGCGCAAGCACGGCAGAGCCCGCTACTTACTATGTATCATCACCCTTTTGCAAAGATCCTCATACATATCCCACCAATCAAGCCCAAGATCACACTGGGGAAGTTTATACGAGCAGTACTTGGTGAGGTACAGTACACAATGACAGGACATCGGACGTAGTTGTACATACATGGGGCCACATGTGATGACACTGAGAGGTAGCCGTAGTAGTCACAGTCATGGAATGAGAATGAGTACAAATGAAAGAGATCTAGCGGTGTCGGCAAGCAAGAAGTGATATATGAGAACTCAAACTGGTCATGTCAAGAGACGACTTTGATGGTCCGTACGGTCAGACGTTGACAGAGACGCCATGAGCGCCTGGCGCAGGGATGCCAGTCGAACAGAGCTGGTGAACAAGCGGAGCCAACGTCTGATCATATCGACCAGTAGCAGAGCAGATGTTTCAGGAGTATGTGGGGTGCACCCACAGAGGGGCGCATAGTATGGGAAGACGACGGCATAGCAGCCTGGACGTCGTGCGGATTTGTCGTCCATGATGAGTTCAGAGCTTCAACATCTGCAAAGTGCGACCAAGGTTACTTGTAGGCAATGTTTACAGATGAACAACTTGGACGTACCAGGAACACGGGGGTAGTAAGTATGCCCTGTAGGCATCGTTGGCGCATTGTGCACAGGAGACTGTAATACCCCAGCAGGAATTGGAGGACAGCATGCTTGTAGCCAGTCGGAGCCAAGTGAGATGTCGGTGTTGGACAATGTACATACCGCCAGCGGGAGAGACGAGTGGTACCAGCCGGAAGTGGCAGGGATCATCACTGGTCCAGATGATGATAGTGTTGGGGCCGAGTTCTCCACAGAGACGATGCATCGAAAGATATTGAAGTTGTTTGGAAGTTGTCTAGAAAAGTTGATGAGAGCGCAGAACGTTCGTGCTGACCGTCTACTAGTATACGGGCAGGACTCCAGCGCGCAAGAGCCGATGACGATGGCGGTTGTCGGCATGATAGACCTTAAGACCTAGTGATCGATGTGAGCGATAGAGTAGATAGGACAAGGTATACTGCATCTAGGGACGGTGACGAGGATTAGGAAGAGAGAGGGGTTTCGACTCACTGTCTGAGGTGAGGCGCCATCGGCGCTTGGTTGTTCTCACGATCAGAAAACAGATTCTAATGCTTTGTATTGGTGACGTCATTCTCGACAAGGTTTCGTCGATTTTCTAATGAACCGTTTCACGCTGTTGGGACGCAAGACCCGCTACCTAGTAGCGGGAATTTCACTCTCTTTCCTCCAGCCAAAACATATGATGCAAGGCTCCTGTTGACAGCTCTCCGAGGTAGTGCTCGGCCGACCTACACGTACCACACCAATTGGTCGACGAACTCCGGCACGCCATGCTCTTCCTCGTACACCCTCTGCCATTTCGCCATCCGCTCCATCACGTCCGCCCACTCCGCCTCGGTCCGTACGCCGTCCAGCCACTCTGCCTCTTCCCCCCGCTCCTTGATACGCTCCCACGCCCGCCCGAGCAGCCGCGAGTCCCGCCTCCCCGCACGCCTCCACGGCTCGACGAACTTACGCCCGTCGTGCGGCAGCGCGCCGACGTCCTTCAGGTACTCCACGAGACCGTCCTGGTAGTCATGGTCCGACTCCGCCTCGGACACGAGCCGGTGCCCGACGTAGTACGGGTCTAGCCCCTCGCGTTGCAGCGCCGCCTCGCGGGCCGCCAGTTCGCGCAGCATCGCCCCGCGGCTGGGGAGCACGGAGGCGTTTGCTAACGCGTGCGCAACCAGCAGGCTCTGCGCAATGTCGGACGGGCAGTTTGCCACGAGAACCGGGAGACCGACGAACGCGAGCGCGGTCGGAGGGAGTTGCGGGGAGAGGCTGAAGATGTGTCGGTGAGTGGGGAATATGTAGCGCAGGTTGCTGATGAGTGTCGGCGCGGTTGTCGAGTTGTAGGCTGTTTCTGGGTCGACGGCGAGCACGGAGGAGTGGGGCGGACTGAGGAAAGGTATGCGGAAATCGTATCCTGTGCCGAGGATAAGCGAGTCGACATCGTCGAGGGACGTACCGTCCTCGAAGACCACAGAGGTGTTCGTGAAGTATGCGATCCGTGGTTTCGGAACCACGTGTGCTCCTGGTGTCGGCTCGTTCCTCGGGGTCAAAGATTGGTAGGCCTATATAACAGGTAGTGGTTTGCTGACCGGTGAAGATATGAGAATCAGTATGATGCTCACCACTCGCGCCGTCTTGCCAACCTGCAGAGCAGCGTCACGTCCGCTCCCACCCGCGCCAACTATCACAACCGTGCGGTTCCTGTACTTCTCAGGAAGACGGTAGTAAACAGAGTGTAGAATCTCGCGTTGGGGCGTCCCAGGCGGCGTGTTAGCCAGCCATCCTTCTGTGCCATTCCAGACTGGAATATGTGGGTAGTGATTGTGGCCATTCGCGACGATGAGATGGTCAAACGAATGCCTCACATTGACAACCTGGCCCACATCCGGTTCGACCTGGACCTCGAGGTCCCACTTCCCTTCCACACCATCTCCAATCCAATTAGCGGAGACGACCCGATGATGAACGCGAATGTGCGGTGTCAGATCGTGGTGTTCCGCGTAGTCGATATGATACCGCTCAACGTATTCGTGCGAGGGAAAAAGCGGGGTGTTTGGCGGGTATGTGAAGTTCGGGTAGGTCATTGTCGGGTGCGGAGTGTTCGTATGCAGAAGTGGATACAAAGGCGATTCGGGGAGGTCTGGAGGTCGCGGAAGGGGGCCTGGAGGGTCCGGGAGCCATACCCCTCCTACATTCCGTCGCTGCTCGAATAGCACGACCTCCCAGCCGTTCCGGATCTCTTCAGGTAGGTCGAAGATTGTCTTCAGGATAGCGAGTCCGCCGCTGCCTCCACCGACGATCGCAATTGACTTCGTAGGTTGGCAGTGGGAGGTAGAGGGGACCTGGAACGATTCTTGGAGCTGCCCAGACGCCAGCGCTGCCCCCGCGATCAAGACAACTTGGAGTGCGATTGTCACAAGTCGTCTGAACATCATCTAGGAGGCTGAGGGGAGAAAGTAGCCAAGATTTGTGTCAAAATATTATAAACATCCTAGTCGTCGGAGTCTGCGAAGTCTGAAATGAGTATCAGCTGTAATTGCTCGATAGCAGAGTGATATGGCGCAATCTTCTTTTGGGGTAAACTTAACTCTTCTCGACCGTTGCCGACGTCTGGCATGACAAAACCCAATGTTGTGTATCACAGGTACCGGTTCAGACCAATTGGTCCATATGTATGGTTGACTAGAAGAAGCTAAACAAATTCGAATTTAGTCAGTGTAGTCAGTGAGTCTACGGCGTGAAAATACTGAATGTAGTACTTACCGCCGCACTGTGAAACTTGAAAGACTCTCTGTCCTAGCTGTCCATGTCCTTCCATGTCATGGTACATACGTGCGTAACGCCACGAGAGGTTCAATGAGACCGGAGAGATCCCGGTTCCAAGCTAGATCGACTCGAGTCCGAGCATGTGAAGTCCGAGCATGTGAAGTCCGAGCATGTTTCAGGAGAACTAGCCTAGCAGTCGCTGTATCTGTATTAGATCAATCCAAGCAGCTTTAAGCCAGAAGTGGTTTTCGAGATACTTATTGACTAGTACCAACTGGTGCCCAGTATGAGAAGGCTAGAAGCGGCCATGATGTAGTGGGGAGGTGAGTACAAGAAAATACGATATCCAAGATAGGTAGTACAAGCGCCCAATCCAATCCGAGGCCAGGTTACCTCCCTCTGGCGATAGTACTTGTGCTCTAATCAAACACTTAGGATGCATAATAGAAGCTACAAGAGTCTTACAACTGTGAATAGGAATGCCTCGCGACTGATGTACCCGGACCTCCCTACTGTACTAGCTCCTAGTACTCTGTTGCCAAAAATTGGTTGAGCTTCTGTGTCCAGTACTCCAAAATTGCAGGCTACCCACAGGAGAGAAGATATTCATTACCAAAGTAAGACATGTAGAACCCGACAGGATCTGCGAAATCCACCTTGGAGTCGTCGACTGAACGCTTGGCCGTTTGGTCACATCCTCGATGTATTTTGCGAGCCTCGCGTACTCGGGCTTTTGCAGCTCCTCAAGGATCTTATTTCCTTCACCGGGCGAGTGTTTGCCGATATCGTTTTTGAGCAATACCACAGCGCGGACTATGAGTGGGGCCGCTGCGACGTCCGCAATCGACCACTCCCCGACGGCGAAGCCGTCCGCGGGCAAGCGCGCCTGCAGGGCCTCGAGGGCTGCAAACAACGACTCGCTCGAGCCGCCTTTGATGAAGAAGGTAACGAAGCCATCGACGAGCTCCCCCTCGACAATGTTATCGAAGAGCCTCGCATTTGCCCGTTTCACAAGATCGGTGGGGAACAGCTTCGACTCGGGGAAGAGCTCAGCAATGAAGTGGACGATGACGAGAGACTCAGTGAGTATTGTGGCTTCCGGAGATGGGTCCTCAGGTGAGACCTTTGGGCCGCCATAGCTGAGGGCAGGAGCCTGAGTGTGCGAGACAGTCATGTGAGCCCAGCGAGGAGCTTTGAGCAACACGGCGAGCCGCACCTTCCCTGCGGGGTTTACTTTCGAGGTAAACCAGACCGGCTTGCTCTGCAGATCGACAGGCACGGACGTGTGCTCCGCCTGGGCCTCGATCAGCGCGATTCTCACTCATTAAGTGAACGGAGATATCAGCAGAAAATAGTATAAGCAACAAGTAACTATGAGTGCGAAAGCCGCTCAATGTCGAAACGCTGGAGCGTACCGGGTGATCATACAACGTAATCTGGCGTTGAAACATTGTGGCTGGTCAGGGATCTGGCTAATGCGCGATGGACAGAGCTTGGCGTCTTGACGATGGGCTTGAGCTTACAGATCGGCGCGTATAGTCTAAATCATTGGTGCACATAGGCTATGCTCGGCCGAGCCGACACCGGCACTCTCAGCACAGTCGGCACTCTGGGGCCACGCGTCCACGATGAGGGATATGTGATGGGCAACGAGCGTGGGTCTTCGACAGTCGCATGGGATCTTGTTGGAAATATCTCCAATACGGATGCTATCTCCGAGAAAGAGACGTTCAAGAAGACCAATGTCTTAGTAACAGTGTGTAAGTTGTCGGGTTACGTGGCACGACTTTCTTGTGGTCACCTCTTGAATAACAGTCTGATAGTCACCGGATTTGCGTAGTCAGCAGGATTCGACGCAGTGAGGATGTATATTGCTTACATGTTCTTGAGGGAAACCTGTGAGCATATCTGTGAACCTAGGTGCCGTTGCAGGATGATTCGCCGACACCAACGTAAACGGGAGGTAGACGACCAAGTACTTAACCGCTGAGGAAACGGAAGCTTCATCCAGTACTCCAAAGCTGCAGCCTGATCAGAAAAAAGCGATAATCAGTATCGGAGTGAGAGGCTCGGAGCGAACACCTCAGGTGAATTTCGGCATATTACCTTGGCAAACGTCACCTGGACTTGCAAGTATATTTCAAGAACCAGGCTCAGACAGACTTATGTCGTATCATTGGCCGTGACCAGATTATGACGCGACGAGCACACGACAGAGTAAGGCAGGGGCTTCATAGCTATCCTGAGTGAGAGGGCGTTGACCCAGTCAGTGCACTGTGAGTTCAAGGAGGTGGAATGGCTGAGAAACGCGATTTACATCACCTTTCCCGCAGGATTCACTTGTTCGGAAGTGAATCAGATCGAGTTATTCTTTAGATCAACGTTTACGGACGTGTACTCTGCCTTCGCCGTCTTCAATAGCGCGATCCTGGCTGGTTGGGGGTACAGAGAGAGCCGTCAGTGAGGATGAATGACAAGGCACAGTTCCAGGGGGGTAGGATCAAGGAGTAGAAGAGGTAGTAGTAAGGGGTAGGACAAGCCGCACGTGACAGTCACTCGTTTTCTGTTGCCTCCGCCAAGCCTCCGCAAATGGCAGTATAGACGCTCATTACTCTCAAGC
Organism: Daedaleopsis nitida; assembly: GCA_022606115.1. Taxonomy (NCBI): domain Eukaryota; kingdom Fungi; phylum Basidiomycota; class Agaricomycetes; order Polyporales; family Polyporaceae; genus Daedaleopsis; species Daedaleopsis nitida. The sequence continues at coordinate 2,804,363 of JABYQM010000007.1, read as the reverse complement.
TCCAATTGCATGAGTTCGTTCAACGAGTCACGGGTCAGCCAATTCTTCCTCGCCAGCACTCTATGTAGTAGATGTGCGCTCTCATACCACACTGCCAGAGGTCTGGTTGTCACTACAAGACTAATGCGAACTTGAAGGTATCGGATCCGGAGTGACGACTCTGTGATCACCTTGGGTACATCAGCATAGTCATCCTGTCTACCGACTCTACTACAGACTACGAGGGCGGAGTAAATGTGACCCCCGAGTCACGCTGTATGTACGGGTTTTTCTTGAAGACCTTCATAGTTCCCGCCTAGCGCACAGAAAAGAATCAGCATCCTAGACCCGTGTACACAGAGCCAAGAGGATAGGCAGACAATGCACGTACCTCGTTCCACGTCTTCTTGACGCTCGGGTGCTCCTTCGCTTCGGCGATGTAGCGCATGATCCTCGCGAACTTGGGCTTCTGCAGCTCCTCGAGCGTCTTCTTCCCCTCTCCGACGGGGTATTTCCCGAAGTCACGCTCCAGGAGGGCCAAAAAACGCAGCAGGGTCGGTACGGCCGAGATGTCCGCGATTGACCACTCCCCGACGGCAAAGCCGGTCTCGGGCAAGCGCACCTGGAGCGCCTCGATCGCGTCGAGCAAGACGGTGTTGGGGGATCCCGCGGCGAAGAACTTGATGAAGCCATCGTGGAGTTTTGCCTCGACGATGCTGATGAAGAGCCGCGCTTGAGCGCGCTTCACGAGGTCCGCGGGGTGCAACTTCGACTCTGGGAAGAGCTCGGCGATGAACTCGACCATAACGAGGGACTCCGTGAGCTTCACGGACTCCGGGGAAGGGTCATCGGGCGATGTTTTCGGGCCGCCGTAAGTCATTGCCGGGATCTGTACGGATATGACAGTCAGAGATTGTGCCAATGATGCTACGAGTATGATGTAGCGTACCTTTGTAGTAGTGGGATTGACCTTGGAGACAAACCAAGATGGTTTGTCCATCGGGCTGATGGGGTAGAGCGTGTACTCCGCCTTGGCATCTTCGAGCGCAATCTGCACCCGATGAACGAAGGGAGAGTACTGAAGAGTGGGTCAGCACGTCATAGACTCTGCGGGATCGGATAAGGGTGGAAGCATACAAAGTCCCCGTAGAGAGTGATCTGCTCGGTCTGGGCCATTGTGGTGGAGTATCTGCGTCGCAAGACTCGATGGGCACTAGCGTGGCAGGTAGGTGTTGCTGGATGATGTTGGGCATGGTGCCTGCCGACCTTATATAAATCCACCACCGCAGTATGTTTCTGAATGTTTCACCGGTATCGGAAGAGACCGAGATCGGACTCACCCATTATAACCATAGAGGTACACCGTAAGCACCGTACGTACTCATCCCTCACATCCCAGGACACTGCGTATCGGCTGAGTACCCTGGACGATACACCCGCTCCGTGCCCATTCGAAGAAATCTTGAAGTTGAAAGGTCGAGACTGGCACTGGGCTGGTAGGTCTCTCTGAACCTTGAGGTATCCCGATATCGGACAGAAGTAGCATATACCGGATTTATCGGGTGCACGTGTGACAGCAATTCGGAATTCACGGATGCCAGCCACGGGCGGAGGGGTTCTGTGTATATGTTATGTACAGAGCCTTCCCGAAGATTCGTCCGACAGTAAGTACTCACTGAGTATCAGCATTACTAATAACCAACCACCGATGCGAGTGCAACCATCTGTCGTCGCTAGCACCTTCTGCCATGTCAACCAAGTTGCGCAGATGTGATCCGATCGCATCGGCAAACTTCCGACAGTTCGATAGTCTATTGAGCAGCAAACGATGATTGAAATGACTAGATACTTACAGCCACGGCGCAAGAATGAACATTCCGAACACAGAAGCGTAGTGGCGCGGGATTCGACCGTCCGGTACTAGAAAGGGAATGTAAACGCCGAAGAGAGATCGCCGATCGGCCTCAATGGAATCTCCGATCCTCCAGTGGCACTTAAGAGGAATAAGTACCTCACAAAGTGCGCTCCGCTGGACTGTTGTCTCCGACTCGCGGAAGTCGGGCATATAGAAGCTGCACTGATGGCGGGTATATGCCGGGATGGGGCGCTCTTCCTTTCGGCTGCGGTAGATACTTGGTTGATAAAGCGAGGGTTTGAAGCAGCCTCGAAGACAGGTGGGCACTGGGGAGCATTGCCTGACAGACACTGGCATACACCAGTCATTCGAAATGGTTCAGCCAAATCAAATAACCCTCTACACTCACCATGCAAGTTGGTTCAGGCTGTATGTTATGTTGTCCACTGATGTCGCTTCCAGTATGCTCCATACCCTCACCGAGTACGGATTGCGCTTGAGGAGGCGAAAGCGGAATATACGCGCGTCGACGTCGACATCGTGAACAAGCCGGCCTGGTACACCGAGAAGGTCAACCCGGCCGGAAAGGTGTGTAACATATCTTACTCACAGCTGATGTTCGGCGCTGATGCTCAAGAGAGGTCCCAGCGATCACTTTTGTGGGACCCCCGGCGTCCCCTGAGAATCCCTCACCCAACGCCGTCAAGCTCACCGAGTCCCTCGTCATTGTTGAGTTCATCGCTGAACTCTTCCCATCGTCGAAGCTCCATCCCGCCGATCTCGTGAAGCGCGCACGGGCTCGACTCTTCATCACAATCGTCGAGACAGCCTTCTTCAACGGTTTCAAGGCGTTGTTCATCGACGGGGCTTCGAACGCCGGCATCCTCGCGGCGCTGGAGGCGTTGCAAGCGCGCCTTGCACCCGCAGCGGAGGCGGAGGCGGAGGCAGTATTCGCGGTGGGCGAATGGTCGATTGCGGATGTGGCGGTCGCGCCGTTTTTGTTACGCATGAGGATGATGCTTGAACACGAAATTGGTAAGTATCCAATGGGTGAGGGGAGGAAGACGATTGAGGAGCTGGAGACGCCGAAGTTTGCTCGGATGAAGGAGTATATGGAGGCTGTGGGGAGCCGACCGAGCGTGCTAGCGACATGGAACGAGGTGAGCGATGTATCGCCTCTGCGAGTTCGACGGCTGAATCGCTGACCACGGTAACGTTGTTGCCATGTGCAGGCGCAGGTTCTGGATATTTCGCTGAAGAATCCAGCCATGAAGAGGGACTAGTCGTCTGGATTGTTATGACTAGTCAATGTACAATGTTACGACTGAATCGCCAGACGTTGACAGTTAACGGACACGGACGTGATCAGACAATGTGTGAACATACCGTGTTACTCCCACTGTCGACATCATCCCTCGCAGCCAACGTCTCTCCACGCTATGACTTGACCGCATCGGGATGCCGCTCCCTGATTTTGCTTTTCTGCCTCGCCGCCTCCTCCTGCACCTTCAGCCCCTCCTTCCTCCACTGCACCTTCTCCCACGCGTCCCACTCATCGCGTGCATCTAACCAACGCTCTTGTACGTCGTGAACATCCGCACGCGGGCCTTGCATCGCACCAGCAGCCGAGGTCATGAGGGAGTACGTATTTGGACGCTGCGTCGCCGGCAGGTGCGACGCATCGATGGTTTCCGGAGGCTGCCCAACCTCTCGCGGAGGCACGAAGATGCAGCCTGTGGCTTTGTCAATGACGCGCGTGAGGTGCAGCATTGACTCTTTGTCCTGCAGAAGTTTCGAGGTAAGTTGTCGGGATCGATTGCACGGAGGCCGCACGCGTGGTAGGCGGGTGGTGGAAGTGATGTCAGAGAACCAGGGACTCACTTCGACAGCAAGAGTCTCGAAACCCACGAGGGAGAACTCCTCGATCAAGGAAGATATGGCCATGTTGAGCGCAGCATACCGCGGAGACTGCTGAGTGAGCAGGTTCTCAAGATAGGACAGATCCTGCACTTCGGTGAAGAAATCAAGGTTGAAGTCTGCGGAAATGATTCGGGCATGAATGGCTGAAACACTAACGAGCATTGCGAGGCATCGCGCAGTAAAGTGAAGGCACGCACCAAGATCGCCGTACTGCTGAATGAGGTCGACCTTGGAGAGAACGTTGACATGGGGTAACTCGAGGTGGAGCATGGCGCGCAAGGATAGCATGAGGACGGACACATACTTGGACGCGTCCGTGACGTAGTGTGCATCACAGAGATGAACTGCCGCTAGCTAGCCTGCCGCGGTCGGTGGTCAGCAAGGAATGAGGATCTGCCCATGCACGTACCCGGAAGCCGCTCTTCGTCAGTTTTGAAATGATGTTCTTCACGCTCGGGTGGTTGGTACTCAGCTCGACTTGTCCAGGAAGATCGAAGAGGACATAGACGTCCTTATCGAGCTCCTTCAGGCGTTCCTCGAGCCAGTCAAAGTTTGCCTCGAGATATTCCATGCAGTAGAGCATCCCGCCGTTGGGACCAAGGCCGAGCTCGTTCATGACATCCTCGAGGGTGATCAGAGAAGCTATATCCACTGCACATGGATATGGTATGTTTTCGTTTGCAGGGTCAAGGTTGACGATTGCGATTGGGCGATTGAGTGCGGTGAAGAGTTGATGCTTCCCAAAGCAATATGTTGACTTGCCACTCCCAGGCGAGCCACAGACGACTTCTCCAAACGGCATGTGTTGCAAGACAGGGTCAGCAAGCTGTCGAGGAGTGTGTTGACCTGCGCAGGGTAGGGAAGGAGGAGGAGGAGATGTGGTGGTGGTGGTGGACGAAGACAAGAGCGCGACGCCCCGGTTTACCGCGGTCCGCGTTCCTGTGGCAGGTGCATCAGTCGGAGGGGTGTATGCACGGTGGAGATTGGGCAGATGCAAGTCAAAGCTCTGTCCGTGACTCTGTGCACTCACACTCCCACTGACTCTGTCCGTGACTCTGTGCACTCACACTCCCACTGACTCTGTCCGTGACTCTGTGCACTCACACTCCCACTGACTCTGTCCGTGACTCTGTGCACTCACTCTCCCACTGACTCTGTCCGTGACTCTGTGCACTCACACTCCCACTGACTCTGTCCGTGACTCTGTGCACTCACACTCCCACTGACTCTGTCCGTGACTCTGTGCACTCACTCTCCCACTGACTCTGTCCGTGACTCTGTGCACTCACACTCCCACTGACTCTGTCCGTGACTCTGTGCACTCACTCTCCCACTGACTCTGTCCGTGACTCTGTGCACTCACACTCCCACTGACTCTGTCCGTGACTCTGTGCACTCACTCTCCCACTGACTCTGTCCGTGACTCCGTGCACTCACACTCCCACTGACTCTGTCCGTGACTCCGTGCACTCACTCTCCCACTCACACTGACTCTCCCACTGACTCTCACTGCGAGACTGACACTCACCTTCTGGTGCCCCAGCTCGGCTCCCGCGTTCCATAGAATGTCTCCCCGATCGGGTGTCGTCCTTGCTCTCGACCACGACCGCGGCTCCGATGGCGACTCGGACGACGACCTTGCACTCACGGCGCGTGACGTCATCGTCCCGACTTGCCCCATTCGGGTGCTTGGCGTCTCCAGCGCCCTGCTGCCGCCGCTCTTGCTCCTGACCACGACAGTCTCCGTCGACGACCCTCGCGACCGCCTTGCCGACATCCGCCCCGACGGCCCCGACGACGGCGACGGGGCGTAGTGAGCTCGGCGGGCGCGCATGCTGCTGCACACACGCTCCGCGGGGACGAGTGCCCGCGAACGTGCTCCCGCCCGAACAGCCGCAACCCGTCCAACACGCTCCTCACTAGCTTACAGGCCGAGCGACGCCTGGCGTCATTGTCCCGCATTCACCGTGCGCGCCCCACCGCGAACGACGACGCCGACGCCGACGCCAAAATCAACATGGAGCTCGCATCTGCTCCGTCACCGCCAAATAGATCAGGCGTCGCCAGCCGGAGACGGTCGACAGCTCGCGAAATCGTGCTCGCGTATTCCATCCGTCTTCCGTCCTCCGGCGACCAATCTGCTCACTGCGCCGCGTTTCAGACGGCCCACACTGTCTGCTCTACCGCCGCTCGCTTGACCGACTTGAACCCTGCAAGTGCTACGCGTAAACACGGCTGCCCGCACCACTTTGCCCAACTGTCCTCCTTCTCCGTCTGTCCACCTCACTCTTCTTACCCTCGTCTCCTCCTCATCCGCCTGGTGCGTATGTTCGCAATCTCAGCCGTCTCCGTGATCTTCCCTTCATCCAGCCGCGCCTCACATGTCTCCACACAACGTCCAGGTGCGTGAATTCCATCTACCACCCTCCCGGGACCGGAGCGAGGCCCACGATCCGCGGACGACTTCTCCGCCCACCGCCGTCCAGCCCGGATACCGAGCTTACCGGAAATAGTCGTAAGGTAAGTACATCTCCGCGCATCGTAGCCTAGATCGATACATCCTCCAAAATAGCATATGACGTCCCTCGTAAGCTTGAGCCCGTCGCCCAGTGTCAGACTCCGTCCCTAGCCAAGTCACTCAGCGGTCACCAACCGCAATCCACCCCGGTAAGCTCCTCGTCTCACAAATCTCAGGTGCGCGTACTCCAACTTCAAAGCTTCACCGCCGGACCTACGATCACCGGGTAATTCTCATACGCGCACCGCCGGATGCCTTCCGACACTAGTCCTCGATTACACGCCACTTCGTATGGCGTGCCCGTGCCGACCTCTCGACCCCGACGCCCGTCCCTAACCCTCTCTGCAGCCTTCCGAATACTGTCCCGATCTCCCGGTCGGCCGTCCACAACTGCCCGCAATGTGCTCCACACGCTCAGATCCTGTCCAGATCCCGTCGAGTGCTCCATTCCACCGGCCGCGCTCGCAGCCTCGACGGACGCACGACTTTGAAGACTGTAGAGCATGTATGTTGGTCACTTGCAATACACCGTGTGTTGCTGGCCGCAACCCCAGTGATCTCGCTGACGACGGCTCCCTCCAGATCTGCCAATCCAGCCGGAGACTGCCTCACTCGGACTCGACCCGCTGCTTCCTCAGCCGAACAGTACGTTCCGGCTCGCACACGTCCGCACGAAACGCTTCGACTCAGTCGCCGACTCTTTCTTCCGAACACGCCCATGCGCCGCTCGCCCCGACCGTCCCTGAATGCGCCACATCAGCCTTCCCCGACCCCCAGTCGCGCCGTCCTCCCTGCCGTCTCTACTTCCATCCGACCCTGTGCGAACCCGTTCGTGCGCGTCATCCGTGATCCCCGACCGAGCTGCCCGACGCTTGCGAGCGCAACATTTTCTCTATGCTTGCTGAGGTCAGACAATCTGTTCGGGATGTACGCTTGCATCCGAATCCGTATCGAGAACACGGCGTGTCCCGACGCGAGCCGACCGCCCCTCTCCGGCCGCCAGACTTATCCCGCCCGTCGCACAGGTGCGTGTGCCATCAACCCTGTTCCATCCGACGCGTTTGCGATACCTTTCTCGATCACCACGACGCCGACTCGCCGTTGCTGCCTGACGGTTGACAGTCCTTCCCCGTCTTCGCTTTCTGCGACATCCGTGCAGTAGCTGCATGACCCGTCAGGCAAGCACGCGTACATGCGACTCGTGCCCGGTGCTGTATCCTGACGCGTCTACCCGCCAGGCTCGCTGAACACCGGAGTATCGCGCCGTTGCGACAGTCCCTCGATTGTCAACAACTCTTCGCCGGGCCGTGCACTTCGGTCGCGGCTGCAACCTCCGACCGTCGACGCCCTGGAACAGGCCAATGGAAATCGAGACCCCCGCCACAGCCGTTCCAGTCGCACACCCGTACTCGGATCCCGTCTCGTCACTCACTGTCCGGCGCCGAGACTCCGAGTCCTGTCTGCACAAGTCTGTTCCGTGTGCGTCGACTACGGTGTGAGTTATGCGACGTCTCGAGCGTGCTCACATCATCTTGTGCAGATACGCCTCATGTACTCGTCCGGGGCAGCACATTGTACGGTGAGCCGTTTAGCAGAGGTGTCGAGGAGCAATCAGATCTGTTCACTGTCCGCATGTCGGCGCAATATCATATACATACGTTCCCGTCCGTCTCGTGTGCAACTCGCAGGCCCTCGCCCTGCCATTCCGAGTGCGTTCCATTACGCGAGCTTGAGCCCAGCGAGTGCATCAAAGTGTACTTCGCTACCGCTAACTGAAGGCGTAAACCGAGATCGCTCCATGAGGCCGAGGTGACCGGCAGTCTCAGGGACACACTGATCTTCTACTTCGAAGCCAAGACCTCGATAGATTGCTGTCGTGGGTGCAGAGCTCAGCCTCAATGATGCACGTATATGTCACTTTGCTTCGTGCAGGCTATTTCGTACACTACGTTCTGTGCTGACACCGGAGAAAACTCTGCAAGGGTGCTGCAAAGAGATGGCTCGGTGAACGGGTTTGACGTCCCTTGTGAATCCATGGATCGCTCCTTTCAAAGACCAAATGTTTCCCGACCGTTCCCTGTACTTCGGAGGCCAATTGCACCAGTCATCTCTCAATGTTAATGCATGAGCTCAATCATCCTCTAAGGTCTACAGACTCAATCACCGCACCTCCACTTCGGAAGCCCAGCCTCCGGTTGTCAAGGAAGAATGGACTCCAGGCAGACCGCGTGTGCGAGAAGACTGAACTTGCAGTCCGCCCTGAAACGTAATCCCCGACCCTTGTCAGTCTCTGTGCGTGTCACCGGGGACCTCCTTGTCTACTCGGGTGCGGGCATTCTACTCACCAAGTCGATCAATACCCCGCTCACCGTGTGGAACAGCGCTCACCGCGAGCTCGCCGTCGCTGAAGGAGCTCGCTGCGCACTGGAGAGCCCGAGTATCGTCGGAATGCCATTGTCGCCCTGCACTACTGAGACGACCACGCTCCCGCCCTGCACCTACTCCGAGTCAGAGTCAACCCACCGCTTGCTCTTCGGCCCGTCCCTCGCCCGTCGCTGCGGGTACTTGGCCCTGTCGACCATCGGCCGCGCCCACCGCTCGCCCAGGTTGCTCCGGCACGTCTCCGGGGGCGGCGCGCGGAACGTGAGGCCGGGACAGGCGTTGTACAAGCTCTCGCCCGCCGCGAGGACGTCGCCAGGCGTCGCCCGCCGGAAGTAGAGCCGATGCTGCGCGTACAGCGCGAGCAGCCGCTGCACCTCGCCGACGTTGAGGGCGCTCGGGTTGCAGAACATGATGTCGCGAGGCCAGCCGACGAGTAGGAGCCGGTAGAAGAAGAGGACGCGGTCGCGGAACGTGAGCACCGTCCAATGCATCTCCGCACCCGGGTCGCCGCTTGCTTGTACTGGACGAGGATGGGGAGGAGGTGAGCACCGCAGAGCGGAGGAGGACGGAGCGTACGCACCGAGGCCCATTGTGAGGATTTCCTTGAGCACAGCTCTCTCTGCCTCTCCTCGCGAGCTGTACTCGTGCCAGCCGGCCTTCTCCTTGCCGTTGCGTGGCCCAGTGCGTCCCATCGGTGCACGAGTGAGCGAGGTAGACTGTGGGCTGGTGTATGGACGCGGCGGAGAGGACACGGGACAACAGTCGGCGCTCGCATGTACGTCGGAGGCATGTGACGGTATTGTGAAGTCGTCAGGCAATGTCCATGATTTTATGCCGTCCCGAGCGTAGGCCTAGCTACAAATTAGCAGCGTCCGCGCAAGCACTAGCTGGCGCGATCAGCAAGATATGAAAAGCTTCCCACTAGGTGCCTTGAAGTCGAGAGCCTCTGTAGACGAGCGACCTGCAACAACCAGAGAAGTGAGTACAACCAGACCATGGTATTATCGTCGGAACCTAGCCTTCTGAGCGCAGCGAAAAGACTCACATGCGCCGTACATCTGAGTCTAACCATGAAATTCTGTCAGTAGTGAGTAGTCCCTGATCCACCAACAAGCACTTACCGCTTCAGTGTCTACATACAAAGGGTCCCGCGCGTACTCGTGTCACTCGTCGTTTGTAGTTACGGCGATGCGGTACAGGCCAGTTGCAACACCATACTGCCTCTTGCAAGCTCCTCGTAGCTCACATCAGATGCTACTGTCGTCGTGCGCTCGGAATGAACCTCCAGGCTTGAAGCGGGCTCGAGGTATTCACAATGAGCCATCTCGAAGAATTGATACCAGTCAGCACATGAGCGTGTTCAGGATTGGATGGGTTCTCGTGTCGGAGGGATACTGGCAATAGAACAGGTAGAACAGCCTGAGGCCGAGAACGCCGCCTAGTCTGGGACAGACTGCACCGTCGGCTTGGAGGGGTATGGTGGATTCATATTGAGCATCAGCACAGTCCACAGCTCAAGTATATCGTTAGTCAGCCTGCGAGCGACCTGGCGGAGTTGTGGCAGAGAGCTAGAGACGAGGTGCACTGGAGGAAGCGAGATCAACCGTGACGACGATCGTAGATTCGCACGACTCACCGCCGGGCGCTTGTAAACTTTGTTTTCTTCCGCTCTCGCTTCGGACCTCCCTACATGTTTCCCCTCCGTGCTACACTTTGGACTAGTGAGGAGACTCCACGGAGAGCAACTACTGATACTTGACTAGCTCTCTGAACGTCTCTGCCACAGACAGGACCACATCTTCGCTCAACGGCAACAGCAAGTTCAATTCATATGTTTGGTCGAGAAACTCGATAATGTGAGTACAGCAGAACATTCGCGGAGCAAATCCACTCACGGCGAGCTTCATACAGACAGCCGAGATAGGTACAGCACCTCCGAGGGCTCCCACACCGCCCGAGCACTCCGAGACCTAGAAAGTACCCCAGAACGCTTCTCTGGACGGGGACCCTTTCCTCCTGCCCCCGGCGAATGAATCTACGACGATTCAAGCCACGAAGTGCGACGATCGCGGCCTCAGCGCCCCACGCGCTAAACGATACTCGCATCAATGCTGGGCGACGCTTGGAATATGTCTCCGTCGTCTTCCATCCCTCTGGCCGTCCCCACACTTCGTCTCGCCTGCCCGTCCCACCTCCCGTGTCCTCCTCTGGTTGGCTGGACATCCCGGTCCGTATGTAGCCTGGAGCATGACCATGTGTCATCTCTCCGACGGCCTCGCACCGAGAGAAGGACGTCATCGAACTAGGTCGCGCACGGACCACTTCGCAAGGTACAAATACCCCCCGACGCGAGTCTCAACATCTCCACCCCACCCTCTCCTCTCTCCCTCTCCTCTCATCTCTGCACATGTCTCTATCGATACTCTACACTCGACTCTCGACGCCCGACGCCCGTCGCCCGTCGCTCAGCGCGCTCGCTGGCGACCTCGCTGGTGAGCCCTCTCAATTGCACGCTGCGCCTTCACCGAGTGACTGACTTGCCTGCCGTCCTGTCCAGTTCGCATCTCCACCGAACTGCGGACGGCACCAACTTCTCTGGACGACACAGAACCTGAGGCCACGTGCTCGTGCTGGTGAGTACCGCCATACCGACTTGTGCGTCCCTCGTTCACCACGTCTTGTTCCAGGAGACTGGTATAGCGCCGACGCGACGTCGCGGCGATGACGCGCTTGAGATCGACGCACCAGGTACGCACTCCTCGCTTCCATTCATCTCGCGCGGCGCGCCTGACGAGACCTACATAGCTGTAGCGCGTGCGCGGGTCCGACAGCTCGGGGCCGGCGCGCGCTGCGTCATGCTGACCAAATGTGCTGCATGTTCGTTTTCGTTCTCTACCCATCGCGCGTGAAGCTGACGGTATCTCATAGCATTGACAGCTGCTTCAATCAACGCTGGCGTGCGCGACCGTCGTCTCTCACGGGCCTACGGTGCGCGGACCGTCAGTATGGGTATCCGACGCGGTTGAACTGACGTCTTAGACTGTACACAGCCTGATTCTACGGGTATGTTGGGTGACTTGAACGTTGCAAGACTCGTACCTTAGACTTCTCGTGCATAGCCCGGGTCCTCGCGTGACAATTGCTTGGCTTGACCGCTTTAACACAATTGCACGCGGTTGACAGGTACGTTCTTGCGGCAATCCATCGTCTCGGTATCGCTGATTCATACTCGCGGTAGTGTCGCGGCTACGATACTATGGAACAAGTCCGAACGTCGAGCAGCTTACTGCGTGAATCTAACGAAGACCGGTGAGTATCTCCACGCCGCCCAGATCACTTCGAATCGCACTGATGCGCTCCGTACGTCAGTTCGCGTTCGCTGCGCCTGAGTCACCAGGCCGGCGATTCGTTCGCGTGAACATTACCACGACTGGCCGCACATGGTCTTCACGAGACCGCGTTTCGGATCCGTGAGTGTAGCGGCGGTGTAGTATACTTTTACGGCGCTGACCATGCCACATGTCCAGTTCGGATTGAACCGGTCTCCAAGTGGCCATCACCAATACCCGCACGGCCCGTCGACGACGAGCCCTTGAAGGACGGTGGCTCATGTCTGAGCCACCGAAGTGCTATATCAATACCACGCACTGGTACGTAGTGACTTCGTTCAACCGGATTCGAACCGGCGGGCAGCCGAGAGAGTTGGACTCGTCTCTCCCGGTTGTCTGCCGATGCGACGGCGTGCGATGGATCTCTGAGGTGCTGTGAGGCATGCTCAGATCTCTTGCACGTCGTCTGAATGTATCAAGCCTCTGCTATAGACCGATCCGGCACTCGGAGTGCCCGCCCGGATGCTCTGCGTGGCTGAGGGTCCCAGACGACGTGCGCTAGACACACGTCGGCACGAGCATGATCTGCACATCGAGTAAGATGTGTAGAACATGCTCTGTAGCGCTGCGGCGTCGCACGCGACCGGCCTAGACATGTAGGAGCTGTCTACAACCACGCTCTCTCAGGCGAGTTGGACACAGCTGTTACTGGTCAGACAGGCATGCCCTCCGCATTTCAGACGTCTGTGTACGCTGCACGCACCTCGTGCAACGTGGACGAACACGAATCGCCGGCCGCGAGCGTGATCCGTTCGAGATAACCACGAAATCCACTGAAATTCGCCCCATTATGCGCGTAAACGGCGTCTTGTACGCGTCTTCCGGGGCGTATCCTCCTGATAGTTACACTCCCGGGTACCCGAGGCTCGCAAGTGTGATTTGCACAAGAATTCGCGGCGGGAACATGCGTAGCTCGAGAGATGGGTGATAGCACCCTCCCGCCTGTAGATGGGGACTCTCGATATCCGCATGTTCCTCTGCCCGTGAGCCGACTAGAACGTGTCAGACACGACGTCGGGTGATGTCTATGCTGATACGAGCTCATCGCCGCGGTCAGAAGTCGCGTATCACTGAGTTGTCCCCGGCCGGCCCATGGAGATGGCCCGAAAACTCGAAATTTAGAACGTCGTTTCTGACCGCGAAAACAGATCGTACAGGCTGTACACAACATGTGTACACGTGCACAAGTGATTCGTGGACGCTGCGCCGCCTGGGCCGAGCTGGAATGGGACTTCATTCCGGAGACCCATGAAATCGCAATGAACGCGATTTTTCCAACCTCGTCAGATCTCCGCGAAAGAGGGCGCGTTCGATGCGAAATGGTCAGTACAATATATGTGGGCGGTTCGCAAGGAATTAGCCGAGATTTGCGAAGATTATGGCGGAAGTTCTGACTATTCTCGCACAGATTGAGCCATAGCGAATCAATTTCCGACAATTCCGACGACAACGCGACCCATATAATCTTGTATACTATCCCGCAGCTCGTCAGGAACCACCGTCGCAGTACAGGAGTGGTGTGCACTGGTGCAGCACAATGGCATCGTTCGTGTGCGTACCATCTTTGCATCTCACGAACACACCGATTGACACGTATGTATGGCAGTAATGTAATTGCACAACGATGTAGCTACATCTTTTACTCTATAAACGATGTGTAGCTAGCTGCGCAGACAATGTTACACACCGCACTTCCTCCGTCACGCCACACGAAAAGGCCACTGGCAGTGCGCCGCACAGGAAAACTCGCCGCCGCAGACCTCTTCCGACCCGGACATGAAGAACCTCGACTGCCTGCGGGTATATGCCTGGATGGGGCGCTCTTCCTTTCTGCTGCGGTAGATACTTGGTTGATAAAGCGAGGATTCAGCCTCGGCACTGCCCCGTGAGGACTCCATGGTTCAGCCAAACCAAATCACTCTCTACACTCACCATGCAAGTTAGTTCAGACTGATTGTTATGTTGTCCACTGATGTCGCTTCCAGTATGCTCCATACCCTCACCGAGTACGGATTGCGCTTGAGGAGGCGAAAGCGGAATATACGCGCGTCGACGTCGACATCGTGAACAAGCCGGCCTGGTACACCGAGAAGGTCAACCCGGCCGGAAAGGTGTGTAACATATCTTACTCACAGCTGATGTTCGGCGCTGATGCTCAAGAGAGGTCCCAGCGATCACTTTTGTGGGACCCCCGGCGTCCCCTGAGAATCCCTCACCCAACGCCGTCAAGCTCACCGAGTCCCTCGTCATTGTTGAGTTCATCGCTGAACTCTTCCCATCGTCGAAGCTCCATCCCGCCGATCTCGTGAAGCGCGCACGGGCTCGACTCTTCATCACAATCGTCGAGACAGCCTTCTTCAACGGTTTCAAGGCGTTGTTCATCGACGGGGCTTCGAACGCCGGCATCCTCGCGGCGCTGGAGGCGTTGCAAGCGCGCCTTGCACCCGCAGCGGAGGCGGAGGCGGAGGCAGTATTCGCGGTGGGCGAATGGTCGATTGCGGATGTGGCGGTCGCGCCGTTTTTGTTACGCATGAGGATGATGCTTGAACACGAAATTGGTAAGTATCCAATGGGTGAGGGGAGGAAGACGATTGAGGAGCTGGAGACGCCGAAGTTTGCTCGGATGAAGGAGTATATGGAGGCTGTGGGGAGCCGACCGAGCGTGCTAGCGACATGGAACGAGGTGAGCGATGTATCGCCTCTGCGAGTTCGACGGCTGAATCGCTGACCACGGTAACGTTGTTGCCATGTGCAGGCGCAGGTTCTGGATATTTCGCTGAAGAATCCAGCCATGAAGAGGGACTAGTCGTCTGGATTGTTATGACTAGTCAATGTACAATGTTACGACTGAATCGCCAGACGTTGACAGTTAACGGACACGGACGTGATCAGACAATGTGTGAACATACCGTGTTACTCCCACTGTCGACATCATCCCTCGCAGCCAACGTCTCTCCACGCTATGACTTGACCGCATCGGGATGCCGCTCCCTGATTTTGCTTTTCTGCCTCGCCGCCTCCTCCTGCACCTTCAGCCCCTCCTTCCTCCACTGCACCTTCTCCCACGCGTCCCACTCATCGCGTGCATCTAACCAACGCTCTTGTACGTCGTGAACATCCGCACGCGGGCCTTGCATCGCACCAGCAGCCGAGGTCATGAGGGAGTACGTATTTGGACGCTGCGTCGCCGGCAGGTGCGACGCATCGATGGTTTCCGGAGGCTGCCCAACCTCTCGCGGAGGCACGAAGATGCAGCCTGTGGCTTTGTCAATGACGCGCGTGAGGTGCAGCATTGACTCTTTGTCCTGCAGAAGTTTCGAGGTAAGTTGTCGGGATCGATTGCACGGAGGCCGCACGCGTGGTAGGCGGGTGGTGGAAGTGATGTCAGAGAACCAGGGACTCACTTCGACAGCAAGAGTCTCGAAACCCACGAGGGAGAACTCCTCGATCAAGGAAGATATGGCCATGTTGAGCGCAGCATACCGCGGAGACTGCTGAGTGAGCAGGTTCTCAAGATAGGACAGATCCTGCACTTCGGTATAGAAATCAAGGTTGAAGTCTGCGGAAATGATTCGGGCATGAATGGCTGAAACACTAACGAGCATTGCGAGGCATCGCGCAGTAAAGTGAAGG
Source organism: Daedaleopsis nitida (assembly GCA_022606115.1). Lineage (NCBI taxonomy): Eukaryota > Fungi > Basidiomycota > Agaricomycetes > Polyporales > Polyporaceae > Daedaleopsis > Daedaleopsis nitida. Next base: position 2,788,687 of record JABYQM010000007.1, on the reverse strand, counting down.
CACGCACCAAGATCGCCGTACTGCTGAATGAGGTCGACCTTGGAGAGAACGTTGACATGGGGTAACTCGAGGTGGAGCATGGCGCGCAAGGATAGCATGAGGACGGACACATACTTGGACGCGTCCGTGACGTAGTGTGCATCACAGAGATGAACTGCCGCTAGCTAGCCTGCCGCGGTCGGTGGTCAGCAAGGAATGAGGATCTGCCCATGCACGTACCCGGAAGCCGCTCTTCGTCAGTTTTGAAATGATGTTCTTCACGCTCGGGTGGTTGGTACTCAGCTCGACTTGTCCAGGAAGATCGAAGAGGACATAGACGTCCTTATCGAGCTCCTTCAGGCGTTCCTCGAGCCAGTCAAAGTTTGCCTCGAGATATTCCATGCAGTAGAGCATCCCGCCGTTGGGACCAAGGCCGAGCTCGTTCATGACATCCTCGAGGGTGATCAGAGAAGCTATATCCACTGCACATGGATATGGTATGTTTTCGTTTGCAGGGTCAAGGTTGACGATTGCGATTGGGCGATTGAGTGCGGTGAAGAGTTGATGCTTCCCAAAGCAATATGTTGACTTGCCACTCCCAGGCGAGCCACAGACGACTTCTCCAAACGGCATGTGTTGCAAGACAGGGTCAGCAAGCTGTCGAGGAGTGTGTTGACCTGCGCAGGGTAGGGAAGGAGGAGGAGGAGATGGTGGTGGTGGTGGACGAAGACAAGAGCGCGACGCCCCGGTTTACCGCGGCCCGCTAGCGTTCCCTTGTCACGTGTACAAGAGTCGCGTCGCCGACGCGTCTCGGACTCTTGACTGAAACTCATACTTATCCGAGAGTAGTGTCCTTCCGACGCCCTCTACTAATCTGTTCTACCCTGCTCTGTCCCAGACAAAGATATTCTCTTCTGCAAGGACTGGTAGCAAGCTTGAACGTCGTTTATGAGCGAGATTCTCGAAGATGTTGGCGCGGAAGTCGAAGCACGAATGGTCAGTCGAGTAAACTATTAGATGATATACCGTCTCTGATCGTCACATATTTCTGTGCAGCAAGAGGAGCAGCAGATGGAACTTGCTCTTCGGCTCTCTCTTCGCGACTACAACGCTAGCAAAACTCGTGAAAGCGGACATTCCGGGACGCAGAAGGCCCGTGCAGGCTCGACCGAACGTGACTTGGAGTCCCTGGACGCAGAGATTGAGGACGTCGAGCAGCAGAGGCGCGGATTAGATGGCCTGCTGCAAACCCTCTACAAACAGAGAGAGGAGAAGCTTCGCCAGATCCGCAGCGCGCAAGCCGCCGTACCACGGAGCGATCCCAAAGGCAAGGGCAAGAGCAAGGCAGGCACAATTGACTACAACTCCGAGTTCGAGTGGAGTGGGGCCTTGCTTGCGAAGTTGCGATCTGTTTTTGGGTTCGAGTCATTTCGTCTGTGCCAGGAAGGGTGAGTCCTCATATACTCTCAAGTCTGCCCCATATGCGACCAGTCCTTTGTTGTAGTATCTGCAACGCGAACATGGACGGACGAGACATCGTCGCTATCATGCCAACAGGTGGGAGTCTCCATATACTGATTCTGCGTGTGCTCACATATCACAGGGGGTGGCAAATCATTGGGGTACCAGCTGCCTGCGCTCATGGTGCCAGGATGTAGTCTGGTTATATCTCCCCTTCTCGCGCTCATCTCCGATCAAGTCATGCACCTTCACGATGCTAAAGGTGAGACCCTCTTGTATGGTCTTATTCACGCTATTGAAGTAGTACTGGACAGTCGACGCCGTCATGCTCACCGGCGCGACCTCAAGGGAAGAGAGCGATCGGATTTACAAACGTCTCCAGGCAATGGCATCAGGTGCATCTGACGCGCCTGAGATCAAACTGTGCTATGTAACGGTCAGTGACAGGAATGCTTGCGATGGTACAAGGATGCCCGCTTGACAATCGTTGTTGTCCAGCCCGAGAAAATTGCCAATAGCAAGAAGTTCAAGGCAGCATTGGACAAGCTGTATCGCGTTAACAAGCTCGGTATGTGAGCTATGGAGGAACTTCACTTTTTGGGGTTGTACCCATCCCGCTCTCAGCTCGCTTCATCGTCGATGAAGCACATTGTGTCTCGTCGCAAGGACATGATTTCCGGTATGTCGTTTCTTCACCCCAACAGGTTTCGCTCTCAACTGAAATGATTTAGTCCGGATTACCAGAAATTGTCGGCCGTGAGACAGATGTTCCCTAAGGTTCCTATTCTCGCGCTTTCCGCAACATGCCCAGCTGCAGTTCTAGCAGATTTGATCAAAACCCTCCGTATGCCTGCTCTGACATTGGCATCAAGTTGGTTCATAAGTTCGAATCGTGCGTTGATCGCATCTGACGAGTTTTCACCTCTATAGCTGCTAATCACGAAGGCACGGTCCTATTCTCAACGTCACTCTACAGGAAGAACCTGCATTACGTCGTACTTCCTAAGCCGGCTGGCGGGAGCGACAGCATGAAGGCAATGAGTGACTATATTCTACAGCACCACGCGAGCGACTCTGGTATCGTATATTGCCTGACCAAGAAGGTTCGTGGCAGTAGGAACATTCTGCGACTCATTGCGACTCAAAATGTATGGTTTCATAGGATGCTGAGTCTGTCGCTGAGGAACTCACCAAACTGAGTCATGGCAAGATCCGCACAGGCGTGTACCATGCAGACGTCCCAGACCAGCGCAAGGAGAAGCTGCATAGGCAATGGCGCGAGGGCCAGATCAAGGTCGTTTGTGCCACGATTGGTACGCACTTCACACTCCGCTTCGCGCATCACTATGACCTACGATGCCATATAGCATTCGGCCTAGGGATCGACAAGGGTGACGTGCGCTTCGTCATCCATCATACCGTACGTGTCCACAGTTGTGTCTCCAGAAACTCTGACTAACTAAGCTGTTGATAGCTTTCGGTACGCCCGCGATAGCATCGCCGATAAACACCCCCTCTGACCTTGTCTTTGGTGCAGAAATCTCTGGACGGGTTTTACCAGGAGTCTGGGCGAGCAGGCCGGGACGGCGCAGACGCACAATGCATTCTGTACTACCGTGCTCAAGACGCAACCCGCATCCTCTCGCTTACCTACGGCGAACGTGGGGACACGAGAAAGGTCGATCTGCCTTCCTACTCATTCTATCAACATCGTCCCCTAACGAACACCGCCCACAGCCCTCGCCATGCTCGCGTTCGCCAGCGACGTGCAAGAATGCCGTAAGATCCTGTTCGCGAAGTATGTCATCCCACGTCTATCTGCGTTCGGCAAATCTCAAACGTTGTCGCCTCATCCGCGCCCTGCTGCAGCTACTTCAACAAATCCTCCAAGCTGTCATTCAGCTCTTGGACAACAGAGCAGGAAGACACGCTCACCGCCTGTGGGCATTGCGACAATTGCACACGCGCCCCAGAGACACTCGAACGGCTCGGCGTGCGCACGCGCGTCGTGGCGTGGCAGATCCTCCGCGTTCTCAAGGCGGCCGGCGGGGGCGTGACAATGGCGCAGCTGTGCGACCTCGCGCGCGGGTTGGGTGGTTCGAACAAGGCGCAGGACGCTTCGGAGGGCAGGGGCAAGGGCAAGGGCAGGGCAAAGGAGAAGGTTTCCGTAGACGTCCACGAGGTTGCGGGGGGCAAGGTCGAGCTGTCGAAAGAGGTACGTCGTGGCCACCCCAGGCGAAGGTGTGCACATTTGCGCTGGGACTCAGGCTGACCACACGCTTCTCTCACCGCGCGCACCCGAATCCTGCAGCAAACGGAGGCGGTCTGCGTGCGGCTGCTTGTCGAGGGCTACATCGGCCTCACGTTCACGCCGACGGCCTACACGGTCAACGTCTACCTCTCGCCGGCGCCGCTCGGCGAGCGCTTCACCCGTCTGGAGCGGAAGGCCATCGAGCAGGGCAAGGGGCCCGATTTCGACTGCCCTTTCGCCAAGAAGGCCGTGAAGTCTCGGAAGAGCGTTGGGTCTGCCGCAGCGTCATCTTCGGCCGCGGGGTCGAAGAAGGCGGAGAAAGCGCAGGACGCTGTCGCGAAGAAGGGGAAGGGGAAGGACGTGGCCACGCCCCGCGGGGCAGGTGCTGTCACGGGCAGGAAGCGGAAGCGCGCGCTAACCACCGCAGACCGTCTGGGGTCGGATGCCATCCCTTCGGAGGACGAGGACGACAAGGACGATGGAGACGTCGGAGACGATGACGTGCTGTTCCGGGAGGAGATGGAGGACTTCATTGTCTTCGACGACGAAGACGAAGACGAGAAGGACGAGGAACGCGAGGACGTCAGCAGCAGCGGAAGCGACATGGACTGGCAAACAAGCTTGCGGGGACGCGGCCGCGGACGCGTGGCAAAGGACCCGCAGCCGCCTCCCAAACGTGCGCGCAGAAGCCTGGCTGGATCTCGCAAGGCGGTCGCGTCGACCTCTGCATCCAGCTATACGTCGCCTGACCACGAAGTCATCGAGATCACTGACTCGGACTCGGACTGAACCCTCTTATCGCCTCTGAAGCAGGCTGCCGATGTATTGTTAGCCACAACGAAACTGTATCTGTATAGTGGGTATAACGGGTGAGACGGGCGGAAAGCTGTATCATAGCATTGCGACATCATAGTGTATCCTACTACTACATGGCATAACTTACATTTCTCGACCGTCTTCGCGGCGTGCTATTAGTATTTATCTGCAGTACGCCTCCTAGTATCGGGCGGAATATCGTCGTCGACGTCATAATAGCGGCCATAGCATACTTGGCGTTCACCTCCCGCCGTCGTCTCTGTTGTCGTGGCGGGTCGTACGATATCGTAAAGCGAGTAAATCTGAGGGCTGAGGGCATTAGGCTCCTCTGACGAATAAAGATAGCGGAAGGGTATGAGCGAATAGAGGTCGTGGGTCGGGGTTCGGGAACCTATACGTTCCCGTTTACAGGCTTGGGACGCTTGAGAGCAGAGCGGAGGGGCGGCTTGGGGATGAGCCGGTGTTGCATGTCGATCCGGACGCCCTCCTCGTTCATCCAGCCAGAGTTGGGCTCGGGGTAGTGCTGTCAAGCCACAATCAGCCTCGCGCTCTCCGCGGCGATAAAGCGCACCGAACTGTATGGTGGTATACTCACATCGAGGTCGGGCGGGTACTCCTGGCCTGGCTCGGGGAGCTTGTACTGCCCGTCGTTCGTCCACAGCTGATCCCTAGAGCGGCGCAACAGCAACGCGACGCGAAGCAGCGGAACCTTTAGACGGCCTATTCGTAACACTCACACGATCAGAGAGAACTCACCCGCGGCGGTTGAACCAGCCCTTCCTGCGGTTCTCCAGGGGGACAGGTGATGGACAGACGAGATTCTCTGTCCATCGTACGTTGCGCTTGGCTACGCTCGCAACAACGAGCGCACCTGCGAACACGGCGGTGGTAGGGCTGCTGTGTGGAGAGGGTGTCTGTACCTGTGCGTGCGGGGCGCCTGCGGAGCTCGGGATCCCATTGGGCGACTTCGTTGTTGGGCTTTGCTGCTGCGGAGCAGATGACATGCGCGCATCGCGCCGAGGCGGCGACGAGGAAACGAACGCGTTCGCAGCGGAGGCGGAGGGCGTCGGCTGCGACGGTGGTGGGAGGTGCGAAGAAGAGCCCATGTCCGCGTTCCTGGCGCGCGGGCCGGGGGGAGAGCCCGCCGGAGCTGGACGAGAGCTCGGGGAGCGCGCCAGGGGCGGAGCTGCTGATGTGAGCGATCGGGAACTCAAAACCGTCGGAGCATGCGCGGATGACGCAGTTTGTACGTCCCGGGCCGCGTGCGTACTGCCATCAGGGGGCGTAGCAACGGCCCCGGAGAGACCTGGCGGCGCGCGGGGGTGCGCGGCGTCCTCGCCCCGAGGACTGTCCGCGCGAGGATGGTACTGCAGCGGTGCACTGGGGCGCGTCGCGGGAGGATCTCGAGAGTCACGAGAGATGGGCACAGAGGGAGCGGGAGCGTCTCTTCTGTACGTGCTTGAGGGGCCTGTGCGACTGTCGGACTCGCGGTGGAAGGGTGTCGAGATTCGAGATGGATACGAGTAGCTCGGAGGGCCAGCCCAGTGGGCACCGAGCATATCGACGACCATGTCGTTTGCGTGGCTGTCGGAGATGACGGTGTCGCTGTCGCTGTCGGAGGGGTCGTCGAGGGGGGCGGAGGCAAGTTGGATAGGGGGCACAGTCGTGTGCGAGATGGAAATGTTCCTTTGTGCGTGGCTATCTGCGCGTGTCAAAGGAACAGCCGAGCGGGCGAATGCGGCAGAAGTCTCTGCTGGCGGGGGTGGGCGCGTCGACGCGGGACGTTGGGGAGCCGTTATGGCAGGGCGAGGTGGTGGAAGAGAGGAGGTTGTATTGGGAAACGTACGAGGAGCTGTCAGAGTGCTCTCCAAAGTCTCCGTGCTACTGCTCGCCCGCGTCGACGAGATCTCCAGGTTGGCATGCGTGGCTGTGCCGTATAGCAAATCGGAGTCGCTCGAGGAGTCCGAAGATGGGGAATGCGTCAAGTCATCATCCAGTGAGACCGACGAGATAGAGCGCTCGTATATATAGATGTCGCTCGTGAGACTGGGGTATATGCCGTAGCTCTTCTGCGACTTTGAGTGTTTTGTCTCAACTGGCCACGGTTGACTGGAAGGGACGTGGATAAGACGGTGGTCTTGAGAGGCTGGCGCAGCCGATGTTTGTTTCCTCTCTGAATCATTGGGAGACGGGTGGTAGCTCAACTGCCTGTTCCATTGCCCTCCACCGGTCGACGGTCGAGATGGGACAGGATCATACTTCGAGGGAATGACGACGGGGGGAGCGGGCGCAGGCTGGGAGGTGAGCGCGGAATTCTTGAAGACGTGAACAGAGAGGCCTCGAGGTGCGCTGGGCAGAAACTAGGATGTCATAGTTAGACCAAGCCCCTATGGAACGGAGACAACGGCGACGACGTACCCTGGAGCCGCTGTGGCTATTGCGGCTGGCGCCTTTGGGGTCGAAACCAAACGTCGAGAGCATGATGAGCCGTGAGCTGGCAGAGCGGGGCGGGCAGCCCAGCGCAGACGACCCGTTGCACTTATATGAACCATGGCCTAGACGATCAGGGAGGCCGCTGTGAACGGGAAGCCTGTTCTCATACACGAGTTTCCCATTTGGCGAACATGCGTGCACACAATCTCAAATCCCGCCATGCTTCCACCAGGCCGGTCGCGAGTACTAGTGCCAGAAGATCGGGCATCATGTGAAGTGATAGATACGACGGTATCTCAGGCTGCAATACGCTTCAGCCTTCCGCACACAATCTTCAATGCATCATCATGAGAACACGTCGCCGTAGGTGACGGAGAGACTGATATAACTCACCTGGCATCCTGATCCATGAACGCGGGAAGATGGGTGGCGGAAGTGCGCCAGAATAGGTTCGACGATCTGTGAGCGCATAAATGTCTCGGTCGCCATTCTCACCGGCCGTGCCAACGTTCGCGGACACGACAAGGGGATTATCGGGTACATGTCGAGTCGCAGTCAAGTAGCACGACAAGGCCATGAGGCTCGGCCAAACCTGACTGGCCTGATCCGGAGGAAGACTCGCAACAAGCGCGCTGCGAAGACATGCGGAAGACGCTCCACACGCCTCCTGTCTTGCGCGGGTCAGTCAAACATCACTCGCATAGCGGGCTACAAGCTATAGTAGCGAGGACTAGAGGCGCGGTACACAACATTGATCACCATGCCCCGACTAGGGCGATCTAGTCCGTGAGCAGAGGGCATCGTCTGTGCCGTCCCGGTGCATCACAGCGTTTCGGTGAGCAAGAGGCGACTCCTCGAATATCACCAGCAGGTTTCGGTCCAGTAGGCCTTGTGCTAAAGGCCTCGAGATACACTCGTTTCGCGCCACGCTGTCGCCAGTATCGGTCACTGCACGGCGTGGGCTAGACCCACCGGAATGCCTTTGGGTTAGGACCCCCACATGTCCGAGCACAGTGAGGATCAGCTGCCCCTGCGAAAGGTGCGGATACTGGGAAGGAAGACCTGTCCACCAACACCGTCAACATCTACCCGCCAACGGAACCTGGACAAATATCGTCAAAATACGGCGAAACAAACTCCGTCTTCTTACTACGTACCACATTTGAGCCGGACCTCAAGCATCTCCGGGCCGCCGTTTGATGGTCTGCGGGGCAACATTCGCGAGTTCCGGTCTCTCGTGGAAGTCGTGTAAACGAGGAATAAGGTCGCCGTGGGCGACTTCGGACCTAGGTCACTCGGGAGTCCCCGAGCCCGGCCCGTCCCTCCATGAAGTACGTTATACCAGCCCCCACTCGAAGACGGACAGCTCTGCGTTGAGGAAGAGAGCGTACTTCTTGTAACGCAGCAGTGGCGTGTATGCTTCTTGAAGATCACAAGCTCATACTGGTCGTTTGCACACTATGCGAGGCTAGTCAGCAGACCCAACAGTAAGAGAACAGCTGCAAGACACTGACCTCGGACGCCACAGAGCACACGTTCTGTGCTGCGTCGCCAAGCATTGATGCCCATGCGGGCGGTGACACAGCATGCAATGTTGAGCATTGCCATGCATTTTGTTCGTTTGTCCCGAACGTCTTTACTACACAGCACGGAATACGCCATGCCGGCGATAGGCATATGAAGGGGCAATGGACGCGGCCACATACCTTTAGCTTGATTTTGGCGGCGGGTCCTCTATGGGGCACAAGAAACCTACTCGCAGCTGTCAGAATCGGGCGTCGAGCTCTGATACAACATGGTGTTGGCGGTGAGGTAGACCAACAGAGATGGTCGTGAATGCTCACATTGTCCTGACAGCACGACCCTCTGTCGCAGTGATGGAAACGCCGGCATAAATGTTATAGATCTTCTGGTCATGGTATCGTAGGACTGAAGAGCTCGCTAGTCAGTTCTCACAACTTCATTCATAAGTGCATGAGCAATGTACCAGCGACTTATCGTACGAGCCATCGAGCCATCAGCCGAGATAAGCTTGAAGACTGGAAGTGGTTGAACACGAACGTTAAGGTATGGGGTGATATCGCACTCGTCAGTCGCGCCTAGACAAGATAGCGACGCTTTATACACCCACTATCAGGCTCCGAAACGATCTGTCTTTCCGACTTGGTCATATGACCCGATCGTATGCAGGGACAGCAGCGCCGCCTGGATCAACGACTCGCCTGGTCGGGGCATTAAACACGATGTTTGAGTATGTCCACAAACGTGGGTTGGAGCGCATGCATATGGGCGTCCGCCAGCTCGGACGTCCAGTGTCCGCTAAACAGGTTCGGTGGAGCCCCAAACATGGCGCAGTCAGTCCGAAGCGTTGCAGGAACACTCGTGCGACATGCTTACCGCCTCATAAGCCACACTTGGATCCCCACACTGAGCGTGCACGGTTGTAGAGCGACACTCGCACTCCACTTCCGTCAGCGACGACAATCCGATCGTCCTGGAGTACACACTGGCAGAGACATTACGTCTCGCCATGCACAGGAGAGGAAACAGCTGGCAGGGGCAGGGGCGAGAAGTGCTTCTGCTCGGCGAGAACCGACATCTGCTCCCCTTCGGCATGTTATACAACGGACAGCTGGGAACACCGCTCGACAAACTTGATGCGAAGTGTCGAGGATCGGGCGGAGGGCAGAGGGTCCGTCGGAGACGCTGTGACCACAGCTTCGTCGATCGCCAGCTGACCGGAGCGCAGGGACTCTTGTTTGGGTCCGTTGGGATGTGTTAGTGCTGCAGTGCGTCGAGTGTGCAGAGACTGCGACTTACCATGCTTGCGATGAACTGGACAAGAGGCCGAGAGTGTCCTAGAGGCATGGCGGTATGTGGTCGGGGTTGACCGCCTCGACCTCCTTGACGAATACTGCAGCCACAGGACAGAACGACGGACGGATCCAGCAACGGGCCAGATGTGGCCAAGAGTTCCGTGTGAAGCACGAGTAGTGGAGGAAGTCGCCCATACCTGTCAGTGTCAGGTACGATGTCATGTACCTCATGTACCTCATGTCGAGGTTCCTTGGACATCACTCACTTTGACAACGCACAGCGAACGACTGGAAGGGAGTCCTCGGACTCCTGGCTCTTCTCGACGCTTCCGTCGGATCAACGTCATCCGGAAGTATCAACATGGCTGGTTACAGGCAACAGTCGGCTGGCTTTCAGCGCTTGGATAGACCGCTATCATGAGAGATATAACAGGTTGACCGAGCGGTATGCGACGTACGTCCCGGTCGTTTGATACATCGACATCCTCACCGGAGATTGACGTTCGAGATACTTGGTAGACCTTGATATCCAGGAGTACTGGGGTACTTCGGCAAGAAGTACAGCTAGTAAGTAGTAATAACGATCCTCCAACCCTCCTGGGGTGTAATTGTGGTGTAAGATCTGTGTCAAGCTCGTTAGAAAAGACTCGGATGTTCACACTGTGCACTGCGTACTACCTGAGGTGTCGCGTCAACTGTACTAGTACTAGTGATACTAGTTCCATTCATGTAGTACTTTTGAGAGTGAGTAAAACATGAGGCTGTTCGCTGTATGTGAGTATATGCGGCATCGCGGACGTCTGATCGTGGTTGAGACGAGAGAGCTACAGATCCTCGAGCGGGATGAAGCGCTGGGGCGGTGTTGTGTTATGTTTTGTCACATACCACCTTCGCGAGCCACACTTACAGGTCACCGGCGTCTACATGTAACGTAGCTCCTCCTCCATAAGCTTTGGTCCAGTGGGTCACCTTCCTTCGAAGCTTAGGTAGATTTCGAGGGCTAAACGCCCTCTGGGCGATAGTTATTAGTGGCCCACCGGACGCTTGCAAATGACTGTAGGTTGATATTCCGATTGCAGGAGTATCAGTCAGCAAGTTCCTTACCAAGTAATCCTTCTAATGACGACATCCTCTCCCACAGCACCCACATTCACACCGTTCCGCCTATAAGTACACAGACGACATTCAACCACCTACTAACTCAACAACAGCCTTCACCGACATAGATCGTAGCAATCATGCCTGAAACTCTCACTCTCTACACTGCCAAGGTAGAGTCATTTCGTACCAACACTTCACGACTGCCAGAGATCGCTTACTATCCTCGCGTACCGCAGATTTGCCCTTATGCTCAAAGGGTAATGCTTTCTCCACGATGGTAGGGGCGGGAAAACTGAACTCAGAACTCAACCGTTCACAATAGACCGAGATCGCCCTTGCGGAGGCCAAGGCGCAGTTCACCCGGTTCGAGATCGATCTGCAAAACAAGCCCGAGTGGTACGCCCCGAAGGTGAACCCAGCGAGCAAGGTATGCGCACTGAGCTCGCCAGTAGCACGCAACCCCAACTGAAATGTTGCATCGTGTGACAGGTTCCCGCGATTGCCTACGGTGGACCGGCAGTTCCCCCCGACCAGCCCTCGCCAGAATCCACGAAGATCGCGGAGTCTCTCGTCCTCGTCGAGTTCGTCGGAGACCTCTTCCCCGAGTCTGGTATCATCCCCAAGGACCCCGTGAAGCGCGCCCAGGCCCGGTTCTTCATCGAGGGCATCTCGAGCAAGTACACTCCTGCCTGGTACGGGTTCCAGATGCGCAAGGGCTCGGTCGAGGAGGTCTACAAGGCCATCGAGTACCTCCAGTCTCTCCTCCCCGAGCAGGGCTTTGCGGTCGGCGAGTACTCCATCGCGGACATCGCGATCTCGCCCTTCCTTGCTCGCGGCCGTATCTCGCTCCTGAACGACATCGGCTCGTGGCCGGTCGGGGATGGACCTAAGCTCTGGGAGACGATCACCACTGGCAAGTTTGCTCGGTTCGGCAAGTACGTGAACGACCTCTTTGCGCGTGAGAGCTTCAAAGCCACCTTTGACGAGGTATAGTCGGGGTCCGTTGACTGTATGACATCGACGCTCATTCTGTCTTCAGGCATTCGTGACTGAGGCGTTCAAGAAGCGATTCAGTAACATTCGTGAGGCCAAGTAATCGAGCATGCGCAGTAGTCAATGTTGTATTTGTAGTCTTCCATGCATATGCACGTCGCAGTTGATGACTCACAACACCGACCGACCACGGTACAACCATAGTCCGCATGCTACATATTGTAATCACATTCGCCGCGTGATCGCGAGGGGCGCATTTGTCTTGCTTTATATGGTGCACGTTATGCTCGTTCAGCCTTGTAGTTTGAGTTGGGTTCGAGACCCGAGACATGCAAATTGATGGGATCATTACTAGTATACAAATAGTTCGACCCAGCCGACATGTTAGGGTGACAAAAACGAGAGTGGCAGCCGGACAGTCTAGCTAGGGGGATCCGGCAGATATGTACAGTGCGTACGAAGGGAAGATTCGCCGTACAATTAATCGCTATGCAGATCCAAGGATTTCTGAATAGATAGAGAACGAAGACGTCGTGAAGAGGGAAAGCTACAAGTGAGGAGAGATGGCGAACGCGAATGCTACAATAATTATAGTGAGTTCGTGGTGTCAAGTCGAAGTGTCGTTGATTGGTTGTTGGCGTGTGGAAGGAGGCGAGGGGCAATGCAAAGAGTGGCCTATGGATACAGTAGCCGAGAAATCAGCAGCGCAGAGAACCAGGAGGAGAGGTCATCAAGAAGTCGTGAGCCAATGCCAAGATGCCACTTTACAGAGACATCGAGTTCTGCGGGCCCGAAACCGAGAGGAGCGCAAAGGGGATGGGCTTGCGGCGAAGACCCGCACTGGTTGTGCTGTCCCCACTGTCGCTCGCGCTGCTCTCGCTCACGCGCGACGACCGGCTATCCCTCCTGCTCACGTCGACGGCCGCGAAACTGCGGTCCGAGTCAATGGAGCGCTTCGCGGCGTGTGCGGCGCCCTTCAACGCGTTCTTGCGTTGGAGCGGGGACATTGACGATGCCGAGTGGGAGTGTGAGTGCGAATGCGAGGTTGTGATCGAGATCACCGGAGCAGCCACGGCCTTGCTCTTCGCCTTCTTGGAGGGCGAGAGTGTGAAGCGAGGCAGCCATGAGTGCGAGTGGGCCTCGGCGAGCGAGCCGAGGGTCGAGGTCGACCACCGCGAACGGAGAGTGCGCTCCGGGTCCGCGCTGATCGACAACGTCGACGGTGAACGGCGCATGGGGAGTGGACTCTCGGGCGCATGTGGCAGAGACTGAGACTCGCTCTCGACGAAGGTAACATCGATGTCGAAGTCGAACGAAGACAGAGGCGACGCGGGCGAAGATGAGTTCTGCGAGTACACAGACGCGCTCTGCGGCGTCGTCGGCCATACGTCACGGCGAGGAGGGAGAGAGAGCTCAACCGGGCTCTCTTCACAGAAGTCGTGGATGTCAGCCGGGACGGAGGAACGGGGAGGCGGGCGGAGGCCAGAGGCGGACACGGGCGTCGTGACGACGAAATGGCTACTAGGCGAGGGGGGAACAGAGCCCGCGTTTGACCATGCATCGTAGGGGATGGTGAGCTCTGTGCCGAGGAAACCAGCACCGAGGGCGGCGTTCGCAAGCTCGGCGAGTAGCTCCTCGGTCGCCTGCTCCATAGCCGAGAGTCCGGGGGACTTGGGCATCGGAGGAGGCGGAGGCGGCCTGGTGGGCACGAGATACGAGCGCCGCCTGAGTGGAAAAGTGGGGTCTAGCTGGGCACTAGGCCCCCGCGCGCTGTTGTCTTGAATGGAGATGCGTGGCAGGACTGGGTGGACCTTGTTGCTGCGGCTCCTGCGCGGAGGAGGCGGCATCGAGTCGGGGCGCGCCTGGAAGTCGGAAGGAGGGAGGGGCGATGTGGGCGTCTCGGGGGACGAGAGCGTGACGATGTCGCTGATGTCCTGTGCGATCCATTCTACCTCCTCGGAGACATCCTCCTCGACAAAAGAGGTGATCGAGCTCTTACGGACAGGTTCGCAGAGGTCGGACATGGACTTCATGAACAGGACAGATGCGCGCTGTGACTTGAAGGTGGGCGCGCGCATGAGGTTGGACTTGCTGGGTGACTCGTCGTCGTCGGACGTCGGTGGCGTGGAGCAGGGGGTTTTAGGACTGGCAGTGGATGCTTCGCTGCTGCTGACGGAAGGAGTTGGAGATTGATCGCGTCTCCTGGAGAGTGTCGCGGAAGAAGGGGGAGGTGGAAAATCGAGTGAGATTCCGAGGCCAGAGAATCGCAACTTAATATCGTCCAGGGTACAGTCCGAGATCGGCGATGATGCAACTGACCGTGGCGGAGTGATTGGGCGGGGAGGAGGCGATGGAGTACGCACCCGTGGGGCGCTTGATGGGGGGAAGAAATCATCGAAAGTGAGACCTTCCACGCCAGTCAGGACAACCCTGCGCGAATCTCGCTTGTCATGGGGTGTTGTTGGGCGAGCGCCGAGAGTTGCGCTGCCACCGAGAGGGCGCAAGGGGTGGGGTTGATGTGTCGGAGTGATCGTAAGGGAGGAGGCTGATGAGCATGAAAGTCGGCTGGTAGATTCGTCTTCTTCCGCGACGTTTGGGAGGATATGGATAATCTTCGAGTGTATCCTTGCAGGCGACGTGGCATCAGACTTGTTCGTAGGGCGCGGGCGCCGTTTGAGGTTGGGGAGGATCCTGTTGTTCGCAAATACTGTCTTCTCGTTAGCTAGAAAAGGGACTGGTCGATATGTAGACTCACGCGGTGCCATCGTAGGGGTCGTTAGAATCTATGAGGATCGTGAAAGGAGGCTGGCTCAAAGCAACGAAAGCGTTGAGGATGAGAAGTGGCGGAAGAATCTGTCCAGCAGGAGCTTTAGTATCCTTCACCATCTTCGCGGCCTTTTGTGCGTTGGTCCTCATTGTCTTCCACACCCGGCCGCAGGGTCTTCGGACAATAATGACTGACGTTTTGGGAACAATAAAACCGATTGTAAGCGCTGGCTCCGGCCATTATCTTATGTAACGAGCGGTTGCACAGCTTATAAGCCTTATTGATGTATGTTTGCTCACCGGACTTTCCAACTTAGAGCATATCCTTCTTCCACCTGAACCTAGAAAACATCACCTTTGATGGGAAAGTAATGTTAGGGCGGCTTACCGGGCGGTTTTCATGGGCGGTTAAATGTGCCTTGTTCTTGAAAGTTGAAACTGTGTGCCATCTCGACCTGATCAGGCTTATCTCGACCGTGAGGCCGCATGCCCATCTGTTTCCCGGCTTGACGTGCTGACACGCCTACGAAGTCTTTCCCGCTCTTCCGACGAGAAAGAGCGGCAGCTCTGTCTTGTATTCTGTATGTCTATCTCAGCTCTCTGGTTCGCTGCTAGTCTCTAGACAACAGATCTACTTGCCTTGAGACAGGACATTGAACCGGGTTGTCTTTATAGCCCTACTAGAGGGCACCATGCGCCGGTGCACTAGTAGCGCGTACGCTCGCACGCGTAGCACCTCGCATATCAGGCAGCGAGATGTTCTGCTATTGTCTCGTTTCTCGCCTAGCACCTTGGTGGTGACGCTTTCTTGAGTCTTCATGCAACGATAAGTATCTGATACATGACCCGTCATTGAAGCCGCTCATTACCTGATTCGTTTGAGTGTTCGCCCACAAGATGACCTCTTACCATCATAGAGCTTCGTATGAGCTCTGATTCAGTATCGTTAGACAACCCTTCTCGAAGTAACAACACTGATTATGTTTTGTTGCAGGTCCCTTCGCCTGTCACTGTCTTGGGCATTTTTACGTCGACTAAATAAGGTTATGTTAGCAGGAATGCTGTTCAGAGTTGATTAGCCCACTTTGTTCACCGTCCGGCTTCTAAGCGAACGATCGCTGAGTAGGCTGACCACAAGATGCATGCATGAAGCCGGTGTGCTCGTGGTAAGAAGCTATGTAGACTCAACGGGGTTCCTCGGCACTCTGCGCGGAGCGGGTCCGGAAAATTGAAGCCTTCCCGAGTCTGTCGAGGTTTTATAAAAAAACAACAGTTCGAACGTATGCATCCTGGATAGTAGACTGGGAGACATACACTGTGCCGCAACACTGAGCCTCAAGACTGGTCGCGGGTTTCCTATGGCACGATTGTTCCTGTAGCAGACTCATGAGAGTCTCGTCATGATAAGCCCTATCAAGAATGACGAGCATGCCGAAAAATAGAAGTACTTCTATGGTAGCGGCCAATGATAGCATTTAACTTTGAAGGGACTCGGAGGGCGTAGAATGCGAGTAGTTGAGCTCCCGAGCCTTTTTGTGCGATGGTCGCGGCTGTGGTGAGCGCGACTCATGGGAAGGATAGAGATACCACCTGACAGATACGTATAGCGTACATATGTGCGCATATAGTCATGCATATGGTCACTCGAAGAGTGGTAGTAGACGTACTCCTGCTCTGAGTCACTGCGAAAGTGCCCTCCCTCACAGCTACGAGCCTCTTCTTGCGCTGCCACCGCATTACCCACGGAGAGCGTGCAGTGGAGCAGGAGAAGGAAGGGTCAGCAGTAGGGGGATTGAAGCTTGAAGGCGTTAAGAGCAGTACTAGAACCAGGGGACCCATTATATACGCCCGAGCAGAGGAGCAGAGCATAGTTTTGGGATGACGTAGCGGCTAACGTCAGTATGCCAGTGCATAGAGCTCTAGTAGCTCATCCCCAGTGAGACCCTACAAGATATGGTAGGGTATCCTACGATACTATAAGTTATGCAATGATATGCGTCAGTTTTTCAACGATATAAATTGTTATGAGCTGTCAGCGCTCATCACGGGGAGAGATCAAGGCGTCCTGGAGCTACGCGCCGCGAATATGGACGCGACGGTCACGTGGTGGGTACAATCAGCGCGAATAAAATAGAGTGTGACTATACGTTATAACGCTCGATAGTACTTTCACACAAAGTATCATATGTAGCAGCATGCGTACGTACTGGTCATCGAAGTAGTAGTCAACGACAATTTGAATCTGATCAGTTCTTGAAATTCAAAGTTGCTGTGGAGCGTCTATACTCCCTTTCATGTAAATCCAAATGTTTTGTCCGCTGATACCCGTCATACATATGCCGGTTCTCGCAGCTGCGCCGCGCAAGAATTTCAAATCTCTGCTGAGAGTCCCGATATCGGTATTTGCGGGGCGTACTTATACAGGCAAGTACTAGTTCATCAAATTCGAAGTTACTGCCGAGCGTCTAGACTCCCTTTTATGGTTTGTGCGCCTGCGACCAGGCGTGACTGCCGCAGCGCTCTCGCCCTGGCGTCCGATGATCACTGTCTGATCCTGAACTTGGTTCCTCATAGCCACCACTACAACGGCTAAGATTGTAGCTCGATATATCAACTGCTGCAACTACCGACGGCTGGACATTCAACGTTTGTCCGGAAGCCTTTGTGCAGTATTTACCCTCAACTGCATCCGGGAGTCCCGATATCGGGATCTGCGGGGCGTACTTAAAGAGGCGAAGAAGCTATTCCAACCTCATCATCGAGCACCCTGTCCGCGTTTCAGGAACTTGGAGATCTCAGCCTACAGCTACAATGGTTCAAACATTCACACTCTACGATAATCCGGTATAACAGTCTCTCAGGTTCGGATCGGCGGTCTAGGTCCGCGCTGACATCTAGACAGTTCTCTCCGTATACGCAGCGAGTCAAGATTGCACTGACCGAGGCGAATGCGGAGTACACGTCCGTAGATATTGATCTGCATAACAAGCCAGCCTGGTTCACCACGAAAGTGAACCCCGAGGGAAAGGTGTCGTGCATCATTCCTCTACCGCACTCAGTCTCTCTTCGACTCACACACCCTCTTAGGTCCCGGCCGTCGTCTACGGGCCCAAGTTTGGTGCTCCAGAAGACCCCTCACCCGAAGCTACGATGCTCAACGAGTCGCTCATCATCGTCGAGTTCATTGCCGAGCTCTTCCCCGAGTCGAAGCTGCACCCCGCCGATCTCGTGCAACGTGCGCGGGCAAGACTGTTCATCTCCGTCGTAGAACAGAAGCTCTTCGAGGGTTTTAAGAACTTCATCGTCATCGGCGAGTCGAACGAGTCTCTTCTCGCAGGTCTCGAGGCCGTGCAGGCGTGCTTGCCCGAGATGGGCTTCGCCGTCGGCGAGTGGTCGATTGCGGACGTCGCGGCTGCGCCGTTCCTGATCCGCACCATGATGTTCCTCGAGCGCGACATCGGGAAGTTCCCGGTAGGAGAGGGACCGAAGACGCTAGAGGAGTTGCAGAAGCCCAAATATGCGAGACTCGCCAAGTATATCCAAGATATAAGCACCAGGCCGAGCGTCCAGGCGACATTTTCCTTGGAGGTGAGCTCCCAACTCTTCGGTAATCAAGATACGATCTTGTGAGGGCTCGCCGCTCATCGCTGTTTCCTTTGCTATAGGCTGAAGTGCAGTTCTGGAAGGAGCATCTGATTAATCGACAGCGAAACTGACCCTACGCTGGTCGAAAGGTTCTAGTATGTACATGCTCTTATCGAACGGGCATCTACATAACATCTGTACTAGTAGGTTAGCATAGCCGGTACCCATCAGGAGGAAGGATTATTCTATGTACACGTAAACTGTCTGAGTATGTACAGTCACGTACTGCATACACATTGCCCACGAGTGAACTACTAGTGACGCATGACGGGTTGTCGGAGACCATCCAGGCTCCATCCGGCTGAGGGAGAGGCGAAGGTTAACGCCCTGGAGGTCACCTGTGACCACTAGTGTGACTCGGACAAGCGTTAGAAAGTTTCAAGTGACTAGCTCAGTCACTTGAGTCTCCTTCCTCCATGACGTGGGCGAACACATACCTCTACTCTTCTTTGAAGCTGTTTGACCGGTCTTGGATACTTCTACGTGGTGACACGATACTTATCATGAGCATGAAACAACGTTAACGTATCCAAGTTGACGCACCAGTACACACTCGCGTCGCCAGATCCGTGACCTACGACCCGGTGCCCATGTGGGAGGTAGTACTACCTCTCTCCCCTATAATTACGGGTAACTGTTTTCGACTGATACTTATGATTGTCACATCTGGTCTCGGTTCTGCCAAGGACGACCGTAGTAAGAACATGACAATAACAACGTTTCCCAAACTTCATCGTGCATCCTGAAGCACTGCAGGAAGTACTTTGAACTTAGGTCACACATATGTAAAGTGATGTGCCATCACGGTGACGGTGTAACTTAGCTCCACTCAAGGGGCGAGGTTTGCCATGTAGAAAGCACCCCAAGTTGTTTGGAAATAGATGCGACTGCGAACCACTCTGCCGATTGCTGTCGGACATCTTCATGTTGGTAATTACACAATCATCCTCGCCGTGTAGAACTTCGCTGACTAACCCCGGTTATCGGGTCGTCGTATACCCCTTACAAGGCGACAAACTTTATTGGTCATGCAGTCTTAGAGCTTTTGGCGGTCCCGCCGGGTTTACGCTGCATCGTTCGTTACCAAGCTATGCCTTCATCAAAAGATTCGGGGTCGATCCGTACCAGGATTGGAAATTCCACCTGGAAGACCTCGTTGTGCCCGTCCAATGTCCCGTCCCTCTTCCATCGCCGTGTGACCTGATCCGGATAACTCTGACCGAGATGAGAGATTGGACTTGGTTGCGCCTCCACATGACTGCGTGGAGGGTATATAAGCTCGTTGGGACAATTTCTTACTGAGCATCGGGAACAGTGTCACTTGTACCCCTAATAGTCCACACTCCTCCTCAAACAACCACGATGGTTCAACCTGGCCAAATTACCTTGTACGATCATCCGGTACGCTCTTCGACTCAGATTGGTCATCACATCGTCAAGTCATTTCTTCTATAGACCTCCCCATTCACGCACCGGGTGACCATTGCGTTGAAAGAGGCGAAGGCGGAGTACACCTCCATCCCGATCGACCTGCACGACAAGCCAGAGTGGTTCGCCACAAAAGTGAACCCCGCAGGGAAGGTGCGGATTGCCCTGTCTACCTGCCATCTCTCACAGCTCAACTCACGCTCGACTCACGTTCGCAGATCCCGGCTCTCAGCTACGGCGGACCAAAGACCGCGCCAGAGGATCCCTCTTCCGAGGCCGCGATCCTCACAGAGTCCCTCGTCATCGTCGAGTTCATCGCCGAGCTCTTCCCCGAGTCGCAGCTGCAACCCACCGATCTCGTGCAACGCGCGAAAGCGAGGCTCTTCATCACCGTCATCGAGGGCAAGATCATCGACAGCTACAGGGCGTTCTTCATCCGCGGGGAGTCCAACGAGACGCTCCTCGCGGGCTTTGAGGCCCTGCAGGCGCGCCTGCCCGCGACGGGCTTCGCCGTCGGGGACTGGTCGATCGCAGACGTCGCGGCGGCCCCCATCTTGGTTCGCATCATGACACACCTCGAGAACGACATTGGGAAGTACCCGGCCGGCGAGGGGACGAAGACGCTACAGGAGCTGCGCAAGCCGAAGTACGCGAGGCTCATGAAGTACATCGAGGACTCGAGTAACCGGCCAATCATTAAGTCGACGTTCTCGAAGGTGAGGTTTCGCAGTTCGAGTGAGGCGATCTCTACTTCACTCTGGTGCTGACTATCTGCTCGTCGTGGTTAGAGTGCAAATATAGAATATTGGAAGAAGCTTCCGTTCTTCCAGCGGAACTAGTACCCTGGATCCGTGTGCGGTAATCGAAATGTCATTGCACCTAGTGCATTTGTTATCTAGTCCTATAGCTTGATATACTCATTCTCCAATGTAACACAGATTCTTTGAGTATGTCGATTGGCAGGGTTAGAGTAGTCGGCATCTGGTGATACACAAATAAGTTGGAAATGAGGACTACGGTGTACGACGGTGGTTGACTTCGATGACTTCTGCACCAACGTGACGTATTGCTATCGAGATATTTGTTGACTGTATCTGAGCTCTAGATACCGTAGTCTGTCGCTGAGAACAGTTCGACATGACAAAAACAGGCCGTACACCAGCAGCAGCTTCCATCCTCCGCCACATACAATTGCAAGCGCACCAGAAGTTTTGACCAGATTCGCTACTCCAGCTGACAAGCGATGATTGTGACAGTCTATGTATTCGACGACAGAGCAGCTAATCATACAGTTTGTGACTATTCGACAGTTCCAGGAGACGGGAGAGTATGTACAAGAGCACGACCGTGTCGCAGCGGGCAATGCACATCCGTACTAAGCTTATACGATATGTACAGTACGTATGCAAACTGGCGCCGCGCGGCCATGGACTAACACGAGGGCTAATATGGGACAGGGCTATTCGAGGGTCGAAAGACGGGAGGCGGGATGTGCAGAGGCAAGCCGAGGGTGCAGACGGGAGAGCGGTGAGCGGGGGTTGGGCGATGGACATCAGTTGTGACACCAACTGGCTAATCGAGGAGACGGGAAGGGGAGAGAGACGAAAGGAGAGTACTACGATGATGGGTGGATTAGACGAGAGGAATATTCAGGACTAAGCGGGAGAGAGAAAACACTATCGACAAAAAGGAGAGTGAGTTCGCCCAGCGAAGCGCGAGCGACGGGACGAAAGATGGAATATGTCGCCAACGGTCCACGAATGTCCGGACTTGATATTTTGTACCCAGATGACTACTTGCGGCTGATGTTCAAGCTGGCCATGCTCTCTGCCAACAGGTCCGTGACCGCAGTCGCGCATTTCATGCAGTCCTTCTCTGGCTTCGACATGGCGACTGTAGCCGAGGGGCGGGCAGGCTGCGCCTGCGGCTCGACATCGACGACGCGGATGACTGCGGTACCCTCCATAACACGACGGACCTTGTCCGCGTCCCACTCCTGCTTCGCGTTTCCGTTGGCGCCCAGGGTGCCAGAAGGACGAGCGAACGCTTCCCAGAAGGCAGATCCAAGCTTGCTGAGCAGGGTTTGCGAAGCCATAGTCGCAAGCATGGCCTGCTGTGCGGTAGGCGCATCGGAGGTGGAGCGAGCACCAAGAGGGGGCGAGTTGGGCGGAGAGGGGTACGGGTTGAAGAGCGGGGAGGAGGAAGACACCGAAGAGGAGACAGCCTTGCCAGAGAGGAGGGCAGAAAGCGTCGAGCTCTTGTTGAAGTAATGAGGGCGAACATTGCCCGCAAGACCGCTGGGCCCGGAAGCAGTCGGAGGGCTCTGTCCTGGAGCCTGGGTCTGGCGTTGTGCCGCCTGCTGCTGGGCCATCTTGCCCCAAAGGTGCATACGGTAGCTAGATGAACCGTTGGGATCAGAGGAACAGACACTACAATTCATCGAAAAAAAACATACGCATCCATAGACTTGAGGGTGAACATATTTGAATCGGCGAACATCTCGAAGCCAGCCACCGCATTGTTGGACTGTTCCTTCGGCTTCTCCTCTTCGCGACCAGTCAAGAGGGACGCAAGCGCCGCGGCCGAACCGTTGAGGTTCGGGTTAATATTCTCCTGCAACGCTGGGCTCTTGCGGCCAGTTGCTCCCTTCCCGCTGAGGATGGTACCCCATTCGGGAACCAGGGTAGTGTGAACGGGAGTGATGCTGCCGAAGCCGCCCATCCCATGGGAAGCGCCACCCCAGAAGCCACGGGCGCCCAGACGAGGAGACGTAGGGAGGTCCTTCTGGGTGTTGGGAGTAAGGAGGGGGCTGCGAGGGGTGGGGGCAGGCGAGGAGGTTGCAGCCCGTGCGGCCGCGGAGACAGCAGACAGCGGGGCGGGGGGTGGGAGAACAGGCGTGTCTGGACGACCACGACCATCGAGAAGCGCCTTCTTGAGCGCGTCGACTTCCTGGCGCAGGGCCACGTTCTCGCTCTTCATGCTGCCCAATTCGGTACGGATGGCATCGATGAGCCTGTCACGGTCGGCGATATCACCTTCAAGCGTTGTGATGTACTCTAGATGCTGTGTTAGCAACCAAAATATGAAGCAGAAGAGTCAATCCTCACCCTTTCGCCGGACGCGGAAGTTGCGCGCACTGATCTTGTTACGAAGCTGTCTCTTCTCCTTGGAGGACATCTTCTTGTACTCCTCGGGGGTCGGCCGCCAGTCTTCTGGATCAGCGGAGGTGGTCGAGAGCATGCCCGACGGCTGCCTGTTCTCCTTCTTATCGATACCAGCTGAACGCTTTACGATGCCACCCTCGCGGATAGTGCCCTTCCTGCTCGCCTTTCCCTTCCCGCCGACTTTCATCGTCGGGAGAGCGTGATCCTCAGGGATGGACTGGAGGTCGTCGAAATCGTGACAGTCTTCGTCGTCTAGTTCCTCGTCCTCGTCAAAGTCGCTCGCGGCCTTCGAGGCAGCAGGAGTGTGCATGAGCTGAGGATCAATGGCACTGGGAGAGTCACCCGCTGACGAAAACGCGCCGGACCCAGATCCGGAAGACTCTGGGCTACTCATCTGCGCCAGCTGGGGATACGACCCGAGGAAGTCGTAACCAGCAGTGGTGGTGGCGGGGGGACAAAGAGCTTTGAGTGATCGTCTTCCTGGGTGAGGGAGAAGAACGGACTAGGGGAGAGGGTGATGTCGTTCAAAGAAAACGGTTCAGGGGGAGTGGGGGGGAGACCGGTGAAGGAATTCGAGGGCGACGAGCGGGGTGAGGAGCCACTCGAGCCTGCGGTCGGGTTGGACGAACCTGCAAAGAGGTCCATGTTGAAATACTCCTCAAACGAGGAGGTGTAGGGCGAGAAGTTGTGTTGAACGGGGTTATCGACGAGCATGATGTCCTGGTCGTCGTGGGGGATGTTGTCGAAGTGGTGGTTGGAGTGGAGGGTCGTTTTCGTTAAGGTTTCTCCCTCATCTCCCCGCGCCTCCCGCGCTGACATAATCCGCGGTAGAACAGTCCAGAATTCGATTAATTAACCAAGCGCTGGGTGTAATTTCCTGATGTAGCTGCCTGTTCTGGCTGGTACTCGCGGACTCCGACAGGTACCATAGCTATCGGAGTGCGAAGTATATTATAAGAGGCAACTTGACCCCAACCCTACTGCATCTCAAATCAAGCATTTATCTGTAATCTCGGGACGTCGACGTACTACGCGTCCCTCGGCACACCGCCCAAAGTGTTCCGCTCCGTCGATGTCCGTTGCGGCAACGTCTACGTGTCGCCCGAGCGCAGCCTAGCGCAGCGTGTAGTATCATAGGCAAGTACAGGGTATATTAAGACAAGATGCTAGTACACTTACATAGATACGAAATCCACGAAGGAACATCTAGATACACGCGCAGGACGCGTGCCATGATCCATCGGATGAGCAGAAATCTTTGCGAAGGGAACACAACACGCTGTTCATGCCCGCCTAGCTCGTCTTCACACCCCAGCCGAGGACCTCAAACATGACAGGGACAACGCCAGTCGCGACGACCCCGATACCGCTGGACACAAACACCTTGGTGAGGACTGTGGGCGCATCATTCTGATCAGCTTCTTGCACAGGTAAGCGAGAAACCGAGGACGCAGCATGATGTTAGAGTATCATTTCACAAGACGACCCGGTATCCAGCCATCCTCCACATGACCCAGCCTGGAGTTTGTTCGTTCATTCAAGCGAATGACACAACGGTAGAGACACCGTCGTGCGTCGGGTAGCCAGAGAGAATAAGCTGGACACCTCCCACAAAAGACCGCATTCAATACGCTCCGTTTTGCACTGATATCACTAAACGGTTCTCTGCTTCGCCATTTCGCACTTTGCCCGAAGCGGGGACCAAACAGAGAATCGTTGTGGCGGATTATAGCGACACAACTCGACCGGACAAAGTGACAGGGACCTTCCTCACCCGGCCGCCAAAGACGAGCTTAACGGATGTATGTCGCGCGTTCCACGACGACCAATGACATAGGTGAGAAATGGAGGACAACGCACCGTCGGCATCATAATGCTTCACGTCCCGCGCCTTCTCACCCGGCTCAGCCCACCATTGAGAGATCTTCTCGTTCTTCGGGCCCTGCTCGTTCTCGGAAACCTCCTGTTTGGCCCTGCCGCCGCGCTGTTTTATCGCGCCGTGCGGTCCATTCCTCCGAACGGCAGCACTGACGCCGACCCCATCGACCTCATATTCGACCATGCGGGGGAGATCGATCACCGACGGGATCGGACGCAGACCCTTCTCCGCAGGCACGCTCGTGTAGTCCGTGGCGGGGGTGTAGAAACGACGATGAGGGAGGGTGAATAGATGGGAGAGGAGTCGGAAAGTCGGCGGCAGGACGAAGTGGCAGAATGACTTCGCCGCAATACGCCAAATAAAGATCGTCAAGATGCCTGCATTGAACCACGTCAGTATTTCGCTAGGGATCATGCACAGATCCACGCACCGATGACCATTTTAATCCCCGCGGTTGACCACCACGTCCCGACATCAGACCAGGTAGCCCACGAGCTGCCGGGCATCGAGCGCGTGAAGAATGTCTCGTCGTAGCCGTTGTGGAGCATGAACCACCGCATGACGAACTCGCCCATGACGACCGACACGAAAGCGATTGCATCTTCGAAACACGGGCAGTCATCCACCGGTTGCGGATGCCTGTGAACGAGATAGAGGCAGAGCGGGATAATAAGAGCAGGGACTGTAGGTCGCGTGAGTAAGCGCCTTAGTATGCCGAAGGACGTCGTCACCTACCGATAAAGCCGTTGTCGCGTACCCATGCGTCAACATATCCACCGAAGGATATATGTATGCGCCAGAGTCCCGCGCCGAGAGTGATGCCGAACGCGCAATCCGTGAAGGAATGCATCCCAGTGTAAAGCCGGCCGTAGACGATCGAGAAGACGTAGAAGACCAGCGCAGCGACCGCGAGTTGGTAGGTGGTCTGCGAGAATGGACTTTCGACCTCCAAGATGGTCTTCGCCGAGGGCAGTATACCGGGGGTCGCGTTCACAGACGATGCTGCATGCTCGACGGCGGACTTTGCGATGGTGGAGGCGGGGCCGTATGCTCGCTGCAGGAGATCGTAGAAAAAGAGGGCGATGGATACACTGTTGGTCGAGTGGGTCGAGGGGAAACCGTACTCCAAGTGGTGACTTCCGATAGCTACCGGGCTGATGAGTAAATAGACCAGATTCAAACCGAGAGTGAGACTCACTGAGCCTAGTTACCGGCGGAGCGTATGGCCGCGGAGCACAACAGAGGTCTTTAATGAACGAGGAGACGTAAACACCAACGGCGAGCGTCACGAGGAGGCTGTTGCGCGACTGGGTGAGGAGAGAGCCCCGCGCGCATACAGCTAGACTCGAACATACCCGCGACCAGATTCCGGTGCTCCGAAGAAGAAGAAGATGGGGAGCATGATCATGAAGAATGTATGCGTGCCCAGGGAGGACGTGTACACGAAGTATGCATCGAGAACAGGATGGCGAACCGCATCCTAATAATCATCTCAACGCAGAAGCGGAGGGCCATGGAAAAGTAACGCACCTGCATGTTCGCCAACCACTTCGACTCCCGCTCAACGTTCCGCAGGATCGCCCGTCGGATTACTGCCCTCCACCAGCTCAACGTGCGTGTGTACACCTCCTCAGGCTGCCTCCCGGCCGCGCCGACGAGGAGCGCGGTGTCCTCCTCGACGCCCATCGCGGCATGGGCCGCAGCGACATTTTCCGGCTTCTCGTTCCAGTTCCGATCGACGTCAGCCTTCCTGAAGTTCACCTCAAGCGCAGCGGCCGAGTCAGGAGTAGAAGCCCGCGAGTAGTCTTCGTATGAAGACGACATGCGCGACGAATATGACGCTTCAGATGGCTCTGAGGCGTGTTGAGGGCCGATTTTGAACGTGGATTTCATGCTGGTCGTGACTGAGCGGCAGGATGCGACGGCACCTACGACGCGTAATTTCTTGACACAACACCGAGGACGAGTAGAATTGGGTGGAGGGAGGAGGGGAGGTGGAGGTGGGAGCCTGAGGCAGTGGGAGGAAGTTGGGAGGAAGAAGCCGTATCCCAGACGATACCTTCGAAGCCTAGCGCTTATGTCTTTACGGTCATCACCCAGTCATCACCTGCTCCTCAGTTTGTCCTCAGTCAGAGAGACCGATACAAATCGAGCTTGGCTACTTCAAGAATGATCTCTCTTTCGGCATATAATGAAATTGGAATATACTACACATGTACAGAGGGACAAGCGACAACGAAACAACCTCAGGCAACATAACCTCAGGGCAACGAAGGCACTCACTATAAGATCGGGTGGAATGAGTAAGACTTCAACGAAATGACCATGCTAGTCCGCAGCGCGCCTCATAAACATGTATATATTCCGCATGAAGATAGGTGGAAAGAGAGAGAAGAATCATAGACAGGTTGATGGGGAGCACGAAACGATGGTACTCACCTGAGTGCAATTTGGGGTGGACCGACGTATGCCACACTGAACATGGAATCTACATGTCACAAATACAGTCAGTACTAGTCACGGAAAGCGTCGCATGACGAAAGGGAGAGTCTCAGAGAAGATACGTTGTCCAACATGCGCGTTTCGGACATATGCTTGTCAAGAAAAAAATATAGCTCATCACAGACATGGGTTGGAGCAGAACGAGATGGAGGAGCGACAAAGAAGATGATACTCACGTTGGTAAGAGAGAAAATATCACAACGCGGTTGTAAGCCACGTCACTTGTACTGGGCCGTCCAGCACCTGGTTGGCCATGACATTGAGATTGGCCAAGTGATCGTGCTATGGTACCTGGAAGAGGGGTTAGCAATCATTCAAAAAAGCAACATAAGAGGCAAGGGCTCCGTTGGTGATGCATGTTAGGTGAGTACGGCTCATGTTGAGTTCGCCAACTCGTATGTTTATGGATATAACTATCTTCATCGCAGCTAGCCTGACATGAAAACTCACTTATAGAGACATCTTCCAAGACTGACTCTGGATTATCAACGGCGTACGCATGAACCAGGTCAAAAAGATGAGTGGACGGTTGGTGGACGGAGGAAAATCCGAATGGTTGGAATTTAAGAACGGGAGGTTTTTCAGCTCCGCCGGGTAAGGGTCTGAGTTTGGCGGAGTTCGATAGCTGTACAGTTGTTGGGATATAAACGCGCCGACGCGTTTTGCTTCGACGTTGTCCCCGGTTCTCAACCATGTCGGCATCGGTGAGTGTCTCTTCATTGCAAGAATCGAGCAGAGCCTTTCTGCTCGATATGATGAATCTTTATCAGTTCTGCTTCCGAACGAGAGGGCAACCTCCTGGTGGACAACCTCATACCAAAACTCTCAATCCTGATCCTCTTCTGCGATTCTTCGTCTACCTGACGCGTCGCTGACTCTTCGTCTCCTAGATTTATCGATTGGAGCAGGCTGGATGTAAGCATACCGAGATCATCCTCATAGGTGAGCATAGAACCCTTTCATTCACGTCCAGGACGACAACAAGTTCATCCATTCGTTGAACGTTCCGTCACATATCTCGCTGCTCCCACCTATCGTTCGTTCTACGCGTGGTGGGTTGTGTTTGCTGTCATCGTCTTGGTGGCTGCAGGCTGGGTGCGGTGAGGTCACTGTGTCGGAAAATATGAAAATATCGGCTTATCTGAAACTCTATGGACGTGCGAAAGGTCTCGACAAGCTTGCTAATGCACCTCTTCCTCAGATTTCATATCATACTGGTTTACCTCATGTATCGTATGCGCTACACCGAATATATCGTTGAATACCTCCTTGTGCCCGTAATGAACCCTTATATCTGGAGGGTAAGTACCACAAGACCATCAGCCGACAACAACGCATCTAGTTGTCTGCACTCCGAATCGCTCTACCCACGCTCGCAGAAGCTCAACTTCTCCTTCTCCTCCGACCCCAACGTTAAAGGCTATACATAGTACCACACTAGCAGACGCCACTTGCTGTTTTGCGATCCGCGTGCGTTATGCATGGATCCTGGTGGGTTTTGCGTCAGGCTGACGTGCATATAGCGCGGATGGAAGAAGAACGAGACGAGTTCGTGAGTCGTTCTTCGGCCAGATGGGATGGATGAAGTCATGTTGTTCCAGTATTCCATCCACTCCGATATGGGGCCATCGACTTTCGCATCCGTCAAGCCCTTGTACACCAAGTACGCTGCTCGACCCAGAGTGAAGGTTCGGTCAGGCATTTCCAAGTTCCACACATCGCAGACTACGTACTCACCCATGAGGATCCCAATCCCAATCGCGAATGGGGCAATGCCCATCACGACCTTGTTCATCGGCGACAACGACCCCGCCAGCCGCACGTCATGTTCATTCACGTCCCGCGACACGAACGAATAGGGCGAGACCGCGCTTTCCGGGGCGACGTACGAGCTCGTACGGGAACCCTCCCTAACTACGAACATGATCGAAAGAGGGCGGGGCGAGATATCTCCAGACGGCCAACGCTGGAAGCACGCAGGCGGGGGTTTGAGGAGGTCGACGGAACTCTTCCCCGGAGCAAGGTTTTCACGTGCCCGAGGAAGGCCCTTCGGGTTATGGCCTACGAGACTGGGGAATCGAGTTCCCTCGACGATGTCGCGAAGGGGTATATCCTCGGGTGGCGGGGCGGTGCGACATGTGTGGTACGAGACGGGCTTGAGGGGACCTAGCTCGTCGTAGGCATGTAGCGACACTATATCGATGAGAGCTGGGACGGGCGATGCTTCCAGCTTCTGGAGGGGAATGAACGCGGTACGGATTTGTGTTACGATGGATGTCCAGAGTTGAAGGACCATCGATCCGGCGAGAGCAGCCGAGCTCGCGATGCTCCCGAACTCTGTGCACTAGGTATCGTCACGCACAGTCCTCCTGAGGGCAAAACAATTTACAAAGAGAGAACGAATCATGAACAGAAAAAGTACACCGGCCACAAGGATATACAGTGCACGCAAAGACTACCGTGAATGCCCATCTTCCATCCATCCACACGTGCTCGGCCGAACGGTCCATATGCGATACTGATACAGTACATCAGCAGAGCACGACTCCTCCGAACCCACCGCGGGTGATTAGCTCGGTGCCGTCCCGCTGCTGGGGCTGTCCGTCTTCTCTTTGCCCGCAATCGAGTCCGCGAGCTTGACCAGCTCGGGGTCTTGGAGGGGCGTCTTGCCGTCCCACGCCTCCTGGATGAGCGACATGGTACTCTCCAAGCTCCGTCGACGGGTACTGGGACTGGTCATCGTCGTGCCTAGACTGGCTTGACGACCATGACCGCGCCGGAAGGGTGACGCAGAGGAGGATATGGGTGATGTCGGCGACAGGGGGGAACCGGGACTCGGTGGTACCGACGTGTTAATAGGAGTCGTGCCAGTGCCAGCGATGACTTGCTCAAGCGCAGCAGCGACTCCATTAGGATTGACCGGTGCGACAACATCCTCGTGGGGAGTGGCTGGCTGAGAGTTCATGAGGCCCTTGCCCTCCTCGGACTCGGGGTCGTACAACTCAGGGGGGAGGCGCTCATTCTCAATATCGGACTTCCGCCTGTAATAGAATATTAGAGATCGTGGGGAGGAGAGTAGGACATACGGAATGTGACGTACGCATCGTCGAAGCCAGAGATAGCCTCCTTGATGCCTTCTGCTCCTGCAGCCAGGGTACCGTATGGCAGCTTTGCGGAGCCCGACACATTTTTGAGCTCGGACACCTTCTCGGATTCCTCTCTGCAAGCACCACACGTCAGTGATCTTTCAATGCGGGGATGAGACTAGACATACCGCAGAAGGGCAAACACTCTCGACATGCGACCAACTGCAAGGATCTTGTTCTTGATGACTTTGCGACGCTCGCTGGCCTCCTCCGAAGGCGTGGGTGAGATGAGGGTCTCCTCATCCGAGCTCTCCTCGAGTTCCTCCTTCGTGCAGCAGTTAAGCATCGCTAACAGCATATCGGTGACTGCATCCCTCATCAGCATGTATGACATCGCTCGACGTGATAGTACGCACTCTTCTCGCCGACAAAGGGCAAACTCCAGGTGAACGCATCCATGAAGTTCGGCAACCAATACGGATGTGGGGTCGCGTTGAACTGACGGATGTTGAGGACATTGCTTTCGTACTTGAGAATAGCAGCCTTGTTGTTATACACATCCAGATAGTTCGGTGCGGAGAAGAGGGTCATGACGGAGGGGAAACCAGTCGTTCGCGTCTTGCGGTACATACGATACCTTCACACACCAGAGTGAATACGACAGCTTGAAAATGAAGCATGATGATGTGTGACATACCCTGCGTCCTGTGCCTCGTGCGCACGAATGATCGACAACAACTTGTTCCGCTCCAGGAACTGGCACGCTGCCTGGTAACTGTCCTCATATGAGTGATCGGCGCGCGCTTGTATGAGATCGATTACACCTACGTGAAGAAGTACGAGCAGCCTCGTACGTGATTGTGAACGAAACTGTCGGATGTCTTCTCCTGACCGAAGTCTTCCACCGGATCAGACCATAAGATGTCACACATGAGGCCCTGTGTAGGTGGCTCGCGGAAACGGTCAATCTAATCGAGATGGAATGAGCCTACGACTAGATTGTTGTAGATGCCGGGGGAGGCGCTTACGTTACGAATGTCTTCGAGTGTGTTCAACTCGGGAGACAAGCCTCCGTGGATGCAAAAGAATTGTTTGTTCATAATCGCGGCGAGGGGCAGAGCGCAGAATGACTGCATACACGCATCATATATGCGCTCAGAGTACTTGCGTCTGCCTGAAAAAAAAAAGGGTTCGTGAGATAATTTGTTGCAACGACTCCGAACGCAGCGACCCCTTCTGCGAGAACGCAGGTCTGCCCATGTCCCAGCTGAGATCATCTGAGGCTCCGACAAAACCAGCAGAGATCCAGAAGCGATATAGGATGGGTCATGAGCCGAGTGCCACCCGAGCAGGAAGGACCACTCGTTGGTTCACCCTCGATCTCATCTACGAATGGCGACAAGACGCGATCACGTACATTCGAGCTTGAAGGTGAAGTAGTCGGTCAAGTGCCGACATTCATGGTTTCCGCGGAGGAGGAAGAGGGTCTCGGGATACCAGATTTTGAGCGACCAGAGATAGAGCACACACTGCCGCTCCGAAGTCAGACGCTGAAATCCGAGAAGTCCAAATATGTGAAAGACGCACCTCGATGCTGAAGTAACCCCGGTCGACATAATCTCCCAAAAACAGATAACGAGTAGTCTCGGGATTCCCTCCGATCTCGAAGAGCTTCATCAAATCATACTGCGTTGCCGCGCAGATGTGAGCATGCAACGAAGAGGTAGGTGACGCGACCGAGACTCACGTATTGGCCATGGATATCGCCGCACACTGAGCACCAGAGCGGGTGAAACATGTGTCGGTCAGGCTTGTGCAGCGCATGTGTCCGAGACTGTTGATGTGGGACGTACCAGTCACGGGCGCATCAACGTGCAGGAGATTGGGCTCGGAGCGGAGGATCTCGGTGCCTTTCTCGAGGATGTAGAGAGCATGCTCCTCAGATAAGCGGCCTTCGCGGTAGAAGTGGTTCTTCAAGAACGCAACGTCTGGCTTCGAGGGATCCGTTCTCGAGAAGAATTGGTCATCGGTGGGGATGCTCATCGCCGGGGCTTGGACCTATCGACGTTTTTAGGCCTCAGCGCCGCCTCTCCTAGCCTGCTCGTAGAACGCTGGACGACGTACCTCCTTCACGACACGCTCCTGTGTGCTGATAGTGTACCCATTGTCAAGCTGGTGTTGGGTGAAGTCAATCTCCGGAAGCGGGCCCTTGTCCTGGATCTTGTCAATGGCTTTCTGGATGTGAGCCTGTGTCGAGCTCATCGTGCAGTTTCCGCTCGCCGTTAAGTCGTATAACAGGTCGTCGGCGATGGCAAAGGAAGCAATGAAGATAGTGGGCGGTGAAGACCTGTTCTGCGGTGCAATCGACGCTCTTAGCAGCGGAGTTTGAACACCAAAGAAGCGCGGCTAATCAGTAACTAGGCCTTCTAGGCGTACATATCGAAACTACTACTAACATGATCAATCACTGCTAGTTGCTTGTATCAGTTCAAAAGACCATAACACTGAGCAGGCACTTTCACCGCTCCCTATAGGGAGCGATATGACTTGCTATGCGAAGTGAATAAGATAAGGGACAGACTTCAAGTTGTCGAAGACAATGATTACAAGGTCATGACCCAAAATATAGAGGTAGTACATGTTTTGCGATGTTGAAACCCAGCAAGGACACTATGTAGCCCGTAAAGAGCGGCAGCAGTGGTGCAAGCAAAAGCTCCGTGCGAACAAGGAAGGGAAGGGCTGAGCAGAGGAAATTCGTGAGACGAGTTGGCAACAGATACGATATATTTGCGCTCACTGTTCACCCCCAAATAGACTCCATAGATATACTGCGCGAATCTGCCAAACGGTAAGTGGCGACGAGACAGTTCACAACACGAAACGAACGTACCCTGCGAGATACAACGTATTCGACACAAATAGACAAACCCAATTATTCTTCAGGATGATCGGCACCAGGAACAATTGTGCGAGATACAACGTCAAGTAGAATGGGAAGAACGCGTTGGTGTGGACATCGAACGCATATGCCCATTCGACCTTCGCGTCGCTTGGTGTTGAATGTGTCGGCGGAGACAGTAGAACACGATTCGCGAAGAACCTGGTGAAGGAGATGGGAAACCGTGATTGGAAGGCACAAGAAAACTCACCAGAGGATAGATGCAATCGAGATGCCCACAAGGAGATAGTCACGGAGAATCATGAGGATGGCTAACTGAATAGCACCCCAGACGCTGTAAGAGTAAACCACGGACCATGCAACGGCAGACACTGTGAAGACGCAGAGACGCTGGAGTCAGTACAGAGACATTACGATTGACTCTCGTGCATACGTACCGCATAGACAGGCCGCGATCAGGATCAGAATAGCGGGGTCATCGCGTGCCCACGTATTCTTGGTTTCTAGTGAAACATGTTAACGGCCTTCGCGGGATCTGGATACATGACATACGCTTATGAAAATAGACGTTTCGATATCTTGCACAAGAATGAGCGTGACGCGTAGCTTAAGAGACTTACGACCTTACACTCTCTTTGGAGCGAGACAGAGGTATGTTAACTGCCACGCCGCCTGTTCGAAGTCCTACTTCCAACGCAAGGTCATTCATACATGTAGAGTTCCATGGGCACTGCCAGACGCACCATTTGCTGAAAACGATGTAGCCTCCGAAATATCATCGGTATGCGGTTTGATCCTGAGGATGTCCGATGTTGT
Source organism: Daedaleopsis nitida (assembly GCA_022606115.1). Lineage (NCBI taxonomy): Eukaryota > Fungi > Basidiomycota > Agaricomycetes > Polyporales > Polyporaceae > Daedaleopsis > Daedaleopsis nitida. Next base: position 2,754,652 of record JABYQM010000007.1, on the reverse strand, counting down.
CCACCATGATTGCTTGGGCTAGGTGAGGTCACCGGTAGGACTTCCATGTACGTTCGAAGACGAGGCGATACACCGTGACAGAGAAGCCAGGCAGACAACGAGAGCTGAGAGTGTGTGCGCAAGCCTGAGATGAACGAGCTGAGCAATAAGAGTGATGACAGGGACGGTGATGAGCTTGAAGCTTTTGAAGTTTGAGACGATAACGACGGACTTAGCATGCAAGCGCTCGTCACTACCGTCATAACACGAGGCGCGCGGGGTCTAGCTATTTGTAGCGGAGTCTGAATGCCTTGTATGTGTGTGCAGGCCCGAGCTCGACGCCCAAACACACTCTCACTCCTCCCTCCACCATCCCTCATCCCCCGACACTTGACGCGACTTCAACATGGTTGACGATGAAGGTGAACGCCTCGATTGGGGAAACGACGACGACGAGCCGCAGCCATTGCACGACTCATACCCAGGCGACGTGCCAGAGGATGCAGAGGATGCAATCTCTCTCGGGGGCGATGACGAAGACGAACGCGACTACTTTGCTAACCAGTCTTCAGAGCAGCTACCACTTGTTTCAAAATCATCGTCGGCCATGTCCCACACACACCCCAGCAAACGGGAATCACAGCGTCTATCCGCCACCGTTCCGTCGAGAGCACCCTCCCGAGCTCAAAACTCCGTGTCACCGACTCGAGACTCGAGACCCCCACATTCATCAGGCAAGCCCACTCTTGCACCTCTTATGCACGCCCTACCCCCAAACCTGTCCTAGTCCCGCCTCTGTTCGAGCAACCCTCAGAGCCCGGTATCCTTGCAAGCGCCATGGTCAATAGACCCCGCAAGGCTAATGGCGCAGGCAAGGGCCTAGTCGCTCCAGATGGCGGCGACCCTCTGCCTCCAGACTGGGAGATCAGGTATCCTAGGAATGGCGGAACGGACGCATACTACTACAACATCAAGACTCAAGAATCGACGTGGACGAGGCCTGGACTTCCAGCTTCTGGGCGCGCTTCTCCAACGAAGATCATGGGTGGCGCTCAAACCTCTGACCATTCGGTTCCGGAAGTACAGGACGACGCGTGGGCTAGGAGAGGACGTGTTCAACAGTTTGACGGTTCGCGAAGAAACGCGACCTCTCGTCAAACGTCGTCCCCGCACAATCCGGATCTTTCGTACGCAGACCGTCATTATAGGCCTGGTGAGGGCCCAGCGCCTGCGAACGCCGGAGAATGGCGTACCGACCGTGGCGCTACTGGGTCGTCTTACCCTGCTGAGTCCTACGTTCGAGCACGTTCTACGTCTCCTCAGCCTGTTAGTGATGATAGGCGGCGAACCCGGTCAACGAGTCCACAGTGGGATCGCAGAGCTCGTAGAGACGTTTCTCAGTCTCCGCCGCCTGACCGCTGGCGGGAGTCTCGACGCGAGCTCTCGCAGGATCGTCAAACTGGTCACGCAGATTCTGCTTGGTCTCGTTCACAGGAATATCCGGAACCCGTGCTTTCCGGTCCACGCTCACCTACGGACCGACGTGTCCGGCATAAAGACGACGTAGAGCCTCCCCTTCGCCGGCGCAAAGATGACGTTGATAGCACAACTCGCCGCAAAGATGATGTCGAGCCGCGCATCCGCAGGAACGACGATATAGACATCACTCTACGGCGCAAAGACGATACTGAGCCCCCTATGCGGCGCAAGGACAACATCGAACCTCGCCTCCGTCGCAAAGACGACATTGAATCTCCTCTCCGTCGCAAAGATGACATCGAGCCTCTACCTCGTATTCCCCCCTCCAGAGACACAAGTTCACGCCACCCTCGCGACGAGTGGCAGGCTCCAAGTACGTTATTCGCCTCCTCCGCCTCCCGTCTTTCGCGTCGACGCTCCTCCCGAGGTGGAGGACAAGCTCTATCCGACTGTCTGGTGAAGCCTTGGGAGTTGAGCTGCATGGCCTCCATACATTGTCCCCCCGCCGATATACTGCTGTACATACGAGGACGCTTCTCCTGGACCTTCCGACCCTCGTTTCTCCGTGCCTCTTAATTCTTCGTATTCCTCGCTCCTGTCGCGTCTTTTACGAACCATTTTCCTTTTTCTATTGCAGGACCTCCTCCGCCATCGTCGCACCTGCGCGAATCCTCGCCCCCAAGGCGCTCCGTTCCTTTATCTCTAGGTCCAGCGAACACCGGTTACCTTGGTCCAGGATCAAACAGCGCTCGGGAACAGTCACGCTTTGAGCGTTCGGATGCTCCTCCACCGGGACGATATCGGGATAACAATCCCATCGACAGTCTTCCTCAGAGGAGAGGGAGGGATGTAGAGATGGAGCCAGACTTCGACAACTCCAAACGAAGACGTCTGAATGACGATCAAGGGATATCCCGCCGCCCTGGTGTGGATATTCCAGCCTCGGTGCCTTCTCTTCCGGCGAAGCCGATCACGGCTCCCTACTCTCCTCACCCTTCCCAAGCCGATCAGTCTCGTAAGTCTTCTCATTCGATCGTAGATACCATTGACACTTAACGCTGCGTGTTGTCGCACAGACCGTAGACGGGCACCACTTCCTCCGCAACATGAGCATTGGAGGAACAGGCAGTCGCTGCCGTCGCCTGCCGAGTTTTCAACCCAGAAAAAGTTGCCTATCAGGATCCCTTCTCCGGAGAGGGAGTCGTCTTCAAATTGGGTCTTCACGCTTCCTGATGGCAGAAAAGTCAACTACTGCCCGACCAAGCAGATGCCGCCGCCCGGATTCATGGGGACAGGTGTCATGCCTCTCTATGACACACCGTCCGGCTATATCAGTCACAAATGCGGTTGGAGCTATCCGGAGGGCACCGGCCCAATCCCACCAACGAGGCCGGGTGGAAGGAATGGACGCGTCGATACAAGCGGTCCGCCCAGCATTCCAGGTCGTAGTATGCGCGAACCGGATGCCATGGATATCGATCCCCCGCCGCTGTTTAACCGACCGCCTGCTCCTCGCATAGAGTCGGCTCCTCGAGGAGGCATGTACTCTGACCGAATGACCGTTACAGCATCAGAGGGTCTCCCGCGTGCCCCTAGAGCTATGGTTCCCAGAGATGGTAACGCATACTCGTCTTCCTTGCCTCCTTCTGCACCTTCGCCGTCGTCTCCATACGACACTCGTCCTACAGGCTATCCCACCAACGACTATGCCCGTGGACGAAGTCGTCCGGTTCCACCTGTGATAGACCGACGTTGGGAAACCAACGACACTGGGCGTCGGTCAGGTCCTCCTGTCCCTAGCCCTATTGAACCGCCCCAGCAACCGGCCCCTCGCGATCTCCCTGAACGGCCGTCTGGTCGTGCCGTTGATGTAGAAGTGAGTGTTTGAGACCACAACCAGATCGCCAAAACTGACATGTCTCGTAGCCACGCGGAGGACGAGGACGCACCGAGGGAACCAGTTCTACCCGCCGACCACCCCCGATGAGCGGGACGAATAACGTTCCTATTGGGGGGAGGTACGATAACCCAACGTCGTTCGAGACTCCGGCTGCACCGCCGCCACCGCCGCCACCGCCGCCATCATTCCAATCCAACGACAATGGCTATGACTCTCGTCGCCAGTATGGTGGAGACCGTGGTGTGGAGCCCTCAGACTCGTACGGCAGCCGGGTACGTTGTCTGTCTTCGTATAAAAATGTGCAACCCTGACGATGAGTAGTCGATGCGCTTCCCGCCTCCATCGGAGACATCCACCCTGGATCGGCAGCGTAACGACCGTGCAGGTCGTCGTCCCTCGGTGACTACCAGTGACTCCATGGTATGTCTTATGACACAATCAACGCTGCCGTCTCTAATAACGTATGTACAGCGCGGTCGCGGAGCCCCCGAACCTATAGACGACCGGATATCTCCGTCGACGTCACGTCAGGTGCGACCCACTTCCAACATTGTCTGTATGCTAGCAATACTCATGTGTCTCGCAGTCCCGTTTTGGACCCCAATCGGCCCACACTCCCAACGCAAGCGCGGAGAGTGAAGACCGCGTCTGGTTCACCCGAGAACAGACCCAAGCTGCGCGGGGGCCGATGATGCGGGGCGACGAAGATCGCGGTCCGAGAGACGTCAGAGAGTATGTGCCATGAGCTCAAACGCGAGATTCGTTCTTCTCTAACGCCTGCTTCCCTCGATAGTGCGGATCTATCGAGACGTATTGATCTTCCTGTTCGACGCGATGAGCTGCCTCCTCGACGTGACGAACACGCTGCGAGACAACGCTCTAGTCCTCCCCGTGGCAACTTCAAGGACAGGTGGGGATCAAACCAAGGAGATGAATCGTATGGCCGACTATCTTCCTCGGCCTCGGCCCCCGCCATGAATTTCCCGCGGCACGACCGACCACGAACTCCTCCACTACCGGGAGATCGGCGCCAGGAAGAGCTTGCGCCAGTGAAGGTCCACCCGGATCGTGTACGTCTACTATCGGCCCCGACGCCTGTTCCCCCTGACGTGTCCGAGCGGGGAGGCCGACCAGCGCGTGACAATCGTCGACCACCGGAGAGGCCGCGGGAGTATGAGGGTGGTAGGGGCAGAGACCTCCCCCGCGATCTCCCTCCCAAACCCCAAGACGCCCGCATGGGCCCTCCCCGCGACCGTAGCCCTCCGTCGCAGAACGGCTACCGCCCGGGCCTGAAACGCGGAGGGTCTCTCTTGGACCGCCTAACCCTCCACGACACTCCGCCGCCCGAGGGCGTGTCGTCACTGCGCGACCGTGTCGACATCGTCCCTCAAGTCAGCATCGAAAGCGTCGACAGTCTGCGCAGCGAGTCTATGATGGATATGGACAATGACGACTCCCTTGGGGGTGATGATGGGTCCAGAGGTAGCGGTGGCGGGCGGGGCATGGGCAAAAGACGGCACGCCAAACCTCGGAGGGGTAGAAGGAATGGCGCCCCGTGAACGCACTGTCTCTGCGGGCGCCTGGGGCGGGCTCGGTGGGTAACGAATCGTGTTCGGACTTCGCACCTGCATGTGTGCACTTCTTGGCTCGTGTTGTGATCAGTCGGCGTCTTAGCAAAAGATTAATGTTGTCTTTGTTGTCAAAGCATAACTGTCTAAATCGTCGTGGTCGCCGGTGGGATAGCGCTCGTATGGACGAACAAACAAGTACAAATCACATACGTGCGCGCTCCGAATCTTATCTACCATCCTTCACTAAGTAGGACGTATATTCCCTGCCACGCCGTACCAAGACGGGATACCAAGACATACTGTCTCAATTCCAGACATACCGAGCTACCTCAAACTGCCAGCTACTACGCTGCGTTGCGAGTCGACTTGAACCCTCTTCTCGTGGATATGACGCACGAATCCGAATTACAACTCGGTGCTCAGTCGCTCGAGGTAGATCCATCACTCGAGAGGAAGTAGCAAGCGGCCGGGAACTTGGCTCACAACTCGTTAGGAACCTCGCACGCTTGAAGCGGAAAACGTGAATACTGCCACCACCACCTATAACGGCCCAGGCGTTCTCCTATTGGGCCAGCAGGTCATGCTTGTTCTCGTAGGGTTGATTGGCTCCGGAAAGGTATCTGCTTGTTTTCTCTATTACACGATGCAGACGCAGACCTGAAACACGCTCGGCCGCAATGTTTAGTCAACGTTCGCGGAAGCACTCGAGCGTCACTTTCCCCAGTTCCGAAGGTGCAGCCAGGATGACCTCGGCGACCGGAGGAGCGTCGAAGCACTAGCAAGGACATCGCTCAGAGATGGTCTGTCTGTTTGCATAGATCGGACAAACTTTGATGAAAGGTCAGTCCATACAGACCCAGTGCAACTTGACTGGCAGTTCGGTCTGGATATCCTCCAAGTGTACTCTCACATCTTGTTGAACACACTCGCGATATTCTGTCTCTAGTCAGAGGGCACATTGGATCGATATCGCACACGAGCGTCCAGGAACACAAGTGTGGGTAGTTGTCTTTGACACGCCGTACGAGGTCAGCTATCATCGTCGTCCCTTTAGTTCACTACGTCTTACATTCTCTGTATAGGTCTGCGCGGCCAGAGTGGCGGCACGTCAGTTGTCAATTTGGTTCCTGCTCTAGATCTTTGGCTGACTCATTCGCATCTGGTCAGGCACTAACCACCCTACCATCACGAACCCCGAGCAGGGATTGCAGGTGCTTCAGCGATTCCGTTCACAGTACCGCGAACCTCTTCCGCATGAAGGCTACAAGCGCATCCTGCGGGTGACGCCTTCCGACTTCCCGGATATCGTGGTCGGTGCAGATGTCGTGCGGGACATTATGCGGCGCCTGCAAGAGTCTCCTGAGGTGACGAGCACCATGCCTCCCGCCATTTTCAATCAGGGTTCCGATAACGACGCTGATCAACACCGTGGTTACCGGGGGCAACGAGGAGCAAGTTCGCAACGCGGCTGGCAGCCTCGAGGCGGCTACGGGCTTCGAGGAGGCCCTGTGCGTGGAGGATATGGTGGTGCCGGCCCGGAGCTGTCCCAGTCGACGCTTCCGTGGGGTCGAGGAGGCGGCGGCGGCGGGTCACAGTGGCAGCCTTATCCCACGAGAAGAGCCTATAACTCGGACATTCGAGGTCGTTTGCAGTCGCAGTCAGACAATGACCGGACACAGGAGAGCTGGAGGAGAGCTGGCCCGTCGTAGAGCTTCCATGGCATCGCGGAGTTTGGGAGCGTCTGGAGGCAGGGCCCGTTGCTTGTATGGTCCCATTGATATGAAAGACACGCAAATCTGACAACGCCCACAGGAATAGTACATTCACATCCGCACGCAGTTGTTCAACGTCTGTGTGCAATGAAAGTACTTTGTCTGGTTTGCTTGCCAACACTGTACCTTTTCGACTGACGTGTGCGTTATTTCCTCCGCGCCAGAAGTCATGGTTATGCACATTACATTTGTGCGCTGCCCTTTAATCCATGGTCACCGTCGGTTCGGGTATGTTGTACTCATTCTCTCACTATAAAGATCGCTTCGAACATCTGTTGCACCTATGCTGCAAATGATGTTCTTCGTATGTGTCCCACTATCTTACTACGCATGCAGCTCTCAACTCCGACTGGGACCGCGCTATGACGGGTAGGTATCTATACATACCCGGGTGCACTGCCTCCTCTGGGATCTGTCTGTACTAACTCTACGCCGATACAGTATTGCCAATGTGGATGTCAGGAGGTCTCACTCGGAAGTGTCAAGCGTCGCGCTCGCCACATCGATTGGTATAAAAGGGAAGGGATGTTGCTCCTCTTTTCTCCTCTAAACAGCGCGCGAAGCCTTCAAGCAAGCGCAATGGACACTCGTTTCCAGCACTTCACCGTCCCCCATGAATCTCCACCTCCCTACAACCTCGTCAATGCCCTACCTCCCTGTTTCCAACGGCCACCGGCCAACGCGCCGTACACTCCGTTCGAGGCGATGACCATCCCCGCGCTCGAGAACCAGCTTGAGTACGGGTTCGCGCTCGCGCTTCCACCATCTCTGACCCAGCCGCACCCGTTCTCGGTGCACGACATCCCCGAGGAGGACTGGCTCCGCTTCCTACATGACGTCCGCGATGCCGCTGCTGCCACCGTAGGCACGCACCCCGGCGGTCACGGTGCGCAAGAGAAGCATGCCTCGGACGCGGTCTCGCAGATCATCTGGCACTGGAACCATGTGCGTCTTTGTTTCTGTCCCCCCATTCCTTCACAATGGCTTCTCAGCTGTGATATCCGTTATTGCGCGACGCTCACATCCACCTCTTTCCCCCACAGAAATTCTGGCACCGCCGTCAGATAGACGTCAGCCTCGCACTCGACACTCAGCCCTCAGTCTCGCACGCGTTCGGACCTGGGTACGGACCGCATCCCCGCGCGGGCATCGCGCACAGCCCGCCTCTGTTCGACTCCCCACTGGGTCTGATCGGGGAGTTCCGCGCGGCGCGGCATGACCTGAGAGCGGAGCGTCTCTCTCTCCGCAGCGAGATTCGCGGGGGCATCCACGACATTCTGGGGACGGGGAGGGGCGACTGGATCCGCCAGAGACACGGCGTTGGGCTGGACCGAGGCCTCCACCACGAGCAGCACCTCTCTACCCTCGCTACGACTAGGACCGGGCAGCCTGTGGGTCAGTGGTATCTGGTGCTTCGTCCGTGCTAGTTGGATGAGGTGACAGCACAGTATGTATACTAAGCGCGATGGACAACGACAAAGCTTCCAAGAATCTAGTCTCATAGCCAAGCTTCAATCATGGTGAGGAATACTGAGTACTAGTGTCGGAACGCCGGTCTGCCTTTGATCGAGGCACACTCTATCGAACAACTCAGATACACTGATAGTAACGTAGATCCATTTGACTGACTAGTGCTATGATACAGTCTTGACGTGCGTGTGATATGTTACAGTGCAGGATGCTACAACGAGTACTGAAGTGATAAACCAACGAAGTGATAAGGTATGCAATACCCATCAGCTTTCTACATCTCCAGCGGGTACGTCGTTGACACAAGATCCTCTGCCAGCAAGACCTTACGGCCCTCCTCGAGGGGTATCAGTGCTAAACTCGTTCTCGCCCTTTTCGACCTGGTCCTCCTGACCTTACAAAATCCAACATTTGCGCCATGCCTGACGCACAAGAACTCGCATGCTATCCCGTTCGCCTTTGCCATCGTTTGCGCGAGGCGGCGGAGATCGAGGGTGCGCAGGAACTCGACCGTCTGGGGATCCTGCTCGAGGGGTTCGAGGATGATGTATACGTGCAACGCTTTCCTGAACGCGTGGAAAATATCCCGGACAAAGTACTGGTCGATCGCAGATCAGTCAAGGACGCCGACAATCCGTTGAGACCTGATACACTCACCAACGGGTCTATTCCAGCGATCACCTTCGCTTCATCGTACTTTACCAACGCCCGCATGGTCAGGCCCTTGACGCCGCGCAACGGCGCTAGCGATCCCTCCTCGCACTCCACCATCCTCTTTCGGCAACACCCGGGCGACACTGTCATGCGCAGGGTTGTGGGCCGGCAATCGCAGATAACGTCGACAAGATGCTGCGCCTCGGCCTCTCCGACGACCCCGTCCAGCTCGAGCACGGAGGTACGACACACGTTGCCCATGATGAAGGTGTCGATGACTCCCCCGCGGATGAGGGACAGGTTCGGCCAGAACAAGCCGATGTTCGGCCAGCCATTGAGCGCGTCGTTCGCGTTGCAGTTGCGGTCCCGGACGTCCAGCATGCCACGGCCCAGCGTGAGCCGCGCTGCTCCAGCATCCAAGACGGAAACGTTCGGGAAGGTCGACATCCAGTCGCTCCCGCAATCCGGAACGCAGCGGGAGAGAGTCAATTGCTCGACCGTATCAAATCCTATCGGTTCGTCCTGGTCGCCGAACGGGATCGCACCCGCGCCTAAGGACAAGCGGACGACGGTGCTGGAGTGGGCGGCGAGCGCGGCACATACGGAGAACAGGGGGTCGTGTTCGTCGCACCTCGGGACGATCTCGATCGTGGTCGGGCGGGAAAGCATGCTGGAGAGGAACAAACAGGACTCCGGGCCGGCGCCGACAATGGACAAGGCTTTCAACTTCGGGAGCTCGGCCAGGGCGTCTACCACGCGTGTGTCCACAGCCATCGCGGCCTCTGGGTCAACCAGCCTCAGGTCGTGCAGCGACCTCAATTGAAGGAGAGCGTTGACTAGGCGGTCGCGCCCGGCGGTGGTTGGCTCGACGGGGAGAGAGATTGTAAGGGCGGTCACGAGTCGGGAGCGGCCTTCGAGCTTGGCTGAGCCACCCTGGACGAAGTGGACGAAAGATGCCCCCCTTGCTGGAGTATCCGCTAGAATCGGACGACGCAAGACCCAGCGGGCGGCATCCCTCCGGAGGTCTTTCCGCGCAGAGCTCAGTGCGAGCACGGTCGTCTTGTCCAGGTAGGGAAAGAGGATATGGGCAACGGTAGAGATGGAATAAGTGTTCATGGTTAGGGGACCAATCTGCGGCACATGGTTAGGTATCAGTTCGATTTCAATGTCGAGTGCGCATGAAAGCTGACGCTTACTGTTTGTTTGAAGTAGATATGGAGCTGGTTATACGGGGACGACGTCGTTTCGGAGCGTGATTATTGCGTGAGTCGTGGAAGAGCGTGGCTGGAGATGCGGTGAGTTGGCCTAACCAGGAGGCCTATGTCACTAGTCACTCACCAGAAGTTCTCTGTGCAGATTCTGTACAAGAATTAGGTACAGTGGGGTGTAGAGGAAAACACAACAGCGGAAGGCGACCCGCGAGGGACGGTTGAAGGAGAGTCAACTTGCCCCCCCTCTTATATATGTGCACCTCGTGTCGGCTAATCATCGTGGGAGTTATGCGTCGTTGTCGTCGCAACAGGGCTCCCGTCGTGTGCTACGTCCTGCAGCGCACCCGATCGCCTCGCTAAGTTCTCCGCGGATCGCTTAGCCAGTGGACGGGCTAGCCGAATGCTAGGCACTGGCGGAATGCTGCATTCGCCGAACGCTTGAGCTTACAGTGAGACCGGATGGATAGTTACCCGCTATCTGCAGCCGCGGCCAAATCAGTCCGCAACCGTAACTCGCGTCTCCAGCTCGTTCGATGAACCCTGGTTAGGGCCCGTACTCAGAGCCTCAAGTCCATTGGTTAGAAGATGTCGCGATACCCCTGCCCCAGTGCCCTCATATACAGTACTTCCAACTCAATGGCAAGCCTGCTGTGTACTGCTGGTCGCTGCGAGAACAGATTTTATTCTAACCAAAAGGGTCGCTGGGAAGGGTTGGTTTGTAAGTAGTTAGTCGGTTGTCTTCCGGGTGAAATGGTGCACTGTCTCTCCTGTCCGGCTCTGATCCCGGCTTACGTGCTTTCTACTTGAGAGGCAGTGCATCTTCCCTTGCCATGCGAACTCCGGGGAAGGGTAAGTACTACGTTTAGGATGCGCGTCGATTAGCCGATGGCGTTTTGTATGTATTTCCGTTTTCGGATCCGTGGAGGGTGCTGAATAAGCTGCAGCTCCCACGGTCAATCCCTACATCCGCCCGTGACACGTGACCGTAGCCAAGTTGCGTTGGCCCTCGGACGCTTGCCCAACGCACTCCGAGAGTCCGAGATGCAAGAACAGTGCGCATTGCGGGAGCTGATTGGAAGAATCCATACACTTGATGGTGTCTGTTGCTGATAACCACTGTACTATCTAGTATTACTGAGTTTCGGGTACTGTGACATTGGTCACTCATCATGCCGTGACGCATAGTGACGGTGATGACTAGCCTTAGGCGGATTCCGGAATCCCTCTGTTCCTTGCCCCCACCGCGAACTCCAGATATCTAGTGAGTCTTGTGTACAATGAACTTGCATAACGCTAACACAACGAACAGAACAATTGCTATAATACGCTACAGTCCGGGCAGGCTGGTGCCACTCCCGCTAGCCTTTAGTTCAAGATCCTCAGGCTCCAGGCTCTCTCAGTCGTTCGAAAACATCACTATCGCCATCGACTCGTCCTCCCTCTAACCTAGGCTGAAGCTATGACGTTCTATGTGGGTCAGATACGGCCTTTCCATCCGTCAGAAGTCAAACACATCTCCAGCGAGGAAGACTTGAAGAGCGTCGTTCAGGGGGATATCATCGAGACCCTCGGCCATCTAACTCAATGGGACGAGGACTGCGTCCCTGTCAAGCTATGTGAAAGGTGCAGTAGCTGGTTCTCAGTCAAGCAACGAATAATGCTAATGCTTACGGTTCCTTTCTACATTAGCTGGCGACAGATAGGGGATCCCGTCTGCGATGCTGCCCTTCGAGAGGTCTTCCCCCAACCTTCTGCAACGGTCGGGAAAGATCTCCTACAAGCTCTGAAAGACCATGTGGCCAGCAATACCGGGAAATACCCGGCGGCGGAGGCTTTCCTCGACCAAGTGCTCCAAACGCCGCCCGCTGGGTTGTCCGCGACGGAGGAAGAAGTGATCATCGCTCAGGAGCTGTTCATAGACGACTCCGTCCAGATCATGCAGGCCCTCCTTCACTACAGCCTCGCCGGGGGATTGGCCAGGTCAGTATGTCGCCCATGCGTATTGCGCCCAGTGTGATCGTGATTGACAAAGGCCTGATGATACCTTCCTCCCTCGATAGTCCACGGATCGTCCGCACGCTCGACGCTGTGTCGTACTTGCTCCCCCACGTCAAGAAGACACGGAACGAGCTCATAGTCTCGCTCGAAGATATAGAGGCGACGATCTCGGCCGAGGCGAGAGACCGGACATTTGTCCGCCTCGTGGAGACGATGCAGTTCGTGCTCGAGGTGATGGGCTGCTCGGCGTCGCCAGCCCCTCCGGATCCTCCCACACCTACATTAGATGGTGCAAAGGCACCCGACGACATCCGACGCGCGCACAACAGTAAGCTTGCCGACCTGCTTCCAGAAGGGGAGGGCTGGAGGTCCGCCGTCCGTGTACGCTTGCTCCACGGCGTTGCCCGCTGGCGCGTCCAGGCGCGTTGGGAACGCGATGGCCACGCCGACACGACCGAGAGCGTCCCCATCAGCCAGGAAGAGACCGCCGCAACGTACGTACTGTGACGCATGCTCTCGCATCTCCGGTGTTTACGCCCGCGCTGATGTTGGTGCTGTGAACCCCACACCAGCCTCGCCGCCTTCTCCACCATCCCCATCTGGTGTCTCCGCCGGCTGCATCTCCCGCCCTCGGCGGCGAAGGCGCGCGCATACCTCGCGCTCTGGCGCCACGTCGGCTTCTACATGGGCGTCGCGCCCTCGATCCTCCTCCGTTACTTCACAACCCTTAACGCTGCGGACAAATTCATCGCGACCGCCGCGCTCAACCTCTTTCTTGAAGGCTCCCCCGCGTCCCAGGCCTCCGCTCGGTCCCCAAGCGACCCCGCTCCTCTTCTGAAGGGCCCCACCCTCCCGATCCTGGTCGCGGTCTCGCGTCGACCACCACTCAACACCTCGCTCGTGTACAACGTCGCGCTCACGACGCACCTCCTCGGGCGCCCGCTCGCCCGACACCTCGGGCTCCCGCCCTCAGGATGGTGGATGCTCGCGAAGATGCACGCGTTTCTGCTCGTCCAGCGCGTGCCGCACTACTTTGCGCGGTGGTACCCGCGCGCGGGCTGGCTCGAAAAACGCCGCGCGGTCCTGCGCGAGGGTATGGTACGCACCGTGCGGTGGAACCTGGGCATGCGCCGCACCGCGTTCCGCCCCCGGACTGGGATCGACGAGGTTGGTGCGGGGAATGGAGAGACACGGGGCGGGCCTGGAGATTCGGAGCGTGAAGGAGGGCAGCTCGCCCCGGGAGTCGCTGAGGAGGAGGGTGTGCGGCCGGACCCTGCGCGGGCGAGATTGCTTACACGGCAGTGGAAAGAAGTCTTGTATGAGATGGTGGGGGTGTCCGTCGCTGTCTGCGTTGTAGGAGGTGTGTTCGGGTATCTGGGGATGCGATACGTGATGTCATCCGTTTTGTATAGATAGAGCTTTTAATGGTGGACTTGCAAACTACGCAGACCAAGCATGATACGCATTCGAGATAGGTAAGCTTAACAGTACATTGATATTGATTTGGCTACCGTCTAGGTCCAACCCCCCAGCATCAAGAAGATCCGTCCATCGTCCTCCAACGACATAGCCTCGCCACCTACGTGATGACAGTGGGCTTCTCGCGGTCCAAGAATTGAGGCAGCTTGCTGATCTCCAGCGCGACCTCGATGAGACCCTTGAGACCCTCCTGCGTATCCTTGTTGAGCTCCTTGGGACCCTTGTCGGCCGACACGTATCGCTCGACATACATCCGCACAGTCGCGCCCTGGCTGCCGGTGCCGCTCAGTCGGAAAACAACGCGTGAACCGTCATCGAAGCGAACGATCTGGCCTTGGTTCTTGCTGACCGAGTGATCGATGGGATCGGTGTAGTCGAAGTTGGTGACGTCCGCAACGGAGAAGGTCTGCCCGGTACTCTTCGAAGAGTGTGTTGTCTTCGCGAGAGATCCTGCAGTGATGTGCTGGTCCAGCGTATCCACGAGCTTCTGCGCGCCCTCTGACGAGACCTCCTCGTAGTCGTATCGCGAGAAGAAGGAACGGCCATAGATGGCATAATGCTTCTGAAGCAGTTCATTGATGCCAATGAGCTCGTTGGGTGACTGCTGGTTAGCATAGGCGAGAATGTTAAGCCATGCTGAACGATGTTCAATATCGATTCGACCCTGAATAATTGAGAATACGCACCAACGATAGCCCATACACCATCCTTCTCCCGGATATGATCCGAACCCGTGCCAAACGATTCCTCGCCACAAATGGACAAACGACCAGCGTCCATGAGGTTGCCGAAGAACTTCCAACCTAGAAGGTACGAGGTCAGATATCACTGCACTCGATGAGGGCAAGATTGTCGCACTTACCAGTCGGGACCACTGCGCATTCTAAGCCCTTCTTCTTGGCGACGTAGTCAATCTGGGCACTAGTCGGCATGCTACGTGCGAGACCCTTGACACCGCCCTTCTTGAAGTAGGGGATCGCCTCCGCCGCCCAGTCGGCGATGATCGCGACACTGTCGCTCGGGGTGACGAAGGCACCCTTGCCGTAGATCATGTTGCGGTCACCGTCACCATCGCTGGCAGCGCCGAATTGGATGTTCTCCCGTTCGACGCGCTCAACGAGTTCATGCGCGTAGGTGAGGTTGGGGTCAGGGTGCCCTCCGCCGAAATCAGGGAGAGGCGTCGCGTTCTGTACTGCCGATTCGGGGAGGCCAAGCGCAGTGACGAAGATAGCACGACCGTACGGGCCGGTAACACCGTGCATGCCGTCGAACAGGACCTTGAACTCGTTAGAGCGGGATTGAAGGAAGTTCTTGATCAGCGGGAAGTCGAAGATGGACTCAAGAAGCTGAACGTAGTCTGCCACCGAGTCGATGATCTCCACGTTCGTCGGGCCGTACGTGAAGAAGCCCTTCTTGGCGAGATCGATGGGAGGGAGCTCTATGATTTTGTAGCTCGAGATGGCCTTGGTCTTCTCGTAAATTTTGTTCGTAACGCCTTCGGGAGCGGGGCCACCGTTCGATACGTTGTACTTGATACCGAAGTCGGCGTTAGGGCCACCGGGATTGTGACTGGCAGTGAGAAGGATACCGCCATCCGCCTTATACTTGCGAATGACGTTAGAGGCGGCAGGGGTGGATAGGATCGCATCTTGTCCGACGATGAACTTGGCGACACCATTGGCAGAACCGATCTTCAGAATGGTCTGCACGGTCTCCGGAGAGAAGTAGCGACCATCACCACCGATGACCAGAGTCTTTCCCTTCGGATCGATGGAGTCAAAGATGGACTGAACGAAGTTCTCGGTGTAGTGCTAAATCGAGCCATGAGTTCATGGGGATTGACCAAGAAACGATGAACACACCTCCTGCTGGAAGACCTTCACCCTGATGACGAGTCAGCATCTGAGCTCAGCGCCCTGATTCTCAAGACCACAGTTTGCAACGGAGAGGAACTGGGATTTGGATCGTAGGGAAGTGGAACTGCTGAACCGACAGGCTCGACACCTCACAGTTGTGAGCTGATCAGAACACTGTTGGGCTTGCACAGATATGTCCAGTATCTTGATACCGCATGAAAGGAGACCAGGGCGACCAGCCAGTGCCCCGACACAACACTGATCGCGACTGATATGGACGAGAATGCGCTCACCTCTTGCGGAGACCAGAAGTGCCGGGTTTCTGGCCATCGAAAGGCTTGGTCGCAATCTCCTTGACCTGGTAGGACATGAGTGTGTGTAAGAGGGAAATGTGGGGGAAAAGGTGGAGAAGGGAGGCAGGAATGCGCCTCTTATATAGGATTGCCCGTCCGAGCATCTGCCTATGACGCACATCGCTGACCTCGTCCAGATATGGGAAACGCCGTCACACTCGCGTCTGGTCACAATCGGTCATCTCGTGTCTAGATCTGTGACACACGACACAGTCGTGACCACTCTGACTCCTTTTGAAGTTGGAGGACTCCGAGGAGTTGTTTCTCATGAATATCGCTGTCTCATGCTGCAGTCTCGATGTCGTCCACTCGCGAATTCGGATCCTTGAATATGCCTCATGTCTGGGCTGTATGAAGTTGTCGCTTTGAGGACGATATCGAGGTCTTGAAAGCTTGAACATGTACACATGTTGACGTTGAAGGTCAGTATCTGATTTCTATCCTCCGACTCCTACGGCACTACAAACACTGATCTCGTTGTAATGGCAACTGCTTATCTGCAGCGGTGGCGAACCGTCCTTCACATACTAAGGATTTCAGCTTCGCGAAAGTGAGGGTCATGATTATCATCATCAACCGTCTGTCAGTGCTTCTTCTCCGTTTCGGGTCTCCTCTCACACAACATGCACCTCCAAAGTCACTGAGTCGTTCGGTGCAGTAGCACCATGGCTGGGGTACGCCAAGTAGCTTCATGTAGGCCTTCTCCAAGTATCATTGTAGCGCACCGCCATAGTCTCCGGCTGCGATAGACCGATATTCGATTGCGGTTACAAGGTGGGTGATGCGGTTGCACCGGAATTGGTTCACTGTCACCTTGTGCTCATGCAGCGAGGGTCAGATCCTGGGGGCAGGAAGACTCGGGAAGTGGGCCCGATTTGACTGGGACTTCTACGACGGTCGCTACCGGGCGTTAGAGCTTCAGACTCTGTTCCTAGTTCCATTGAGTGAGTGTATCAAACTTGGGGAACAGCATATGTAACTGACAGACGAGCTTAGACTGAGCCTTTAGTCTCGGTGGACTACAAGTGGTGCTTTAGAACTCGAACAAGAAGTAAATGAAGATGTGAACAGCTATGACATGGCACGCCGACATACCAGTACCAGGAATACCTATATTGGTCACTGACCGCTCCTGAAGGGGCCCGCAATGCCAAGAGTACCGATACGACATATAAGCATACTCTCTGCATCGCCGATTGACCCTAGTCAGCCTCTTTCCATTCTCTACAGCGAAGCGGGACTGACCAGTATGCCCACTTTGGACAGAGGCTGACATGGTACTATATACACATTGCACTGCTGTCTATCGACTCGTTCTCCTCCAACACCCCTCCGTCATATTCCACACAGACTATCAGTTTTCACTGTGCAACTATGGCGCGCTTGACCGCATTCTTTCTCTGCACCGTTCTCGCTCTGGCAGGCCGAGCAACTGCGGGTGCCAGTATTGACTCGGAAGCCGCACCGCAACGTCTCTTGCAAGTTCCCCATGGCGCAAGACAGCTGTCCGACGTGGAACTCGCCAGCTACGCGCCATTCACACATCTAGCAAGGACGGCGTATTGCAAGCTGAGCCACGTGAAGGCCTGGGATTGTGGTCAGTGCGCTTTCGCTGTTTCCACTGCGCGTGATGGTTCTCTCACGGACGTGATCATTTGTCGTTGATAGGTCCCTGCAAGCAGGTTCCGGACTTCCAAGTGATGGAGACAGGAGGAGACGGAGACGGTGTTCAGCAATGTATGGCGCGCAGGTGTCGCGCTTCTGTTGGGTCAATTAAGGCTGACCAGCATACCCAGTCTTCATCGGATATTGGCCCGTTCACAACGCCGTCGTTGTAGGACACGAAGGGACGGATCCGAGGAAGCTGTACGTATATCCGCTTCGTGCCTATACAGCGATGGCACTGGTACCTGGTTCTCACCTTGCTCTCCTTCAGGCTTTCGGACTTGACGGATATGGGCTTCATCCAGAGGACCCTCGACTCGGCACTCTTCCCTGGGATCCCCTCGTACGTGAAGGTCCACCACGGGTTCGCCAACGAGCACGAGAAAACGGGCCCAACCATCCTGGCGAAGGTGCACCTCATCATTCGGGAAACCAAGGCCACGAGCGTCATCATGGTGCGTTACACATCTTTGCATGTTGGACTTGCCGTGCACTCACTGACGGACAACACAGGTCGGCCACTCCCTGGGGGGCGCACTGTCCGAGCTCGATGCGATGTACCTCACGCTCAATCTCCCGCTCCTCAACATCCCTTGGAACGTCTCCGTCAGCGCGGTCACGTACGGTACGCCGCGCGTCGGCAACCTCGCGTGGGCGGAGCTCTTCGACTACAAGGTGCGCTCCGAGTCGGGACACGTATCCCTGCGGTGGCCTCGCCCGTTTGACCGTCGCATTCCCGCCCTCATACAGGTCGAGAACTTCACGCGCATCAACAACGGCAGGGACCCGGTGACGATCATGCCCCCGCTGGACTTTGGCTTTGAGCATCCCCGCGGAGAGATCCACATTATGCCTACTGGGAAGGCGTACGCGTGCACTGGGGAGGAGGATGCGATCGACGAGGAGTGCACGCTGCTAGGGAACCCTTCCATCGATATCGAGTACTGGATGGATCACTTGGGTCCTTACGGAGGAATTATGGTAGGCACGAATCATTGCGAGTGAACTAGTAGTATACTGGGCCTCGCGGAATGAGGCCTGGGTATGTATTCAATGTCCATATGCGACGTCGCTTTGTGTCTGTCACGGTCTTCCGCTCAGTGTCTGTCGCGGTATAGGTATCGTTCCAAATATCATCAAGGAATACCAACACGCACAAGGAGAGATAGGCTATAATGGTCGAGTGGTGTAGTGGTTATCACTCCTGTCTTACACACAGGCGGTCGTCGGTTCGATCCCGGCCTCGATCATTGTTTTGACTATCGTTCTGTTTTGGTCAGTGACAGCATCCAAGTGCCACCAGGATCGCTCGACGCTCACGCGCACGGCGGCGCTCAGGTCACTCACCACCTTGCAACTTGTACTCTTCAATCACTCGCGATGTCGACAAAACTGTTCGCATTAACTCGAGCCGTTCGCGCTGCCCGGGCCTCTGTGATTTTGCCGCAGCGAATAACTTCAGGTGTTTACCGGAAGACCACATCAGGTCCATTGTCTAGACATTGCTCACCTCTAGTGGCCAGTAGACGTGGGTCCACTTTGCCTTGCGGTGCTCAGTTGGTGGCCTGATCATTCTCTAGGATGGGCGACTTCTACAACACCAAACTCTTCCGCTGTAAATCCAGCCGAGGTCGAAGCCATGCAATGCCTGGAGGAGGGGACCCAGAAGCTCGAGGAGGGAGATGTTGAGGCTGCCAAGGTGCGTTTTTCGTTCATCTACAACCCGCTGCTACCTTATGTACGAGCAGGCTCTGTATCAACGTAGTGTGGATATCAAGCGGACCGCAAGTGGACTGTTCAACGTCGGGGTGACGCATTACCACCTGAGTGAGTCGTTATGTTTGCGTGGCCGCCTGGACACGTCCTCGTGCCTCGAGGACTGGGAAAGGTGCTCATGCAGATACTGCACACAGAGGAATATGACCAGGCGATCGCGGCGTGGAAGGAGTCTGTCGCGCTCCAACCGTCAAGTCCTGATGCGCACACAAGTACGTCTTCTCCCCCGTGACGACCGCGCTCCTCCCCATTCACACCGCATGGTAGACCTTGCCAGTGCATACATTGTCTCGCCTGTCAGCAGGCCAGACCTCGCGCTGCACCACCTCCGGTACGCCGTCGTTTCTGTATACGCAGCACCGACGCTCGGCTGACAACGCGCGCACGACACAGCGTCGCGTCGTCGCTCGCGCCAGAGGACGGCGAGATCGCCTTCAACCTCGCGGCCGTGCTGGAAGCATGCGGGATGCTTGAGGAGTCGCTCGAGCAGTACAAGAAGAGCAAGGCGTTTGGGGTCGAACGCGCTGCGATGCACATGCGCAACGTGAGTCGTTTTGCTCTCGCGCGCACACGGAGAGGCTGACCGTGTCCGCTAGGTGAGCGCGAAGATCCTCGGCAAGCAGATGAAGGAGGCGGAGGCGGAGGCGGAACAGGGCAAGGACGGGCCTTCCGCTTGAGTTGAAAACTTCGCGTTCCCCGGTTCAAAACCCTGGGTATCGACGGTACCCCACATGCAGCAGTACTCTACATATACATACCTCCTAATATGCTCTATCTACGCATCTCACCCGCACATAATCACGCATCGGTATCTCCCAGCCGACACTCGTTGCGTGTGTACAGGTCTGCGAGATCCAAGCCTATGAGTCAGGTCTTCTGATGCCCGCTCATGTTCCAAGATCGATGAGCACAGTATGCACTCACGATGTCTTGCAGGGTGCATGTCTATCCTGTAGGAATCATACGCGATGTACGTCTCACACCGTGCTCTGTCATGCTCCATGTTCTAACTGTTGGCTACGCAGGATCATTTGTTTTCGTTCTCTCGACGTATGATAGTTTCCCTCAGTGGATGGCAACGACCACTACAGTAGAAAACAGGTCAGCATCAAATGGCATACCGTAGGAGAATTGTTGCAATTGAGCGGAGTCTCTTCGATGGTACAACGTATGCGCTGTCATGACTCTTGACCAAAAATACACTGTGTTCATACATAAGGCCCACGGCAACAAGCGTAGATGCGAGACACCAGCACAATCAAGACCGCGCTCAGGATCAACCTCTCCTAGAGTCTGAAGGAAGGGGCGCGTCCGGGAGAATCCTCCGCATCGTCTTCATCTCCCCAAAATTCTGATGGCGCAAGCTGCTCGAGCTCTTCCTCCCGCCCCCACTAGCCGGGAGCGGATGCGGGCTCGAAGGCTTCGACACTAACAGCGGCATGGGCGGGGCCATGCCCTCGGCGGGCTTGCCAGGCATATTAGGTACCGGCCCCGCTTCGTCCGCCATGTTCACGCTCGCGAGCACCTTCAGCTGCTCGCGCTCCCAGTTCTCGAGCGGCCGCGTCCACGTCCACTCGCTCCACGCGCTGTCCCGTATCCGATACATCTCCGACGTCGACGACGACGGCACGGGCGAGCCGGCCCACGTCAGCGTGCTTCCCTCGTAGCTCGACCGCCGCGTCGTCGACCAGAGCTCGAGGTCGGAAATGCCCACGCTCGTGCCCGTTCCCGAGCCCGTTCCCGAGCCGTACTCGTCGGCGGGGTCGAGCGGCGGCACGGGCTTGCGCGCCGAGCGGCTCGAACGGTTCGTCCGCGTCGACCCCGTCGAGCCGGACCTCACGAGAGACGACGTGAACGCCTGCTGCCGGATCGCTTGGATGCGCGGCGAGGTGGGCGTGCGCACGGCTGCGCCGGTGTGCGTCCGGGATGAATGCGGGGCGACAGGATCCTGTGCGACAGGGACCCGCACTCGCGCGGTCGCGTCAGATGGCGAGGGCGAAGGAGACTGCGAGGGGAGTTCCGGGCTCGAGGTCAGGCGCGAGGCGCTGTCCATGACCGCGCCGAGCCTGACGAGCGCGAGCGCGCGCTGCTCCTCGACCTCCTCTGTAAGTGCAGGTTCTGAGGGGGGCACGCGTCCCGCGGGCTTGAGCAGAGACATGTCTGAGAGCGCAGTGGACACGGACGTGAACGCGGACGCTCCGGACTGGCGTGCGGTCGCATGGCGGTATGGAGGCTTTGGAATGCTCAGTAGGATCGGGGCGGGGATGGGAGTCGGTCGCGGTGCGGCGAGGGGCTTGAACTCGTCTTCGAGGTCGAGCCTTTGTGCTTCGGGCGATCGGTGTGGATGGGATGGTGCCTGAGTTGGAAGGGGAGGAACTGGTGGAACTGGCTTTGTGGAACGAGCGTCCTGGGACGCGAGGGCCGCGATTGACGGCTTCCGACGATTGGGCTCCAGGCGAGGTGGGGGAAGAGGTGGTAGCGGCTCCGGTGTAGACGCGTTGCTCTCTGGCCAACCGAGCACTGTTGATGGAGGTCGCCGATTGGGTTCCAGTCGGGGCAGGTCCCCCGAGGAGCCGTTAGATGGTATCATGCGCATCTCCGGGGTGCCTATCGTGCGCGGAGGTAGGAGGTTGTGCTCTGAAACGCTCCCCGTCATGCTCGGGTCGCACGACGCATTGTCCCATCGTACATCGTATCCGGGCGCCTCGGGTCTCTTCTCCTTGGACCGTCGGCGGAAGCGTTTCCAGACGGTGTCCCAACGGAAGTAGAAGCCCGAAGCGACGAGTGCGACGAATCCTCCAATACCCACAGCGATGCCTCCGAACATAGCTGCTTTCTTCGAAGAGGATGACGAGGATGAAGAGGGCTCAGTCCCGTCGGTGTATGAGGAATTGTCTCTTGAGGAAACGCTCTGGGCAACGAGACACGACGTATTGGACCCATCCACAAAGAACGGCGCGGTTCGGTTCGGGATGTCCATCGACTCGTCAGTAGTGATGACCGTCATAATATATTCTCCGGGGGAGAGGCGGACTGCCGGCACAGTGTAGCTCTGGAGCGTAGCGTTGACGGCGAAGGAGAGGTTGGGACTGGACTCTGTCCCGAGCATCAGCCCTTGCGACGGTCCTGTATATACCCAGGAGATAGTGGCGGGCCCACATGTAGTCATATTCGGCACGTTCGCCCACGCAAACGTCGCGCTTGTTAAGGTATGCTGCGAGCTCATGGCGATGGGGTGCGCGACGCGACGCCGCACGTCGGGGATAGCGAGGAGATACCGTTGGTGCTGAGTGAGGAGTGCGGTGGCGAAACTGCCGCGGCGGGTGACGTAGTTGACAGTGCGGCTGCGTACGTCGGTGCTCGGCGCTGTGATTGAACGAGTGGTGTGAGAGTCTTGCTCGAGCTCGGGGGACGGGATGGCACGGGACGGGCGCGACGTTGGAGGAGTCGCTAGGTAGACATGGGGCACTCACCAGTTTATGGAGACCACTGCGAGAGGATGCGAGGGCAATGCTCGCCGCCGGAGCTCGTAGGTGGTAGACTGTCGTGGTCCCGAATGTCAGCATTCTGACCCGTATCCTGAGAGCCAACGCTAACGCAGCCCTGAAGTAGGAATGTAGAGATGATCTTACCGAGTCGTGCGAGGCGCTGACCGTAATGCGGAAACTGTGCGTAGGGTCGTGCCAAAATAAACCAAGGCGAGGCTTATGCAGCACGGCGACGTAAGATCGGCGAAGGCGTAAGGCTTGCTTGCTTGGACTCCGAGCGTAGGTGGGTGCAAGCAGTGGAGGAAGCCCGGGGATGGGGTAACACCCAAGTAGGCCGCCGAGTACCCGTTCGCCTCTAGTATTCCTGGGGCTGCGCTTGGCCGTGTGCGAACCACCGTGAGCCGATCGTGCCGGGTCTTCGGTGGCAGGTGGCATCTCGAGTACCCTCCCAGGGGACTCCATTGTACTGCACAGGTAGCGAACAGCAATGGGAGACAGCTTCAAGCTGCTCGGGCTGAAGGGATCTATCACGAATCATAGATGCAGCGCGTCGAGCGAGCGTGGGACGGAAAGAACTTCGACATCTTCCTTAGCGCGGGTTTAGAAGGACACGGTGACATACCTGGAATACGGTCTCACTCTTCCGTGGCTTCTCATCAGTCAGATAGTCTTGAAGAGGCAAGCAGGAACATTGAACGGCAGATTGAAGCTTGGACCCGCGGTCGGCTGCAGTATGCTGCAGAGGTGGGACCAAATCGGCGGTGCGATACGGCGAAGGGCGTGGGTTGTCATCTGTGGCTCTCGAACCTTGAATGTTGGCAGGCTGTGGACAGCCTACGCTGTGATCGTTGATGGTTGCACGATAGGTATAATATTAGCACCCTCTTCAGTATAAAGCTTGTAGCGTACGTCTAGTGTGCCCATAGCTTGGTCGATCAACATCCCAGCTCCTATCTGTCCTTGACTCGTGCATACAGATATCCACGAGGTTCAACTCAGTTCCTGGAAAGCACCGTGAGTTGAGTAAACATATGGGGTGGCATGATAACATCACAGTCCTTACCTCGTGAAGCGTGTTTCATGCCGCCCGATCTTGAGCTCTATGACCCGCAAAGATGGTATCTCGTTCGAGAGACAGAGAGCGATGTCATTGCATTTTCTGAAAACGCCCTCGAGCGCGGTGTCAATTGCAGTCAAGCATGGTTGCGATAGCAAATATGGCCCATCTGTATCCCATCGCGACAGCTCAACGGACAAGGCTTCGATGCAATGCGGCAATAATAGCTCGATGATGTTCGACTGTATCCAGACGTCATTGTGGATCAGAACGAGCAAGGGAAAATCAGGCTCACAATAAGCTTCTCGACATTGATGTCAGGCACATCGCATCGTAGGACGAGCGATAGACTACCGAGGCGAGACGTACCTTCGCCGGCAGGTATGAGGCGAGGAAGAGCATCCAAGATGTGGTCCCTCGCAAACAACGTGATTCCAAGGCTCGATGGACGCGTGTCCGAGAGGACATACGG
The DNA here is from genome assembly GCA_022606115.1 of Daedaleopsis nitida. Taxonomy (NCBI): domain Eukaryota; kingdom Fungi; phylum Basidiomycota; class Agaricomycetes; order Polyporales; family Polyporaceae; genus Daedaleopsis; species Daedaleopsis nitida. Next base: position 2,730,472 of record JABYQM010000007.1, on the reverse strand, counting down.
CAGCATCCACAGCGTGCCTTCGGAGAGCGCCTCGATCTCGACCTGCGGCACGGGCTGGCACAGCCCAAGCATGTATATGTCAACGACATGTCCACCTGTGACGCGGGCGAGCGACGCCCAGATACTGCTGTCCGCGGCCGCAAGTTGCCAATGCTGCTGGTTGAGCCGGCGGCAGCGCTCGATCACGTCTACGTGATCGCAACACCGACCGAGCTCCCAGTGCGAGAGCGCGGGTTGGACCTTCGCGGCATAGAGCGTGAAGTCGACAAGGTTCGGGAAAGCGCGCACGATCGGGCCGATGTCGATTCCTCCTCGGCGGGTGAGTCCGTAGTAGCAGTCGGAGAGCGTGAGGTTCTGGACGTGGAGATATTGTACCTTTGCGTCCTCGCAGTGGACGACAGACAAGTCGAGTGCGTCGAGAGACGCGTGGAAAGGCTCCAGAAGGGCGATGGGGTTGGCGGCCGGGAAATGATTCATTGGTCCGAACTTCATCACCAACCGGCGCAGGGGAGCGGAAAGAGCCGTGAGTTTGTCGCATAGGGCTTGGGAAACAAACGGAACGTGTAATTCCTCTAGATGAAAAGCCCACGTAGGGGTAGAGGACAGGTAGCTGGATGAGGAAGCTGCGCCCCAATCGAGCTGCAGAGCCTTCAAGTGGCACGCATCTCGTAGAATCTCGCAGACAAGCTGTTCAATAGACAGCATAGGCCCACAGCCCCCTGAAAAGCAAGGAAGGGTAACGAGAGAACAAGCGATGATGATGTGGCTGAGAAAGGATGACCGCGAAGGCACGGTGCCGACCCGGAGGGAGGAATGGAGTGATAAGATATTGTCGGAAGTGATTTCAATTGGGCCTTGAAACAATTGACGAAGGCAAAGGTCGTAACAGTGACTGGATGTCTTCATGAATGAAGAGAGGTCATGGCGAGCAAGGAAAGTGATGATATGCAGGAGCACATCATAATTGAGGTGGGCGAGCGAAGTCTTCGGTGTCATTTGAGGCCCGTCTTAAAGCACCGTTAGCCAGAACAACCAGTGGGTGAAGCAATTCCCTGAGACATACCAAGGTGAATTGCTAGCCAGCTATACCAGGCGTCAAAATCGCGGATTACTCGTCATGATATACGCCGCCCGTTCAGCGCTGGGTTGCCATGTGTATGCAGGGTCGCTTTCCGTGCTGGATACCGATGAACCTCAAGGGAGGCGGGCGTGCTCGACATCTCTGTGCGTGTGACATGGTTGGACTTCAGATGCTCTTTGAGATTTGTATGCACTCGTACGTTGAAAGATATTGAAACGTACGTTGACGGTTGTGGGCACATCCATTCAAGTTCTTTTGGCGGACTCGGAGCGCTTCGACGCAATTACCGCAGCATCATCGGCTTTGTCGACAGCGCCCTTGGGAGCGTCACGATAGCATGAGGGTACCTCATGTCCTCATAGATGACTTGTAAATGAGCAACCCGAGTCAAACTGCGAAGCATCATGACCCCGAAAGCAACGCTTACTTTGTAGCTTGAGGTGATCTGACAGGCTTTGCAGGGGTTGTATGGTCAATTGACTTGCATGACAAAGTATCGTGATAGGCACTCTATAGCACCAAGCTTGAAGTGCCCAGGGTGAGAGGACTCCGTGGCATCATGTGCAAGGTAAACCAGCTGCAGATGGTGGTGGAGGGTAAAGCTGAGCGCTGAAGCGCTGAAGGATCAGTGGGGGCGCCTATTGGTGCCACGAACATAATATCGGTCATCGGTTAGCGAGATCCTTCTGCGCATCTTGGTAAGAGTCAGAGTATGAATGACCAAGGAGCACGTATGGATATCAGTGGCGGACGAATCATCCAGCGCCGAACGCAGGAATGCCAACTATAGTCATGAGGTGCTGTTGCAAAGATACATACACTAATACAAACCGATGATTCATGCCAAGGATACACTCGTAACGGCTCAACAAGCAGACAAATGACACATGGGTTAACCAACAGACTGTCGTGCGCGCGCCTCTGTCCGAAAGTGAGCCGGCAAGGGCGGGACGTCCGGTATCGACATCGTCGTCGCACTCCGCACCAGCTTCAGCCCATCAACACTCGCAGCCTTCCGGTGCGACGGCGAGTCCTTGTCCCGCTCCGACTCGTCGCGCGAATACGACCGGATCAGCGTCCAAGCGCTCAGCGCGCTATCGCGCACACGGTACATCTGCGACGTCGCGGACGAAGGCACCGGGGAGCCCCGCCTGCTGAGCCCGGCACTCCACGAGCTGCCGGCGCTATAGCGCCGCCCCCAAAAGCTGGAGGCAGCGTCCGATTGGTCGTACACGGACCGGCGGGTGAAGGGAGTCGTGTGTGTAGAGGGCGCCATGGTGAGCGCGAGGTTGGTGTCAAGCCTGGCGAGGGTAGCGGCCTTGAGCGCCCTAGGATTCGCGACGGGCGGACATGGAGCGGCTGTGGCGACGCGGGCATCAATGGATGCATTCGTAGGAGGGGGTGGAGAGGAGAGCGGGGGTGGAAAGAATGAACGAGATTGGTCGGAAGGGATGGGCGGAAGGGGTCGCAGCTTCGGAATAGTTTCTAGCGAACCGTCCGCGTCCACAGCAAGGAACTGCTTCTCTCCGGCATGCACATGCAGGCTGCTCGAGAATAACGAGTTATCATCTTTGTCGAGCTCTTTCGCTTCTTCCATAATGCTGAGGCGGGGATTTCTGCGCCGCGAAAGACGAGGGATGAGAAGGCGATGCACCACGTATGCCGCGGCTGCGAAGATGGCTACAGCCGCCAAAGTGGCTCCAAAAATAGTACCAGATGAATGCCCCGTGTGGGGAGGCGCAGCAGATATCGATTGCGATGCCGCAGACTCCGCCGGCGTTGGTTGAGGGACAGTGGTGGAAGGAGAGCCGATGGAAGAGTCGAGCGTAATCGGCGTCTGGCTGTTCGCAAGACATCGTGTGTCCGTGCCATTCGCGACGAAAAACGTGGACGACATCGCCGCAACTCCAGATCCGACAGCTTCTAGGAGATACCATCCCGAGGTAACGTTGACGGTAGGCCAAGTCCATGATTGCCCAGTCGCATTGAGCCCAAGAGCGAGGGGAAGCGCGACGACGCCTCGTTTCTTCGTGGTCCTCACAAGGAGAGATCTGGAAGAGGGCATAGGACCAGCGTTCATAAGCAGAAGCGCAATGTTGTTGGCGTATCCGTCATATGCCCATTGTATCTTCGCCGATGTGCACGTTGTCATGCGGGAGACCGTGTTGAATGAGAAGCTCGGCGTCAATGATTCGAATGGGGTAGCCTTCATGGATGTCGGGCTCGGAGAGGTGAAGGGAGTCGAAGCCGACGACGCCATGACGCTAGACACGCTGAACACAGAGAGCAAGCTGTCTTTGCCAGCAGCCGGACGTGGGACGAAGACAGAACGGGAGGTGGAATGTTCAAGAAGCGCCAGGGTGCAGTTCTCGTTGCTTGTATGTCGATTCTGCGCATGGAGGTGAGGATACAACAGCTTGCTGAGACCGAGATGGATAGGGAAGTAAGTGGCCCGAAAATATAACTCACTTTCGAGCCACACCATACGGGCGTCAACGCCTCGACTGCCACTGTCGCCACACTGAGTACCCTTCCCACTGAGCTTTGATAGTCGAGATTACTAGAGGATGCTATAACTGCACGCCCACAACGGGGGCAACAAGGAGAGAGGTAAGGAGTGAAACGGTCGAGGGTACATATCTCTCGCACATAGCCTCTTCTACCATTCTCACCGAGCACCCACGATCTCAGTGGCCGCAGTCTCAACTGGCCCCACGCTGGGACATCTATCAATGGACGGTGTCCACTAGATTTATGGAAGTGATTCCGCCAACAGCGATCGCAGGCTGAGAGAGGTGTTGTCGGGGCATCTAGATCGTGATGACTGACGAGATCAGTTCTCGAAGGCGGTTGAGGGAATCGGGCTGAGACAGATAGCACCGGCGCATAATTGGCCTGTTCACACCCTCCACCCTGGCCAGGCATATGGTCCTGTCAAGTGTTGAAGTCAATAGATGTCGAACGGTCAGATGGATGTAGTAGTTACGTATGTATGCTTCGTTTCGACATAGCATATGAGCCGCACATGAGGAGATAATATTTCAGACTTGACTACGCAGAATCTGGATTACATCAGGCTGTTGGAAGAAGCTCTCGCAAAGATGAACATCTGATGGCGATGTTTCAGCATAGCGTAGTAAACATAAGAGAAAGGGGAAAGTGGTGACGCACTTGTACAAGGGATCTTACTCCACTAATACACTATAGGCGTCGTCGCCTGGATCACGCTGCGTGAGTATACTTACTGTACTCTCAAGATCAAGTCAAGACAGTTTGTACGGGATGCCCCCCACTTGGAGAAAGCGAGAAGAAATGCTACATAACGATGAGGCGACACCGAACCATAGGTACATCATGAGAACAGTTTGTTCACAGAGGTGTTCCCTTCCTGGTTCTTCTTGAGAACCTGAGCGGCGAGACAGATCATTAGCACGAAGTTCCGGATGTAGTGTTGGTGAGAACACGCTACCTTAGCGACCGCAAACTCAAAGTCCTCCTGGGTTACGTGCTGTCGCCGTTCGCGAAGAGCATACATCCCGGCCTCCGTGCAGATACCACGGACCTCAGCACCCGAGCACTGTCCCATCTTCTCCGCTAGCGCACGGAGGTTGATACCACGCTGTAATGACATCTACGAAAAGAATATTGAGCTGGGAACCACGTGGACAAAAAGACCAGTCGTACCTTGCGCGAGTGGATCCGGAGAATCGCAACACGCGCCTCCGGGCCCGGTGGCGGGAACTCAATCTTGCGATCGATTCGGCCTGGTCGGAGCAGAGCAGAATCAAGGATGTCTATGCGGTTCGTAGCCATGATGACCTTGATGTTCTTCGTGGACTCGAAACCGTCCAGCTGGTTCAGGAGTTCGAGCATCGTCCGTTGAACTTCAGAGTCGCCTCCGCCCGACCCGCTCTCTCCGCGCGAACTGCCGATAGAGTCAATCTCGTCCATGAAGATGATGCTTGGTGCGTGTTCGCGCGCCATGACAAAGAGCTCTCGGACCATCCGACTCCCCTCGCCAATGTACTTCTGCACGAGCTCTGACCCGGAGACACGGATGAACTTGCAATCTGTATGGTGCGCCACCGCTCGTGCAAGGAGGGTTTTCCCGGTACCAGGAGGGCCGTAGAGGAGGACGCCCTTTGGTTGCGCGATACCAAGAGCCTCGAAAAGCTCGGGATGTTTCACGGGAAGCTCGATAACCTCCTTGATCTCCTTGATTTGCTTGTCGAGACCGCCGACCATCTCGTAAGTGCTGTCTGGAACTTTCTCTACCATCATGAGGGACACAAGGGGGTCGACCTTGTTCGGAAGAATCTTGTGTATTGTGTACGAGTCGGAACGGAGGGCGATGCGCAAGGACGGTGTGAGGGAGCCGACGTCAATTTCCGAGTCGAAGTCAACGACTATGATCCGCTCAGTATGAAATCACGGTGCGCAAGGTACGCGGGTGCTCACTGTATTTGCCTTCTGGTTGCACCTTGACCAGCACTTTGTTCTTGCCCATGACTTTTACAACTTCTCCAACATAGCTCCCAGGTTCATGCAGCAGTTGCAATTCCTCCCGGAGTAGACGGACTGCAAACAGACCTCAGCAAGCGTGTTCTACGGTTTACGACACCTCATCGACATTCCTCTTTACTCAAGGTATGCAACACACATACTACGTACAGCCCCCTCCTTCCTGTAGGAAGCCACCTGATCTAGAATGACTGCTCACCTCGTGCATTGAGGGCGTTTCTTTGAGCTTCCAAACGGCGCAAGTTCTGTGTCTTCTGGTTGATCTCGAGTTCCGCAGCTTCAATCTTCGCTTGGTAATAAGACTTCAGTCCTGAGGAGGGTGAAGACGTGCTGATTGCGACAGGCATTGTGTGTAGGCGGGGATGGTGGTGGTGGTGGTGGTGGCAGGAGGAGACGTCAGCTCGAGCAGCGGACGCGACGCTCTTGTATTGCTCAAGCGCGCAGGAGTACGCGTTCATCGTGACAGAGCACGTGATAAAGCTGTGTGACTAGCGCTGTGCTGTGACTACTTCCGTTTCAGGAAGCTGAGAAGGATCATCGTCGCACCATGGTCTGGCATCATCGACGTTTCTCGATATTCTACGAATATCGCTGGGTGTATCATGACAAGAAGGATATAAAAGGTATACCAGATGCAAACTTATATGGGAGATTTTCCGCGTCCTAGGGCCGTCAAGAAGTAGGAGAGCCCCGGGCACAGCTGGAGAACTTCAAGAAAGCAACTTACTTAGTGACTACTTATCATCATTTGGCATGTAGCAGTACTGAGAGTCTTTGTCATCCGATTCGTTTTGCTACGAAGGAGTATTGTGTGTAGATCAGATCCTCTTATCATCGATGAAATATCATAAAGACGCAACTTTGGACTCGGTTTCAGAGCCCTTGGAGCCGACTCGGGTAGGGAATAACGGTGCACTGCAACTCCGCGGGAGTTTCGCTGGTTGAGGTAACACCCTCACGTACAGCCGGACATACTTTAACAGAGAGAAAATACGCACAAAACGCTCAAGGCTCAAGCTTCATTCATAGTACTACACATTGATCTCGACTGTTCATGACAGGGTTTCGGTCCAGACCCAGGGAACGCTGTGTACTCACACTAATACTGGAGCGACACAAAAGGATTACTCGGCAAGCCGACAGAAAGCTTCCAGTTGCTCGGAACACCCTCGCTCACTAGACTTATCGGCGTCGAGATGACAGAGAATAGACGATGATGACCGCTGACTCGGGTCGTTCGTGATCTGCTGATATAGAATCCTACCATAGCGAGAACAGACAAGCCGTTGAAGCCTATCGGTGAGAACATCTTTTCCACGATCCGTTGTGCACTGAGTGAGAGAATATCAGATAACGCTATGAATTCGGAATGTCAGTCGTATCTTTATTCAGCGAATCTGCGATGCACCCTGTCGGCGAAACCTCTCAGTCGATCCGCTAGTGCGGGTCTTGGTCTAGACCGTGGACGTGTATGAGGTGGAAAGACGGGTGTGTGATCAGTATCAACAGCGTATGTCGTCATTTGCAAACGGGGGTGCGAAATGAACGGATAGGAACAGGGAAGAACAGGACCGGTGCCGGAGGTCGTGGACTGGGAACTGACGATCGCTGATTCCCCATGCAAGTTGGCGACCTGAGAAGTGACAAAAGGGGCAAAAGGCGAGCATCGCGGTGGATACGGATATGTATGCGCTCGTGCGCGACCGAACGCTAACTATACAATACAACATTAGCGAGCACTAGTGTCCTGGGGTGTTACTTTTGGAGCGCATGCTATGACCTGCCCTGGGGTCAGGATCGAGTACCTTAAAGGCTATCACGAGACGTACATGCCGTATTTTCGCTTAAGGTCCTCCCAAGAAGGAGCCACTGCAGGAAAGCGGGAGGCGAAATCATTCATCTCCTGCTCGGGTATGCGATTGAGGTCTACCCTGTTCCAATAATGCGACATCGCGTAAACGATGTCCTGAGCGTCCCGTTCGAGCGCACGTCTGCGGACTATGTTCAAGATTTGCCCATGGTCAAAGAGACATGGCTACGCACATTGACCACGCTTTGATTTTTGCTCGGATGAACTCTGTGACTGTCAGGAACGGCACCCTCCCCACTACCATTACCGTCGAGCCGTCTAGTCGCCGTGGACCTTCTTCCCCTGCAGGCAAGATCTCAATCTGATCTGCTCAGCAACACAATAAAACCATTGCGGGAGCGAGGAGACTCACGTCGATGGCGGGGATCAGTCTTTGATATTTCACGTGCAGGCTAGAGCTTGGTGAATGATGGTCGACGCTGCGAAGCACCCTCCACGACTGCACATACCGATTGCTCCATGGTGATGGCACTACGGAAAGGTCTTCGTTCCCTGCGCAAGCCTGCCGTACGCGACGAAAGGGATGAACCGCCCCACCTTCTACTATGCAGCATATTTCCTGTGCAGGGGTCAGCACGATGGGTCCAGCAGAACGGCAGGGTCGTTACAAACATCAGCTAGCGGTGCTCTCGACAGCACTGCGGTCAAGACGTTGCCGTGAAAGGCGTGTGGTACGTCAGCGTCATGTAGAAGCTGGGACAGAGCGGCGGCGGCTTGGATGAGGCGAGAGACTTGGTGCATCGTCGGGGTGAGTAATGGACGCGGGTCAAGGGGAAGATAGAAGGTGAAGGTGGCTGGCATCTGGGCCACGGATAAGACGTACATGTAGTCTCCGCAGACGCAGGACGCCTGTGGAAGCTGGGAAGGAGTGGACTGTGCGAGTGGGCCGGGAACTGGATCCGTAGTGTCCAGGGGAAAGCCGAGGCGCAGGTGCTTGCAGGAAGAGGCGAATGATGTGGGTGGTTGCGCCGATCTGGTTTCGGGCGAGCATGTAGAGGCAGGTGGCAAGTTTGGAAGCGACTCGTGTCATCTCGTGTCGCCCATTTCGCGATGTCAAGATCCAGGCTTGGGTCACATGGCCCCGGGTCGTGTATCATCGTGGGGAACTTTTTTGACGAAATGTAATAGCTAAAATGACCTAATGCTGGAGCAAGTTAGCAGCAATATATAAGGCTCACATCGGTGATTTATCGCGCAAGGCTTCAAGCTGTTATGGACAAGTCGAAACGACTTGGAGTCTACTCAGTAGCCTGTGGTTACATATAGCATGGCATGAACATGCGGTCAGAGAGACCACTCCACGCACCAGTGTTTGCACAGTGACTCGAAGATGCTGAAACTCAGACACACACCAAAAGTCGCAGCTCTCGCGGCCGCAAAATCATAGTGGGTCCGCATGAGGAGGAGGGACGGTTTTCTGCCAATCGGGGCTAAGGTCCGAGGAGCCGGGGCGGTCAAACGGAAAGGACCGGATTAGTCAGCAAATCTGTACGGTCATGGGTCCAGCTTGGGCGTTTCGCGGGCGTCTGGGAGAACATCCATGAGGTCGTCTTGTTCTCTCTCTTGACTCGAGCTTATTCTCTCTGATCCTCTGGTCTGCTCGCCACCCTCACTCGCGCTTTGCTGCGCATGAATACGCTTGCGCTTCGGCTGGCACCACGCCATGTAGCAGTCCGACCGTTGCGCACGTCGCCTACACGCTGTCTATTACCTCCACTTCACATTCCTCGAAGAACGTGTCTCGCGCGGAGAGCAAGACCGCTTACATGCTCATCGGCTAATGCAATACCTTGCTCGACCTCGTACTACCGACACGGTCTACACGATCCGTGCACAACAGGAGCTCGACAGTTCTCCACATGGCTACAGAGACTAAGACTCGCCGGCAAAGAGCACTCCCTCGACCCCCTTGATGAGCCTTCGGATGTTCGCGAAGAAGCTGCAAAGGCTGCGATGTTGGAGAAAGCGATGAAAGGCAGGCAGCCGGCGGATCTCATGCTACGCTGTGAGTCTCCATCTTATAGCAGCTTGACGCGTTCGTTAACCTTGACAGTCTTGAAGGTACAATATTGGATGCGGAAGGTCAGCTGAAGCCCGTGTCCTTGACTCTTCCGCGTGCGTGTAGCCGACGTGGCCTTGTATTTTACGTCTGTTCTAGGAAACGTGAAGACCATCTCCGGGCAGTTCAGAAAGGCCGATCTATGCACGGAGCATCGACTGAACGTAAGTCCCATTACCTACGCACCTCCGCACCCTGCTCACCGGTCAGCGGTCAGCCTCGTGACCTCCGCAAGATTGATTCAAGGATACCGAACCTTGTGCCGACCATCCTGGTGCGAAAGGAAGCGATTCTTGTACGTAGTCGCTACACTCCCGGGTTCCATACAACCTTTAAAGCGCCCTTGTCTCTCATGCTTGGGTACCGATAGGTCAATATCCTCCACATTCGTGCCCTAGTCAAGGCTGATACAGTAATCTTGTTCGACACCTATGGCTCCGCGGACTCACGACTCCACTCTGTCTTCCTCTACCAACTCGAGGTGCGTCCCGTGCACGCTGTTCATGCGCATGTGCTCACAGGCATACAGCACAACCTAAGGGCGAAAACATCCGGGTCTCCTTACGAATTTCGGTGGGTATCAGACCGCTGCCTCGCTTGCGCCTCTCCCGTCGAGAGCCGGAGTCCGTCGATCACTAATGTAGCGACCGTCTCACAGGGCTCTTGACTCGATCCTGTTGTCGGTGCTGAGCGCGCTGGAGGCCGAAATGGTCTTCATCCGCAATCTCGTAGGCGGTCTCCTGGCCGAGCTAGAGGACGACATCGATCACGACCGCTTCAAGCGCTTGCTCCATTACTCACGGCGGTTAGCTAGCTTCCAGAGCCGCGCGAAGTTGGTGAGTATGTCGGCTAGGCCCATCCACTTATCTATGCGCTCTCCTTTACTATTTGATGCGCTTTCATCATCGTCTCTAAGCTCGACTGACATGATGCTCTATGTAGGTGGAAGAGTCCCTAGAGGAAGTCCTGGAACAAGGTGAGCGATAGAGGGATCTGTTTGCTCTTGCCAGCGATACGCATGCTTATATTCTATACCACAGACGAAGACCTGGCTGCTATGTACCTCAGCGACAAGAAGAACGGCAACCCTCGAGAGCACGATGATCACGAAGAACTTGAAGTTCTCCTTGAATCGTTCTCGAAGCAAGTCGAGGAAATCGTGAATGAAGCCGAGAATATCCAGGTGAGCAGTCTGATTGACATGGGCTTCCTTCTCGAGTCGCGCAGAGCTATCACGGGGAGCTCGGTCACTAAATGGCCGTTGGTCGTTGCAGCAATGACGTCAGGACCTAATCACCAGGGTTTATCCACTGCGATATTACACTTCGTCGCATAACTCGATCATCCAGTCATAAACCATTCCGGATGCGTTGCAGAATCATAGCTAGACGGCGAAGTGTTCCATATCCCCTCCTGACAAGGTCTTGCGCTGTGCGCCTGTATGGAATGGGCTCGTTGTCTCTAGCGTGTGCGTGCTAACCACGTATCGTACAGACCAATGTCCAGTCTACGCAAGAAATCGTTGAACTTATTCTAGACTCTAACCGCAACGCCCTATTGGCGCTAGACCTGAAAGTCTCTATATGGACGATGGGGATTGGGATTGGGACTCTCGTAGCAGGAGTCTTCGGCATGAACGTACGAAGCATCCTCGTGGCGCGGTCATCGAATACCCTAACTGACACATTGTCTCACCAGTTGAAGAACCACTTCGAGGAACACGAATTCGCGTTCTATGCTATGACCGCGTTGTCCTTTGCTGCCTCCATGAGTGCGGCATGGTATGGTGTCCGCACGTAGGTTGTCTCCCTTACGTGGTGTCGGCCGTTGCTCATGACGTTGGCACAGATTGTCGAAAATACGCAAGGTTGGCCTGTCCAACAACAATCGGAACCGAGCGGATAAGCGGCGCTGGTCGCTCTTCTCTCTCAGAGCGCGGCGGCGATATGACGGCGGCTGGCCATGAGCCTCGACTATGCTTGCAATCTCCAGTCCCCACCACTCATGATCACCCACTCGTGATCACCTCCGTCCGTCCTTCTTCTCATCCCATGACGTCGCCTTCTCCCCACCGAGGTCACCCGTCGCATACGTTCCGTCCGTCCCATCCGAGCGCTCATGAGCACACACCCATACTCAGCCACCTAAGTACTGTAGTCTAGCATCTTGTATAATGGTATACTGCGCAACTCTAGATTCTCACCTGTCCTTTTGTCTTTTGTTGTGCTTGGACTGCTTGACCATGGGAGTTAGAACTGTCTCCGAAGCGACCGTGGCTGACCAGGGCTGACCGTGGTGGCGCAATGTCGGAGACGCCGGGACGCGTGACTGCGAAGATTGACCCTACTTGAGACAGTACTGAGACCTACCGGAGGCGACGGAGAATTGCCCCCGCCCCGGCTTGCTCCCCAACCGCCATCTGCACGCGGTCGAAGGTTCTGTCGCTGTATTCGACGTCTTCGGTGGCCTTATTTATGCTGAGGGTGTGCTGGTGAGTCTTCGAGATATCCTCCATTACCTTGTCATCGCCATCGTTGACGACCATGGCCGCAGAGTCGACCGTCGAGCGAAGGCAAGTGAATCTCCCTGGAACTCGCTTCTCGGTGCCCTACATCTCCCCACCGATTTCGCTACCTGGCTCTCGACTTTCGACGGTCGATACCCAGACCGAGACGTACACGGAGCTCCCGACGAGTACAACATCGCACTCTCAGACAGAAACGTCTACCACATCCAACACTCCCGAACCGACAAGCAGCATGGCGCCAGGTCCTGTAAACACCTTTACATTCCTCGACCTTCCCGGCGCGGTGACCTGCCAACCTGCCACTTTCACTTGGAACTACGTCGGCGAAGCAGGGACCTTCACGTTCACGCTATCACCCAGTGTTGCTCCCCACACCAATCTGCCTGGTACCAACCCGAGGCGAGCGGTCAATCAGCGGGTGATCGCGACGAACGTCGCCGATACCGCTAAGACATGGACATGGGGATCGGTCGACGCAGAGCAAGGGTGGTACACCGTGGAGGCAGTCGCCGATAGCTCGACCTGGACGGCGACATCGACTCAGTTTTTCGTCACGAACGGTACGGACCTCTCTTGTCTCTACGGCACGACCCCTTCTTCCTCTCCGTCTACGTCGATCCCGTCAACGAGCTCTGGGACGAGCACCGAAAGCACCTCCTCACCTACGTCATCCCCTACCACCGTCCTTCCGGTCGAAGCTGCCACATCAAATCGCGTTCGTACAGGAGCCATCGCTGGAGCCGTCGTCGGGGGGCTGATCATCATTGGGGCTGCTATCATTGGCTACATCTATTTCGGACTATGCCGTCGGGCCCCCACCCGCTCTCGCCGTCGTGCACTAGACGGTGCCCAACCACAGCTCGGCAAATGGGGTGGGCTTTCGTCCAGGGATTCAGGAATGGACGCGCCTATGGCTGGCTCCGGAAAGCCTGCGCTGGCTATGGTTCTGCCCTCGAAGAAGCACGGCAAGACCGAGTCTACCGGTGCAATGCTCTCGCCCATCTCTACCCGCGCCCACGGGCGCTCTGTCGCCGAACAAGTCGTTTCGGATGAAGATCTTTCCACACTCGCTGACGAAGAGAAGGCCTACAAGGGACAGGAGTTCATCGAGACCGTCCCCCCTCTCGCCTACACCCGTCGCCGTTCCTCGATCTCTGGGAATGGCGGTCACCTCAAACCCGTCGCATCCATCTCGGAGCCACCACCCAGCACAGGATCGATGGGACGCAACCGCCCTCGAGCCTCAAGCCAGTCGCATCGTGCGATGGCTCTCGCGAAGCTCGATGGAAATGATCCCACCCCTGCTTCTCCCCGCGCAAGGTCCCCCACCGTGCCTCGGCGCTCGTTCGACAACCCGCCTACGGCTATGCCGGCGAGCTTTCCACACAACGCTGCTCCCATGAGCCCGTCCTCATCGGGCGGTGGGCCAATGTCCAGGCGTTCCCTACGCAAGCCGGTCCCTCTGCTAGACAGCTCCGAGTTTCCAGTCCCGCCCACGCCCACCAGTACGGGCGTCAGCGTTTCGCGCGGTCAGAGCCTTTCGAGCACCGCGACGATGGCTAGCACGGCTACTCCTACCTCGGCGCACCCCATGTACCGGAACGAGTCCCATTCCAGCGCGAACCTCCGTGCGCCCGCGCCCGTTCGTCAGCACTCACGGGAAGACCTCGAGGCGGTCGGAATGGAGCTTCCAAGCTTGAACCACAAGTCGAGCTTCGGGAACCGCCCAGTCCACTATCTTATTCCTGATATGCCGCCACCGCCTCGCCGCTAGACGTGTGGTGCTCGCAAAATGTAGCACTAGCGCTGTGTATCGGTGAGTGTTTCGCCAGCGTGTCGCCCGGCGCGAGTTGAGTTATGCTAATAACTGCGTGTCTGTCTAGTCTGTATCTGCAGGCCGCTGTCGCCCTCTGCTAAGTATTTATCGTTGGAGGTTGGAAGGTTCGATTGGCCGTTTGCAAGTTGGTTGGTTGGTTGGACTCCGAGTCTGTGTTGCCGGTTGGTGTTTTCAATTGCAAACTCTACGTATCCATCAGTTATCGATTCATAAACAATCTCAATACATCGTCCAGTATCCCTACTTGTATCACTCTTGTCACGATATGTTACGGACTTTTATATTGAGACGACACATACCTGCAGCGAGCTCTGCGCGTTGTAGCCATGCTAACACCCACATGTCACAATACATCTATACCATTTCTCATATCTCACATCTCAACGGGCTTTGCAAGCGCAAACTACTCATACTACACTGACAGGCCTATGGGGTATACATCCGTTGGAACTACCGATCAGACGTCAACGCTGCAGATGGGAGCGCAATGCTCTCCATCATCTGCCGGAGGATGGCCTGCACTTTCTGGCGCAGTCGTCCTGCGGGTCCGTCCACCCCGTTTCCGATGCCCTTCCCCAGCTTTTCGGCGGCATGTCGGACGTGGTCGTCCGCGCGCGCCCACTCGCCCTCGACCCGCTGGCGGTCCCACCACTCTGCGGATGCGTTCCGGAGCGCGGGGCTGCGCTGCATGGCGGCGTGCACGAAGCGCGAGGTCGAGAGACGCTGCTTTGTCTGCTGAAGCCCGGCGTTCGCGGCGCTGAGCAGTGGGATCGGGCTCTGTGGTGGGGCGGAGCGCGGGAGGAAGTGGATGAGGAGCGGGAGCGCGAGGAAGAAGAGGTGGCGAAGCGTCCAGCAGGTGTCGTGCCACTGCAAGAGGTGATAGATCAGTACGGTTTCGAAAAGCACATCGTCTTGTGTGACTATATGCGGGTAAGGATACACCAGGGTCATTAGGGGGGTCAGAGTGGGCGATTTTGCCTCGGAATCTGCAGATGCGTCGTCCACAGAATCGCCTTCGGATTTCTTCGGACGTCGCGCACTTAGCGCGATTTTGCGCAACATTGCGCTTATGCAAAAGCTCCTCGGGAGGAGCTTTTGCAGCCCAAAATCGCGGACGTTGAGGTTCGTGACGCTGCGCAAGGGGTTTCACGAGCTGCAACATCGAGTTGGTGGATGACAGAGTGTAGTGACGGCGGTCAAGGTAAGGGTCGATTTTTACCTCGATTCTGGGTTTTGAAACACAAGATTCTCCTCAGCATCTCCCCCAAAATCGCCTAAAAATCGCCCACTCTGACCCCCCCTAATGTGTTGCATCCTGGATACATCGTGGTCACACGCGACATTTGAAATGTATCCAGGATGTAACACAGAAACACGGGAACATCTCGAATGTTTCTAGCATGTTGCACCACGACACATGAGAGATACATGGGGATTTTGACCGCGATGTAACCGCGATGTGACCGCTCGCTACATCGCTCCATGCCCCCGGTGATACTGAGCCTGGAATTACGCGGGGACAGGTCCTGATATGGAGGTTGTCGCCGTCGTGAAAGGGGGGATACCTGGGCGCGAAGCAGGCTCGATGGTCGTTGTGAAGAACGACAGAACGCTAGACAGTGGAGAGGCATCACACCTTTAACCCCCGCCTGTACAAAAGTCACCAGATGGCCAGTGCACGTCTGTCTCGTTGAAGTTCTCGTTCCCTGAGGCGCGCCTTTTCCGGCTGATACGAGCCCAGGCTACGGTCGTTGGAGCCCGAGGGTCTTCCATACGCACAGACGGGAGCAATTCTGTGACAGGGAGAAAGAAACATACCATGAAGACGTTCATACCGTCGCGCGGAATGTTGATGGGCGTCGTGTTGAGCGTGTATCCCTCGAAGATGAACGCGCCGACGAGCGCGCCGATTGCCCATGTCCTCCACCGTTCATGACCACTCCCCCGGATCGTCACTAGCCCTATCACGACGCCCTGTTTGACGTATCCGAGCGCCATGCGGGGCGCTGCGAAGATAGCGTACTCATCGAACGTCGTGCAGTGCTCGCAGTCCTGTATGGCCGTCTGGCCGAACCTGTATGCGCCACGAGCAGGTAGAACGGTGCGTTAGAAGCATGGCAACCGGTCACAAGTAAGAGTGAGACCTAACGTAGAGGGTGCGCGCGTCGAAGCTCGAGAGACGTGTCAAGAGTGCCTCGAGTGGCCGTGGAAGTGGCGCGTCGGGCGGGAGGCCTGCGCGCTGGAGGAGAACGGCACGAATCGTCTCTGAAGGCGTTGTGAGGGGAATTCTGAGCCTCTGAAATAGATTTGGCGGGTATCGTAGGACGAGGGTGTAGAGGATGAGCAGGGAGTGGAGGACGAGGCCGACGCTGAGGGCATTGCGGAGCGTGAGGGGCTCGGGCTGGCGGCGGAAGAAGATGACGGCAGGAACGAGGATAACAGCGGAGAGGACTAGAAATGCGTCGACGGAGGCACTCACGACGGGCATCGCCTGATGTGAAAGCCGTTCCTCGCTGTGTAAGACGTTGAGGGCAAGGTTGTGAACGTCGCTGAACGATGGTGAGACGCAAGCGGCCATTGGCGCTTGTCATTCTCTTACCGCAACGGCCAGTCACTAACTACCATGCACGGAAACCTGCTGCCACCGTAGTGCCAGAACGAAGCGGTATGTGCTGTTAACTTCGAAGTTTCCAGTGTTGATGATATGTCTATAGGTACAGGTTCAAAGCAACTGGTGGCCATGTGCCAGCAAGCTATATAAACTTCAAGCTTGGATATCGATGATCATGAGGTACGACCACAGCCATGAAGTTCTCCAACATTCGGGCTCGAGAAGGGAGATTCTTGGAACGTTGATCCACTATCGCAAGCCCATGTAGGAGATGTTTTCATTCTCGGTCTGTTACAATTCCGATAACCTGACTCAACGTCGAATCCAGACTAACAGCCCTATGGGACCAGACTGGGGTCACCTTTATATAAGCTTGGAACGTTCTGAGGATCAGAGAGATTGCAAGATAGTCAAGCACTCTCTGGTGTGGTCAGATGTCTCGCCTTCAAGCTTCCGTTCTTACCTCCATGCTAGGTGCCCCGCGTCAACATACGTCCTGATTTCTCAGTTAGTCGTGGCAGGATTGACTGACAGGATGCATGCGTGTAATCAGTGAGATTGACATGGCTTCCCCTACTCCGAGCCCGTGGGATGACACTATCGACCTATTAAAGCAGCCCTCGACGGTCAATCATCGTTCCAGGCCCGTAGCCCCAGGTCTACAACGCATCTTCTACTAGTCGGTAGCCAGTGAGTCTATGTTATCTATGGCAAAGGTCAAACTGATGCTAGCGCAGTCTTCGTTATAGCACAACGAGTGATAGGCTACAAATTCACACCTCACTTAGCCATGGCGGAAAAGTCCTCACCTGCTGCCCTACGAAACTTGACGTTCGCTCCCTTCGATGGCGCTACAACCTGCGCTCCGGCGACCATCAACTGGACGTACACCGGCCCCGATGACTTCGTCATGCTCGTTGTTGCATCCATTCTTCAGGGTTCCCAAGATCCCTCATCGCAGGACTCATTCGGGTCAATCATCACGTCAAATATCTCAACCACAGCACAGTCACTGAAATGGTCCTCAGTCGACATTGCAGGTGGTCCCTATGTGCTCTCTGCTGTTGGGACCGACATAGGAGCGATGTCACCGCCATTCTTCGTCACTAGTGGGACAGACACATCCTGTGTAGTCGCTGTGAACGGAACTGTTGTGGCCAGTTCTTCCACGCAAACCGCATCTGCCAGTGGTCCACCTGCAACTCCAGCGACCCCGGTTCATGGGCCTTTGTACACCTCCATCCTCAGTCAGACTGTCTCTACCCACACGACCCAATCGAGCTCGACCACATTTCCCGTCATTCCTTCGACACTCCTTACGCAATCGAGCATATCTACGATTCATCCCGACGCTACCAACCCCACGTTTTATCCACCTTCAAGCTCATCAGCATCCGCCTTGCGTGCTCCAGCCTCTGTCAACGTAGACGCAAGCGTGGTCGGAAGCATTCTAGGGGGTGCATTCGGATTTGCCACCCTCAGCATCGCTATGTACCGCCTCACGCGCCGCTGGAGGATGCGCAAATACAAGCACGGCCTCCAACCACCTACCGCGCAGACGAAGCTGCATGGAAAGTGGGTTCCCCTCCCCTCCGCCCCTCCTGTAGCGAGCGTTGTCGCGGACGAGGAGCGTGCTCTGATACGGAGCTACGTCGAGCTCGGCCCGGGCCCCTTGCCTAAGTCGTACTCGCCACCTCCGCGGACCCCATCCCCCGACCCCGTCCCTCGACAGCACCCGATATTCGGCGTCAACCCCCACCTGCAGGCGCCCCGGAGACACAAGTCCGTCCCGAGGCCGCCGAAGCTGCAGGTAGACACGAACGTCGTCCGCGCTGCTACCGTGCCCGCTCCCAAGGTGGCTGCGGTAAGACCCCAGACGCGCGAGTCCGGCCTGTCCATAGATGCGCTCACGGACACGCTCGCATTGAGCTCGGTTTACGAGCTCCGTCACCAACGCTACGAGGACGGGGCCCCGGCTTCGCCGGTGCCGTCGTCTGCAACTTCGCGAATGTATCACGGACCCGGCGAGAGTCCATGACGGTGAGCCTATGGCTTTTTCTATTGTGTGAATCCGGGTTCCCTGATGCAGATTCATGGCAGGAGGACAGTCCGCAAGCTATATAATTTATTGTGAACCCAAGTGGAAGGATGAATGTCAGCCTCATATATATCAATATTTATCGGACTTTGCGGGTCGCGATAACCTGCGCTCATTGTTGGACTTTGTATCTGTAGGTACGTGTCAAAACGCAGCGGAGACCGCTCACGGCTGATCTATATTCATCGTATGTTCCGGCTGCACTATTCAGCGTGCACGGCGGTATCATATCTCATACATAAAAGAAAGCAACAGGTCTTCGAGTCTTGCAAGTCAAAAAGCCGTCGTCGATACCGTCATCGGGCCCCGGCGAAACGTTCACCTCCCCCGCCTGCTTCCACAATACTGTGCGGGAATGAGCAGGCATCGCTCAAATCTTGACGGCTCCTGTGGGACATCATGAGATGTGGCTCCTTCCGTTCATGAAGCTTGAATGCTTGATCTGTGCGGCCACGGCCAGCTCATATCAACGAAGTTCTTGCCTCACGCAACGGTCGGATGCGCTTCAGCAGGAGAAGTAGTACTGTTAAAACGATCGTATGCTTTCGGTCGATCCAAGGTGGATCACACGCCCAGACTACGACTTGAATATTCATATCCGGATCGTTGAGCTTCGATATCGTTTGCGTAACATCCTACCCTCATATTTCCATGGGTGTTCGTATAGTCGGATACTTCAACGAAGTTGAAATTAGGACTAGGCCAGCACGATGTAAAGTTCAAAGCACTAGTCACGTACTATTGAACTACATCAGACGATGTTAGCGCCTGACAGCATACGGGCGTCTGACGCTTGCCTGCTGAACGAAGTTGACTGTGAATCGTGATATCCTGCTTAGATCACTCTTGTACTTACCACCATCACGTATAATGCTAGCCTCGAACGCTGAAGGCACGACTTCGGATGCACAGATTTGCAAGACATCAGACTGGAGCGCTGCTGCAGGAGAACCTGGATTCAAGGATGCTGCGGTAGAGCGTGGTCGGACACGCGCATATACTTAAGGTGAATTGTGGTCTCTTGATCTACCCCTCGCAAGCTGCGGCCTTTCGCTCTTTCATCATGTCAAGGGCCACCTCCGTCGATTATTGTCCAAGCACCCTCTACGGGGGTGGTTGCGACGACAAATCATGCAAGCACCAGCACGACGTTCGCATATGCGAGCTATGCGTCGTCATTTGCTCGCCTGCAAGCAACTTCGATTCGCATATACAAGGACGTCAGCATCTGGGTCGTTTGCGCGATGCCGGTGCCACAGCAAGGCCGGTGAACGGCCATTCTAGACGATGTATAGTGTGCTCCCTCACACTACCGGAAAGTACTTGGACCTCTCACCTCGCGTCGGAGGACCACCGCAAGCATCAGCGACTGGCGACTCTGCGCGCCGCCTACGAGCAATCCGAGGTCAACAAGCACGGGGTCTCCGTGTCGCATGCGGAAACCGGAGTGGACTTCGGGGTGATCAGCCTCGCTCAAGCCAGCGAGGGCACGGTTGTAGAACTAACCGTTTCTACCCAATCGCCTCAAACGACCTCGATCGTCAAAACCGAGGTGCGGTCACGAATATCGAACCATGCCTCTTTGTAAATATTGCTCTAATCACTTGCTGAGCCTTGTTGACCGCATTCCGCAGGTTCGCCGTGACAGCGAGCAGTCCCTCGCTCAAAGTTGTGCCGGGACAACCGTCGCGGTTCACGATCCGGTTCCTCCATGTCCTCCACGGGAAGTACGAAGCCCGACTGGAGTTCACTTTTAACGGCGAGGGTCGGGAACCTTTCGTGATCGCGCGAAGGCTCGTGGTCGTCGTCAGCGATGCTCAAGAGCGCGAGTTATTGAAACCTGTTGCCCCGTACGTTCGGGGCAAGCGGGCGCGATGGAACGAGGATGGCCCCACTCTGGCCGGAAAGCCTCCTCATGGGATCAATACGATGAAATGGGCAAGGGAACTTCTCCCGTTCACCATTCCTCCTCCTCTCGCCTCTCTACTCGACATCCGGTCCCCGCATGAGGTCCTGACACGGTTACGAGAAGAGTATTTTCCCGACGCTCTTTCGCAAGCAAACTATGCTTTGTTCTTCCAGAACTTGCTCTATATCGAGGAGCATCGTGAGAGGTAGGTCGTTCTTCTATGTCTCGCGTCGCACTGTTAATCAGTGGTTCGCAGGGATGATCTGAGCATGTATGACATGATAGGTGTCGAGTTTGACAAACAAGGTCGGCTCTTCGCGTATGTCCTCGACATTTCTCGTATGAATTCCCAGTCGTGCTGATAGCTCGAGTAGGCTACACGTACACGGTCTCGCAGAAAAGCGGCCGAGTGTCGCCATAGGTAACTTGCCTCGCATCATCCAATACAATCCACTCACAGTTGTCTTGCAGGCGATACAATCGTCGCTCAGAATAGCACTGGAGGGGCGACATTCAAGGGTGTCGTCCACGAAATACGTCAAGAACAGGTTCACATAGACTTCCATCCATCATTCGATGGTAACGGTCGTTTCAACGTTCGCTTTCAACTGAACCGGACCTCGCTGCGCCGGATGCATCAGGCTCTTGTCGCCTCGATCCCTTCTCCCCAGCGGGTTCTCTTTCCTGGCCCAGGATTCGAAGGATTAGATCGTCCAATCGCGGTATCGGAAGCTCCCGTTGCACTCTTCAACAGTACCATCGGCCAAAATGCCGAGCAGCTCGCAGCGATCAAGGCAATATTGCACCTCAGAGTGGGAACAGCACCGTACATCGTGTTCGGCCCGTGAGTCCGCCATATACATATCGACCTGCGGTACCTGACCATCTCGTGTACCAGTCCTGGCACTGGCAAGACAGTTACAATTGTGGAGGCGATACAGCAGATTCTCCACTTGAACCCGACGGCGAGGATTCTTGCGTGCGCGCCTAGCAACAGTGCTGCTGATATACTGGCTTTGCGCCTGAGCACCCTGTCAACGGATGAACTGTTCAGATGCAACGCGGCGTTCCGGGACCCGTCCTCAGTGCCAGCGCAGCTAGTCCCGTACACTTTCCGCCAAGGTAACAACTACGCCCTTCCTCCGCTGGACACCCTCGCGAAGTACAGAGTGATCGTGACCACGTGCATCAACGCGGCATTTGCGTACAATATTGGACTTCCGGCGGGCCACTTCAGCCACATCTTCGTCGACGAGGTGGGGCAGGCGTCCGAGCCCGAGGTGATGGTCGCCATCAAGCCCCTCGCGCTCGACCACACCCGCATCGTTCTCTCTGGTGACCACAAGCAGCTAGGCCCCGTGGTGCGGTCGAGCAATGCACGCGAATTCGGGCTGGAGAGAAGCTACATGGACAGGCTGATGGAGCTCCCGCTCTACAGCAATGTACGTAGCCAGGGAACTGCGTGAGTTGGCAGTGCGATACTAAGTCTCGTTGTTCGAGTTGTTGACTCTTCTCTCGTTTTAGGCGAACCAAGTTGACGAAGAACTATCGCTCGCATGAAGCGATACTATGCTATCCGAACGAGAAATTCTATGACGGCGAGCTGAAAGTCTGCGGACACCCGGACACTATTAACGCGTTCCTCGATTCACCCCAACTTCCATCACCCCGCTTTCCTCTGGTGTTCCATGCCATCTCTGGCAAGAACGAGCGGGAGGCGTCATCTCCGTCCTACTTCAACGTAGACGAAGCGATTCAGGTGAAGGCATATATCGTTGATCTGCTGCGCGATCGACGCTTTCCCATCCGTGCGTGCTGCAATATCCCTAGGCGATGAGAACGAGCCTAACTAGTGACCAACAGAGCCACGGAGCATCGGCGTGATCACCCCGTACCACGCGCAGGTCCGCAAAATTCGTGGGCTCTTGCGCAAGAGCAACCTCGCCGAGGTGAAAGTCGGGAGCGTCGAGGAGTTCCAAGGGCAGGTGCGTCGATGTCTTGCTCTCGGACCGGGAACGGACTGAGAATGCTAAATATCGAACCTCCCGCCTCGCGGGTTACTTATCTCACCAACAGGAACGGCGAGTCATCATCGTTTCCACCGTCCGCAGCAGCGCCGACCTGCTTGCGTACGACAGCAAGTTCGCGCTCGGGTTCCTCTCGAACCCGCGCCGCTTCAACGGTGAGCCGCGATTTATCTCTGTCCCGCGCGCCCGTTCGCCATGCTCACTAACTAACGATTGCACTCCGTTCCATGCAGTGGCAATGACTCGTGCGCAGGCTCTCCTGATCGTGGTTGGCGACGCTACCATTCTCAACATCGACCCGCTGTGGCGCGCGTTCATGGATTACGCGTATCTGCACAAGGGCTGGAGGGGCGACGAGCCGACATGGGACGTCAATGCGCCCGTTCTCTCGGATGCGGACTACGCGGATGAGTTCCGCGATGCTATGGCTGCTGAAATGAACACCGTCATCGAGCGACTCCCTCCCGAACAGGATCTGGAGGCTGAGGCGAACGTAGATCGTGAGTTCTGGACGAATGAGGATAATACTGATTGGTAGGACAACGGACGGACCCCGCATCTTTCTGTACATTTACGAATCTATCTCTCGAGCGCTCTCATCACGCAATGACAATTCTCTCGACGAGAGAGTGTTGCCATGATGTTTACGGGATTGGACATGGTGGTGAGTCTTCTATGACTCCAACTCTACGTAGCAGGACGGGTGTGGACGGGAGCCTCGTGTTCGGCTGTCTCAATGTCCTCACCATATCAAAAGGTGTGTTTTCTCCGTGTTCGAGTCCTTTGGGGCACTCATGAGTTCCAATTCACGCAGCGGTGTTATCCTCGTTGGCCACAACTCCCACCTGTCCAGGCGCTGCCGAACATTTACAACAACCGTAGTGCAACCCGCTTGCTGGTCGGTTTATTTTCCTTTGAGCTCTGAGGGTTGTGATATCGTTGAGAAGTGACACTGCCCATTTCAGGAGGACACGTTGTCCATCGCTTGCGTTTTCTGGCATAAGAAGCATGATTCGGCCGTTGCTTCCGCGGTCTCCGGAAGCATAGCGGCAGTCAGGTGTGCTGCGGTAGGTTCGCGCGCTTTCACCCGCGGCATATACCCTGTCAAAAACTTTTCAAGGTCAAAGTTCACCTCCCACCACTTCTTCCACATTGCCACTTGCTACGGCATAGTCGATGCCTCTCGACATCTCCTTGTTTTGTCCGGACTCTGTGTTCGGCGATGGGTGCACAATGCCAAACTGCCCACGAGCGTCGTCTCATAACGCCCGGTTCTGCGATCTCTGTGCAACAATCTCTGTCTCACCTGCTGTACACACCGCGCATCTTCGTTCGAATGGACATCGCACAAAGGTCGCCGCGGCAGCGAATGGAACACAAGTTACGTGGATGCATTGTCCTATCTGCGATATTCAGGTACTCGGCACTGCGGTATGGCGCAGCCATGTTGACGGAGGACGGCATGCACGTCGATCGCGAAGCAACGGAATAGACCCCGAAGACGTTCAGCCAGCCATCCCTCCGGAGTCCCTGTACAAACAGTGCAGGTTGTGCAAGGAGGCCGTTCCTGTTCGGAGTTGGAGTGGTCACCTCCAGTGCAAAGCCCACACACGACGAGAACAGCACGCGCATCTGCGGTCCGTCTTCGAACGCGGAGCGCAGGACAAGGGCGGGGTAACCGTCTCACATTCAGAATCGGGCGTGGACTTCGGCACTGTCAGGCTCGAGGATGCGATCGTGGGACGACAGCTGGACATCTCCATCTCCGCTCCTGCTACCTCGCCCTCCTTCCGCATTGTACGAGCGCAGGTTTTGGCGGGTGGACGCAACGCAATTCCGTAAGTCCTTCCGATTTCGTACTATGGTTCTCGTCATAACCTCGACATCCTCTACAGGTTCGCTGTCACGCTCCCCGCCTCACCTACGGCTTATACCCACTCTATCGTCCTCCCCGTCCGTCTGTGCCACACCGCGCGTGGACAATTTGGAGGTGTCTTGGAGCTCGAGTTCCAGAACGACGGACCTCGGACATTCGTCATGACACGGTCCCTGCGGTGTGTGATCGGTGAGGCCGCTGATCGCGACCTTCTACGACCCTCTACCCAGTATGTTCGACGACGTCGAGCTCCGTGGCATAAGAATGCTCCTGTCGTCTGCGGTGACCGTCCGCCGGCCCTCAACGCCACTCCGTGGGTGAAGAAACTAACTCGTGCCCGGATCCCGTCCGACCTCGACCACATGTTGAAGACCCAACCTCCTGAGAAGGTGATCGCGCATGTTCTGCGGACATACATGCAGTCTTCTATTGCTCTCACAAAAGGAAACCACGAAATGACTTTCCGAGCAATGACATGGATCGAGGAAGCACGCGCTGTGTGCGTATTCCAGCCTGTGTTGACTGAGTCGCTCCAAAGCTTATGTGGCTCTGCAGAGAAGATCTACACATGTACGATCTCACTGACGCACGATTCGTCAAAGAGGGCGGTTTACACACGTATGTGAACTTAGCGCGTTCATCTGACATTTGCCAACTCGATACGTTCCTACAGCTTACCAGTCGAGGGGTTATCTGAGAAACGACCGAGTGTCGTGATTGGTCAGTCCGTTCCTTCATTGGGCCTGCTATAATCCACAATTGACGATGATTTGCTAAGGTGACACGATCATGGTCCAAGAATCTAATGCTCCGGCTGGAAGGACTCATGAAGGTTACGTTCACACTGTCCGTCTCAATGAGATAAGGGTCAGTTTCCACCGGTCGTTTGATTGTGTCGGCAAGACCTTCAACGTATGCTTTCAATTCAACCGTGTCCCGGTTCGAAGGCAGCATCAAGCATTGGTTGTCCCCACCCCCGCTCACACAAGACTCTTATTCCCTGGACCGACACAGGCAGGCCTGAGTCAGGCGCTGGGTCATGCCGAGTCTCCGCTTAACCTTTACAATCCCGCGATTGCAGCCAATCCGGCCCAGTATCAAGCGGTCAAATCAATTGTCAACCTCAGACGGGGCACTGCTCCCTTCGTCATCTTCGGACCGTGCGCCATCATCGATTTTCGATGAAGCTGCTGTTGGAATCTAACTCTTCCTTCATTTGCAGGCCTGGGACTGGCAAAACGGTGACCGTGGTCGAAGGCATCAAGCAGGTACTCCGTCGTCAACCCACGGCTAAGATCCTGGCATGCGCTCCGAGCAACAGCGCAGCGGATCTTATCGCGGGCAGTCTGATGACGGCGCTCACGACTGACGAGATGTTCAGGTGCAACGCTGCGTCGAGAAACCCCAACACTCTTCCGGCTAACCTGGTTCCTTACACTCATCACCTCGGCGACCATTACGGCCTACACCCACGCGACAAGCTCACGACCTTCAAGTTGACAGTTACGACGTGTGGCAATGCCTCATTTGCGTACAACGTCGGCTTACCACAGGGTCACTATGACTATATCTTCGTGGACGAAGCCGGACAAGCCTCGGAGCCTGAAGTCTTGACGGCAATCAAGCCTATGTCAGGTGCGGATACAATCGTCGTCCTCGCCGGTGACCCGAAGCAACTTGGGCCAGTCATTCGGTCGAGCATCGCTCGGGACCTTGGGTTAGGGAAGAGCTACCTAGAACGCCTCCTCGAAATGCCTCTGTACAACAGCACCACGGGCCGAGGGAAATCGTGAGTCTATTCATCATCGAAGTGTATCCAGATCATCCAAGCCGTTGGACAGGTTCGTCAAACTTGTGAACAACTACCGTTCGCACATCGCGATTCTACACTATCCCAACGAGAAGTTTTACGACAACGAACTGGAAGCTTGCGGTCCTGTCGGCGAGATCAACTACTTCATCGGATCATCTCAGCTGGTGTCACCACGATTCCCGATTGTTTTCCATGCTATATCGGGGGAGAACGAGCGTGAGGCGTCGTCGCCTTCCTATTTCAACATCGACGAGGCGTCGCAAGTCAAGGCTTACGTCCAGGCTCTACTCCAGGACGCAGCTCATCCCATACGTGAGTCACCGCCAGGTCTGTGACGCATTGGCAGGCGGTAACGACAATCTTGACTCTGCAGAACCGAAAGACATCGCTGTCGTCACACAGTACCACGCTCAGGTGCTGAAGATCCGCAAGTTGCTCCGTGTAGAGGGTCTGCAAAACGTCACGGTCACGAGTGTGGAGAACATCCAAGGACAGGTATGTCCCGTCTTGCCACGGATCCTCTATGGCACAGTGCATGACTATGTGTTGCAGGAACGTCCCGTGATCATCATGTCCACGGTCCGAAGCAGCAGGGACCTTCTGTCCTACGATGCGAAATTCACGCTCGGATTCGTGTCGAACCCGCGGCGCTTCAACGGTACGTGCACCTTCCCTGGTTCTGACAGGTGCTCATCACCGTCGTCACCCCAGTGGCTGTAACCCGAGCGAAAGGGCTGCTCATCGTCGTGGGAGACCCAGATGTGCTCTCCATCGATCCTCTCTGGCGGGGTTTCATGAACTACATCTATGCGCGCGGCGGCTGGCGCGGACCCCCGCCGACTTGGGACGTCGATGCGCCCGTGAAGACTGAGGGCGATTACGCTGAAGAGATCCGGGAGGCGGCGGCGGCGGACATGAACGCGTTCATGGAGCGACTCCAGATAGAGGATGATCTGGAGGGTGGTGCGAACTTTGACACCCCATTCCAGGAGGCTGAGTGAGCGTTGCATCGATATCGACGTTCATAGATCAGAATCTATCCGCCAAGTCTATGTGGTACGCTTTGCTTACGAGCTATAGTATCACGAACTGTTGGAACATTGCTGTTGGTTGTCTCGCACCCTGTCGATCGACGCTGCAGACGTTCAATATGCACAGCCGGCCGACCTGCCCAGATTCGCCACGAGCTCAGGGTATCAATCATCAGCAGAGATGCAGGTACGCACCACAGCGTCCAGTCCTCTAACACAATATCCCCATATCATAGTAGCTGCGATTCCCGCATCCGCACACTCCCAGTGCGATGCGCGGAGTGCGTATCTATAACAGCGTCCACGCACATGCAGGGCACATATCACCGCGGCGACCGTCCTCCCGACTCGCGGGGGTATGGCTCCCGCTCCTCGACCCCAGCCCGCCCCTCGCGTGCCCGTTCCCATTCGCGTTCCCGTTCACGAAGCGCTCTCGTCGCCCTGAGCGGAGCGCCGTCCGCTCGTCCGCCTCGAGCTCGTCGTCCTCGGCCTCGTGCAGCGTGTCGAGCCCGAGCCCGTCGGGGTCCCCGTCCGCGTCCTCGTCGAACGCCTGGAAGAGCGTCTGGCTCTGGTTTCGGTAGAGCGAGCTCCGCCGCCCGTGCCCGAGCGACTGGGGGAAGGTGCTCCCGATTGGCGTGCCTGCGGCGCCGTTCCAGCCGTCGATGGACATGCGGCCGTGGAGGCTCAACCGCGGGTGCATCAACCCGGACTCGAGCGCGGAGTGCGGGTGGTGCGCGGCCGCGACGGGGTCCGGCTTGCGGGAAATCTCGAGGAGATGGACGCCGAGGAAGGTGGTGATGAAGCCCGCGAGAAGGGAGATGGAGTTCGCGGGGTCGTCGGTGTTGAAGCCTTGGAAGAGGATGACGGAGGCGACGATCGTGGCCGTTGAGAAGCCGACGTAGTACATCGGATTCACTCTGAAGGGAGTGTGAGCGATGCGAGAGTACGGAGATTGCGAAATCGTACACGTTAGTAGAGAATGTGTCCAGGGCTTTGTTGAAGTAGTTCATCTGCACGAGGATGCAGAGCGCTACGACGATGCCAAATACGTATGTACTTGGGTGCGTGAACTGGTTGTTGCCGTCTAGTGTAAGCTTGACAGCTACGCCGAAGCCCTTGATCGCCATGACAGAAACCGAGCCGACGAGCGAGCATATGGAGATGTATACAACTGGGTTCGTCCGCCCGTATTTCGGGACGACGCCGTATATCATGACTAGGCTGAACACGAGTACGGTGAAGCAGTACATCATGAATCCTGTTTCGTTGTGGTTAGCCTTCTTGTGCGTAGACGGATACGAGAAACAGAATGACCATGCGTCTGATCACACATTGCGGATTTTCACGGTGCATAGGCTAGGGAATGTTCACAACGAGCAATCGTCCGAATCAATCGCCCACGTGGAAAGAGTGTAGTCGAAATCCACCTCATATTTCCTCGTTGTTTGCATCCATCTGACCATGCAGCCACTTTCGAAAGCAAGGGCTCCGCAGAGCCTTATGGCAATCCGTGCTCGCGCCAACGGATCAAAGTACGAGGGAGTACCGGGGCAAGGGCGGAGAGTGGGACGTAGCAGCCCAGGATTGAGAGAGTGCTTACCGGGTTGTAGAGCGAAGTGCAGAATTTCGTCTACCGTCTGCACGTCCTTGTCTGGGGGTGCGTGGAGCACAATTATGAGGGAACCCAGAAGGCATAGAGAACACCCCACTCTGCCAAGATGGCCGAGTTCTTCATGGAGTAGGAAAGATGCTAGGATGGCTCTGGGCGATTGCATTAGACAAAATCAATATAGTGCTGGGATGCATACCCGATAATCACACTGAGCGCACCGAGGGGAGTGACCAATATTGGTGGTGCAAAGGTATATGCCGCAAAATTCGCGACTACGATGCGAAATAAGAGGCCGACGATGTTTGGAAGCATGACGAGGACATACCTTCCCCAAGAATTACTTCTCAAATACCCTTTAGACCTGCCAAGCACGCGCAAGAACGTTCGACTCACATGTTGATATCCCCGCCCACCATATTGGATTGCGCAAGTAGGTATAGCTTTCCGTTGCATTTGAGTATGCAGACGCCTCTCCTGCTTGGTTGAGACCCTATTCGCGCGAGGCCTAAGCCGTGCCAGATGGTATCCCGTCCGAACAGAGCTGACCTTTTTCGTGAGGATGAAGCTCGTCCCGATGGCCAACGAGCTTGATATTGCCAGAGAGAGGCCAATATACCTGTCCTCGACCATCGTGCAGAGTCTTTAGGTCCTGAGCAAGTCGGAATGTGTGTGGCAAGAAAGAGCGTGGATGTATGGTCCGGCTTTCAGGACACCGGAGAACTCAGGAGACCTGGCCTGGCAGTTCGCGAGAAATCGTTGAGATGCGATAGACAGAACGTAGCAGGCAGATACACAGTGCCTCAGAGGCGTCCGCGAGGCAGTAGTGGTCGCGAAGAACGGGGAGGCAGGGATGGGGGACGTGGAGGAAGGAGGAGGGGGAATGCCACGCACATCGCGCGCCCACGGGCCATGGTGCTTTGCTCACGCGTCGATCCTCGATCGCCCCGCGCAGATGCTTCATCTGCGTCTCCGCTCCCTGCCTCTTGCCTTCGTCCCGCGACGCCTCGTGCTTGTCTCCTTCGCGATCTCTAGGACCAGATCTACGCTGCCTGTGCGGCGATACTCGACGACCATGGCTGCTCACGCGACTGTCGACACGTTTTCCCGCCTGAAGGCACTCCGAGAGCTGATGGCGAAGCCTGAGTACAACGTGCAGGCGGTGGTCGTGCCCACAGAAGACCAACGCAAGTGATCTTATGTTATGGATGATGTGGCAACGCGTACGATTCTGCTTGATCTACTACATAGACTTCAGCGAATACATCGCGCAGTGCGATGAACGGCGAGCCTTCATCTCCGGATTCACGGGCTCTGCGGGTAATACTCGTACTCATAGGTTTCTACCTATCGCTCACTGCATCTGTTGCTGCTGTTTGGCCTCAGGATGTGCGGTCGTAACACCCCAGACCGCGTACCTTTTCACCGATGGCCGCTATTTCCTCCAGGCTTCCAAGCAGCTAGACCAGTATGTTTCGCAGTCGTACTGTGTTGGTACATTTTTGGCGATTGAATAAACCTTTATGAATACACTAGGAACTGGACGTTGATGAAGCAAGGCTTCCCAGGTGAATAATTACTTAGCCACCCTGCTCTGCACCCACATTGAGACTGTGTGAGATGTGCCCACTTGGCAGGAATTTCTGTCCAAGGTCAAGACCGAACCCGTGAATGCAATCTCTCAATGGCCTGACACTTTATACGTTTGCAGAACTTGGAGAAACATTCGCGCATCGGTATCGACCCGACACTGATATCTGCATGTGAGCATTCCATGAACGACCTCCGACCGCAAACATAGAGATGACACGCAGACCGCAGCGGACGCGGACTCTATCCAGAAGGCACTGCAGCCAAAGCAATCCGAGCTCGTCTCAATGTCCATGAACTTGGTAGACCTCGTCTGGCCGGACCGTCCGTCCCGACCCACCAACAGAGTCTTCCCTCTGAATGTCCAGTACTCAGGTATTATTCGCGAGTTATATAGCAACAACTGTCTCCTGATCACTCGTAGGTCAATCGCACGCTGAGAAACTCAAGACCGTTCGAGATGAGCTCCAAAAGAAGGACGTAACTTCGATGGTCATCAATATGCTCGACGAGGTCGCGTGGTTGTTCAACCTCCGTGGCTCTGACATCGACTTCAATCCCGGTACGTCGATACCATGGTCCGTGCCTCGCTTCTACCCTCTGCTGACACCCTTAGTGCAGTCTTCTTTGCGTACGGCCTGATCCACGAGGACAAGACACTCCTGTTCGTGAACGAAGCCCAGCTTGACGACTCCGTCCGCACCCACCTCGGCGATGCTGTCGAAGTCCACCCTTACGACACATTTTTCACCTATCTTGATCGCCTCGGCGCAGACCTCACTGCGAAGAAAGGCTCGGTGCGCTACCCCCAGCTGCGCACCATGCGACTTCGCTTTTACTGAGGTGTTCTTCTCTTGCAGAAGGTGCTCGTGAGCGACAAGGCGAGTCTTGCCGTTGCGGATGCTATAGGACAGGTAGGTATTTCGCCCTCTCGCTCGTGTGTGCCGGCTGATAGGACATCCTGATGTAGAGCAATATCGTTGTCACAAGATCCCCGGTCACGGACCTGAAGGCGATCAAGAATGAAGTCGAGATCGAGGGTATGTTCTCTCTTGTCGATGCAGCATGCTCTCTGGTCACAGATGGGATCTAACGCATGCGATGCATAGGCTTCAGACAGTCGCATATCCGTGACGGAGCTGCGCTCGTGCGCTACTTTGCGTGGCTCGAGGAGCAGCTCAATGAGGGCAAGGAGCTGTCCGAAAGCGATGTTGCAGACCAACTCGAGAAATATCGAGCGTAGGTCCCAGCCATCTAATCCCACACAGGCGCATCATTCATCCCATTTCGCACAGAGAGAATGACCATTTTATGGGCTTGTCTTTCCCCACCATCTCAGCGACCGGTCCCAACGGCGGCATGTATCTAGGGCGCATATATACGTAGATCCTTCACTGATCGCCGTGTACGCAGCCATCATCCATTACCAGCCAGAGAGAAACAACGACGCAGAGGTGAAGAAGGATCAGGTACGCATATCTCAGGTCTGCTATGTAAGCTAACAATTCACGACCTCCCTCGGGAAGGTTTACCTGTGCGACTCCGGAGGCAGGTCCCTCAGTCATCGCGGTCGCGTCTTCCTCGCTCACTGTCACCATCACAGCTC
The DNA here is from genome assembly GCA_022606115.1 of Daedaleopsis nitida. Taxonomy (NCBI): domain Eukaryota; kingdom Fungi; phylum Basidiomycota; class Agaricomycetes; order Polyporales; family Polyporaceae; genus Daedaleopsis; species Daedaleopsis nitida. The sequence continues at coordinate 2,698,407 of JABYQM010000007.1, read as the reverse complement.
AGTACCTGGATGGAACCACAGACGTGACTCGCACATACGTACGTGATTCCCGAATTGTCTGTCAGTGTGGACCTCACCGATGGCCGGTCGCAGCACTTTGGCACGCCCTCTGCGGAGGAGAAGCGTGCGTTCACCAGAGTGCTACAGGGGCACATCGCGATCGACACCGCCATCTTCCCGAACGGCACGACTGGTCAGTGGTCTACTCCCCTCGCGTGCTGTTGACATACTGAAATGTTGTATAGGATATATCCTGTAAGATTTGTGTCAAGTGCCTGCAAGGCCGGTTCGTGGCTGACGCATACGTAGCGATCCCTTTGCTCGGAGACCGCTCTGGGAGGACGGGCTTGGTAGGTCCCGTGTCGGTCACTGGTCGACTCGTTGCTGACATGCTCTGCAGATTACCGGTGCGTATGGTCCATCTCTAGTCAAATGTCCGAGTCATCGAACGTGTCGGCGTAGTCATGGAACAGGGCACGGTGTTGGTTAGTCTCACGTCTCCTCCCCGTCGTTCCTGCTTCTGAACTGTCATGTGAAGGTCATTTCCTCAACGTCCACGAAGGTTCGTGTGCATTCATTGGTATCCGTTAGTGCCACTCACTTGAACTGCAGGTCCCCACGGGATCGGTGTACGCATTGGTATGTCATGCTTGGCGCATTGACTCGTGAAGATCCCTTTGACCCCGCGCGACCATTTCCAGCGTACAACAACACCCCCCTCAAGCCGGGCATGACGGTCTCGAACGGTATGGCACCTACACTATTCATCCATCACTGCACTCATCATGCTCACAGAGCCGGGGTACTACGCCGACGGCGGCTACGGCATCCGCATCGAGAACGTCGTCGTCGTCCGCGACGCGCGGACGCCGCACAACTTCGGGGACAAGGGCTACCTCCGCTTCGAGCACGTCACTCTGGTGCGTTGCAGGGCTTCGCCAATTGTCCGGGACTACGGCGTTTGCTGACACTGACCACCGGCAGTGCCCGATGGGCAAGAACCTGATCGACGCGTCGCTGCTGAGCGCCAAGGAGAAGGAGTGGCTGGACGCGTACCACGAGGAGGTCCTGGAGAAGGTGGCGCCGCTGGTGCAGAAGGACGAGCGTGCGCTCAAGTGGCTGCAAGGCGAATGCTCTCCGTTGTGAAGGAATGCCGACCACCTTGCGCCTGACGCATCCCTGATGCTGTTTCAGTCGTAACCCAAATGATGATGCAGGTATGGGGCAGTATGTACATTCGAGCAACCTGATCCCGGTCAGCGAGAAGACACCGATGTGCAGGTTTACCGAGATATAATACTGGGACTCCATCCGGGATGACGCGCATGCCTACATACTTGACTGATGGTGAGCCAGTTCCTGAAGCTGGAGTGATATTAGTCGCTCAGCCCAGAGTCATACTACGCTTGTGCTGTCTATGATCTCATGATGCTGCAGCAGCGTTGTAATGACTTGACACTGCGCGTGAATGGTGGCACATCTTTACATGCCTGTATACTATTTTATGCTCGATGATTATCGAAAGAGCGAACTGCTTATCATGGCTCGTTGCCAAAGGTGATTATTATCTAATGCGCACTGCTCTACTTCTTGCCGTTCAGTTCTCCAGAAGGACATCCCATCGCAGGAGCCCGGGAAGGTGAAGGTGAAGGTGGAATACGTTCTTGTCCGTCCGTCACCTATGGAAGAGCGGCACCTGGCAAATGCCCGTGGGTTGGTACGAGGTCAACACACCGCAAGACCATCGTGGAAAGGCCTACTGTCTGCATCTCGACGTTCGCTGCTAGTCCTTCCGCAGTCCATGGCGATAGCGTTTCCAGCCGGTCCGCAACTCTGGGATATGTGAAATCAGTGTAATATATTCGACGTCTATCCATGTACTCCTCCTGCATTGCGCATGCATGCGTCGACAGTTTCGTTGAACGACCCACCACGCATGGAACTCTGCTTCAATGATGTTACGCCTTTGAGAACGTGCTTCGGTGAACGCTGCTAGCGGCCAGAGTGCCTGATTGCCATGGAGTACGTGAAGGAATAGTATGTGGTGATCTCAAGCTGATCCAGCATGCATCGTAACGATAGCGCGCAATTATAAGCTGCTCTCGTCAGCTTCGGCTAGCCTCTCGGACTTGTCAACGCTGTATCCGCAAGCATGGTGAGAACATAGCTAAGGCTTCTCTAAATGTTACTCCTCGCCTGACTATGAGAACACCTGAATCCTGGCTATAGCTCGCGCAGTCGGATCAAATGTTGACATTCCCTCTGACAGTTCCGCAAGCGGTGGATACAAATGCTCCTGTTATTTTGAGACACTCGCGCGAGGCCTCCGTGCCAGATGGAATCCATCCGAACAGAACAGACCTTTTTCATGAGGATGAAGCTGGTCATGATGGCCCGAACCAACGAACTTGATATTGCCGGCGACTAATATCCTTGTATATTACTATATCTCGACCATCGTTAGGTCCTGAGAAAGTCAGAATGTGTACGATAGGAAGAGCGTGGGTGTATGTTGCGGTTTTCAAGAGCACGGCGGGCAACGGTGAAATCCGTTCGAAGGGAAATAGTTGAGACAATGGTGTGACTCACAATAATTCCCACGACGTCGATCAGGCTACCACCCGCAAGAATACTTTACATTCCCCATTGACTGCTAGAACAATGTCCCTTGGCCGGAAATCTTATGGGTATCGGCGTGAGGGCACTGCAGGGGAATTCTTAGAAAATACCATATAGTATCTCAACAAAGCCCGATCATGGCAAAGGAAGGCGTTTTTCGTTACAAAGAGTTTCCTAAATTTCGGACCTATGCTACAAAAACAGGCCATTGAAATTGGTGGGATGTAACGTGCCATAAGGACGTCATTGAAATTTCCTTTGGTCAGGCAGCCGTTAGCTGTTGTCAAGTTCACCATGGTCGGGCTTTGCTGAGAGATATGATATTTCCCAAGTATTTCCCTCGAGTGCCCTCGCGCCGATACCCATAGGATTTCCGGTCAAGGGACATTGTATTGACTGTCACAGGGGAATGTAGAGTATCCTCGCGGGGGGCAGCCTGATCGACGCTGTGGGAAATATCAAATGTCACAACAATGTCACAACTATTTCCCTTCGACCAGATTTGACCGTTGCCCGTCGTGGAGACTAGTACTGCTTCATGAAGTGGGCGTGAGAAGAAGGGATGATGTAATCATTCGGGCTCAGGGAACGCCCTCGACCTTGACCTCGACGACGTCGGGACTTGGTACATACCATCGTCTGACTCTCTGACACGCTTGCTGCTGCCCTTAGTGCTCTGCTCATCGCTTGCAACGTCCATCACCGCGGTCTGGGACCCCACCAAGCAACTTTCGCGCGCGGAGATACAACCTGTTTGGACACGTCGTTGCCTCGTGTACAGACCGGGCGAGTCATTCAGCCCATTTCGTCGATCCTCCATTTGTTCTCCCGCAATGGCACCCACCACAACAAAGCCCGCAGATACCATCGATAAACGGCGCCCGCATATAATACTCCAGACCCTCACTCCCCTCGTTTCAAACACCCCCACCAACACCGTCACCGTCCGTTTCACCATGTCTACCCCAAGCCTCAAATCAGACCCTCCTCGGTCTTCCTTCTCTGATTGTAAGTCTCCTTGCTGTCCATGCTGCAGCTCGTATCCATAGTCTGTTCCTGCAGCGTCGTCCGCGCGACTGTCTTTCCAATCTTCCGTCTCTGCCCAGACCAGGGAACCCGTCGGAGACGGCAAGTCATCTCCGGCCTTGAGTGCGGTTGGGACAGGTGTACTGGCCAGGGCGGAGCTCGAGACGGCCAAGGACGAACTTCGTGCGGAGATGAAGGTGCACGCCGACAGGTTGGAGGCGAAGATCGATACACGGATCCAGGACCTGGAAGTCAAGATGGACGCCAAGATTGACCATCTCCGAGAGACGATTCTGCCTCAGCAGATTATCCATATCGACGCTCGCATTGACGACCTCGAGAAACACATGCAAGATAATTTCCAGCGCGTCGATGCTCGCGCTGACAACATGGAGAAGTACATGCAAGAGAACTTCCAAGCGATGCAGAATCGCATGCAACAGATGCAGGACAGCATTGACCTCATCTTACGTGTCCTCAGCGAGAGGCAACCCGCAGACCCACGTATGCAGCTCCCTGCTATCCACGTTCAACACTCGCCCGACGCCCCGACCGGCGTCGCGCATTCCCCCATCTCCCCAGACTCCGCCAGTGACGCGTCGCTACGCGGTGCTGCCGGTCCATCCTCACCTCAAGCCCTGGCGGGCGACGATGGTATCAGTCTCTCACCGTCAGACCATCGCGAGATCACCGGTATTTTCCGCAACATCAGACGGGTGGCGTCCAGAGGCAGTGATATCATGAAGAAGGTCAAGGGGATGGGCTCTTCGCGGTGAGCAGGCGTCATGTTTCGAGGTGCGTTTGGTTGTTCGTACGTTCTTGGCCTTTGCTGACATCCTCTATCGCAGTTTGCCGCAGCCCTGAACGTCAGATTCGGCTTCCGACTCCATCACATCCATCCTAGTACGCTCACTTCATTTCGTTCTCGACTGCTCCTGCATCTCTTGCCATATCACTGCATCTCTCGCTAAACTGCATCTCTTGGCCAAATCACTGCATTTCTCCTTGAAATGCATCTTCGGTTAGCTTACGTTGTCCCACCTGTCTCTCCCTGCTCGCACCCGCGTCCCGACCGCCCACACTCATTCTCCGATTTGCTCGCATTTCTGTCGCTCTCGCTTCCATGTCTATACTCTGCTCTGTGAACCCTGTACTCACTATCTGTCGTGTTGCAATCCATCGTCCTTTACATGCTCTTACTCCCCTTCAGAACGGTGCAAACTTGACATGACCTGCGATATAGCAAAGCGGAACCCGTACGACGCATGCATCGAGGGGGATACGGATATCCCGGAACGCGCCAGTCGGCTGAGGTCGCCCTTTCGCTGAAGTAGTATGCGGTCCTGAACGTTGAACGTTGAACAGTGCGCATCAACCCGCTATCACGATCGTCTCGTACTCCTGTCGGGCGCGTCCTCACAGAGAGATATGCGAGTTTTGTTGCTGTCAGCGACTTACTCCTCCGTGCCAACTGATGTGCCTACGCCTTCGTCGGTGTTCTACGGACGACCCGAAACCTCCTCGCTTCTCCGGGGAGAGATTCCCGAACGCCGTGCTGAATATGTGCTCCGGAACATCAAAGAGGGTAGGGGGGCGCAGGACCTGTAGCTCACCGCTGTGGAGATTGAAGAGATTCGCAAAACAGCGGTTTTGGCAGACAACACCCTCGGCGATCGCTGCTCCCCGTCGTGGTCGATACGCATCCGCTACAGTGAAGAGAATGTGCAAGCGATGTAAAAAATGTCGATGTCTCCCATATTCTCGACTGCGACCATTGATAGCAAGCACGACATCCTCGCCGCATATCATAGTAAGTTGCCCCTCTATACACACCTGCAGGCTGCGATACCCAAGGTGCAAGAGACATGCCCCATCAAACATTCTTCCTGTCCTCCCCCGCCACCCCCACCAACTCCACCTCCATCGTGACAGGCGACCCGCCCACGAGCGCCCCCTCCTCGATCTTCCACCCGGCCGCCCTCGCGCCGTCCACGAACCCGGGCAGCATGCGCCTCACGCCCTCGAGCGCGGCACGCGCCGCGCGCAGCTGCGCGTCGAACCCGGCTGGGGTCCGGCCCCCGCACTGCCGCAAGAGCTCGTGCGCGTGCGCCCACGCCTGGAGGTGCGCGACGGGGCCGTGGCCGGCCTTGAGCGCGGCGCGGAGGCGCAGGGGCGCAGAGGCCGCGGACGCGTACCAGAGCACGTACTTCTCGTCCGCGAACAGCGCGAGGACGGCGGACGTCTCTCGGGTGTTCAGGGCGTCGTGGCGGAGCCGGGCGTGCGGTGTGAAGGGCGAGATGGGGTTGAACTTGAACGGGAGTGGGAGGAGGCGGGCGTGGTTCGGCTTCGTGCATGGCCCTCTAAGAGCGGCAAAGGGGACGCCGAGGGTACAATGCGCAGGCGGGTGATCGAGACTGTCTTGCCCGATCCATGACGGGTCTGTGAATATCTTCTCGCGACGCGACACGACGGTGTGTGGAAGGACTGTAGGTTTAGACTCTACAGGGTTCCCTTGTACTGCCGTGATAGTTAGATTGGTCCGTAATTCTGAATTCTGCGTCGTACTCGCCATCGAAAGATGCCCGATACGCTTCCCAGGCGATGCTGGCGCGCTGCCTATTGAAGGACCGCATAGAGATCACCCGGACCGCCATCGTGTTCGTCGCGAGATGACAGACGATGAGGGCGAGCAGCACGGCGTACGTCTCCCGTGGACCGTTCACGTAGTGCACAATCACCGACCCGCACTGCGTCGTATCGGAGTCAGTGGCAGATCCATAGTTTCAAAGTAAAAACCGTTCGAGTCGGTCGCCGAGGGAGCATACGCACGAGCATCCCCAGCAGCGCAAGCACGGTCTCCTTGCTGCCGTCCTTCGCGCTCAGGTCGCCGACGTCGCCCGGCCGCTCTCCAGCGCTCGCGAAGTGCACGGACAGCGCCGCCTTCGAGCCGCCCGCGACGGCGCCGCAGAGCGCGCGTGACGCGCCGCTCACGCACAGCGCGACGATGCGGAGCGGCGAGTCCGTCGCGGGCACCACGTACGGGTACTGCGGCGCGAGTGCGATCGTGGCGAGGTACGGGGACAGCGTGTCCGTGACGAGCGCGACGTCGTTGAAGATGTCTGCGAGGAGGCGGTATGTCTTCGCCTCGGGGTAGAGGGAGGTGCCGAGGTAGTACCCGGACACGATCGCTGCGACGAGGCTGGTGAGCCAACTCAGAGGATGAGGAAGCACGTACGTGTGAACAGACTCACTGGTCAGGCGGCTGCAGACATCTTGTAGGATGGTGAGCAGGATCGCGTTCGTTGCAGACGCGGACGCGTTTCCTACCCCGTGAGCTGGCAAAGGTCAATTCAGTTGACTTGTCCTGCGAAGGACCGTAACGATCGAAACGAGCCTTGGAGTACCGCTCTGGACGCAAAGAGAGAGGCAAGGGAGCTGCAGAACGCTTGCAGGGCGTTCCATATCTGGTATCTGCATCATGGTGATTAGAGGCTAGCTCTCGCAGCTGCTGATGGAAAGACGCACTGCAAATAGTCTACATATATGCTCTCGTCAGCAAAGAGTATGTTGATGTCGAGAAAGGAGATACTCACCATCTGAGACTGTTGCGGGGTATCCCTCGGGAAGGAAGATGTTGCTCAAGAGACTACGCCAGTCGACGCTTCTAGTTTGGGTCTATTGGCAGCAGGTCGGTGGATGTTATCATTGAGATCAACATCTGGTGGGCCAAACACCTTGTGTCGTTTGCTAGTTGTTGCAAGCAGCTCGTCTGCACTGTCATATTGTGCAATTACCCGCCCAGAACCATCCCTCTCGCGGACAACGAAGTGCCCTCTCGTGTCTGGAGCGTCCGACGCCATGCCGACTAGAACTCCCTGTCTTGAATGGTGAGTTCGGTATGGTCCTCAGACTGGCTCCGTAGATATATCTGTCGTAAATCGAAGAGGTCTCCCTCACCAGAGCCTTATGCAGTCACGCACAGTAAGTATACACGTCGTAGAGGCTCAAATCGAAGTCGAGAATAACCGTGGTACAAGGAGTATTAAGCGCCGGCTTGCATCCTTCCTATTAATATGTAACCTCCGTTATTCGCAGCCACAACGGAAAACAAAAAGTCACTCGCAAGTAAAAGATCAGATGTCGACTGCATTAACTTATAGCAAAGGCCTGAACATGTGGTTAAGGCCTGAAGGGAAAAAAAGAGTGTGACCTCGTAAATGCATTAAGGGGGAATCGAACCCCCGGCGGGTCGATGGCAACGACCCAAGTTACCACTACCCCATTAATGCCGTTATAGGGACAACACGCCTCATGTCTATATTAAAAAGGCAATACCATGTGTAGGCGGAGTTTGCAACTTGAGCTAATAGTAACATTGAGTCATCCTGAAAGAAACCGGAGTACTAGTAACACCAAGTTGTTGATATGGAACTTGATAGCTCGCACCATTTTCAGGACTTGAAGGTCGCCATCACTTGCTGAAGGTCGATGCCGTGACCAGAAAGGGTCCCACCGTTAGGACTTAAGCTCAACGCTGCTCAAGTACTTATCACTGAAGCTTTTCTACGCGCCAAATGCATTCTCCGTTCTAATCGGCCTGTACATGTCCAAGAGGGCACCGGAGCACCGGAGTGAGTGAGAAGCCCTTCGATACTGGGCGACTAGCCGATACCGTGTGTGACCCGCTGGGCTCACAATGACAGGATCGCACTCACTGCGCACGCCACAGCCGTACGAAGCCGCGAACCCTTCCCTCTCTCTCTCAATGTGTGCTGTCTCGTTGCAGCGCGACTCGAAGCTGCGTCCATACCCGAGGCAGACTATCGTACACTTGAACTTGAATTATTCGAAAGGACGGGAACGGCCTGAACACGATCATCATCGACACCTTCTCCGGAGTTCCGTAGCGTTATGCGTCGGGGATCTTGGCCCTGCCGGGGGCGCACGCGAACTGGTACTTGTCGTCCGTGTACGGGCGGTAACGGCCCTGCAAGGACGGCTCCTCGCTGTCGCAGGCATCAACGCATCGGCATCATGTCAACCTCCCAGCTCGCCACGGTGCGCAAGAAAAAGACGCACCTGAACGGCACGGTGATGCACCCGCGGAAGTGCGTGAACACGTCGAACGTCGTCTGCCCGAACCACATGCCGTCTGCAAGTGTGGGTCCGTGGCGCGCGGTCAGCCCGTGCGCCGCACCCAAGATCGACGGAAGGTGGACTTACATCCCGACTCGCCCTGTCCGCCGAATGGCATCTCGTGAACTGCGCGTGGGAGTGGATGAGCGGGGGCTGCGATGTGTCCGGGGCGCGAGCGAGCGGGTACGTACCGCACAGCTGCATGATCACGTCGTTCACGACGAGTTGCCCACTCCGCGTCTGCTGCAGGACTGGCGGGACATGTCAGCACGCGCAAAGGCCCCAGGAGAAGTGTACCCGGTCGCTGAGCGCTGGTGGTCGAGCTCACATTTGTGCTTGAGGTCGTCGTTGTCTGTGAACAGGTACAGCACAAGTGGAATCGGTCTGAAAGCGAGCGTGAGCTGTGGCATCGCGCCGGGCGTGTGTCGGTAGCATGCCTACTTTGAATTGATCACCCGGATCGCCTCGTCGATGTCGTCGACCGCGACGATCGGCAGGAAAGGCCCGAAAATCTCTCTGCACGAGCAAAACACGATTAACCACCCCAAACGGTCAGGGCGCGTTCGTCTCCCGAGATGCTGTCACTCACTCCTGCATGAGGACGTCATCGGGTGGGACATCCGTCAGAATCGTGGGTGCGATGCTCTTGTCCGCGTGGACCTCGCCTCCGAAGACAATCTTGCCCTCGGTGCGGCGGAGGACATCGAGCAGGTGCGCATGGTGCGTCGGGTGGACAATGTTGCTCACCGGCGTCTCCCCCGCGAGCGGACCGTCCGTGCCCAGCCAGAACTCTCGGTGCGCCTTCTTGAGGCTCGCGACGAATGCGTCCACCCTGCCCTTGGACACGAGCGCGTAGTCGGGCGTGACACACAGCTGCCCGGCGTTCTGCACCTTCCCGTGCCAGATGCGTTTCGCAACGAGGTCGAGGTCCGTGGCGTCGTCCGCCACCACCGCCGCACTCTTCCCGCCGAGCTCGAGCGTGACAGGTGTCAGGTTCCTCCCCGCGGCGCTCGCGATGATACGTCCCACACGGCTGTTGCCGGTGTAGAAGATGTGGTCCCAGCGGAGCGCGAGCGCGTGCGTCGTCTCGGGCACGCCGCCCTTGATGACCGCGTACGCGTTCGCGTCGAGGTACTCGGGGAGCAGCCGCGAGAACAGCTCGCAGAAGGTAGGCACCATCTCGGATGGTTTTAGCACGGTCGGGCACCCGGCGGCGATGGCGCCAATGAGCGGGTTGACGGTGAGCACGAGGGGGTAGTTCCATGGCCTGAAGAGGGAAAGACGGTCAGACTCGCAAAGGAGGAGTGGAGAGCGTGGGTGAGCGAGGACCACATGACCAGCGCCTTCTATCAGAGGGGTCCAACTAGGTAAACGCAAGCCGTAACAGGCGCAGCGCCGCGAAGACTATCGAGGTACAGAAGCGAGAGCTTCCTGATTTCGAGGCAAGGCTGCTCGAACCTTTTCTGCTCACGGAGCGCTGAATGAAATTCAGGGACTGCTCCAACACATCGAGTCCATGCCCATAGGGCCGCACTGGTCTCGATGGGCATGAGAGAGCCAGAGTCTCCGAAAGCGCGTAGATGAAGGATACGCACGATATGATGAGGGCGACGCCCTTCGGCTCCTTGTAGAGGGTCGCATCCCAGGAGCTGCGCCAGGCCTCCTTGGTCGGGCACGGCTTGGGTGCGGCCCACTCTTCGAGGTTCTCGACGGCGTTCAGAATAGCCGTGATGAGGTGCGAGACCTCCGCGACTGTAGTCTCCATGCGTGGCTTGTTGAGGTCCGCGATGAGAGCGTCCTCGAACGCAGTGTGGTTGTCCTGGATCATGCGTGCTAGCTGGAGGAGCTGCTTGCGGCGGTACTCCAGGGGGCGGGTCACGCCAGACTTGAACGTCTTGGTGAGCCTCTCATAGATCTAGGAGTGATTACTGTTCAGAACACCGTGTTCATGGCGGATGCTCGTGGAGCTAACCTCGTCGATCTCTGCAGTGCTGTTGAACTTGAGGGCTGCCGTCGGTACGGGCATGACCTTGTATGGGAGATCGAATGGCATGATGGGAGATGGGGTGCAGGGTTAGTGGGCGAATGCTGGCACCCGGCACGATTGAGACGGATAGATATAGTGCGGCGTCTGCGTGAGGTCATGGTCGAACAGTCTGGCATGCTGAATATGAACTGGGGACCTACTATCAAGGCAGAAACGTTTAGCCGGTCAGAAAAGGCGTCAAGAGAGAAAGAGAATAGCCTAAGTATGGTCACCCACAAAAGTTCCTGTGGCGGGCTTGATTGCATGCGAAGAGTGATGAGCCAATATTGTCTCCATAGGTACCGCCAAGGCCGACTGCATCGCACAGTCGCACGGGGAGTAACAGCTACATATGCACTGTGCAGTAGTCGACCACGGCGGCGAGATATCGCGAGTGTATTCTTGTTGCCGGCCAATGAGTCGAGGGCGTCTTGCAAGTCGGTTGGAAGCAATAGCTGCGCAAGTAGTCAGGCATATATCGCTCCAGCCTCCGAGCTGGCCTAAGGAGTGATGTAACCGTCCCATGACCTTCAGGGAAGCTTGAGCTTGGACCGTGACGATATGATTGGAGGACGCAATTCAAGCTTCCAGCCTAGCACTTCACAACGAGCTAGACAGCCAACTACGGCTGCGGATGCGAAGGGCAGACCCGTGCAGGGATGGGAGAGTCGAGGTGGTGGTTGGGTGTCAAGCCAGGTAGTCATGTCGGACGTCTGTGTCGCCTTCGGGGTTTGCCGGGCATAATTGAAGCGCCGGCTCGTGCCAGGCCAGCGTCAAAGACTCGAAGTTGATTCTGACCTGTACCTTCTCAAATTTCTCTGTGTCTGCAGAGCTATCAGCCTCTTGTCATTGCTTGATCCTCACTTGCTCTGGTGAGCAATCCCGCAATGGTGCAACCACCTTGTGAGACTTGAGCTGACAAACTGCAGGCTCGGGCCCGGCCTGAGGTTGGTCACAATAACCGGACCCGGTAGCACCCCAGTAAGTCCAACCTGCTTTCGGACTTATATAGCCTCAAGGTATGCCACCCACGACCGTCTGGTGCAGCACTGGACCCAAGTGCTAGTATCATAAGTATCGAGGATTTCGCAACTTTGGAACATCATCATGTCTACTCCCGGTACTCAAGCGCGCCCTCTCATCGTCATCGCTGGGATAGGCAACGGTTCAGGTTAGTGAGCAGAGCATTCATGGCTGGAATACTCACTTATTTGGCACACTCTCTTCAGGTACCGGCGGAGCGACGGCGTACGTGTTCATATGCACCCGTTGTTCGCTGTCTGCAGACTCGCCTTCGGCGACATATAACCATAGTCGACGTAGCCACATCTAGTTCACGTCCGACGGCGATTGACATGAGTATGCTAATATGTTCTCCTCTTAGGCGCGCCTTTGCGAAGGAAGGCTATCGCGTCGCGCTCATCGCCCGCGGCGCGGACAAACTCAAGCAGGTCGCGGACGACATAGCCGCCACCGGTGCCGAGGTATGTCTCACGAGAACGACAAGTGCTCCCCTGCCGCTGGACCCGCGTCCAATGCAACTGCATATATCATCGCTGGTCTAGGGCACACCCGCACAGGCTCAACTTTCACTGACCGATCTTCCCCCTTCCCCGCGCCATGCGCATGCGCAGATCGAAGTCGCCGCGTTCCCCATCGACGCGTATAGCTACCAGGCGCTCACGGACGTCTTCCCCGCGATCCGCGCGCACCCGTGGCCCTCGGGGGCGCGAGCGAGCTCCGCGTCGCGGTGTACAACGCCGGGGCGGCGATCCGCAAGCCGTTCCTCGCCGTCACCGAGCGGAACATCCAGAGCGTCGTGGACGCCAACGTGCACGGGGCGTTCGCGTTCGCGCGCGGGGCGATCGAGGCCTTCCGCGCGAACGCGCTCGATGCGCGCGGCAAGCGCGGCACGCTCATCTTCACGGGCGCGACGGGCAGCTTGCGCGGGAACGTGGTCACGAGCGCGTTCTCCGCCGGCAAGTTCGCGCTCAGGGCCCTCAGCCAGAGCCTGAACAAGGAGTTCGGGAAGGAGAACATCCATGTGAGTTCTGTCTTTTTCCTGTCCGAGTCGTTCCCGTCGCGGTACCGTGCGTATGTGCAGCTGCTAACGGGTGTGTCCCCTGCCAGATTGCCCATGTACGTATGCGTGCTCTGTGTCGCTCCTTAGTCTTCCGAAGCTCAAGCGCTCATGGTTCGCGACGCTCTGCGAGAACAGTCGGTCATCGACGGACGTGAGTTGCTCGCTGGCCAACATCACGCCTTATTGCCTTTCTGACCGTCACGCGACAGCGGTGTTGACGGACTGGTCTGCAACGCGCGGCTTCGGACTGGGAGCGAGCATGCCCGAAGGATGGAAGGAGAACCCGGATGTCCGTGTGGACCCCGCCAGCATCGCCGCAGTACGTCTCCTCCCTGTCCTCTGTGCTTATACCGGTCTGACTCGGACCGCAGGGCTACCTCTACCTCGTCGGTCAAGACCGGTCAGCGTGGACCTGGGAGCTCGACTGTGAGTGCGATCTTACCTCCACTGCCACGGGCATCCTATGTAGCTCTGACGTCGGCCGGCTGCCTCGATATGCGTATACCAGTCCGTCCTGCTCACGAGCGATGGTGAATGCAAGGATGACAGGAAGTTTCTGTTCTTGCGGCGTCGCGACGCTGGATTTTCGTTTGTACTAGTAGTTACTCGTCGCGAGCTTGATTTCCACCGTATCATTCTCCTGACAGTCCGAGTCGAATGCCGGCGATGGAAGTGCTTGGTGGGTCAGAGCGTCGCCTCGCGCTCCGCTGCCACTTGATCAACAGGTGAGAGATCGCGTCTCGCCACGCGGGCGTGACCGACGTCGCGCTCGCCACGCTCGCGAGCAGCTTGTACACGTCGCGGGCACCATGTAAGTATGTTCGGGGCAGCGTCGCGTCGATGAGCGCGCCGTAACGGCACATGATGTTGCCGCCGCCGGCATCCCCAGTCCGACGTGGCGGAGTGTGTACTTAGAGCCCCCGCCTGATGGCCGCTTCTCATCCGCAATCCCCGAAGATTTGCGATCTACGGGCCTCCTCGAGCTTGAGGGAAACCACCTGCCATTATCGCTCTCGCGATCACAACCGCCTAACCGCCCGACGTCCGTCTCGGTCGCTGCCGTCGTTCTGCCGCGCCTACCGTTCTCTCTTGCACCGGCGCCAGCCCGCCACCGCCATGTACTCCCCGCTTCATTTCATATCCCGGCTCGAGAACTACGTGCCTGTTCAACGTGGTTGGATCCTCGACGTCGTCTTTGCCTCCGTGGTCGTCATCGCACTCGTCGTCTTGAAGCGATCTCGCACTCTCGGCGCGCCAGGACCCTCAGGTATTCCTCTTATTGGCGTTGCATTGCAGATCCCAGACGACAAGCAGTGGTTGAAGTTCCACGAATGGATCTTACAATACGGTTGGTTTGTCCCTGTGCCTGTTCTACATGTATATGAGCATTCCTGTCACTTTACAAGCTCCTGCGACATTACCAGAGCTGATCTCATCACGCAGTCACTAGCATGCGCCAGTCCTCTATGGCACCGACAGCCGGTCGTTCATAGTCGTCACTTTCCGTCTTGCATTCTAGTCCATTGGTGGCTGGACTACTACATACCCCCGACTTGATGATGTGGCCCAAACGTTCTCGATCGCTCTCGATCACGCCACGTCGTCTCGCAGTATTCTGACGGTTTCCTTACGCAGGTGATGTCGTCGGAACCAGCGTCATGGGGCAACCGACTCTCATCCTGGGATCATACCGAGCCGCGAACGATCTCCTCGACACAAGAGGCACGTTGCACCCATCGATTGCCGACTAGTTAGTTTCGTTCCTCGACTCAATGTACTACAGGAGCTATATACTCCGATCGACCCGAAGCTGTCATGGCAGGCGAGCTGTGAGTACGTTTTTACGTTCTTTTCTCATTATCGCTGTTGAAAGTTGGACGTTGAATGGAGGAAGGTGGGAACTCTTGCCTGTGACTATTCCGAATATCTAGGTACTACATCTTGGGGATGTACTTAGGTCTGGCGTTACTGAGTTGACGTGTAGAGCTGGTTAACTTTTCGGTTATCTACGCAGGCGTAGTGATGCAACGCCGAGTTGTCTACGCAGGTTGCAACTTGACTTTGTGAACGAGCTGACACTGCATACACTCCAGGATTGGGTGGGATCGCGGATTAGGCTACGCACACGGCCCCGATAACCCTCGCTTCAAGGAATTCCGCCGGCTCGTCCAGCAGTTCATCGGTCCGCGTGCGTGCCAAGATGCCCACATCCTTGCTATGCAGCAAGAAGAAACACACAAGCTCATGCTTCGTCTCCTACGAGATCCAGGAAACTTCTACCGGCACCCGCGAGAGTACGCACCTGTCTGTGTTCTCCGACAAGTCCCTTTCCCGAGATCTCATTGTACGCATAGGTCAACCGGAGCCCTCATCTTGCGGCTCGCCTACGGGTACACGCTCGCCGAAGACCTCGAGCAAGACCCTCTGGTCAAGGTCGTCGAGATCGCCATGCACGGCTTCGCGAAGGCATCGGAGCCCGGGGCGTTCTGGGTCGACTACTTCCCGCTCCTCCGCTACGTGCCGGGATGGCTGCTCCCCGGCGGTGGGTACAAGGCGGTCGCGCGGCGGATGCGCAGAGAGCTCGACGAGATGTACGACCTTCCGTACGCATTTGTCAAGCAGCAGATGGTGCGTGTACCCGCCATTGTAGCTGCCCTGGAGGTCATGCAACGCCTTAGCTGATCCCAAACTGCCGTTACGCGCAAGAAGCCGAGAAAGCTGCCCCGTCGTTCACGTCTACATACCTTGACACAAAGCTCGAGCCTACACCGGCCGACGAAGAGTTGATCAAGGCCGCGGCGGCGTCACTGTACTCCGGTGCGTCCTACACGCCTCCCGGACCTCGCAGAGCGACTTAGGCTGATGCATCCCCGGACCGTGGCAGGCGGAGCCGACACGGTGAGTTCGCATCACAACTCAACATCCAACAGACTCGATTGCTCCACAACAACTGCAGACCCCGTCGTCCATGACCGCGTTCATCCTCGCGATGACGCTTTGGCCCGACATCCAAGCCCGCGCCCAGGCCGAACTCGACTCCGTCCTGGGCCCGTCGTGCACGCGCCTCCCCACGTTCTCCGACCGCGCGCGATTGCCGTACGTCAACGCGATCGTCCTCGAGGTGCTGCGGTGGAACCCCGCGGTCCCGCTGGGGCTCGCCCACCGGGTGACACAGGACGACGCGTATCGCGGGTACTCCATCCCCAAAGGGACCGTCGTGTGGGCGAACATCTGGTGAGCGCGCGGCCCGTCCCAGCAGCTTTCCGCTGTGTTTCTGACAACGTTCCGCATCCGTCGATTGGCAGGTCGCTTCTGCACGATCCTGCGGTGTTCCCAGAGCCGGACCGGTTCCGCCCTGAGCGGTACTTGACCGACGGCGGGATGCTGCGAGAGCTCGAACGGCACGAGGACCCTGCTGTCATCGGCTTCGGGTTCGGACGCAGGTGCGGCCTTGCCTTGCCTCGACGGCCTGCAGCTTTACAGCGTGACAACGCCGCTGACGTCGTGCACCAGGATCTGTCCCGGCATGTTTTTCGCGATGAACTCGATCTTCATCGGCATCGCGACGATGCTCTACGTGTTCGACATTGGGAGGTGTAAGGACGGGAACGGGGACGATGTGGTCCCGGAGGTCGACTTCCGAGGGTTCATCAGGTACGTCGTTCCGCGTTCGATCCGGCGCGCCGCGCGGTGCTGCACAGTTCTTCGTCGTCCTGCAGTCACCCGGTCCCGTTCGAATGCAATATTGCGCCGCGGTCAGAGCAGGCGGCCGAATTGGTTAGACGAGCGGTTGCGATGCGATGAAGGGCAAGCTATATACACCTATGGTCATGACAGACAAGCTATCTCGCACAATATGTAGATGGGCTCCAGCCCGATCTCCCAGTGCTACTACAAATCCACATGCTTCTCCTTAGTATTACTCCATGGCAATCAGGCACTCCGGCCACTAGCAGCGTTCAATCAAGCACGTATCAAAGGCGTGGCACTGAAGCAGCATTCAATGCGTGGTGTGTCGTTCAACGAAACTGTCGACACATGCATGCGCACCGGCCAGATGACTGAATGTAGGAGGAGTACATGGATAGACGTCGGGTATATGTACACTAATTTCACGTACTCCAGAGTTGCGGACCGGCTGGAAACGCCATGGACTGCGCAAGGACTAGCAGCGAACGTCGAGGTGCAGACAGTATGCCTTTCCACGATGGTCTTGCGGTGTGTTGACCTCGCTCCAACCCACGGGCAATTGCCAGGTGCGCTCCTCTATAGATGACGGACAGACACGGACGTATTCCACAGTCACCTTCACCTCCCCGGGCTCCTGCGATGGCATGTCCTTCTGGAGAACTGAACGGCAAGAAGTAGAGCAGTGCGCATCCAGATAACCACTCTTGACAACGAGCCATGATAAGCAGTTCGCTCTTTCGAGCATCATCGAGCATAAATCAGTATACAAGCATGTCAAGATGTACCACCATGGCATTCACGCGCAGTGTCAAGTCATTACAACGCTGCTGCTGCATCCTGAGATCAGAGACAGCACAAACGTAGTATGACTCTGGGCTGAGCGACTAACATCACTCCAGCTTCAGGAACTGGCTTACCATCAGTCAAGTAGGCATGCGCGTCATCCCGGATGGAGTCCCAGCATTATATCTCGGTAAACTTGCACATCGGTGTCTTCTCGCTGACCGGGATCAGGTTGCTCGAATGTACATATACTGCCCCATACCTGCATCCTCATTTGATTACGACTGCAACAGCACCAGGGGTGGTCGTCATTCCTTCACAACGGAGAGCATTCGCCTTGCGGCCACTTGAGCGCACGCTCGTCCTTCTGCACCAGCGGCGCCACCTTCTCCAGGACCTCGAGCTCGTGAGACGCGTCCAGCCACTCCTTCTCCTTGGCGCTCAGCAGCGACGCGTCGATCAGGTTCTTGCCCATCGGGCACTGCCGGTGGTCAGTGTCAGCCAACGCCGTAGTCCCGAACGACTTGGCGAAGAGTTGCGACGCACCAGAGTGACGTGCTCGAAGCGGAGGTAGCCCTTGTCCCCGAAGTTGTGCGGCGTCCGCGCGTCGCGGACGACGACGATGAACCGCTAAATTGGGGATCTCTTCAAGCTCCTCAGCGGTGAGCTCCAGAGCCTGTGCCGCCATATCCTCATTGATCTTCCAGTGGTGACAGGACAGATGAAGATACAGACGTAGCTAATCTGCGACACGCGGTGAGCGCACGAAACGTACCCTGATCTTGGAAGTCGAGCCGGGGGCGGGGAGGACGTCGTTACCTTGCGCTAGGATGCTAGCGTGACCTGCCCGAGAGTCGCATTGTGCTTGTCGGCGATGGACTTATTAAGACTACGATCTTCAGAGCAGTGTTCGGGGGATCTCTCCCCAGACAAGCGAGGAGGCTTCAGGTCGTCCGTAGGTCACTGACGAAGGCGTAGGTACATCACTTGGCAAGGAGGGCCAAGTCACTGACAGCAACAGTCGGATAACACTCACATATTACTCTATGAGAAGGCCGCGCCCGACAGGAGTACGAAACGATCTTGTAACCGAGCTCACGCGCACTGTTCAGGACCGCATACTACTTCAACGAAAGGGCAACCGCACCCGACTGGCGCGTTCCAGGATATCTGTATCCACCTCGATGCATGCGTCGTACGGGTTCCGCTTTGCTATATCGCAGGTCATGTCGAATTTGCACCGCTGTAGAGGGTAGTAAGAGCATATTAACGACGATGGATTGCAGCACGACAGATAGTGAGTACAGGGTTCACAAAGCAGAGCAGAGATGACATGGAGGCAAGAGCGACAGAGATGCTAGCAACGCGGAGAATGAGTGTGGGCGGTCGGGACGCGAGTTAGAGCAGGGAGAGACAGGTGGGACAATGTAACCTAGTCGAGGAGATGCAGTTCAGGGAGAGATGCAGTTTGATATGGCCAAGAGATGCAGTTTAGCGAGAGATGCAGTGATATAGCGAGAGATGCAGGAGCAGTCGAGAACGAAACGAAGTGAGCGTACTAGGATGGATGTGATACAGGGAGCCGAATCTGACGTTCAGGGCTGCGGCAAGCTGCGATAGAGGATGTCAGCAAGGGCCAAGAACGTACGAATAACCAAACGCACCTCGGAACATGACGCCTGCTCACCGCGAAGAGCCCATTCCCTTGACCTTCTTCATGATATCACTGCCTCTGGACGCCACCCGTCTGATGTTGCGGAAAATACCGGTGATCTCGCGATGGTCTGACGGTGAGAGGCTGATACCATCGTCGCCCGCCAGGGCTTGAGGTGAGGAGGGACCGGCAGCACCGCGTAGCGACGCGTCACTGGCGGAGTCTGGGGAGATGGGGGAATGCACGTCGCCGGTCACGGCGTCGGGCGAGTGTTGAACGTGGATAGCAGGGAGCTGCATACGTGGGTCGGCGGGTTGCCTCTCGCTGAGGACATGTAAGATGAGGTCAATGCTGCCCTGCATCTGTTCAATGCTGCCTTGCATCGCTCGCATGCGTGTCTCTACATCGTCAATGCGAGCATCAATTCTGCTCTCCATCGCTTGGAGATTCTCCTTCATGTGCTGCTTCAAGTGCTGTTCAACGTCGTCGATGCGAGCATCGAGATGGGTAATTTGCTGAGGCAGAACCGTCTCTCGGAGATGGTCAATCTTGGCGTCCATCTTGACTTCCAGGTCCTGGATCCGTGTATCGATCTTCGCCTCCAACCTGTCGGCGTGCATCTTCATCTCCGCACGAAGTTCGTCCTTGGCCGTCTCGAGCTCCGCCCTGGCCAGTACACCTGTCCCAACCGCACTCAAGGCCGGGGATGACTTGCCGTCTCCGACGGGTTCCCTGGTCTGTGCAGATACGGAAGATTGGAAAGACAGTCGCGCGGACGACGCTGCAGGAACAGAATATGGATACAAGCTGCAGCATAGACAGCAAGGAGACTTACAATCAGAGAAGGAAGACCGAGGAGGGTCTGATTTGAGGCTTGGGGTAGACATGGTGAAACGGACGGTGACGGTGTTGGTGGGGGTGTTGAAAACGAGGGGAGTGAGGGTCTGGAGTATTATATGCGGGCGCCGTTTATCGATGGTATCTGCGGGCTTTGTTGTGGTGGGTGCCATTACGGGAGAACAAATGGAGGATCGACGAAATGGGCTGAATGACTCGGCCGGTCTGTACACGAGGCAACGACGTGTCCAAACGGGTTGTATCTCCGCGCGCGAAAGTTGCTTGGTGGGGTCCCAGACCGCGGTGATGGACGTTGCAAGCGATGAGCAGAGCACTAAGGGCAGCAGCAAGCGTGTCAGAGAGTCAGACGATGGTATGTACCAAGTCCCGACGTCGTCGAGGTCAAGGTCGAGGGCGCTCCCCGAGCCCGAGTGATTACGTCATCCCTTCTTCTCACGCCCACTTCATTAACGTTGACGTAGGTTGACGTTGAGTAAACGTTGAGTAGTTGTTGTCTTTGCCTATACTCTTACACTTACTGCCAACAATATTGTTTTCCAGTCTCTTGAAAATCGCATCATACACCCACGCTCTTTCCTATCGTACACATTCTGCCTTTCTCAGGACCTAACGATGGTCGAGATATACAGGGATATTAGTCTCACGCCGGCAATACCAAGTTCGTTGGTTTGGGGCCATCATGACCAGCTTCATCCCGCAAAAGGTCTGTTCTGTTCGGATGGATTCCATTTGGCACGGAGGCCTCGCGCGAGTAGGGTCTCGACATAACAGGAGCATTTGTACCCACCGCTTGCGGAACTGTCAGAGGGAATGTCAACATTTGATCCGACTGCGCGAGCTATAGCCAGGATTCAGGTGTTCTCATATGTAGTCAGGTGAGATGTAACATTTTGAGAAGCCTTAGCTATGTCTCACCATGCTTGAGGATACAGCGTTGACAAGGCCGAGAGGCTAGCCGAAGCTGACGAGAGCAGCTTATAATTCCGCGCGCATGCTGGATCAGCTTGTGATCAGCCTGAACAAAACGTGTATCCGAGTCCGTGCTGCTCAAATACCGTCCTGCAGCCTGAGCATCTCGCTCACTATCTTTATAAGCCCACACTCTCGTCATAATTCGGTGGGTGGTGATCCCGCACCTCACAATCCGATGTTCTTAACTATGTCCTTCGCCTCCATCAAAGTAGCCGCCGCTTCCTTTGTCCTCACTTCAAGTCCCCTGCGATCGTCGATAACTTACCAGCATCCGAGAGAGGACCATCGGCCTGAGAAGAACCTGTCTCAAGATGAATGTCTCTATATCCCTCCCCTGGTCCGATGGCGAGGCTGCCATGCATAAGTTGCTGCCAACATCATGGGACTACAATCCCACCGCAGCCCTCATGACCACTCAAGCCGCCTTTATGCTGCAGCGTGCGCCACTAATTGCTCTCGGAACTCTCGACGCGCAAGGGAGACCTTGGGCAACCGTCTGGGGCGGCAAGCCAGGATTATCCCAGCCATTGGGCGGCAACTCCATCGCCGGATTCAAATCGCCAGTCGACAGGCGCTTCGATCCAGTGGTAGAGGCTCTGACAGATGGAAAGAATGAAGGGCAAGTGGTGCGCGAGGAAGGTGTGGGTAGGATGGTTGCTGGTCTACCTCTTGATCTCGTGACGAGGAACAGAGTTAAGGTCTACGGTCGCATGATAGTGGCGAGCCTAGGATGGGACGAGGGGAAGAGGCAGGCAGCGCCCGAGACGACGAGGTTGGCACCATGCAGTTGGTTGTGAAGATTGAACAAAGTCTCGGTGGGTTGAGCCTCCGACCACTGAAAATATCAGCTGAATGTTAACACGCTCGCCCAGGAAACTGCCCGAAATATATGAACAGGAAGACCATCACGCCCGCCGGAGCCCACCCCGAACTACTCTCCACCTCCGCAAATCTCAGCCCTGAAGCCCGCGCCCTGATCGCCAAGGCGGACTCCTTCTTCATCTCGTCCAACGGGACACACGACATGGACTGCAACTACCGCGGCGGGCCCGCCGGCTTCGTCCGCATCCTGCCCTCCGACGACTCACCCACCGCTACCACCACGCTCATCTACCCCGAGTACTCGGGCAACCGCCTCTACCAGACCCTCGGCAACTTACACACCAACCCCCTCGCCGGCCTCTGCTTCCCGGACTTTGAGACCGGCGACGTTCTCTACCTGACGGGCCGCACGTCCATTCTCCACGGGCCCGCCGCCGCCGCGGCCCTCCCGCGCACCAATCTCGCCATCAAGCTCGAAGTCACCGCGGCGCGCTTCGTGCGGCAGGGCCTCACGTTCCGCGGCGCGCCTGTGGAGGACGGCGCAGAAGGCATGTCCCCGTACAACCCTCCTGTGCTGCGCCTTGCGGCCGAGGGCAGCCTGCTCGCCGGCACAGACTCGTCTCCCAACACAGGCCTGAGGGCAACGCTCATCGAAAGGGAGCTCTTGACACCCGACATCGCGCGTTTCCGCTTCGCGCTGGGCAGGCCCGCGCAAATCGAGCCCGGGCGGTGGGTCGCGCTGGACCTGTCGTCCGAGCTGGATTACGGGTACAGCCACATGCGCGACGACGACCCCAAGAGCCTGAACGACGACTTCGTCCGCACCTTCACCGTCACCGCGACGACTGCCGCTGCTACCCCCCCTACTCCTTCTCCTTCTCCTTCTCCTCCTGCCCCCTCCGAGTCTCAGCTCTCCACACACTTCGACATCACAATCCGCCGCGTCGGCCGCGTGACGTCCTTCCTCTTCGCCCAGAACCTCCGCCACTTGCCCCTCACCCTCAAGATCCGCGGCTTCAGCGGCGAGTTCCGCATGGCTCCCTTGAAGCCGTCCTCGTCCGCCACCTCGTCCGCCCCTACCACCACCATCCCCTTCATCGCCGCCGGCATCGGCATCACCCCGCTCCTCGCAGAGTCGCACCTCCTCCGTCCTCCCACCGCCTCCGTCCGCCTCCTCTGGACGGTGCGCCTCTCCTCCCCCGCCGACCTCGCCCTGGTCCGGCACGTGCTACTAGGAGGAGCCAGTGATGTCGCAGCAGAAGTTGAAGACGCGGGCAAGTTGAAGAAGCTCGGCGGCGCACCCGTCCACCCGTCGGTCGCGCGCGACGCGACGCTCTTCCTGACGGGCCCCGCAGCCGCCGAGCTGGACGAGGGCGCCGTCGAGGAGCTCCGGGCCACAGGCGCGACAGTCAAGCTGAGGCGGCTGGGGCGAGAAGATGTGGCGGACCTGCTAGTGGGCGAGGGCCAGGACAAGGTGTACCTGTGCGCGGGCAACGCGCTGCGGGATGCGGTTGTGGGGTGGTTGCCCGGGAGGGAGGTTGTGTTTGAGGACTTCAGTTTCTGATGATAGCGATGTTGTTTTTGATCTTTGGCGTTGTAATGTCAGATATCGTTGATTGCGAGCCGCAAGTACATAGTTATAGTTCACGACGACGGCCGGAGAGCACAACGCGGGGAGAAAGAGGGATTCCTCGAGAAGAAAAGGTTAGCAATTCACGGATTCTCACTCGACCTGCAACGCAAACTGTTTGACAAAAGTGGGAGAGCCGGATGGGCATACATTGATCACGATTCACGACGAATGACAGCGATGGTACATGTGCAGGGAAACATCAGCATTCCGTACACCTCCGTGTTGCACGTACCCTCCTCACTGCAGTGGAGGCGTATCGACCATGACAAGGTCTTGATAGAACGGGGGGTAGCGTTCACCGAGCGTGTTGTCCGCCGCAACGGCTAACTTGCGGATCTCTTCGATCTCCTCAGCCGTGAGCTTCAGAGCCTGCGCCGCCATATTCTCTTTGATGTTCTGCCGAGGGCAAGAGGGCAGATGAAGATGAGAGAGCAGAGGACACGCGAGGAGCGCATGAAACGTACCGCGATCTTGGTCGAGCCGGGGATGGGGAGGATGTCGTCCCCTTGCGCGAGGAGCCACGCGAGCGTGACCTGCCCGAGAGTCGCGTTGTGCCTGTCGGCGATAGGCTTGATCGCGTCCACGATCTTCAGCACGTTCGGGAAGTTCTCCGCGGAGAAGCGAGGGAGGCTATGCCGCGCGTCGTTGGGCTCCAGGTCGTCCGGAGAGCGCTGTCGAAGGCGTGGACACATCAGTCGTGGAGGATCAAGGCATCGATGCGGCATCAAGACTCAGAAGTGGAGGGGCGGGACTCACGTATTTCCCTGTGAGAAGGCCGCGCCCGACAGGGGAGTACGCGACGATCTTGATACCGAGCTCACGCGCGGTTTTGAGGACCGCGTACTTGGGGTTCTCGATGTCCAGCGTGAAGGGCGAGTACTCGACTTGCAGAGCAGCAATTGGATGCACTGCGTGTGCGCGGCGAAGAGTGTCGGACGACACTTCAGAGAGGCCAAGATACTTGACTTTACCAGCCCTGCGTGGTCGAGTATGAGAATTCCAGCGAAGACTGCGATGTTAGATGGTATACACGTACTTGACTTGTTCGGCCATGGCAGCGACAGTATGCTGATAGTAATTCAATAATATGAGCTGCCTGTTAGCACTAGATCATGCTTACTGACCTCAATAGGCACGGTCTTATCGGCACTGAGGTATCGAGTGAGACGCTGAGATGATGTTGACACTGACCGAAACGTACCGGTGCAAATACCAGAGGTCTAGGTGCTCTACTCCAAGGCGAGCAAGCGACCTTTCTAAAGCCTTCGGGACGTACTCCGGATCGCCGCAGATGCGCCGTCCGTCTGGTAAAGGCTCTCCACCCAGGACAAAGCCGAATTTGGTCGCGAGGAAGATCTCATTCCTCTTACCAGTCTTCTTGAACCTACGCGTGGAGAGGACACCCTTGTCAGCGATGGTAGCACAAAACGTTTAGTTGAGTGTAGAGTTCCCACCATTTGCCTATAAGCTCCTCGCTGTCTGCATAGACGTCTGCGGTGTCCCAGTGCGTACATCCGCTCTCGTACACACCATCGAGTACCTATAGATCGGCGTTAGTAATGCGGATGACTTCAGGGTGATTTGGGGCACGAGTCTCCTGCTAACCTTCAGTCGCTCCTCGTCAGAGAGCAAAGCGCCATGAAAGGCAGCTATGCCCATGGCACCATAGCCAATGGCCGAGATATCAATATTGCCGATCTTGCGAGTGGGGGCGGTCATGATGTATCTGTCGGGGTGTTTCCTTGTTGTATGCCTCATGCGCGCAGTGTGCAGTCTTTATACCCGTGCTGGAATCACAGACGCTTTGAATAGCCAGCTGCCTGAGACGCTTCGGTCGGGATAACTTTAGTAAGCCCTTTTACGCTCGGCGTACGTTTCAAACCGAATCGTCCTCAGATGACTTGAGTTGTCAGAGCATTCAATGGCCTTCACACGCCGTTTCGTTACGGATTCAGCGGTAATGTGTAGAGTCTCCTTTTGTCCATGACAACAACGACTACCTGACACAAGTTGTGACTGGTCAGCAATAGTACAGAGAAAGAGAATGAGACATACCGTCGATCCTACCACGGGCGTGTATCGGAAAGGAGTGGGTTCACCGTTAATTCATGTCATCATGACGTTCACGCAAACCCCGAGGAGGGCCGTAAATTTCAAAACGATGCTCCCGCAGCCGCAGCCGGTGGGGGTACTACCACTGCATGGCAGAATGACTATACCAGCACTGTGCATGCATATAGTTATAGATTATCTGCATGAGATTGAGCATTATAAGTAAACGTACCAGTCCGCCGCGAGAGTGAGGGTGGCAGTGGGGCAGTGTGGTCTGCGACAGGTTCGGCTCTTCACTGTTCATTCTTGGCGCTATTTTCCATCACCATCGACCTAGAATCCACTCAGGATAAGCAGCAAGAGGTGGTGAAGTCATGGTCATGTCAACTTCTGCAGGAGAACAGAGAACAGATATATCAAAGTCAACTACGCTACGACAGTAGCTCAGGTATTAGTAATCTAAATACCTCGTTAACCCGTGAGAACTTATATTCGGATTATAACAAGTGTGATAGAGCAGTGGGAAGGGATAGTGGAAGCTCTGCTCGCCGTGGATTGAGATAGATGGTCCGCTTGTATGCTCCCCAGATTCTACTTGCGAGTCGAATAGAACCGGTATGCCAGGTGTGCGCTATCCGAGGAGGTTGAAGTTTGGTTGAAGTTGCAGTGCCAAGCGCTGACAGCTAGTATATAATCACGTGACTGACGCGTCGCGCTGTTGTCGCGCTTGTGGCTGAGTGCTGAGCTGAGGCCGGATGGTTGAGATTACACAAAGAAGTCAGCTCAAATCTTGAGCATGTGCACTACCTATTTTACAGTCGGAGCCATTCATAGTAGTCGTCATATTATATGCCGTTCATCGCCTAGAGGCAACCGCTACAGCCAAACCATGGCCGTCAGCCAAGATCCACGAATATTGATGCAGCGAGCACTCACGTCTGTAGGCGGCCACCAACGCAGCATCCAAGTCCTTCCTGGCCACGATCCCCACCGAGACCATCCGCGCCCCGAGCTCTCTGACCCAGTCCTGGCAGCTCCATACCGACCCCGCGCCCCCCCGCGCCCCATACCGCACAACCGGCACGCCCAACGCCAGCCTCTCGATCTCCGTCCGCGCCCGCAGGCTCATCCGACCCAGCGATATCTTGCGCGCGCGAGCTGTGAGCGCGCCCTCAGCCTTGGTCATCGCGCTCCAGAACACGTACCGTTTTTCCAAAACGACCGCCGGTGGGGCGTGAGGCGGGCCGCGGACGGGGACGGCGTGCACTTGGACGTGGACGTGCCGCCACGCCTTCGACTGGCCCCTGGCCCCGCCGACCTCCCACGAGATGCTCCAGTGCCAGTCGCAGGGGGGCGCATCGTCCGAGGCGAAGACGAGGAGGTAGACATGTGCCTTGACGTCGTTGTCGGGGGCTAACCACCGCATGCTGTCGACCGGCTGCTCTGTGGTCCCGGTCAGTCCCATTCTCCCCTGCTCGGGCATTACCTCGCTCATGTTCATAGCCGTCACGGTGGTGTACTGCTCCAGTTGGGAGTTGTGGACGTCTTACCTGTGGAGGCAGAATGCAAGTTGTAACCACTGAGAAGCCGCGCGTCCGCCCTTTTCATGGCCCGCGTAACAGCACGTAACCCGGGCCTCGTGTTCCAAGACCCGCTTATCACGGCACACGGCTCGAAAATTTTCAAGTCAAGCCTTCGATGTTACCTTCTACCTATCGACTCTGGACAGGAGATACTCTGTGCTTCAGCTCCTCGACGTCCTCGACCGGCAGCCCGCACGCGAAGTTCTCGCAGATCCGAACGTTGTCTGCGACCGCGCCAGCGGTTTCTTCCACCACCTTCACCAGGGCACGCACGGTCGCGTTAATCTCTGCCAGCCCCCGCGGCAAATTGCGCGGGTCGAGGTGGATCAGCACGCGGTTGGGTATGAACGTCGACCGGATCAGCTTCAACAATGCAGAGTCATCCGAAGCTCCAGTATGGATGAGCTGTTCGGTTTGATGCATGTCATCAACATCCAAGATACAGGATTCGCGAACGAGCAAGACGTCGCACCTGCATGTACCCCTTGTCCGCCATGAGTCCTGCAGCGACCATCGACGCAAGCGCATGTGGAGCCTTCTTCAGCAGCTGCCCGTTCGACACGACGATGCTCTGCGCCTTTTCGTTGTACGTCGCGTGTCGGTCCTCCGCAAAATGTGCGAGGCGCTGCAGATTCGACAGCGTGACCGAAGCGGCACTCGGCTCGGCCCCGTCCTGTCCGCGCATACCAGCGGTGGATCAGCGTCGGCACCGCTCACATTAGTCCGAGTCCAAAAGCACGGCGGACGTACCTGCGCGTCCTTCATGCGGATGAGGATGTGCTCGTCCGGAGCAGAGACGAAGTATCCGCCGCCCTGTGGATCATAGAACAGCTCGTCCTGCTTCTCTTGCAGGCGGACTCCCCAGAGGAGGTACTCCTCCTTCGCGCTAGCTTCGTACAAGTCTAGGAGGGCTAGTGAGGGGATCGGGGGATCAGCGCATGTACCGTAGTGAGAGCGGAACGGCGAACCTTGGATGAGGAAAGCGTAGTCATCAGCCTGGCCAGTTGGGCCCTGCCCTTCACGATAGCTCCTCCGGAGCTCTCCCGTCTTTTCATCGTACAGGTGCGTCTTGACGAACGCTGCAGATCGCTCTGCAAGCATGAGAGCCGTGGTCGCTATCTCCGAGTCGGCTCGGAGACCCTCGAATGTACGCGAGAGTGCTGATATCTGTAGATATACAGACGTCAATCTCGTCGCAGCCATGCACTAGACGCTTCATGCTGACCATGAGACCATTCCAGCAGGCGAGTATCTTGTCGTCCAGATGAGGACGGGGACGGTGTTCGTTTCGATATTCTCGCAGCGTGGATAAGTTGGCCTCGAGCGCGGTCCTCACATCCTCCACCGACTTTCCAAATTGCTTCGCGGTTTCTTCGACTGTATGCGCTGTGAATAGCACGTTCTGAGGCACGATGATTTTAGCTACATACTCGTCCTTCAGCAATTGGTCGCGCACCTTCCCTTTCAGCTCGCCTTGAATATCATGGCTGGGATCACAGTTGCCTCCGTCCTTCACGCCGAAGTGGTATTTGAACATCTCAGCGTCGGAAGCAAGCAGCTCATCCAATTCTTGTGCCGTCCAGACATAGAATGCGCCTTCCTTCTTGACGGTGTGCTCGCGTGTCGGGAGCGAGTCGGCATCTTCTGCGCTATAGAAGCCGCCTTGGGGGCTTGTGAGGTCCTTCGCGACGTATGCGATGATGTCTTTGGCCATGAGCTCGAGCGTCGTCTTGTCGCTCGACGTGTCTGGTAGCAGCTGGTACAGGTCCAATGCGGACGAGAGCAGTTGGGCTTCGTCGTATCTATAACGCGGAGATGAACACGCTACGCTACTAACGCGGAGTTATCATGAGAACACTCACAGCATCTTCTCGACTGTGATAGTTGGAGCACGATGCGTCAGCATGCGGTCAATAATCGCAACACACTGCACTCACAGTGAGGAACATGCCATTTATCATCGACCGAGTACCTTGAAAACCCCCACCAACGACGTCGCGGATG
This sequence comes from Daedaleopsis nitida, assembly GCA_022606115.1. Taxonomy (NCBI): domain Eukaryota; kingdom Fungi; phylum Basidiomycota; class Agaricomycetes; order Polyporales; family Polyporaceae; genus Daedaleopsis; species Daedaleopsis nitida. Next base: position 2,669,466 of record JABYQM010000007.1, on the reverse strand, counting down.
CCGCCATTGTAGATCTTGGTCAAGGTGAAGACAGCCATGTCCCTAGCTTGCGCTGCATTCTGACGGTCATCCGTGGTCGCATCCGGGTCGCTGAGGATAGAGGAAGCGTAGCGGGCAAGGAAATGCGTAGTCTGTGAGGGTGAAGGGAACTTCGGCGCACCGCCGAACCCTCCGTGCCTTGGATCGAAACGAGCGTGGAGCCGCTTGTACACGTCTACTGCTAGAGGCTGTATATCGACATCCGCTTGGGGCGCCATCTGATTCAGAACTCGATAAGACGGAAGTGTCATAGGGTACGAGGCACAGAACTCACGTTCGACGACTCTCGTAGGACATCGATGACTTGTTTGCCCGAGGCGATGCATTTTTCGGGGCTCCTCTCCCAACTGTCAAGGAGTCATGAGCTCATACTCGATTGATGCATGGCTGACATGGCTCATACACTTCAGCAAGCTTCATGAGCACTGCCCGAAAGTTTCCGGGAGGGAAATAGGTCTGTATTTGCGGTGTGAGTCAACCTCATTTACCGGAAGGGTAAGGACGCACTCCGGCGAAGAAGGGATGAAGGTCCGGAGTAAGCCCTAGAAATTGGAGTAAGATCGACCAGTCAAGAGTTTTGCCCCTCGCGACAGCGACACTTACATACAGACATAGGCCAGCCCCCTCCGCCATTCGTGGCTTGCAGAAATGTCATGTAGAGGCGGTCAACATCAGGCCTTTCCTCTCTATCGACCTACTCGCAAGTCAGCTGAAGCATCACTGTATCGTACGGGTGATGCAAACCTTGACATTCACGTAGAATTCGTTCATGATCTTGGCTGTCAGTCCATTTTCGAAGCTTTCGTGCGCGAGTACGTGACACCCTGGAGGGATCAGTCAGGTAAGTACATGAACGCAACGTGAACGACCGCCAAAAGCTTACAATGGCAAGCTGAGTATCCAACCTGAAGATGGTCCGTCAGCATGGCTCCGTTCGACTGCAAATGACCTCACCGAGAGAAAGACGGGCTTGTTTTCTTGTTTGGCCTTATCGAACGCTTCTTGGCCCCATTCGTACCAATCGACCTACGAAGACAATAATCAGCTAAGTGGGTAGCGTGTCAGAGCGTAAGCTACCGGATTCTCCGCATGTTGCAGCAAGTATGGACTCTTGGCTTGTGCCAAACGGTTCAAGTGTTTGGCTGTGATACTCATATCCCGATGCCAACTCGAGCGTAACGCGTACGGTCGACGATGACTTGGTGACTTGAGGACGTGGGGCGAGAATGAAATTGACCTGAGCCAGAAAGAGGATAGGGCTCTCAGCTGATGACGGTGTTTGAAGAGATGCATATGCTGTTGTACCATTCAATGCTCGATACTAGTAGTCCAAGAGTGAACGAATGATGACGTCGTCCCGAACCCTAACCTAGTGTGTATTGGTGTCCTGGCGCCTAGCCTACAAGTTCAAAAGGACGCACATACAACACATACATGAGCACGAGCAGCTCGGAGTCACTGATATAAGTATATATGAGGTCTGAGATCTTAGATGTTGAGAGGTGACCTACTTCCAGACGGATTGTTGACTGGCCGAACCACTGCATAACAAAGTCATATTCTGCGGCCCCTAGGGCTCAACTGATTTCTGAGCACAATTGAAGCCGGCACATACAGCTGTTCGCGAAATTCGTGGCCGAGCGCCCACTGCACATTGCACTTTGCGCGCAGAAAAATCAAAAAATGGATCGCAGCACTTTCGTCTCCCGGCCACAGATTGGCTTCTGTATGTGATCATATGCTCACTATATGTACGCTAGACACATTCTGCAGACAGGACGCCAAGGAAAATCAAAGCAGTAGCACGGTAGTTCGCCCACGTCACGGGCGCTTGTTCAAGCTCACAACAATGACCACTATCCAGCTTTACCACACCTCGCAGACGGGTACACTCAGCATGAGACAGTGCAATATCAGTTCTATAGCTGCTTGTGTACCTTGGGATGCAGTCCGGGGGGATTTCCGTCGAAGAGCGAAGTCTACAAAGCTCACATTCGTCAATATGACCTGGTCTCTGCATCTCCACAACCAGGACATGTACGGCGATCGGGAAAGTTCGTGTGTGTTCGGAGAAGTTACAGCAAAGCAAACGAGCATTTGGAAGCCATTTGGCTTCATGGAGGTTGTGCAATCGATTTTCTGAATTTCCTGATTTCTTCGCGTCAAAAGTGTTCGCGCGTCAGTCGGAGTTGCCAGTGGGCGGCCACGAATTTCGCAAACAGCTGTAGTACGAGCGGCGCGAACGAGAGCTGAGGCCCTTGACCCGACCTCCCGGGAGGTTGATGTAAGTGATTCAACTTGACTTCGAATCTCCAGTGAGGTGTACTCCGATCGGCATCGTGATCAATATCCGCATTCCCAGCTGCATTCACAAGGGCGTCCCGAAGCCGACTCGCTCATTCAGCACCTTCGTCCTGTCTCCGGTCGGAGTTGGGGATACAAATACCTTTGTACATCGTCAACAGCGCCGGGAAGTGACTGTTATTTTCGAATTTTGCTGCGTCGATAATTGTGTGACGCAAAATCGCAACTTTCTCCGGAAACCCGCGAAGACCGGTGGAGGTAGTTAGTTTTGGATGAGTTAGTCTCGCTGATCATGAGTATCTAGGCCGGGCTTTGATACGAATGTGCGCCATTGTGCCTGTAGAAGCAGTTGATAGACACGATAGTAGACCATACGTAGGATCAAACTCGATTATTAGCGTTCAATATTATATCAACACATGAGCGACAGCGAAAGAGAATTAAGGGCACAATGACCCGCGTTTCGTACAGTGCAGTCCCATTCCTGTTCGGCGTAGGCGTGACAATGTTCATTGTTGAAGCGGAGGCGTGTCGACGAAAAGAGAATGTTGCAAGCTGCGCGGGTAGCGGTCCCCAACACCCAAGTTAGCGGCATCCGCGAGCTTGCGCACCTCCGCGACGTCCTCGGGTGTGAGCTTGATCTGGAGAGACCCCAGGTTCTCCTTCAAATTCTGCAGAGCGATTTCCCCTGTCAGACGATGGGCTCTACAAGAGTAGTCGCTAGACGTACGTTAATCTTCGTGGTGCCCGCGATGGGAATGAAATCTTCGCCCTGGGCAAGGACCCAGGCAATGGCGACCTGCCCAGCCGTCGCGCCGTACTTCTCACCGATCTTCTTCAGGCCGTCCGCAACTCTGAGAATACTTGGGAAATTCTCCTTGGAAAAGCGGGGAATCTGGCGGCGGTAATCGTCCGGCGCGAAGTCTTCCGGCGCTTTCTGTGACGCCCAGTCCAATTGTCAGTGTACAATTCGCTTATATCGTGATAATGGCAGTGATAGTCACGTATTTGCCAGTGATGAGCCCACGGCCGAGGGGTGCGTACGCAACCACTTTGACCCTGAGCTCGCGTGCGGCTTTCAGGAGGCCGATCTTCTCGTCTTCGATGTCGGTAGCGAAGGGGGAGTATTCGACTTGAATGACAGAGACTGGGTGTACAGCGTGCGCACGTCGGAGGGTGTTCTCGCTGCACTCAGACAGCCCGAGATACTTCACCTTACCGGCTCTAAAAAGCGGCACTGTCAGTGACATACAAACGAAGGTAGTGCTGTGAGGATCAATCACTTCGCGAGCTCGGCCATGGCCCGTACGGTGAGTTCGATCGGGATATTCTTGTCAGCCCTGAGCAGATCTGACAGTCAGTGATTGCCCGGAGAGAGAGCTCAATGGTTAGATGCACCTGTGCAGATAGTAGAGGTCGATGTAGTCGACCCCGAGGCGATCGAGCGACCGCTGACATGCCTTGTGGACGTACTCCGGGTCGGCCTTGACGTGCATAATCTCGTCTTTGACAGCCTCGCCGTGGCCCAAGCCGAACTTGGTCGCGAGGAAGATTTCGTCCCTTTTACCCGTGCGCTTGAACCTGGAGAATGTGTGTGACGTCAGCGATCAAGTCGGTGGACGAAATCCCGTGAATCCCCTTACCACTGGCCGATGAGCCCCAGTGAGAACCCACAAGTTATGGTAAGGTATCCTACGATATAATTCGGTATATAACTACCTATATCAATGCATATCGTAGAGTATCGCTGAATCGGTAAAAACAACGAGGGGGCACGATATAGAATGATATAGATCGTTCGTGGTCGATACTAAAAGTTATGTGACGATATGATAAATCAACGAGCTGCTCTGCCAGTCGTTCGCGCATCGACCGTTGGTTCTGACCTCGCGCTCGATAGCGGTCGATAATAAACGATATGCATCGTTACGCTACGATAGTGATGTGTACGTATACGCGCCACCCGCGCACACCCACGCACACCCGCGCACACCCGCGCACCCGCGCCCCCGCGCCCCCGCGCCCCCGCACCCCCGCACCCCCGCACCCCCGCACCCCCGCACACCTGTGCACCCGCTCGCTCGCGCACCCGCGCACGCACCCACGCACATGCACCAACTCATCTGCGCATCGACTCGCCCCTCGCGCTTACCCGTTCACCGTCTGAGTGGTGCTATCTTCGAGCGCCGCGAGGGCTTTCTCGTAGAAGTTCTGGTGTGCCGTTTAGTGCGGCCGTCTAATGAAAGATAAGTTACTCACTTTACGCGCAGTCGACGGAGTTGTGATAGATTTGTAGAACTTATTGAAATCGGCCTTTGTCCCTTGCGACTGTTCGTACCAAAACCAAGCGCACGTATCCCTGATAAACGCGGGTGAGTGTGTCATGCGCGGTGCAAACCTAGGGCACTTACTTCATGCCCTTGATCGTGCTGATAACCGGGCGCGGCGGCGGCCAGTTCGACACCTTGGCAAGACGGCCTGGTTGGGTCCCAGCCTTCGACGGCTTTTTCGGGTCTTCAACGGGTGGTAAAGCGGGCCTGGGCGCGAAAGCGGCAGGTCCTGTGCCGTAAAACTTATCCCTGTAACATAATGTGAGTCAGTATGAGAGCGAAGAGTGATCTACTACGCACAGCGGGTTAGGCGGTACCTGTGTATAATGAGTCAATATATATTACGATGTGCGTGAAGGACACTCACCGGAAATGAAGAAGGCGGAGGGGATGCCTGGCCAGGAGAGTTGAGGGCGGATATTGCAGCGTTCCCAGGGATCACGGTAGGTTCGAAGATGCTTGCAAGAGAGCCGGTGTTCTCGGTAGCAGTCGTCCCAGGTTCCAAGTGTCGAGCGAGAGAGATGGTGTTGGCCTCGGTCCCAAGCCCCGGAGCTTCGAACGGGCGCGCGAGAGAGATCCCGGCGTCCACGGGAGCGAGGTCGCTAGCGTCGAGCGGGCGCGTCAGAGAGATTCTGTCGTCCGGGGAAGCGAGGTCGCCAGCGTCGAGCGAGCGTGTGAGAGAGATCCCGGCGTCCACATGGGCGAGGTCGCCAGCGTCGAGCGGGCGCGCGAGAGGCATGTCAACACCGTCGGAAGAAACGTCACCCGCGGTGTCAAGCGCGGTAACCTTGAAAGCGGTCGCATCGACGAGATTTGCGAGAGTGACCGAACTAGTAGCCTTGGGCGCTTCGAGAGAGCGCAAGCCTGAGGAGGCAGGGTCCTCTTCGACAGAGTGGCCATCGTTTAGCGTGGACGTACGAGATTCGAGAGACGCTTTGAGGCCCGGGTCGCCAAGGTCGAGAGAGCTTGCGACAGTGTTGTGATCCGGAGCAGTTCCAAGGTGCAGTGCATCCACGTCGACGTTAGCAGGCGGGTTAGCTCCGATGTGACTTGAAGGTACGGTGTGAAGCAGGGGGTCGACCGGTGCGGTGCACACAGGAACAGAGGTCCCAGGCGTGTCGTCCAGATATTCGAGGTCGGGCGATTTAGTGCGCATTCTTTTCATGTCGGGCAAGAGCTCGTCTTCGGCTTGATCTAACATGTAGTGAGCGTCCTCGATGCCGATGGTCACTAAAGTGAGATGTTAGCATAGGTTGCGCGCGAATATATCAACGTACCATCAGTGGTTTCTGCCTTTTCGCCTTTGCGTTTCCGAGGTGGACGCGGTTTGAGATTTCCATCAGCGTCGTAGTTGGCTATGAAGTTGCGGCGCCACTGAGGGTAGCAGGCGATAGCCATCTGTTCTGCCCACCAGTTCTGGTGGCAGAACTGACTTTCGGGGGCGCGAGTATTGACGTAGTAGTAAAAAGTCTTCTTCAACTTGGTAGAGGACCCTTTGGCCCACGTCGGCGGAAGTGACTTGATGCCGTGTTTGAGCGCGTAGTCACGCCAGTACTCGAAACCGTACTCGCGGAATTCAGCCGCTCTGTCGGCTGAGCAGGGTGTGCCGTCGGGCCATGTCATGTATGCCTGTTGGACGTTAACTCCTTTCTTCATTTGGGACTTGCCTCGTTTGGGCTTCTCCTGGCCTGGGACAACCGGGGGCTTTTCGCGAGCCTTCCATACGTCCTCGTAGTAGTACGGCACCTGTTTGATAACGCATATAGTTAGGCAGGGTCACGGGATGATACATTACTTACCTTGATACACTCTTGAGGACTACGCAGGCGTACTACGTACGTGCCGTCGCTGTTCTGTTCAAATCCGAACTTCCGGAGCATCTCCATGCTCGCCATCTTCCCGATGTGCGGAAGAGCTGTGGGCCGCCATGTCAGACTCATAGACTGTGACAAGGTATATGAAAAGCTCGTACGTATAATGCTTTGCTGGTCGGCCGGCATGGCACTGGCAGCGACACCTGTGCCCGCTTGGTCGGCGATTTGTTGCGGAATGGTCGCGTGGGTGTATGTTATCGGCGGTCGCCTAAGGGCCGCTCCTGGTGCTGCACCATCGGGGTATTGAGATACGTCTGTTGTAGGGCTAGCAGGGAATAGAGGTGACATCGCAAGGGGGCAGGTACGGCTGATGCTACCACCGGCGGCATCCAGTATACCTACAGGTGCGAACCCATGTCCGCTGCCGTGTTGTAGTAGCCTGTAGAATATGACACGTTAGAAATGCTTCATAGTGCGTCGCAAGGCCGCATATACCGACCTGATCTGGGTTCTAGGATCATAGCGAACTCATCAACGGGATCTGTGCTAAGATGAGACAACATACGTACTCTAGCTCGATGTTACGGCGCAGTACTCTGTCCATGTCGTTTTCGCCCTCCCAGATCGCCGTCAATTAGCTTCTCTCTTGTGATGAGACAAATGATGAGCATATTCTCGGTACTTACCATAGTTACTCTGTTGTCGGCAGAGTAGAGCATTGCATTGGGTGCCAAATCCATGAGTGGAGCCCCGGGTTCTTGAGCGTATGAGTGAGGAGCAACAGAGAGACTGCGGGAGCGTGCCGGAGTAGCAGGAAAGCTAGATGAGTCTGGATGATTGAAGAAGAACGGGGCGACCGATGCACCGCGTGAGTGCAACGGCGAGCCAGCAGATATGCTTGGTGCCGTATTTTCCGCGGCCATCAGAGTAGCAATATGAGGTAGAGCAGGTAGAGCACAGTCGTGGTGGTGGTACGGAAGGAAGGAAGGTGCAGGAGCAGAGCGACGTGTTCGGGCCAGATGTGGCAGGTGGTCACGTGATAACATGGGCTGTGCGAAGGCAACGCACTCAGAGCCTGCGCACCCATTCTCTTACATATACTTCCACTGTCCACTCCTGCCCCCTAGTGAGTTTTTCCGCCAGTATCACATACAGACAGTGTGCTAAGGAGCTTCCTCACAAGCCTAGCTATAGATGTATGCTACTCCAGAAGAAGATGCCCGCGAAACACGGGGATTTCATCAGCAAAAGTTCACAAAATCTTCATACATATGAGATCTTACGCAGTGTATGGGATTGTGTAGAGTACAATGTGAGCACTTCAAAGTTCCTGAGAATGCAAAAGTCACACCTCAATGATTTGCAGAATACACAGTGTGACACATCAATGTACAATACATTGCATCCTACGGTGTCGTTATGCAATACAACAACATGCACCGGTGTGTATCGGCATTGTACTGCAAACACACACATGTCAATCTGAAGTGTCGCATAACCGTACGTTGACCTTGGAATGCGCAGCAAAACATTTATGCACTCGGGTCGGAGAAAGGTCAATACCTGTCACTACTAATATCCAGTTGTCTACGGCGGAGCGTAGCCCTCCAAGTCATACTCGTCTAGTACATCGCCACTCCCATCCTGATCCGCATTGTCGAGGCCATCAAGTTCGTCGCCAGAATTGTGCTCGGATTCCTCATCTTCTGCCGCCATGTCCGCAGTGTCAAGGTCACCCGGGTCGTCGTCTACAAGCCTGCCGCCGGCTGCGCTGGTTGTGTGGCTCCGCGCAGCCTCCTCGAATATCGCGCTGCACACACCATCCGCATCTCCTGCTAGTTCAGGAACGAGCCGGAGTAGTGCGTCAGGCTGCTGCGCAACCTGCCGAGCATACACCTCCTCGGCAGCCTGCGCCTCAGCAAGATCTGAGTCGATATCCTGCCACTGAGACGTGATGTCCTCATCGTCCATGGCTGTCTCGAGGGCTCTCGATTGTGCGCTAGCTTGGTGACCGATACCGCCTCCGTAATACCGCATGAACATATCGCGGTCCGCGAAGCTAGATCATATGAGAATGTCAGCTATGTCACCCACTGGAAGTAAGCAGGAGTACGCACACATTCACATAGTGATAACGGAAGTCCATGTGTTCAGTGTCGCCGAGGATCTGTTCGGACTGACCGGCAACGTTGCGTGCTAGTGATGGACCCAGAAGGTCACCGGTATGTCCATGAGCAAACGCGGGGATGATGTGCGAAGCCCGGATGACGTCCGACGGGTCAACAAACCCGAAAGCCATGGTGTCTTCGGCGTCGGCAGGGGTAAACTCGAGGCGGTATAGCCGCTTCGCCTTGAAGCCGCCAGTGACGGAGTGGTCGACTCGGAACCACCGGACGAAGAGAACATCGATGCGCTCGAACGTGCTCATTTGCTTAGAGTCAGCAAGACGAACATTGATGTGGAAGATTTTGATGACGCGGGCGTACTCGAAGCCGTGGGCGGAGGAATTGCCGTCTGAGTCTGGTGGCACTTCTGAGATCAGCATGATGTCGCCGTGAGTCCGGGGGTTGATTATGTCTTGACTGCGGCGAAGGTCGTATGTGGTGTAGTTCAGACGCAGGATTTGGTGCGGATACATCTGGCCGTGGTGTATAATAAGACGTGAGCGGTCCGCAAACGAGAACTCGCCGTCTTCATCAGGTCCGTCCAAAGGTCCGATGCCACGGTCGGCGAGCCGTGCCAGAACATGAGTCTGCAAGTTGAGCGAGAAGTCCTGCAGACGAGTGAGATACAGATGACAGAGCCAGCAGTGCGGAGCTACAGGTATAGCTAAAATAAGACTTACGGTGAGTGCGGGGTCGCCTTTGTTTTCATAGCTCCAGTTTGAGATATTGAGGGGATTGCGGCGCGACTCAGCAATGTGGTAATGAAGCTCGGGTGAGCATCCGACTACACCGTCAGAGGTGCCAGGAATGGGGATGTCCGGACGCTGAGCTGGTGTTGTGAACGTAGGAGGAGGTACGTGAGTTGAAGGCTGTTCACGGCGCCCATGTATCTGCGAACGCTTGTCTCCGTACTTCTTTGCGCGCAGCTTGACACGCCATTCGTTGACACGCATGTCAATGATGTTCAACTTGTCAGCCCGCCGGGTGTGTTGGGCGATCTGCCCGACGTGCTTGTGCTTGTTGGTGCGTTCATACCACCGCTTGACACGACAGTGCTCACACTCGCCCTGCATATAGTAGTCAGCGTACTGCGAAGCTTATAATGTATGCCTTACAACTCACAGTCTGCGTAGTTGTGTTGTCCATTGAGCCGTACATCTGGCACGTACAAGCGTAGTCGCGAAGGGAATGCAGCTTGTACGTTTTAGGATTGAACGCCTTGAATTTCCGTGCACCCGATCCGCCTGAGCTCTTGGGCGGTGCGGTGTTCTTCCCATTAGCGGTGAGGCGCGCCTCACGACGTCCACGGGCGGCTGCCTCCCGAGGAAGTTCGACGGTGTGATATTTCTTGCACGTCTTCTTGGCGAACGTGCGGACATCACGGCCAATGCTGTCGGCGGCGTTGTCGAGAGACTTCATGGTTTCCGGGACCTGATAACGAAGCTTTCCGAGTGAGAGGAACATGGCGAGGTCGAATGTAAGGTCAGATGTGATATGATTGTCAACTGAGGGTAGCAGTGCTTCCCATACTGGCAAGAAACACTGTGAGAGAAGTTAGGCAGACGGCGTCATAGTGATAGAATGTACTCACCTGAAGACGGTCTTCATAGTCACGAGCGGCAAGCTTGCCTTGATCGGAGACATTCGTGGAGAACCGGCGGATGGTTGATCGACCGAATGTAGGGACTTGTCGGAAGCTATGATCGGTGTAAGACACATTTATATGTTTACTATAACTCGTACATACCGCTTGTTGAACAGTTGGATCTTGTCGCCACCTGCGGCATACAAGAGCCGCATGAAATGGGTGAAGATTGACTTCCATACACCGAGTTCGAACTCGTGTAGAAAGTCGGGAACATAGAGGGAGTAATGATTGAAGCCGTGCTCTCGGAGGCGCAACGACATGGCACTCTGTGGTCTTGTTAGCGTGTACTTAGTTAGAGTCAATTACAACGTACACGGGTAGGCGTGAGCGAGAGGTCTCCGAGGAGACGGTCGATGTAGACACTTGTAAGGGGCATGCCACGTTCGAAGATCCATCGACGGGCTAGGGTAATCCGGTATACTACATCGTTGTTGTCCTCACGCAGCTTGTTCCGCCGAAAGATATCGGCTTGGGTGCCTAACTCGACGGTGTGATCTTTATTGATGCGGCACCGTGGACAATGGCACCGTGCGAGATACTTGATGCACGCCAGAAGGACTCTGATATTCTTGTCCATCAATGCATTGCAACCACGAGATCCTGAACAAACGACCTACTTCTCAACGTAGTCTGCGCTCCATATGAAAAAGCGGGGGAAGTCTCGACGCCGGACACCATCGCCACAGTCGACAATCTGACCATGAACGTAAATATACATGAAACCGTCCGTGTCGAGGATTAAGAGAATGATAGCTTGCATGAGCTCGCGCTTCAGGAACGTGAGGACTGCCGCCGTTGCAGGAATGCCATAGATCTCTGTGTAAACGTCCTGGATGAGATCCGGGAGCTGTCGCATGGTTAGAGTCATCATAACGGGGTGTTTACAGTAACAACACTCACAGAGGGGATGTACGCGAGGTGGTGTGCGGGGTACAGCGATGGGCGTACTCGTTCGTACTTGCTCTGGTTGCCGAAGTAGTGGTAGAGGGGCCACATGCTAGCCGGCCCGAAATTCGTGAGACGAGTGCCGTCTGAGTACCAACAAATGATGGTCATAGAGTATTCAAGGTCGTCCAGAGCTGCATCCGAGTTGTAGAGTTCGCTATACACTCGTTCGTCTTCCGGCTGATGGGGGACCCGGATGACGATGAAGAGGAACGACTTGGAGACGAGGACGAAGAGGACCGAGATCCTGTGCTGGTCGACTGCGAGGAGAAATGAGGTGGAGAGGGTGATGCGGATTGCGAAGAGTGCGGATAAGTTGGGGGTCGTCGAGCGCAGAACAGCTTGTGCGGAATCATGTGCCAGGTTTTCATGCCTGGACGCTGCAATGCGGAACGAATGACTTGAGGAAGAGAGCGATGCCAGACGTCGGTTATCGTGAAAACGGGGGCATCCTCTTCAGAGTCGTATGATACACCTTCCTTCGGGAGGCGTACATGAACAGAACTCTTCATCCAGCCGTCCGTGGCAGAGAGGGGAGAGCCATCCATCTTGTCAACGTAGTTATCGAGACGCTGCGCCTCACGGGCGGCGTCAAATTGTGCTAGGTCGGCGAGGTTAAAACCCGGGCGCTGGAACACGTCCCGGGCCAGGAGGTTGATCTGGGTGTTTGACTTCGAGTTGGAGTCGTTGTTCTGCCAGGATAGCATATCAAATGTCGAGACGTTGGGGAAGGGAGCCCAAGGGGGAGGATCCGGCGTGCTATCTTCATTAGAAGCGGAGTCGGAGGCATCGGGGTCAGCGCCGTCTGGGTTATGGAAGGGTGGTGGTATATCGTTCGTGTCGGCTACTCCAAACGCGATGGGATCGCAAGCGGAGTCGAGGGGCTTCTCACCCTCTTCTGGGTCACGTTTCGGCTTGATGGGGTACTCGCGGTAGAGGCCGAACATGTTCGTGGACGACCGGTGCTTGGTCCATGAACCGTCGCCAAACTCTTCCTCGATCGACTCGTGTCCGGGATCTATCGAGGATGCGGATGGTGGGGACTGAAGTTGAGCTTCCGTTTGGGGTGGGATCGGAAATGATGGGGTGGGATCGCATTCATGCACAAGCTTGTCTTCCAGTGGCATCAGCATGGGCGATGGGTTGTGCGGGGGTTGTGGTGGGATGGGTGCAATGCGGGGAGTGGAGGGACCAGTGTACGAGGTGGGCAAGTAGTCTTTGAACTTCTGTATGGCCTTCCGTATGCGGCCTCTGGTGCTGACCTGGGGTGGGTCTGGCTGTGGCGCTGGAGGCTCAGCGACGACAGCAGGACCTGGATCCGGGCCTGCAAGAATGTCCTGCAAAGAAAACAGATTAGTCTAAGTACAGTGAATGCAGACCAACAACGGTACTCACCACCTCCATGGCCTGCGCTGTGTCAACAATCTCCCTCTCTGCCCGCTCTAGCTCCCGTAGCTGGCGTTCGTGTGCTTGCTCTGCCTGACGTTCGCGTAATGTCTGGCCCAACATGCCAGTCTTCATCTTGACGCAGTGTCGCCTGTGCTGTCCCCGGCCTCGGGCGTCGCTAGGTAGACGGGCGCCGCAGCCGAGGCACTTGTCGAGCATGGTGGAGAGAGTCGAAGTCGACGATGTTCGTGATGAAGGGCGAACGAAGCGCAACAACTGAGCTTGACATTCGTGGGATGAGCGCTTGACAGCCCTCACGCGGTCACATGACCCCGTGGCCATGACGCGTCACAGCAGGCGCTCGTCCCCCAAAACACCAGTCGTCCCACCCTCCTTCCCATTCCTCCACCATCCTCTCCTCCTCCTCGATTTTCTACGTCCATGCCGTCCGCTGCAACCAAAGGCAAGAAGCCTCAAAGTCTTGCCGTGCCTCGTACACTACCCAGTTCGACAGCTGCCAGACGACAGCCGGCACCATCGAAGGGTGAGAAGTCAAAACCTTCCGCAGCGTCGACCAAGTCAAAACCTTCCGCAGCCACGACGAATTCAAAAGCTTCGTCGATGTCGACTTGTGCCCCCTTTACGGTGCCACTGTCATCATCATCAGCACCTTCCTCGGATTCCATTCTACCTCGCGACAGCTCCCCGTCGCCTCAAGCCCAGAGCTCGTCGAGCTCGTCGGCTCCGGCGAGTACCAGGGAACGCCCACATGACCAATGTGCCTCCGAGGACGACAAGACTGCCCGCAAGATTAAGTGGCAGAACATATTGGAGGTAATGCAGCACAACGTTGAGACTAGGAAGTGAGTACAATGCGCATATATCCAATTCTCGACTACTCACTGCAAATCTACAGGGTCTCCAAAGAAATCGACAGCTTTCACGATCTAGCTCGGCTCATCCCGCGGGTCGTCAACCCATTCATTGATCCCCTCGCCGCATTCATGGTCGGGCGTGCACGCACGCAGCCTGACGCGGATACCAACCCCGCCGACTACTGTGACTCGGACTCCGAAGATTCCGATGAGGAGATTAGTGAAGAGGAGCTTCGCAACAAGCAAGAAAGGTGCGCCATCTCATCTGTAGTACGCATACATCCATGCTACAGCCCTTTTTGGCAGATCACACGAGCGCGCTCAGCAACGCGAGCTTCTGCATCAATATGATGCCCTCCTCAACTTGATCCCGGACCTCTCCTCAGACGTCGACCTTCTCGATGACGAAGACATCGATACACTTGCCGCCTATGTACGTGTTTACATTACACATTGGCTTATGCTCATGTTCTTCTAGATCAAGTACGATGCTGGGAAGGCGCGCACCACAGACTTCAACCACGTCAGTGAGCGCATCTGGAAGTACATCGCGATGAGCGGCTGGTTCCCCGACACTCCCGTTTCTCTCGAAAAATGGCAGTGCGGCTGGGAGGGCTACCACACCGCCGCTCTGCTGTGCCCGCCGCCGCTCCACGACCTCTTCAAAAAGGACTGGCAGGAGTAAGTCCTGGTATATGCATCGGCCACTGCTGACGATCACCCAGGTTCTGCAACAAGGTTAAAGATCCCGAATCCGACATCACAATCGTTGCCGACGATTGGCCCCTTGCTCTCTTCGACATGGACGCCCTCTATAGCGCTGACCAGCTGCATGGCCCCTTGTCAGGCTTCTTGCGAAGCAAACTCTTCAAACTGGTACGCCCGTTCATCTTACTCGTATTCATCTCACTAATGTTTTTTGTATATGCTAGATGTTCCAGTCGATTTGGACTGGGCCGATCTCAACAAAATGCGATGGCGCACGCGGCAAGAGCACACCAGGCAAGCCACCGCTGAGTCACAAGTACCGCATCAATGATGTGTCTCCTCGCATGTTAGCATATGTCGCCGTGTTGGTATGTAACTCGCCCTCGTGTCACCTCTCACATGAGCTACTCACTCTCCATAGCTCCGTCACGCACTCACGACCGCTGAATGGAAGATGTCCGACCTTCAATTCAACAATAGCGACTTTTTTGACAAGATTGTTGCGTTGTTTGAGGAGCCGCCGACGCCGTGGGCGTCAGAGACGCTTGAGTGGTGGAACAAGTATGTGTCCTTCCTCGGGTTTTGACGTTACTAATTCTGCTTTCAGAGAGATCTTCGGAACAGTGTCGCGCACCCCGCAGGCGGACCCAGGACGCAAAACAATCGCAGAACTGGCGCGTGAGCACCACAAGGCCGTCCGTCGGGCTATGAAGGCTGGATTAGAGTGAGTCGGCCATCCGCAATCCACATCCAGTGCTAACTGTACCGTTCTTGCTACAGCCCGTTGCAAGTCACGCGGGCAAAGAAGCGTTCGTTGTCTCTTATCGCTGAAGACCCGGATGTACACCCAGAGCCAGTGGCATCTTCAAGCAAACGCCGGCGATCTGCTGACCCCGACGAGGACACCGAGGTTGACGCTGACACGGGATCTCGACGGGATGGTTCGCTCTCCCCGCAAGACGATGCCGAATATGAGCACGAATAAGAGTGCGAGTAGGCCCTCCGAGTCGCACTGTTGACTCGGATTCCATTCGTACGCTACTCTGTCCCCTGACCTACTCGAATACTTCTTTGTCCACTCATCTCGTTCTCTGCAGCTTCCTCTGCCCATCTGCTCAGTCCCCGGGTCTCGCGACTTATCCACCTGCTCTACCGCCGTCACGCCAAAGATCGTTGAACCGCTCGTTCCGTCATAGTTCGTCTCGCCGCCCGTTCCGCCGCTCATCTCGCTGCCGATTCCGCCGCTCGTCTCGCCGCTCGTCTCTCCGCTCGTCCCGCCGCTCGTTTCGTCGCTTGGCACGCCGCTTGGCCCGCCGCTCGCTTTGCCGCTCGTCCCGTCGCTCGTCCTGCCCATTCAAGTGGTCCGCTCGTTCCATTGCAGTGCTCTTGCACTCCCTCCGCCATTCGCTTTCGCTCTCACCGTTCCCTCCGCCGCTCGTCTGCTCGCTTACCCACTTGTTCGCTTGATCTCGCCCACCCGAAGCCTCGCCCGCCCATGACTGGACTGTCCAAGCATCAATGTTCTGACCTTCCGACTCGAACACTCTGCAGTACTCGCTCCGTGCTTCTATTGCCGTTGTGCGCTCTCTTACGACCTGGCCATGATGCTCGCCTGCTGACAGTGTACCATACATTTACCTTTGTACGTTTGTTGTACTATAATAATTGCTGCGACCACACCTGTTCTCCGTGTGACACGTTGGGAATCAATTGCTTGCAACAAGCTAGTGCACGCTGTCAATCTGACCGTGCGTCCCTACTACTAGCAATACACCGCTGTCATTCGTGTACATATGCAATACACAACATCTCCTTCTAAATCCCGTCATTCCAACGTCACTACGGCAAAGGACTGCTACGTATCCTATATCTCACCTTGTGCTGCTATGAACTGTGTACGTATACATTAAAAGCTAACCATTGTAGACTGACTGCGTACATAGCTTCGCATTCTTGGGTATGTACTGACATTGCAGGTATCTCGGACGTATGCATATATTGTGAACTTTTGCTGATGTTGGACCGGAAATTCAAGCCCTTCCGATGCAGACACAGTGAGCAGTTCCTGGTTGCCGCAGATACTGTAGACCCTGCTGACAACGGCATAGGAACTTCGTTGCATCTGGTGCTGACGTAGGGGCGCTTCTAGCCGCCTACGAACTATCAGAGAGGTTCACCGGATCCTCTGACATGCACTCGGATCAAGACGTAGATGCTGTACGCGCTCTTGTGAGCCATGCTGCGTTCGTCTCCGCGATCGCCTGCTCTCTCTCCGAGGAGTCTGCTACCCAAGTGGACTACTCGCAGGCCTTCCGGGAGTTCGAATGTTCGTTTGCTACGGTGTCGGACCTTCTCGCAGAACGTGTTGACACCGCACAGACGGGGCAAGTCCCTACTGGCCGACTGAGTGAGTGCATACATTTTGCAGGTCTCGCGTGCTCTTCTCATGGTCGCGCCAAGAAACCATTCCTGCACCAGAAGCATCGAGCACGTCTCTGCGTGACAACGTTCAAGCCGATCTGTTTGCTAGCCTGCGTGACTCCGTTGAGGCCGGGGTGCGCGACACATTGTGCCGTGAACTGCGGGAAACCTTGCTGGACACATCGGGACTACTGGAGGACTTGCGAGGGCAGCTTCTCCACGACTTGCGTACCACTCTGGCGCTGGAGCTCTGCGACGAACTCATCGCCGATCGGCGGGAGCCTCTTGTCAACATCCTGGCACCACCGCTCTTTGAAACCCTCGCTCCTAAGCTTGCCACTTGGCTCACTGAACCTCTCAATAAAATCGTCCGTGCCGCTACCGATGCCATGGTCAAAGACGTCACTCCGCGCGTGCAGAGCGCGCTTCATACTCCGCTGCAGAACGACCTCTTGGCGCCACTCCACAGCAAGCTCGAGGCACCTCTCCTGGATCCCTTAGCCGTGCGTGTGGCTGAACGACTAGCTAGTCAACAGATCCCTCCAGACAACCGCTCAGTGTCTCACTCGTGCAACCCGCAGGTCGTAGAGACCACTTTTCTGGATGTGATGTCAGCACCCTCTGGGTTCTCCGCGCACGGATCATTCATGTCCCGTTACCGGCGCAACACTACAGGTGACACGAGCAAGCGAAAGCGGGTTGAATAGATGGGGTATTACATGTCTAGGTAGTTCGAGACAGAGTAACGCTATCATTGTACAATTACGGGCTATCATCATCCTCCTCCGAGTCGTTGGAATCCTCTTCCTCCCCGCGCATGCTGGTGAAGCTCAAACCTGGCTTCTCGACTACAAAAAACCTGCCCTTCCGGAGTGCATCGGCATCTGGGCGCTGCGCCTCTGCTGATGTCAGCGGGAGAGGGACCATCGCGACCACTGACACAATGTCCTTCGCATTTCGGACAACCCGCCGTTGTGGCTGATGTGTACATACGAGGAGGGCTCCGGACGTCGCCTGCAAAATCGCCTGATCAACCTCGGTGAACGGCGAGAGCATCACCATCCGCGTGTCCTCTTGATTTATTCTGAATTCAAAGAAGTATTCAACTTGCGCAAATGAGTTGTCTTTGAGCTGGCAAGGCAATGTAAGTATCCGTAAGAGAGATCCCATTAATGTGAAGTTATATACCTTGACCATCCGGGCACGACGCACGTCGCGCCTAGCGGCCTCCCATGGACACTCTTTCCATGCTGTCCGTGCAATCTGGCCAGTAGGAAGACGAAGGCGGGCCCACTTCTTGAACCAAGGTACCCATGACGGGTTCACGGGGCAGTTGATGTCAGCTAGGAACTTGTGTATAGCCAGAGACTCGCTACGATTCTGAACCTCGCGTGCGGTACGCTCTCTTGCGCGCATTAGAACATATCCATCTCCGATGTCAATGGCGTAAACCGGTATCTCCACCGGCTTCTCGAGGAGATCTGGATAGATAGCTTGCAGGGCAATTGACTGGTGGGTGAATGTGAGGTGGTCAGTATCATGATGAGATAAGTGTGACAGGATATCATCAAATGGGCCTAACCTGACATCGACGCAGCGCCCGCTCAGCAAGATTCGAGTACGGCGTGACATGTTGCTTCATCTCCCTTGTGATGTTGCCTATGTAGTTCTCGATAGTGTACTGGGAGTGCCCTGATCCGGGCCCCCCTCGGTGGATGCCGGGAAAGACATGGACGAGAATGTGTAGGCACGGTCGGATGAAGTGGAGGCGATCAACTCGGCGTTGATAGTAGAGTAGTTCGAAGTCTTCGACATACTGGACAAGAAGTGTATGTCCCGGCATAATCTGTGATACCTCAATCTGATGCTGCATGGCAATGCGCACACCGGCCACCAGCTTGCAGAAGTGGATGTAGTACTTCTCGGGTAGAACATGTCGGAGGAGTCCCGGCAGCAGACCGTAGACGTAAAGTGTGAACTCGGAGGCCTTGTACCCGCTCGTGAGCTTCTCAGCCGGATTACGTGGTAGGCGATCGAAGGACCCAGGTAGATATAAGGCAGCTTTTTCGACAAGCTCTCCATGCTTCTCCCAGGCTTCTTTTGCAAGAAGACATGCCCAATCCCACAGTGTGCGGCTGTCGGTCTTCTCGCACAGAATTGTGCCTCGAAGAAGAGAGATGATGAGGTCGGGGATATTCAGTGCGAAGTGATGCATAGGGTCAAGAGGAAAAGTAGAAGGGATGGGCAAGTAGCAGTTCTTCTTGAGTCCGCTCAGCAAGCACGGCTTCGCGAGACCCGTATTCCGCCGGTTACGCTCATAAAGCGCCTGTGTCGCAGACGATTCGACGACCACGATGTTGCTGGCATATCGTGCACGCTTCTGAGCAGTCGTCTCCGGAGCAGTGCGGGCAGAGTAGTCATCGTGTGCCGAGCCACGGGCGGTGTAGTGATCAGGTTTAAGCATAGCAGGATAGTAACTCGATGCACCAGGCTTGTGCCGGCCGGGCATCTCACAGAAGTCACGGCACCCATGATAACCCTGATGACCAACACTGCTAGTTAGATACGTAAGACTGGGTGTATCTGCAGTGCCATAGAAGACATAGATGGTAGAGCGGAAGAGTTGGCGGTTGAGGGCATCCCATATGAGCAATCCCTCTTCCTGTAGAGCCGACACATGGTAGAAGGAGGGGAAAAAGAAAGAGTCGAGATTCCTAGGTCTATTAGGGCCAGGTATGATCACGCCGGGTATCACACGATACTTCTTGTAGCGTTCATGAGGGCCCAAGTCAAGTAACACCCAGATCAACATCCAACAGTCAGAGTGTTTCGAAAGGTAGAGCTGCGCACCATCGATCGAGAATAGCACGACCGTGCTATCATCCCGAATGTGTCCATTCAGGACCTCCTCAGCATAGTCACTCCCAGAGTAGATATCGTCGTAGACAGTGCTAGCGGGTGCGCCCGAAGCCGCAGCAGCACGCGCGCGTGCCGCCTCTTCGCGACGGTGTCGCATGTGCCCTGCGCTTTCCGGAGACGACCACATTGCCTGTACCTGTGGGCCCAGAGGGAATGTGTAGTACTTGCACATTGGTTCCTTCTGTTTCTTAGCGAGTTTGACCGGATTGTAGCGGGGTGTGCGTTGGGGACAGATCGGACAGTGAGTGAGGTCCTTGAAAGGGCCGGTGTACGCAAGGCAGCTGTTAGAACACATATGATGAACGATTGGCTCGATTCCCGTGATCTCTGCTGCACGAGACCGGATGCTGTCGTAGGAAGGAATTTCGGGTAGAGGGTGTAGACGCAAAAAGGCTCGGTGATGGTCCTTGTAGTTGCCTTCGGAAGCATCTCCCTGTGCCAGGTACATCTGCAGGCCACACTCCTCTGCGTCGGTGATGACACGCTTAGCCGCCAGGGACTCAGGGTTGCGTAGACGGTGGATGGCTGCCTCAGACATCCCAGAATCCTCGAGCGTGGCACATCGCAGCTCCGCTATGAAGTCTTGAGAGAGTTTGACGTCGCGAATCCGCGCAACGCGCGGTGCTCCTGTCTCCTCTGCAAATCCTGACTCAGGTTCGGGGTCGGATTAAGGCTCA
Organism: Daedaleopsis nitida; assembly: GCA_022606115.1. NCBI lineage: Eukaryota > Fungi > Basidiomycota > Agaricomycetes > Polyporales > Polyporaceae > Daedaleopsis > Daedaleopsis nitida. Next base: position 2,649,235 of record JABYQM010000007.1, on the reverse strand, counting down.
GGGACCTCGTGCCTGTACTGCGCAGCTCGCTTCGCGGCTGCTGTTGCTTCTGTAGCATAAGCGGCACGGCGCCGTGCCGCAGCGGACTGCGCGACCTGCGCGGCTTGCCGAGCGGGATGCTGAGCAGCATGACTCGGAGTGTCCGTGATCCCAGGCTGTCCTACGGACGGCATGCGAGGAGAGAGGTATGGCGGTGGTGGCACAGATGGAGCGCGAGGAGGAGTGCGAGGACTGGAGATGGGTGGCTGTGGACCAGCGGAAGCACTACGGCGGGGACTGGGTGCAGCGGCCCGGGCCTGTTGTGCTGATTGGGAAGTTGATGGAGAGCCCGGTGGACGCGATGGAGCTCGCAATGCCGAAGCTTGCAAAGCGGACTGGAAGATCGATGTGTTAGCACCTAGCGGACGTCGCATCTCGTGGTCACGAGAACTCTAACGAGTTCCGAAAATGTACCGGCTGGTCATGACGGGTGCGTTTCGGGGTCGCGTGTGCTACTGCCGGACTACTTGGTGGTGAGTGCACTAGTCCAATTCCGGGCGGAGGGGAAGGAGTGCGAGGGGCCCGAGGCACACCGTGGGTCGTGGCCGGCTTAGGCAGAGAGACAGGGCTGCCGGCAGTCCCAGATGGCGAGCGATGAGCGACTGCCAGGGTCCGGAGATGATGCGAGTGTTCCAAGCTACTAGTTGACGACAATTGGGATGTTGCAGCGTAAGTTGAGGCCGAAGCCACTGCATGAGAGTGTCAGTTATAGCCTAAGGATATAGTAGCAATGTCCGGACTCACTTGGATAAGGAGATCTTGGCTCAATGTATGAGCTAGGCGGCGGCGGAACGGCACGAGCTGCAGTTGCCCGGCTAGGCATTTGCGCGGGAGCAACCTCGGGTCCTTCGGCGCTGGGCTACGTGATGACTGCACTGCTGGCTGAATGCGACCGGCGGGACATGCGGGGAGGTAGTAGTGGTATGGGCTCGGCCGGGACGAAGCGGGTTGCCTGAACGGGCCGGTGTGGCGCGTACTGAGCGTAATGTCGGGCGGTAACTGGAGTCGGAATGCCTCGGCACCTGTATGTGCAGTTGCAAACATGCGTGAGCTCGCGGTCGGGGTTGGAGGACATGTTGTACTAGAGGGATGTGTGAGCGGACTCGATACGAGGGGAAGATGAGTGAGATGTATCATGTTGCACTCACTTTATACCACGGAGTCCACTGTGCCAGCACTAGCATCGTGACGTTTGCGCATGGGAGTAGACCCACCGCAGCAAACTGGGGTCAGAGTGAGACCCTCTCTGTGGCCGTACTAGTAGGTAGTACTACATATAAGTCTTGCGTGGGTGCAACTGCGATCTGTCCATGGGAAATGTCGGTTCATCAGTATGCCACTGACTGTCCGAAGTTAGCATGACCGTGATAAACACGGCGGTCAGTAGACAGTTCAAGATGGCATACTCGGGGCAGAATGCCCCCTTACCTGCAGTACTCCTGAGCTCAACGGAATGAGCAAGCCAGAGCCAAATGAGTTCTACCTCCAACGCTGTGGAGAGGACGTGTCATAGTGAGGCAACGTAGGGGTAATGACTTCATGGCATACGAATTGCGTAACCTCAGTCCTTGAACAAAGATCGCACGCGCGCGCGCGCGGAGAAACTGTAGTTAGTCCGATGAAGTTAGATTTGAAATCGACGCTAGCGGACGTTGACATTAATGTCGACGTCAACTTTCAATCGGACAAGCGCTCGCCGGAAATCATTTTCGACGCGCGAAATCAGTTCTACATCAAACTTGATCCTGTTCTTGACGCTCGTTTGACAGGTATGACAGTTTGAAACGATCTATATCGCTGGAAAACTGACGCATATCGAATCATAACGTATAGTATCGTAGAATATCGTACCACAACTTGTGGGGTCTCACTGGGGATGAGCTCTTCGCTGTCTAGGTATGCGTCGGCGTAGTCTCGTTCCCATCCGTTCTGCCGCTCGTGCCTCTCTTCAGAACGTCTGGTGCAATTGGGGCTCGGCTAAGGGAGCTGTGACAGAGTGATAGCACGTGACCTTCCCTTGTACGATACACGAGTGTGAAGTTGCATGGTGGGTTTGACAAGCACAAAAAGTGGGTCATTGCATCAGGGAATGGTCATTTATACAAACGCCGCTGATTCTGAGGGACTAGGGGAACTCGAAGGGAGACCTAATCCGAGAGGAAAGGCCCACTAAAGATCTGGTGCTTCCCTCGGGAGAGCGTCTCTCCTCAAACTCGGAAAGCCTTGCATGCATGTTCTGGTGATAAATTCCCCGGGTTGAGAGTCCTAGCGCCATTTAGACCCTTCAACAGGCCTCTACTTTTTTTTGAGTGAGATGGCGGGTCCAATTGGTGGAAAGGGGAGCATGTCACACCCGAGTTCCCTCTGTGACCTTCGTGACCATCCGTCACAGGTCCCTTAGCCGAGCCCCAAACACACCAGACGTTATAGAGGCTCTCACCGGCGCTCTCAAATTCTCGTGCGAAATTTCTGGATCCAATACAAGATTCTGATTGGACAATCATTCCCTCCTCGCTCTGTGAGCGCATGCGCAGGTGAGAGCCTCATAACGTCTGGAGCCGAGACTAGCGTCGGCGGTGTCCCAGTGTTTGATTCCGCCCTCGTATACTGCGTCGAGGATCTGATGCGCAGTATTCAGTAAGCAACAAGGCGGGCAGGATGCACATAGAAACTCGTGCTGACTTTGAAGCGCTCTTCGTCCGGAAGGGCGGGGCCGTAGAAGGCAGCAATGCCCATTGCGCCGTAGCCGAGGGCGGGAAAAGTACTATCTCCTATAGAACGCATGAGAGTGCCGGACATGATGCGAGAGATTGGTGTTGAACTTGGGGGAGAGACGAGTGGATGATTGCGATGGTGAACAACCTTGTTCGTGGTTCTATACCATTTCAGATCCGATCGGAGTACTTGCAAGGAGAATGACGTACGTCAGACGGTCAGACATCGGACGACACGCCTATGTACTTACCGATCTAGATACAATGCCTGAGTGGGCGCCACCTCCAATCCGCATCCACCATTGAACGTCCTGGTGATCCAGATACTTACGTCTGAGATCTGTTCATCAGTAGTACACAACCAGTACGAAGTAAGAATAATCGGCATAGTGTAGTTACCTCGACAGCGACAGTAACAGCAAGAGCACGCTGGACGGTGGTTCAAGTACACGCGGGCACATAAGTCCTCGCCATATGCATGCGTCGTCGCTGCATCGGAGAAACCAGACAGGGGATACCTGACGTCGCTTACCTTGCTGAACTACGGCGGCTTCATCTTCACAAAAAATGACATTGTTGGCTTCGGCTTTTACCAGACCCATGGTCACATTGTCATCTTCTGAACTCGCGGCGTATTTTTTGAGCAATGTATGTGTTTGTGGGAGATGTACTGTCTACGATCGCCGATCCTAGTTGACAGGTACAGTGTGAAGGATATGAAGATAACTTCAGTGAATCACAAGACTCCAAGACACTAGAGACATACCTGGGTTGTGCGACGTCATATGGTGTCCCAAACGACTCGCATAACACTCCGCTTGACCCCTTGACCCCTCTCCCAGACTGTCTGCACTCTACCAGAGAGCTTACCGACAGCCCCGACGAACTCGTTGACCCCGCCTCCGACTCCGAAGTAGACAAGCTTCGCAGCGACGAGGCACAGACACGGTGCACCCAGGCTTGCGAGAGTCTTCAGCCCGCCATCTCCGTCCGACAACGTCAACCGCGACGCCGCGTGTTCCACGCCGGAGGTCTCCCCATCGTCGGCATCCGCGCGCACATCTGGGCTGACCGTCGCCCGTTTCAGGAGGCCGACGAGCGAGGGCAGGCTCTCCGGTCGGTAGATCGTCTCGGAGGTGAGCACGATATCGTATAGCCCGCCGGACCGGCCGACGTCGAACGATGTCCACGCGCCCTTGAAGAGCTTGAGGTGTAGCCGATACGTCTGCAGAGACTCTTGGAATGCTGCCACCAGTGCGGGGGTCAGAGGCAGCTCGCCAGGCTGCTTCGCATCCGCGGGCGGTAGTGGATCTGAGTCTTGCTCTTCGTCGAGTGTGGCAGACTCCGCGACGGATTCGGGTGCTGAGCGGTACGGCAGGGAAGCCGGTGACATGTCTATGTGATCAGACTCGTGAGATGCGCGTGTGACAGGAGTAGAATAACATGGCATGGATATGCCGATTGGTATCTTAGTACAGAGCGTCCCTGCACTTCGTGTCCGGTCGGCGTCATGAGTGTCCGACCGTGCCATTAAGCAATCTGAGACCCTCGTAAGATCCCAGGGTTGAGAAGATCGGCAGCTAATGGCTGTCCAAGTGCTGCATAAACATATAGCATCGAGATGATTCTACTCACACCAAGCAAGAATGATGTTTGGAAGAGTGACAAGTCGAAGCACCAGCCCGTTGTAGTCTTGCAGATGTATGTCAACATCGCCCGCAGTAGCCGGTTCTTCGGAGAACAGCGAATGAAGAATGTACAAGGAGGGCACTGCCGTCCCGCAGCCTAGCTACAAGTTGACCCAGACTAGGTCAGTATCAGCCAATCGTCGTCGCAGACGTTCGATAGCGGATGAGTTGTTCACGCACTTCGAGAATCCGCTTGCCCCGGATATTTCGGGCAAGATTTCTCCCGTACATCGAGTGCAATACTTCCACGAGGTCGAGGCTGCACTCCCATGTCTTCAGGCCGCCCTCATACACTCCTGGGACAAGGTCCGATGGGGCGTCCACGAAGTCGATATCGGAGCGCCCTATTTTGGTGTCGATAGTGTCGTCGGAAATCATCTGGAATCGCGCATCAAAGAGGTCTCTTCTCGAGAGACATATCTCCTGTCCTGTCGAGAGCACGATGGATAGAGGGGAGAACGAGATGGCTGGGGGCAACGCTGCTATCTATCTCTTAGTGAGCGAGTGAGCGAGAGTCATCGCATAGGGAGATAACCAACGAGTTCATCCAAGGCTATTTCTGCCGAAGGGACCTCTTCTATGCTTGCAACTGTATTGGGAGGATGCTCGTGTTTACCGAGACCAACGCCGCTGCCAGTGCATTCGAGGTCGACGATTTCGGCATCGTCTCCGAGATCTTCGAGGTCGAAGTTGAACTTGAACATGTCGATGAGAACCGTACAGAAGTCAGTCAATAAGTAATGGCAGTAGTCGAACACAACGTACGTCGTACACCTCAAATTTCGCCCACCGTATCTAACAGACGCCTGTATTGGGGTTAGGGTCGGCGGTCAATGGGTTTCTTTTCCATTTCGGGCTATTTCGGGCCGCTCATCTCGCCTAAACTGCGCGACGCACGTCGTGCTCCGCTGAAGCAACTCAGCGCATGATTCAACGAGCTCTCCCTGCTACGACTGTCACCGCGGTACACGACTTCATCCCTCCACAAGCCAAAAGTATTGAAAGAGCGACCGGCGTAGGTCTCACATGGACATGGCAGTCAGAGAGACTCGGAGGACTCGTGCAGGGCCTAGCAGGTGAGTGCTACTGTGTATCATTCATATCTTCACTGCGACGTGTTATTCTGCTCCAAATTCCTGCTACAAGGCTCGTAACTGCGCTCGGACATCTTCCAACATCTTCTGCGCCTCTGAGCGATCTCGTTAGACTGATGATCGAGAAACGCGAGCGCTGTTCAAAGCCTCACCTGCTTTGACCTTGCCCTCCGAGAGTCCTATGGCGTTTTCCAAAGCACTCTCCACACCTTCCAAACACTTCTTCACCGTCTCTTGTCTGGCCTCTTCCTTTACGGACTCGTTCTCCTCCTCGTCCGCGGTCAATAGCAATGCTTCCGCCATTCGGACCCATCCCTTGCCCCATCTCTCGTCGAGTACAGTGGCCTGACGGGCATCCTTGACGGCCTTTGGTCTCAGCAGTTGGCGCTCTTCCTTCGTAGGCGCACCCGACTTGATGAGCTTGATGTACGCGAGAGCGCGGTTCCCGTATAGAACCGCGGACTTGGGGGCCACCTCTATCGCCCGAGAATAGTGCTCTATGGCTCGCTCGTATTCTCCCCTCGCGAATGCCGTGTTCCCCTCCGTCTTCGCTTTCTCCGCCTCTGCTGGGAGGGCGGGGCCGGATGGCATGTTCGGAGGAGAAGAGGCATGCTTCGCGACCATCGCTGCGAGCCCGCGGCTGTCCGCGCCGCGGACGCTGTCGACTGGCCCACTCTCTCTGATGACGTAGAACGTCGGCATCGCGGTGACGTTGTACTTGGCTGCAATCTGCTGGAGCCGGTCAACGTCGACCTTGAGAAAAACGGCGGCTGGGTATTGTGCGGCGAGTTGCTCGAAGACAGGGGCGATGACCTCGGTGTTCCGCCAGGTTAGACAGGAAATATGTACTAGTGTTGTGAACCGACATAAGTCTCACCTTGCATGGACCGCACCACGTCGCAAAGAAGTCGACGAATATTGGCTGTCCCTTCTCCTTTGCTGCGCGAAGCGCGGTGTTCCAATGGCTAACGGACTCGACAGGGATAGGTTTCGCCATGTTGTTCTGCGCGATACAGTAGCGATCAGCCTAACACCTATGCTCACAAGAGAATGGGAGATACCTTAGTGCGAGTGGTCAAGAATAAGTCGTAGATGATGCTCAAGTAAGCTCCCACTGCTGCCAAGTTCAGGACGTTCTTAGCGTGACATTTGGGTCACACAGTCCAAGCAGATCATTCATGCTTGAGCCTCTGCACGCGTAGCGCACAGAGAGGCATACTTAGGGAAATGGCCCCTCGTATAGGATCTATGAGATGCACAGACGTCGTAGGTTGATGCCAGTGGCACCCTGTGGCACCGGATGAAATGAGCGCTTCCGACCTCATCATCTACCATTATCTGGATTATGTGAGTGTCACAACTTTACTGCATGGAACCATAGCATCGCGAGCGTCGCTGATTATTCGCTTGCAAAGAGGAGTATCAAACCACGATCCCCGCTTGATCTCCCTGTCGACATTCTGCTATACGTCACCGCGCTTTTCCCTCGAGTGGCTCAATCACGCTTCGCTAGGACATGTCGCCTGCTCTACGATGTTCTGGCAGATGAACTTCTGAAAGGTCCTGTTCATGTACGCAAGTCGCACGCCAGCTCACTGCGCCAGTTCTTGCGTCCGAATGATGGTCCACACCACTCGAAGGATGGTCGCCGTCAAATACTTCTGAAGAAGATAGTGCTCGAGACCAGCGTGTTCGACTACCTCGACTACTACGAGCATGTCAATCCGGCTTCGCGCACTATCATGTGGGGCATCGTCACACAAGCACGTTACCAGTTGATCTATCTCTCCATCCGGCTCACTCGCAGCGAACTCCCGCCGATCTATGAGCTCCGAGCCGTCCTCTCGTGCCTCCATCAACTCCAGGAGCTCTCTCTCGACGATATCACCATCCCTCGTCAATGCGATCTTTTGGACGGCATCGTTCCCAACCTCATCTCGGTCCACATCGGTCTCGCACGCACGACGTATCATCCCGAGGATCGCAATCCGTTCCCCATGCTCGGAGGCCACGCCCGGACCCTCCGCTCGCTTTCGCTCACAAACGCCGACCTCCCAGACCTCGCACCCTCGTTCCCAAACGTCCGCGTGCTTGCGCTCGACCTCTTCTGCGCCTCGAGCGGCGTGCGGACCCTCATCCGGCTCTTCCCCGCCGTCGAGTCCGTCGCACTCCGCCGGGGCGTCCTCCAACGGCATCTTCGGGCGGTACGGGCACTCTTACCGCGAGGAGCTGGACAGCTACCACTACCGCGAGATCGAGGCGCATCGTGCGGCATGCACGTCGTGGCAGGCGGCGCACGGGACGTGGACGAGCCTGAAGCGGCTGAGGGTCCCGTACGCGCTGGGCCTGTACTGTCTCGGCCTGACTGTCGTCGTAGACACCTTGGAGACGGCGACACCGAACGTGAACGCGGAGCGGATGGGTGTCGCGTTGCGGGACCTCCGCCCGCGCTGCCTGTCCTTCGACGCGGGCTTGACGTACGACACGTTCCACGAACGGATACACGTGTACTTGAGCGGGCTTGCCCGCGCGCCGTGGGTCACGCATGTGTCCGTGTGCGTCCCGACCGGGCTATGGCTGGATATCCTCCGCGGACACCGGTTGCTCCTGGTGAGTCTGACCGCGTGCAGTTGTCGATCGGCCAGACCGGCTGATGGCGTGCGTTGCAGGGATCGCTGGGATTCCCTCTCAAGACCTCTGCGGTCTCTCACCTCGCTATCAGAATCTACCACGACGAGGGAGAACACCATGGTTGCTCTCCTTCCGTCGACGAGGTGTATGGGTATGGAGGGGCAGACACATATGTCCGTTTCATTATGAACTCCGCCCCTTCAATCCGCAGGGTGTTCCTCGACCTCGATGCGCAGCGCGTTAGGTGCTGGGAGCGCGGCGACGACTGTCTTCCGAAGAGGCTGAGCGACGCAGAGGGGGCGAAGATCTTCGCGTCGCAGCGCATGCTGCCGAAGACCATCGGGGACGCCGACTTCGTCGACCCTGTTCCCATCTACTGGTGATGTGGTTAGGTTCGTACATCTCGACGCTCGTCTCTGTATCCATTGATTGTCACCTTGACCTCAAACGGCAGTGTGCTCGTGTCTGATAATACTTCAGAGTGGACCCTGTGAATTAGTAATTGACGGATTACGTGCATAGCGAAGGTCCGCACCACAGCTAGACGCTCTATATATCACACCTGCACGTATATGATTAGACTGAAGCACCCGTGGTGGCGTGTGCCGGGTAGCCTGAGGTGAAAGCACAATATGTTCAAGTCAGGTGAAAGATAAGTAACACCACAAAGCAGCCAAAGCCTTCATTGTCACGCAAGTGTGTGCTTAGGCTGAAAGCGATCATTGCAACCGTATAAGAACCACCTGCTACATGGGCACATGCACATCCGCATACTCTTTGCCGCAAGTGAGCCAGCCATTCATATCCCCAACCACGCATCACCCACGCCGACAGAGACTCTACAGAACCCCACGCACACAGATCCACAGGGAAGATGCATCGACAGATCCGAGTCAACCCAGACATGCACATCAATGACCACGCCAGTGCCTTGAACTTTGCGGTTCTCGATACACGCCACACCGAAGTGTTCCTCCTCGTATACCCTCCTCGACGGAACGACGCGACGCGCCACGACCTGCACTGGAGCCTCGCATGGCAATTCGACGACCGCCGCTGGACGTACGTCCACCTGAGCGTCCAGGACGGGCGGAGCGTCGACAACGGCCGCGGACGCTCCGCCGACACCGCACCGACGCAACAATATTGCCCATCTTGCGGCGCACAGACCCAGCACGCACCGGCTCACGGCGAGGGCCCGCGACCGCTGTCCCTGGGGCGGATGAGTGTGCGCATGCGGAACCGGGTCGAGGAGATCGCGCGGGGCGTGCCCGTCTGCGCCCCTGGGGGCCTGTGGACGTGCCAGCACTGGATCCTGGGGGTGCTGCGGCGGATGGCGGACGACGGGATCATCTCGCAGAGGGTGCTGGAGGACACTGTGGGCTCGGCGTATAATGGTGCGTCGATGTCCGTTGTGTGCTGGAGGGCTGCCGTGACACGAGCTCTCTGCTTTGCAGCTTGGAACGACTTTCTCTTGTGACTATCTTGACTCGAATCACTTGTGATGAGACACGGTGGGGCCCGGGATCGGTGAACGGGTGGTTCGAAGCCAAAGGGCTGTTTCGCGCTAGTACAACACAGGAAGCACGCCGGCATCTCAGATCATCACCACGTCGATGTGATGCCAGTGGGTCCGGGGTAGGTAGGAGCCTGCTCAGAGCATCTCGGAGTAGTGGATCGTTTGCCGCTGGGTGTGGTCCCATGGGAGTTTGGAGACTACAGTCACAGGTAAGGGTAAGTGCACAAACTACCGGAGTAGACGACGGCTCTCTTCAATGCGCCGCGAGTGATTGTGTCACAAAACTCGTCTCCTCCCCTGTTCACGTCTCTCCGCGTCCGAGGGCACCGTGGAAAGCTATCCTGTCGTAGAGCAAGTCATCAGTAGAAGGTCTGCAACCACAATGCAGTTGGTGTTGCCTCGTATTGCATTAGTACTCACTGTCACAGCTCACTTCAAGATCGAAGAATTGCCCGACTTCAATTGGTAGAAGGGACAAGTGCCTTTGCCACTGCCTTCTTACTGTCTCGGGCCGTCCCATCAAACCGGTTTCAACATGCATTTTGATCTGGAATCGCTCAAGACGGGGCTGACGCGCTATGAAGGCCAAGACCTGTGTGTGGCTGACGATGTTCATGAAGACATCGAAGTAAAGGATCCAGAACTCCTCTGACAGGGCGATGGTGATTGTGCACCGTCGCAAGGTTGATACGGAAATGCTTGAGAGCAAGGAAGGAATGGTCTCGGCAGGGATCCTGCGGCGGTCGGGTCTAAGTTCTACTTGTAGGACCTCGATGCTCGTAAGAGAAGATAGATATTCCAGGAAATAACCTGGATATCCAACCATAATCAACAATGTACTCCAACTTCCCGAAGCGACGTCGACCGACTCACCGGATATACGGCGATCTCCCTCCCAGGTGAGTCCAAGATGCGTCAGTTGTCCAAAGACGTCCAACAACAAGCAGTGCTCCGACGCAGCTATGATTGGGTGCTATATCAGCAGTCAGATGCGATGGTTCACTCAACAAGCTACAACTCCGCTCACGGGTAGGTCCAATCTGGTAAGAGATGAACAATACTTCCGCGCGGCAGATGATGCAAGTAGCCTCTTCACATTGTCTGATTGTGCAGCTATCTGGACTTTGTCCCAGATCGATGGCGCGTCCCAGATGAGGTAGAATCGTTCAAGGTTGCGGAAAGACCAGATCAAGCGCAGCATGTCAAGCAAACTACGATAGTCGTTAGAGAGCGTGAGGTGTGTGATCTGCTCGAAATGCGTGCCGATCGTGTGATATATCGGAGGATATCTGTCCCAGGCCGTGTGGGCTCCAATGATGAGAGTACGTAGATTGGGAAGATAAGGGGACAAGAGGGCAAATGGTAGGTAAGACGAGTCTACGGATGTGGGTGAGATGATCAGGATCTGCGTATGTCGAGCTAGGGCTGCGTTATCCTTGAGGGTACGCAGGAGGAGAATCACGTTGTCGTAGCGAGCGAGCTGGATGTTGCGATACAGGTTGAGTCTTGCACATGGTAACCAGTCGGAAGACACGAGGGCGCAAGCCGCAAGGAAAGCTGAGCAGGACCCGTCTCCACATACGTCCATGATGGTCGCAAAGATGTCGATGGAGAGTTGTGTTCCGTCCGGAGGGGAGGTTCCTGGCCGTGCATCATTGCGAATGTTGTCGTCCACGGAGTTATCACGAAGAGTCTCGAGGCGGTTTGTGAGTGATCTAGGTCGTAACAGACGCACAAGCGAAGTACGGATCTTACGGTAGGTTGCAGGAAAGGTCTTCATGGAAGATTCGGGTGTCAATAGAGACATCACACATGCAAGGAAGGAGTGCGAGTATATATGCCTGCAGAATGACAGCCGTATCACCTGTATAAGGTTCAGTCCACAGCTACATCTGCCAGTGACATCTCATGGGATCAAACTGTTCTCAATCATTCTTGAATCGGTTCAAGTTGGTCATATCGTACGAGACGATGCGTCTTGTGCATGAATAAGAACAGAAGTAAAGGCAATGAATGATCAGTACCAGGTTGACCCCGTCGCACTCGCTACTTATCTGTGGATGATACTATGTTTTGCCCGGAATACTGACTAAGCATGACTAAGCAGTTTCTACTTTTCCCACTCCTCGGACTCACCTCTGTCAGTGCGTATGCGAACCTCTACGACAACTGTGCCCTGTGTCTGACTGAAATGAGGCTGTTGATAACCTGACAAAGTCGTTACGAAGCCTTAGGATCTGGACGTCTTCACCTTGTCCCAGAGTTCTACATCCAGCGAGAAGAGTCTAGACCGTCGCCCAGGCGTGCCGGATTGACACGCTCTTAGGCGCTCGAAAACTCTACTTAAAGCACAGTCCTCGTTCCTTCTCTCCCATACACCTCGCACATCTACGACCAGCTTGCCAGTAGCGTGTTGCTGCATAGTATGTACTGATACATCTATGACACAATGAACCTCACCCACCGTGCCACGGACAGCCAAACCAAACCATCCCTACAGACTGCCCATATATCACCCAACCATGGTCGAGGTAATGAGAGCACACGATCTGCTCGCTCTATCCTCACCGAGCACGCCTGACCCGGACGACTGGCTTGCGCACGACGACGACGTCGAGTGCTCCATCTATCTCTTCGTCCACCCTGCACACGACCGCACCCCCACGCGCTGGAGCGTGGCCTGGCCCGTGGGTATACTCAGCCTCGCCTCGCCCGGAATGACAGCGTGGAGACACGTCCAGCTCGAGAGTCTCGGCGACGATCTCGGCGCCGAAGACGAAACTCACTACGGGTACTTTGGCGCGATCACGAAGTCGGCGGGGCCCGACGACGGCGCGGCGCGGCGGTACGAGCTCGGACGGACGAACCTCGCCCATCGGAGAGATATCGAGCGACTCGCGAGGACGGTGCCGGTCCTGGTGGAGATCGAGGGCTGGAGCTGCCAGGACTGGGTCAAGGAGCTCTTGGAGAAGATGGTCGCCGCCGATGTCGTGTCCGCATCGGCGTGCAATCACGCGATGTCTCAAGCTCAGAATGGTGGTACGTGCTACTCTTCCCTCATAGATTTCAGATTGACCGCTGACGTTGGGTGTTTGTAGCCTGACCATTGGGTTGTCCGGGTTCTACATGATCCGTCCGCTCGTAATGTACTGTACAGTATAGTCGACAATGCACACAAGCCGCTTTCGTACTCCTCGCTCCATTCGCTCATGACAGACCACCAGGTCCACTGCTTATCGTATTGCTGCCGGGCGATATCAAGGCGTATCGCGGATACATCATCCACACACTCGGAGTCAAGCATACCCCACTACAATATCAACCCTTGAACTCCGAGTGACGGAGGACAGCAATCATGATTCGGGAAGATGTAACTGCGCGCCACCTCCAATTTCCCTTCAAATGATCTCTGAGCCGTATCAGACTTCGACTACTAGTCTCATAACAAAACCCTTCACGACGTGTCAGCGTTCCGTGGGAGGGGTTTGGTCGAACCTACTTCGACTACTTCTGGAGCCCAACTGTCCCGAAAGGCTAGGCTACATCACAACGTCTCCCAATCCACATCCGCAACGATATACTACCTGTCCTTCAGCCAAGATGTTCTGCGGAGCAGAGTTCCCATATGTTAGCTGGCCCGGCACTGTCACAGAGCGCATTCGCCCTGGCTTTCTCTCAGCGTACTGCTTCAGCCTCCAACTAATCCGTCCCACACTGAGATTGTGGTCCTTTCAATCTAGGTCACGTACTGTGTTACTGTGGCCTCAGACCGCAGCCGACAGATCATTCTACTGGCAGAATCCAGATGCAAGATTCATCTCACGTTTCCGTGATTTGCCAGTGATGAGCTAGAGTACAGCTTACTAATCAGTACGAAGATACTCACTCCCAAGCTGGCGCCTCGCCAATGAGCGCGGACTGGTCTCCATCTCTTGTATACGATAGCCGTGCTACTCAGATGGGGCCTGCTCGGCAGCCCGACGATGATCCTGCGGCAGTCGTGCTGACTCTCTGTCAGTATGGCCGGCCTTGTGGGTATCCTATCACTCACAGGTTTCTTTCTGACATAGCCAGAAGCCTCAGTCACCCTGATTGTCCTCAGTAGTGATAATCCACGGATTGTGTAGGAACGCTGGGGGACTTATATATTGCTCAGTGACTAGTAGTACCACGCACGGTACATGTAGGAGTTGGAGTATCGAGGTCTGTGATGCGCTCCTTTTCTTCGGGGTGATGTGGTCGTCCTATCAGTGACAGGTTTCACAGATCATAGCTACAAGATGGATCATCGTGGAAGTTATCTTAGACGGGGATTCTGAGGTTGCTCTTCTAATGGGCGGTTATAGTGTCCGATACGTCACGTGCTCTGGAGGTTGACATGTCGATCTCGATTCTCGACTTGCCTACTGCTCGTCACTCTCTTTTTACCACTGGTCACGACATACGAACCACACCCTGCAAGATACACGTCGTGTGTCTCTGCCACATATTCTGAGCTTCTGCTCGCGCATTACCTAGTTCCGCCATGTAACAGTCACCCCTGCCACAGAACTTGATCTCAATTGCCTCATGAGTCACTAGGAACACCACGCGTACGGTGATTTCGTCACGTCTCAGCCGACATGGAAGCCAGAGTCGCGTCCATGACTGTGACTCGCGAACCAGGCGCACGCACGACACTGACAGCATCCCATCAACACGGAAAACCACCGCAGCTCGCGGGAGATGTTCTGCCTCGCAGCAACCGGCAGTGTACGCTCCCGCAAGGTACATACATGTCTTGTCAGATTCACCCCTCGATTGTCTTAACCGAGCGTGGGTCATCTAGTCGTGGAAGACGAACTGCCGATTGACGCCTTCAAGCTTCAAGTTCCCCGCCATATCAGCACTGATAGGATTCTCGCAGGGCACGTTTTTGCAGCGTTGAACGTTGGCATGTCTTGGTATGTCCATCATCTATTCCCGCAGGCCGATGCTACGTAACCCTTACCTAGTACACCCATAGCTTCACAGGAGCCTGTCGTACCTACACGCTGGTGCGTAGCACTTTGGCTCGAGCAAGCTCTCCATCTCGAGCTCTCTCCACACGAACAGGCACGAGGCGCAGGCGTCACACGGTGCAGAAGGGGCGACAGCCAGCTGCAGCTCTCTAGAGCAGCTCCGAGCACCGGCCAGCCATCTGATCCCTGTGTCGAGATGGGGACTTCGCTCGCGTACCTGCGAAGGCGGAGTGCGAGTGTGCATCCGGCGTCCTTCTCCAACTCCGTCTCTCCTGGTCTTCCTTCACATCCTATCGCAGACGATCGCCGTTATCAGCCGCCTCATCGACCGCACTCGTCCTTGGACTCACTTGTCGCTATTGGCTCCATGTCGGCACCGGATTGCTTCTTACTGCCACGACCTCCGCGCTGGGTCCGTCCTGCCTCGTTCATGATCCCTATGACCGCTCACTCGAGCTGGTGCACTGTCGGTGTCTTTCAGCTGCAGAGACTGTCGACACTAGAGACGCCTGAATGTCTTCATGCCCTGAGCACGGTTGTCACCACTGGCGAAACTCTTCCACCTTGATGGCGTGGACATCAAGTCACCATGCCTCTCCTTCCTATATACCCATCAAGCTGGACTCGCAATCTAGAGAGGAACACGCACGAATGGCGCTGAGCACAAGTCCAGCGCCGTGCGGCGTGGCTGCAATGAGAGCAGGCCTCCCTACCGCCGCTGTGGGCAAACCCATTTGCGTTACCCCACGTCTTCTTCCGATCTCTCGGACCCTTCTTCCCTGCACGAGCACGGCCCCATCAGGACATGTTAACCTCGCATGCGCCGCTCGTCCAACGCGTCTGCTAAAGACCCCCTCTCCATGCGGTCCTCACTTCTTCCGCCGCCGCTAGCGCGGCATACATTCGCATATCCAGCGCGAGTTCATTCCAGTGTTCCTACCCTCGAGCCTCTCCAACATGGTCCTGCCGCCGCGACACTCCACCGCCCTCGAATCCTGCGCACATCGCCTGGGAACGAACATGCCTCGCAGCGCAAGCTCCTTCCGTGTACTTCCCCTCCTTCCCCACGCAGAATCTTCCATGGCATACCAGCTCGCCGGCCACAGCGGAGCGCGGGCCCGCAGCGCACCCATCCCGGAAAGACAGGCCCGACTCTCATTTGTCTCTCACAGTCGCTGAGCGGCAGGTACGTATGCGAGGGTTACTTCCACGTGCGACATACCATCATCGCCTTCCAGTCACGAACTCGAACTCGAACTCGATCGGTGCGTATATCGCGAAGCGGCACCGTGGCAGAAGAAGGGGCCTTCCCTGTAGGTGGCCGCAACTCAATCTCTATGAATCGTCCACAGCCGAGCGCACACCGCTGCCTTCGAGGGCGCGGCGGAGCAGCTCTGCTTGGCTGTAGGACAATCCTATATCGCTCGACGGGCCTCCCTCGACGGACGGTCATCACGCCGTCCATGGACGAGTCAAGACGGACAGCTCGGCGCCCGCACCACGCTTCGATCGCACTCCTTACGTTGCAGCGGCGAGCGCACGAGATGAGAAGCACGAGCCAGGCTGGCAGCGGCAGCGGTCATTGGCAGCCACACCCTGCGAACCACACACGAACGCGCGCTCTCTGCATACGGCAAACGTCATCCGACCGTCAACAGAAACCGAGAAGGACGCGGGCAGACGGGGGCGCGCCCCACCGCGGTTCGCGATCTGTGGATGTGTGCACTAGCCGGCCGTCGGACGGGGCGGGCGGGCGGGCCATAGCCAATCGCAGGCGTCCCCAGGCTCCAGCCCACAACGCATCTTCGACCGCGCCCCTTCTCTCCGGCTACTGTAGAGAACCGGCCGTGATGCGACACTCAGACAATGCATGCATTGATGATGGCACAGAGGCCCCTCTCCCTCCCTCCGAGTCCGTCACGGTAGCCGCCCATCTAGGCAGCCTCCTACCGATGTCTGTCGGGCCAGTGGCCATGCCGCACGGGCTCCCGAGACCCAACATCCACATCCATACACCCGTCAGTCGTGCGGCGTCCCTCCCCTCCTACTCCTCCCCCGCGGCGGCGGCCCGTCGACAGCCTCGTGTCGATCCCGTCCCGTCCAAACTCTGGGCCTGCAGAGACCGCTCGCGTCCTGGCACGGTCGACGGTTCACTTCCAGCGTGTAGCGTCGCTCGGATTCTCTGCCGCAGTAGACGCGCACTCGGACTCGGACTCGGACGGGATTCGCATTGCTGGAGCCAGCCATCGGCCGAGTGAGGCTGCCTTCGCTCCCAGTGCCGCTGCGAGCTGCGGCGAGGTGGCGAGGTTCGTGTCCGTGTCCGTGTCCGTGGACCTCGTTCGTTCTCGTCCTCGTTAACGTTCGCGTTCTCGCTTTCGCTCTCGTTCCCGTTCTCGCACAGTGGCCCCCCTGCGCGGCGCGCGCAAGCCGCTGCCGTAAGCCCCGCGCTTCGATCGCGGTGCTGCTCGAGCTTGAAGCTTATGGCCCGTGGCCCGATGCGCGAGGCCACAGCTCCGCGGTGCTCCCTCCTGCCTATTTCGCGTCTTCGCCGAGACTCGCCTCCCGTTTCCCGCATCCGCGCGTGCACGCGCTCGCCGAGGACTCGGATAGGACTGCGTAGGCTATAGCCAGAGTGGCGACCTCTCCTTCTCCTTCTCCTGCTCGTACTGCAGCACGCTCGATCGCACGCACGGGCTCTGGGACCCCTCAGTCCTTGCTGCACCCAACCGTGGTCCGTGCAGCGCCGGTGCAGAAGAAGCTCTGGCCATGGCTTCTCCTGCCAGCGACCCGGTACTTGCCCCAGGCTGCAGGGCCCTCGGCCGACCGTCGTGGAGAGGCGGATGCCCGTCTCGCCCGCCTTCACGCTTCGGCGACGGAGAGATGCGGGGCGATAGAGATGTGGATATGGGAAGGCGGAGCTCCCGGGTCCTGTAGTACGATCGCACCCTGCTATCGCCGCCGCCGCGGGCAGACGCGGCGTATGGCTGCGTTTTGCGTCAGGGAATCGCGAAGCCGAGGGCTGAATCGCTCGCGGTGGACAAGTCGACTCCCTGAGGCGATCCCGTTGGTTCGCGGCGAGCTTGGGACCAGTGTGAAGGCTGATGGTGACAACGACCCATGGGTGCGGTTGTGCTATACTATCATTATGCGCACGCCATGGTTCTAGCGAGTGTGGTTCTGGTTGTGTGCATCTGAACCTTGTAAGCAAGCAAGTACTGCTCGTCATCAGACGCGAATGTGGGGACCGCGGACGGCGAAGCTGGTGCACACGAGGGTGCTCGCGGCCGCAAGGGAGATAGAAGATAATCCGGTGGGGGACAAAGCATTAAGACGCGCCGACAAAGTTGAGTACGTACAAATGGACATTTTGTGCGTCCGCGTAACCTTTCCTTTACTAACCTACCTGGTTACTCACTCACCCAACGCACTGATGGCCATCTGCTCCCAGGCTGCGCCCATGAGCCATCATCGCCGTACCGATACACCTCTTGGGACGACCACACGACAGAATGTGCATCATGATGTCGCACCACGGCGCACGGACGGTGATGGTAAGGTACCCCACAAATCACCGATGTTGCTGCACTCACCCCTGCTGCCCGTCCAGCCGTCCTTGGGGGTCGTGATTCCACTGTCGGACAAGGTACAAGTACGATCTGCTAGAACCTAAGCTCGTGGGTGCAGCCTTGACCAGGTCAGCTTCCAATCGTCCACGGCGACATTACTATGACATAAAAATAGCCGAATGATCGGTGAAGCTAGCAAGATCCGAGTTCCCCCTTGCCCCCAACTCTCTCATCCTGCTGGCTAGGACGGCCTTACCGCTGCTGTTTTTTGCCGCCGTCCGTTACAGTGCCTACCCCAACCTCACACCCGAAGGTCGTATGTTGAACACTAGTTGTACGACGGTAGGACGACATCGACGCGACTCGTATATATGTGGCATCTATGCTAGATCGACTCGACCACGGACCTCGTCCACACACAGGAACACGCGTACACAGTAATCCTACGGATCCCAGCGAACGCTCGAGCCGCACGACTTCTGTCGCACGACCCCACATTCCAGAGCCAAGCGCATCTTCAGCCAAACACCTCGTGCGGCCGGGGAAGTCGCAAGACGGCGTCTTGACGCAGCCCGGGAATTGCCCCCGGCAGCGCACACGCGTCCCGCGCAGCTTCGAAATGAAGTCATCCCCCCCCCCCCACACACACACTGGCTCCCGCTTCCCAGTGCGGTATCCTGCACACACGCCGTGGCCGTGGCCAGCGCAGAAGGACGCGCTCCCCGGCCGCGAGAACGAGGCCAGAAGAAGCTCACAACCGTCCGCTCAGTCGATCGCGGCGTGCGGGGTGTGCGTCCAAGGTCCGGTGTTCTCTTTGTTCATCTGCTCGATCTCATAGGGGCGGCACTTACGTGGTCCAGATACAGATGCAGATACAGACATGGGAGACACAGACTTGCCAAAACAGCCGTGACTCCGCGAGCACCAGGGCTGAACGCTGGACACGAGGACGGCAAGTACCACACTCGGCCGGCGAACCGACGTCCAAGTAGAGTAGGAGTAAGCAACCACGAACGGCCCTGCCGCGGGCGGGCTGCGCTGGCCCGTCTCTGAGTGTGGATCGGAAGCACGCATCATCTCTCGCATCCCCGCGGTCCCTGGCACGTTCACGTTCACGTTCACGCCAATCTCGCCCGCGTCGGCACAGCGCCAGCTTCCTCCCCACTGCACCCCGCACTCCCCGCGCACACCCGATCGTGAGCCCCTCTCCCTCCCCCAGGCTCACGCCGCGGCGCACGCATGTACAGCTCTTCAAGCTTCAAGCACGCTGCAGCCTCCACTGCCGGAACCCCGCAGTGTGAGCGACAGTCTCAGTGCTCACGCGCTCGGCACGGCCCATAATATTAATACTTATGGGGCGGCGGGCCATGCACGGCCAAGGCCACCTGCGTGCATCTGGACGATCGCGATCATCAACGACATGTGCTATCACTTACCATGCACTGTATAGCAATGCTATCCATACACGCTCCGTGCTGAGACCACCTCGGAAGGTAAGTAAGTCAGTAAGGACCGGACGAGCCACCCCGCGGGAAGTCGCCTCACCACACTTGTAACTCAAGCACAAGCACACGGATCCGGAACCTGTGAGTCGTGACCCTCGATGTATGCTAGTAGTTCACTTGCACTTGCAATACGTACTATTGAGGCTCGTCTTTCGAATCCAGATCGAACCGATTCGTGGCCACACTTCCGGAATCCGACTCGGACAACGCGCACTTGCCGACGTCCAGTTAGCGTTCATGTACATGTACATGTACATGTAACGTTCATATCCGGCGCGGCTTGAGCCTATGATAACTTACAATCTCAATCTGCCAGTCACGACTCGCCGGGTAAGGCCGTCCCGTATATATATATGTACAGACTCGAGGCAACTCCGCACAGAATCCCGTATACGTACGTACGTACTACGAATGAACAGCTGCAGACGTTTCGATTTCGAATCCGAATCCGATTCCCCAGATGCCCCGGGCCACCAAGCGCTGGCCATGGAGTTCCTACCACCACCGTGCGCACTCGGGACGCCGCGGGGCGAGAGCCCTGCGAAGCGTTTCGTAGGGAGGGGCTGCCCGTCCGCGGCGCAACAACATTGCGCTCGACACTCACCGCGGTACCTGCGAGATCCGTCGCGCACGCTTACCAATCGATACACAGTCCGAAGTCCAGAGTCCGGAGTCCTGACAAACACACACCTCAGAAGGTTGGTTGAAGACGGAGGAGATTCAGGACGCCTCGATTAGTGGTGCGCGTATCTTTTGGCCTCTCTCTCGGGCGCGCGATGCGATGCGAGCGGCAGCTATAGCTATAGTACATGTGAGGGACGCGTGCGCTGGACGTGCGGGGTGCGGTGGGGGGTGCGGTGATCCGGGTGTGGTCAGGGAGGAGTCGTCGGATGTGTAGGGGGAGGAGGGGGAGGAGGAGGGGATGCAGGGAGGCGACAGTCGGTCAGCGGTCAGTAAGTACCAGTATCAAGCGAGAGAGATTATCGATGGACGCGCGAGGCGGGCGGGACGATATACGAGAGACGCGGAGAGATGATGATGATGATGAGAGAAGAGAACGAATATAGAGGCTGGAGATAGACGACGGAGCGCGAAATGGAGACGGAGAGTAGTAAGTGAGGAGAACGCACGGACAGCAGGGAGAGAGTGGATGGCTGGAGACGGGCAGGATCATACATATACAGCGGACGGCCGGGCCCCCCTCTCCGCGGGGCAGCCGTCCAATATCGTCGCCGTCGCCGTCGTCGTCGTCGTCGTCGAGAGCACGGGCGAGGCAAATAGTGGGTGCAACGCGGATGAGGATGAGATCGAGCAAGATGGGTGTGGAGGTGTGCGGTGCGGCCGGAGCGGGGGCGGATGGGGATGCAGATGCAGATGCAGGAGATGCGCACACATGCAAGACACGGACGAACACGAGCATGGGGACTCGTGGGAAGGCACAAAATGATATGCGACATGCAACGGGCCGTCGTGAATCGGGAGACGAGCCCCATTAAGCTGGGCGGAGTGGGCGGAGGGGCGCAGGAAAGACAGCAGCAGCACTCTTCAATCTTGACAACGGGAACGGCGGGCATGGACATAACAGACATGGGTCATAGATCATAGCGGGGACATCGACGAGCAAGGCGAAGCAAAGGCGGGGGCACAGAGGGGAGGGAGGCGCACGGACACGAGGGGCGAGGAGGGAGCAAGGAAGGGACTATGAGACCTCCATGCAGTCCACGGAGCCGTTCTCCTTCTTGACCTTGACCCCTGCCGGGTCGACGCTGACGCTCTTGCCCTTGCGCCCGACGCGCTTGCCCACCGGGCGCCCGTCGCGGCCCTTGCGCCCGCGCTCGACCTCCATGTCCTCGTCGCCGTCGTCCTCGCCGTCGTCGCCATCGTCGTCGAGGTCGAGGTCGTCGTCCATGCTGCTCCCGGGCGACACACCCGTGCCCGACGTCGAAGGGCGCTCCATTTCGGGGTCAGGGTACTCCGTGTCCTGGTCCATCTCCTCCACGCTCGGGAGGTTGAAGCTCTTGCGGATGCTCCCGCGCCGCCCACGCCCGTTGATCTGGGGCGCACTGCTGCTGTCGCCGTTCACGGCGCCGTTGAGCATCCCAAACCCGTCGACCTCGTCGTGCAGCTTCATCTCGCCGTCGCCGTCGCCGAGCGAGGAGGGCGCGGGAGTGCTGCCGCTGCGGAACGCCTGGAGTTGCTGCTCGAGGTCGTGGTTGCGGTTCGCCTGGGCACTGACGAGCTGCTGCAGGTAGCGGATGTACTCGACGCTCTTGCGGAGGATCATGCCCTTGTTCGCCTTGACGGCGCTGTTGTTGTCGGCGGCGCTCGCGCCGGTGGACGTCGTCGGCGTGGACGGGTTGGCGCAATCCTCGGGCTCGGCACTGCCGGAGCCTTCCTTCTTTTCTGAGCCATTGTTCGTGACGACGCCGAAGATTAGGTCTTCGCCGGAGGCTGCTGAGAGTGAGGCAGGCATTGTCATAGTAGCTTCACGGGCGCTGTCAGCAGGAGAATGCCGATTGTATGCGCATCGAGCTCACCGTTCGGGTCGAGGAGACACTCGGGGATGAGCGTGGCCAGCTCGGAGATCTTCTCGTTGATGTTGTCCCGTCGCCTGCGCTCGACGGCGTTGTGCGACTCGCGTCGCCGTCGCCGCTTCTCATTAGCAATCAAAGCTCTGATTCCCGCCATACGTCATCGACCGAAGCGCCAAATGAACAGATAAGGTGGGGGAAGGAGTGACGCATCGATGAGCCGCTGCGCCAGACTGAGAACGAGACATACGCACTGTTTTGTCGCGAGATCGTCTGGCGGGGTCTCTCCGCCCTTCTGCATGCCCACCATGCCCATCCCGGGCACGTTCACCTCCTTCGGACTGACCCCGAGGCCGACGCTGCCCAGACTCCCGCCGTTAAACGCGCTGAAGCCTAAATGGATATAAAAATTGAATGGATGCGCCAGATGAAGTGTAACGTCACAGAATACGCACCGTGTACACTCTCAGGCGTTGGAAGCCCAAACTCGTTGCCCTGCCCTTGTGGCATGAACCAGCCGGAAGTGTGCAGGCTGAGGGGGCTGGCGGGGCCTCTGCCAGCGCCATTGCCGTTGGGGATGACGAGGGGCTGAGTGTGACCGCGATGGAGGGGCGGCGGGGACACGCTGGAGACGCTGTTGCGTTTTGTGCGGGTGCGGCGGGCCGGGCCTCCGTTAGTGCTCGGAGGGTTTGCGGGGTCCAGGCTGGTTTGCGGGGCGCGCGAGCGCGATCGGCTCCTGGAGAACTCGGCTGCATTCCCGTTCGCGGAGACGGGCGAGGGCGTCTGGCGCTGGCCGTTGGGTTGGCCGTTTGGAGACTGGTTGAGGTGGAAGTCGGAGGGCGCGGCGAGGTTGGAGAAGGAAGAGATACCCGAAATGTGGGAGGAGAAGGAGGACGGCTCGGCGGCAGAGAAGGGGTTGTTTCCGTTGGTGGTCACCGGAGAGGACTGGTTGTTCGATGGTGGCTCGTAGCGCATGGAGGAGCCGATGGCAGGGACGGTGGAGTTGAAGTGGGAGTGAGCGGTGAACTCATGGAGAGGGTGAGTGCTGTGGACGGAGGACGGGCCGTGGAGACTGGCCGAGTGGAGGGAGGAGGCGGGGGGGAGGGAGAAGGAGGGGTTCTGGTGATTGAAGTGGTTATGATGAGATGATTGGTGGTGGGAGGTGGGGCGGAGATGTCGAAGATGTTGTGAGTATGATGGGATCTGTAATCGTCGTATGCTCCGGGGGACTGCGTCGAGCGTTCGTGCGAGTTGTTGTGGGGATGTGCCTGGGAGGGGGAGGTCGCGATGAGCGAGGCCAGCTCGTCGGTGAAGTCCATGGTGGAGGCGGACTGGTCGTTGCTGGTGTGGGATGGAAACTTGCGGAAGGGATCCGGGACGGAGAAGAGCGGGGGCACGAAGAGATTGTCGAACTGGTTCGAGCTACCCGAGTTGGATGTAGATGCGGGGGGAGATGGGGGCTGTTGGAGGGCGGTGGGGACGGGAGGTGGAAGCCCTCTGTGCGGGAGAGGACCTGGGGCTTGTACGACGGGAAGAAGGCAGAGCTCATCGGACGGCGAGTCGGGGGAGAGGCGAGAGTCGAATGAGAGACAGTTGAGGAGGGAGAAGGGAGGGCGGCCGTCCACCCCGCATCCTTGGCTTAAGACAACCATTCACTTATAATCCACTTATTATTATTTTCCCTTACCCCGCGTTTCCGCTATCTCGGCCCAGATCCCATCGCGATCTGCGCAAACACGCACAAGCAGACCCGCCATCAGTTTCTCCCGGCCGAATGCCCGCACCGGCCTCCGCTCTGCCGTCCGCCCCGCTTCCCCGCATTCCCCACTCTCGTACTCAACGCCTCCAGTCGCCACCGTCCCTATCCCCACATTCGCCTTCCTATATTAGCCTCTCGATCGTCTGACATGATTTCGCATTTATCATACTCATCCATCTCGTCCACCGTTCGCCTCGTCCTCCTCCCCTGACCGCAGCCTGCAGAGTACTTATACTTACCCCCATACAGTGTACTTACCCTGATACAGTCCTCCCCAGCCTCCGCGCACTCCCACGCGGCGCCATCATTACAAGTTCGGACTTGACTCGTCCAAATCCCGTCTGCAACCGATTCCCGCTCGGACCATCCATCTCGAACGCGCATTCTGCTACTTATCCGCACACCGCCCTCGTACCATCAAATCAGCGCGGCCGCCATCCCATGGCCTTGTGTGGATTCCTCCCCCCCCATTTTGTCAGCCTACGAATCATCAGAGCCACCGTCGTCACTCGTCGCGCCCCCTCGAGGTACTTGCCCGACGCGACGGTCCCGACGTAAGTACTGCACAGCGCCCGGGCCCCTCAAACCCCCTCAGCGCCCACGGTCGGCCCGATCAGCCGACGGTCGCCCACTGGCACTCGTCCATCCGTCTGCCGTTATATGCCCTGCCGTTGCGGACGCTTTCTGTTTTGCCCCGACTCCCGCTCGCTGCCCAGCCCCGCTCTGCCTCGCGCCCAGCTCTGATGTGCACTTACTGTTCCGACGACAGGGCCGCTCGAGCGGCAGGCGACGTATACCGCCTTGCGCCTGCCGCATGCGCCGAGCCCCCATTGACACGGCAGAAACGCGCCTTCTGCTCTCGGTCGGCCGACAGCGACTCGCCTGCAGATCCAGCTTGGCTTGGGACACGTCGACGTCGCACACATGCGTCCGACTCCGCACCGCCCCTATCGCCCCGGACGGCGCAAAAGCGCAAGACAAATGCTGCATCTGCATCTGCATTCTAACACTATCATATCCACCTCCTTGTCACCCCAGGGCCCCATTGTCTCAGCCGTACTACCACTACGCCTCAAATTCGTACGCAGACGGCAATGCGCCCGGCGTTCCAGAGCGCTCGCTCCCCCGCTGCGCACCCAACTCCAGTAAGTACGTGCACTCCGCCTCCAGACGCAATTAGCGGATCGCCCTCCACGGTACGCACTAGTCGATGTTTCCGCGCTCAACTTTCACCTGGCGGCTGCCCTCCCCTGTGGACCTTGCGCGCCCCGGGCCTGCGGAGGCCCTACGCCCTGCCCCTCCTTCCGCAGGGCTTCTGTCGGCGTGCAGAGACATCAAGCTTCTGTTCCGCTCCCTGAAGGCGCTCCTCGCCACCTCTTCTTCGACAATGACAATGGCAATCAATGCCTCCGGGCGCCGGCCAGGCCAACGGCCGGGCGTCCTATCGCAGCACCCGCACCACTTACTGTGCGGAACTGACTGCACGCCCGTGCAGCGGACACGCCCCCCGAGCGCGCGGTCCCAAGTCCGTTAAACGTTGTGCAGTTCTACGCGGCATCCGGCACTCGTGCGCTCGGGCTCGCTGGACACCATCCTGAGCTACACGTACGGCGGCACCGACTCGGACGCACACGGCTCCCGTACGAACATATACACGCTCAGCACTCTCCGGATCCGCTCAGCGCTCAGAACGTTGCCAAGTGCA
The DNA here is from genome assembly GCA_022606115.1 of Daedaleopsis nitida. Taxonomy (NCBI): domain Eukaryota; kingdom Fungi; phylum Basidiomycota; class Agaricomycetes; order Polyporales; family Polyporaceae; genus Daedaleopsis; species Daedaleopsis nitida. The sequence continues at coordinate 2,623,484 of JABYQM010000007.1, read as the reverse complement.
GCGTCCTGCAGCAGCAGCGCTGCCGCCTTCCCACCACGCTGGGACCGCCAGCCCTGGCCCGCACGCATACAGCGTCCGTGCGTTCCCTCGACGGCTCCTAGCCACAGCCCCGCACGAAGATCCGGCGCCAGCCCTGGGCGAGCTTCTCCTCGCTTCTCCCACAGTCTCACAGGTATGTGAGCGCTCGCTCTGCCAGTGCGCGCGTCCTCGAGCGAGGTGTCCCTGGACGGACCCGCCTCCCCTCCCCCCTCCCCCTGAGGGATTGGTGCGGGCGTGGTCTTGTCGCAGGTCGCAGGTCGCAGCGGGGAGGCGCGCTCGAACAGAACCGGCGCAGGCGGAGGATGTTGTGGACTGTAGTGGCCTGTCAATCGATGCGATGCCGGCGATCCTGGTCACGTACGCGACCAGGTCGTGCATGGATTACGCCATGTATGATGTCAACGACCATACTTATACTTAACAAGTCCCCGTGCGCGCACTTTCTGTACACCCGGGAGCTGGCAGCTGGGCAGGCGATAGTATCCCCAACGTCGATATCGCCGCACTGCCAGCGTACGGCACGTACGCGTCATCTGTGCCAGTGCAAGTAAATCGCCCGCGACGTCGACGGGGTTCCTCGCGCGCAGCGGCGACGCGTCAATCTGGACTCTGGATTCTGGATTCTGGACGGATCGAACTCGCGAACGCGCGGACGGCTATCCTGGCAGGAGTTTCATAGACGTCGCTCCACTCGGGGGTGACCCGTGCGCACGCTTCTTCGTAGGCACTTACATATGTACCGTTATCAGCCCTGGCCACAGTGAACTAGTGATCGTTGATTGTCCTTTTGAATCCGATCTCTCACCGTCCTGATCATGACACGCATGCATATGCGCATCCGGGTGTCCGGGTCCACACACACATAGACGGGCGTGCGGATGAGACTCGGAGTCGTCTCCGTATAGTTGGTTAACTGTACTGTCCTGCAGGACAGCGCGAGGATATCATGCCTCTTCGTGCCACTCTACAGGCTGGCACGACACCACGTATGTATTATAATACTTCACTTGCACTAGTACTGGAAGCGTGCGCTCTCGGCGGGCTCGCGGCCCTCGGTGCCTGCAGGGCACGAAGCATGATGGATGCACTACGGTTGAAAGAGAGTTTGCCGGCCCCAAGCTTCATCCGGGGGAACGCTCGCCCAGTGACGAGTACCAGCAGTGAGCAGTGAGCAGCGCGCGGAGCGCACACCATCACGCACGCGCATGCGGGCCCGGCGGCACCTGAGTGATTGAGTGTTCAACGCTCCCCCTTCAAGGTTCAAAGGTTCAAAGGTTCAAAGGTTCAAAGGTTCAAGGTTCAGGCTGGCTGCTGGAGAGACGCGCCTGAGTGGTAGACGCACCTGAGTGGTAGACGCACGGCACGGGCCTGGCCACACGACCACCCACAAGTACTGTACACCGTACACGCGGACGCGCGGAGATCATGCGACCAGCCGCGGTCTGCCAGTCACGGTGCCAGTGCCCCTGCGGCCAGTCGCGGAGTGCCCCCAGCGTCGCTTAGCTGCTCGCGGAAGTACTTAGTTCGCGGCGCATGTGCAGTACTATCATGGCATAGCACCGGCCTGAGCGGAGCCGCGCAAGCTTGGGCCCACCCCGAACTTTGTGTTGCGTGAAGCCGGTCTGTGCGGCATGGTCGACTCGGAGGAAGAGCGCCCTGAGCGATGAATCTCGTTGCATTGGCCAATATTCTTGTCTGCCACGGTATGAACGTCCAACGTTCAGCCGTGCAGTCCGGTCTAGTGGCAGTACAAGCTACTACTACGATGCGGTAAGCGAGATACCTAGAGTGGTACGCCCGGGCCGGGCCGACGACTTACTGGGCGCGGGGGGCCGCATGAACGCATGAACGCATGAACGGTCGGGGCTAGAAGACGTCGTCGAGCTTGTGCGCTCGAGCGCGCGGAGACGGACGGACTACGACGGACATGTCGCATCTGCGACGCCAGCCATGCGCCTTGCAACCGGCAAGACGCGCGGGAAGACGCAACGTTAACCATAATCCTCAATCGAAGCGGACACGCGCGCGGGCACGCCACCGGGAGTCGTAGCGCAGCCGACGTCCCGCCATCGCGCGCACGGAGGGGGGGGGGGGCTAGCGGTGTAGATCTGTTTGCTTTGGTTGCACTGTGGGTCGGGTCCGAGTGGGCCACTCTGGGCGACTGGTCGACGCGTTTGGATCGGTCATGTGTGCTGCGATGCGTCTGGGTTGCATCATTGCATGGAAGTCAATATTATATTGTTGTTTATTGAGCAGTAGTATTGAACGCTTGGCGGCTTCGGAGACAGAAGACGTCCAACCTGAAGCGCAACGGAAAGGCTAACGCGAATCGGATCGTTGGAGACGTGCGCCCGGAGCCTTCGTCCGTTTCGTCTGGATCTGCCGACCTGGCACTCCAATGCACGGCGGGTGCACTGGTAGCGCATGGTACCGGTACCCTCTTGCACGCTGCAACAAGGCTTGAGCTTGTCGACATTCTCCTCCCGCAGTCGGCCGCGCCGCACAACCGAGGGAGGGACCTGCCGCACCGTTCGTCGGTCCCGGTGCCCCGACCCTGACCCCGACCCCGAACCTACGCTCGCCCGCCCTGATCTGCGACTCCGCCTCCGCCTGCTTCCGCTTCTCAAGTCGGACCGGGCCGTTACCCAGGTGCCCACTCGTGCTTGTGCCTGTGTGGTTGTATCAACCTATGGGTGTTACTATCAACATAAAGCACTGGAGAGTCGCAGCACTTACCTATAGCTACGATCCTCTAGCCTCAATTGGCCGCGAGCCAGCGCAGCGGCCCTTGATTCGAAAGCTTAAATTCGGAGAATGGGATTAAAATCGAACGACGGATAAGCATCGGATGCAGACTGCCAACATCGACATCGCAACCGCGCGCCCTGCGCGACATATGGGATCAAGCACGCTAGAAGCCGGCGAACCCAGGACAAGAGCACCGGCTACGTGCTCTCCGAGTTTGCCGTAGGCACGTCAAGGCCCTAGTCCCGCCCCAGAGACATCGCCAAGCGGAGCGAGGAACACAGTAAGTACTTCCGCAGAAGCTCAGGGCGGCATTGGGGAGCCAGCAGATGCCAGACACAGGCACGCACAGGCAGGTATCGCCGCCCCAGGCGTGTCCAGTGTTCATAGTCCCCAGTGGCAGCGGCAGCGCGATCACCGAGAAATGCGCGGCGGGAACGCGCGCCCCGATATGAGCAGCCCGGGCCCTGCGCCCCGCTCCGAGCCGCCTTCTTCGCCTTCTTCCGTGCGCTTCGCATCGGCGCGCACGCTCGTCGTCGTCGTGCGAGCTCCTAGGTTTCCGCGACGCACCGCGCGCGTCGTTGTCGACGGCAAAAGACTCCATCTCCTCTGTCCAGACTCCAGAGGGTCCGCCGGATGAGCTGGTAGTAGAAGCGAGAAGCGAGAAGAGCTGAGCCGGGCAGGTCCGCGTGCCAGCCCAAGTCTTACTGTTAGTCCGAGGCCGAGTTTGAGTCCGAGTCCGAGTCCGGGGCCGGGTCCCAGTCAGGTCAGGGTTGCGATGCGGGGGATCTGCGCTCGGAACATCAGGAAGCAGGTGCCAGGAGCCGGGAGTGTATGTAGACTCGGATGCGCTGCGCCGCACGGATAGCCAATGCCGCGAACATGTTGATTGCGCGCACTGACGAATGCGATGGCAATGTTACGGTGCTCGGGGGAGGAGGACGAGGAGAACACAGTGCTGTCTGGGGCGTGAGCGGACGGGCGAGAGAACGTTCAACGCATTCACGTGGTCGCAGGGAGGGACTCGGCCACAGAAACGCAATCACCCATTGATTCTGAACGTCGAACGTTGGATCCGGATCGGAACTGGCGCTGCTCTTGCGCGATCGGGAAGCTGAAGGCTTCAGCCTCCTGCGCATGCGCGACGCCTCCCGCGTTCGGGCCCAACACGTGTCTGCGCACACACTGACGCATGTCCGCGGACGGTGGTAGTTGGCGGGCGGATTGCGGATCCTGGCAAGCTGAGGAACGTTAACACAAGGACTGCGCAACGGCCGACGTTCGACGGTTGGATGTTCGGTTGGATGTTCAACGTTCAACGTTCAACGTTCGCTCGCGTTCAGAGGCCGGGCGGCGCGCGGGGCCGCTCGTCCATGCCTTCCGATCCTGGCGATCGCCTCGTCTGTCGTGCGCTCTCAGTACCAGTTGGTATGCGGAAGCCTGAGATGCTGGTCGAAGCTGAAGCTCGGAGCGTGCACGGCGAGTGCGTCCGACCTCCGTCACCGTCGCCGTCGCCGCTCTCCAGCTTCCTTGGCACCGCACACTGCGTGCGCGCGCACCGTGCACTCACCGATCGGGGGATGGGCATGTGCCTCGGGGGCCGTGATCTCCCCTCCGCCTTCTCCTCCCATCGGGCGAGCTGCCTCCCTCCCTCGGCGGGAGTTCCGGCCGTGGCCTCGCGCGAGTGCCCCCGAGGCCGATCGCGGGACTGTCGGACGGTGTATAGCACTCGAGAACAGGCAGCTCGCGGGCAGACGTCGACGACATTGGCTGCGCATCGCATGGGCACGACTCCACTCTTCGCCGACGCGCTGCGCGCGGGGCATATAGATGCGGGCAGGGTGGAGCAGGGGATGATGCTAGATTGACGAGGGTTCCCGCCGTGCCCGAGCAGTGACGCGGACAGGCGCCGGAGATGTCGGGGTGGATGGGCCACCCAACTTGGCGTGCGCCCCGGAAAACGGCAGGGACGGGGAACGGGGTACGGTGGCCTGGAATATCGCGGCTGGAAGCTCGGAGTCCGAGAGCACGACGGGGCCAGTCACGGATGGTGGCCGCGGCGCCGATTATAGCATGCCTTCACCATTCCGAGGCGAATGCGAAGAAATGGCCTGGGGAAGCGGGTCAGCGATGCGCGTCAGCCTGAACGTTCGCGAGGGGTGCGGACTCACTGCACTGACGCCTGATCGTGGACGGCTGCAGGCACTGTGAAGTATAATTGGCCGCTGGCCGCTTCTGAGATCCAGGTTCTCAGGATAGCGTTTGCGTGCGTGCGCGCCGCATACGGAGCAAGCGTACATCATCATCCCAGAGTCCGGTTCCTGTAGACAACCCAATCCGTCAGCGTTGGACTGGGAAGAGATCAAGGTGAGCAGCGTTCCCTGGCACGTACTCTGTCGCCCAAAGTCCCTGCTGCAGCCCGTCTTCATCTCGGAGTGCAGACGGCGCAAACGCAAACGCAAAAGCGACTCGCGGGTCTATCGGCACTCCCGCTGGGTACGGGTCAGGCCCGGTCTCCGATCGCGTGTACTGTAACAGCGGCTCGCCCTATCCGAGCCCGTACTCGGCTGCTACCTGTACCAGTGGCCCAGTGCAAAAGGCTCCGATACTGAGCACGCCATCGTGAGCCGTGCCGTCAGCGCTGGACGTTCGTCCGCTGTCCAACAAGGGTTCTCGTCATCTGCGTATGGTCTGTGGAGCACGAAGGCACCTGCAAGCCGTCTCGCTGCCGTGCCGCGCTGCCTTCGTCGTTCGTTCTGATGCGATGGATGACCTGTGCCAGCAACATCGGGGTGGCAGACGACTGTGTCGACGTCAGGAGCGTCGGACAGACGCGCGATGGCACGATTACCGCCGAGCAGACGTTGGAGATGCATGAAGAACTTGGTCGTCTCGAAACCGCAGGCCACCGGGACCTCGCACGCCTTCCAGATTGGCGGTACAATGCGGAGCAGCTATCGTACCGCTGCGGGGCGAGGCGACCGCACTGTCTGCGCTGCCACACCAGCCTCAAAACCTGGTATGGGGCTCGGAAGGGGGATGGGGAGAATACGAAAGTCCGAGGTCGGACGCGGACGACGTCGACTGCACACGGCCCGCGCAGATCGCGTCCCGCGTCAACTACAGCCGCCGCACGATGGCGAGCAGACAATGCCGAAGCGGGAGATGTGCAGAAGACGAAGACGAAGGCGAAGGCGGTGGAGCATCGGGCCTCAGCTTCAGGCCACAGCAGCGAGCGCTCAACCTAGCACGGATAGCAGCAATCCATGTACTGCTCGAGGCGTCAGACGAACGCCCTGGACGGCTCGCGTCGACACGGAGCGGCGAGTCAATCACACTGACCCTGGGCGACGCGCGCTCTCATGGGCAGGATGCGACCTGGGGATGAGCGTGAGGGGCAATGATACCGCATCCGGGCGTGCTCTGCGCACCTCCCACCGGAGCGTGCGGGCCCGGACGATCGCCTCCCCGATTGCGGCACGGACGCGATGCGGGGGATCGACGGTGGTCGGATGCGGCAGGGGAGGGAGATACGGTGAGGGAGACAGGCAGTGAGCGCACGGTGAGGGAGAGGGAGCCCCGACGGCATCGTGCTCGGGAACGGTTCGGCGAGGTTCGGACGTCGCCCGCATCGGCCAGCACTGGTGCACACTGCAGGCAGCGGTACGGATCGCGCTGCCACTGGGCGATGGCAGCCGCACGGTGCGAGTGGAGATTGCTCGGGAGTCGGAGATGGAGGCGCGAACGCGGACGCGAACTTTGGAAGGCGGCTATGGCGTGCAGAAGCCAGCGCCCGCATGCGGTCTCGCCGTTCTCGAAGCAGGACTGGCGACGAGAGAAGGCCCGCCCGCGGGCTGAGATAGATGAGTGATGGACCAAGGCGTACTTTGGGCGGTGTGCACCCACGCTGCTACCGCACCCACCCAATGGGAACACGGGAAGCGCGAGAGGACCTTTTGTTCACAGGTTGGGTGGAGGAGAGATTCCGATGGTGGCATCTCACACGTAATGGCCCGCTGGCATCAGCGACAGTGCTGAACTCTGCATAGTGGGATGTGTCAGTGCGTTTGGTCGAGTAGGGATCTGAATCATTCACCTACTCGTCGGAGGCGGCATGGCAAGCTCTCAGACCATCATTTGACTCGACGCAACCTGGCGAAGACTTGGTAGGATGGTATGTTGGTGTGTCGCTGTCCAAGCACATCAATCAGTATGACGTAGACAATACAGAATGAATACGAACAGTTAACCTTTACCTGGTTCGCGATCGCCAAATACGCGCAACCGGCTATCCCGGCCGCTGTTTTGCCGTCTCCACTTCCTTGTGAATGGCCGCAGATGAAGCCAAGATGAACAGAGCAGAAGAAGCTTCTACGATGTTGAGGTAGTCCAGAATACCAAGCCGTTAGTACGCTCGTGCCGTGCGCTCGTGTGCGTTCGTTAATGACGCACGTCTCTCGAACGAATATCGGCATAACCGTCCTCGACGGCCACGCGTCCAGGAAGAGAGTCGGAGAGCAGGCTGCGGAAGAAAGTCGCATCAGGATCAGAGAGACCCGTAAAGCAAGACGAGTGGAGTTTCGAGGACGATGGGCCGGATTAGGACTAGCCGCACTGGCCAGGGCGCGCCCACTGCGATCTGCCCCCAAACGGTGATACCGGCTACAATTTCGGCCCATAGACCATGAGCAGGCGCGGCCCGACGCCGTGGATACTTCCGAGGGCGGCGAGCGCGCGAAACAGAGCTGCTAAGCAGCGATGGATCAGAAACGGGGCGACAGGTCCATGTGCATTGCACGCTCTAGCGACGCGTTCGCGGGCGCATCTAGCGCGTCCTGGCGCACATTTAGCCCACACAGGCATGCCTTGTTTGACGCCTCGCGACGGGCGGTGGGAGCGCGTGCGGGAGCGGGCCACCTTCGGAACCGCACTGCGCTCCCGGTGACGGCACCGGGCAGGATGATACGGTATCGGAAGACTCGGAGAAGAAGGGAATTCGGGGAACCTGGGGGAAAGAAGGGTCACTTCTGGATCGCTGCAACCGGGATCCTATCCGGGGAGACAAAGGGGAACATATGGGCGTTGCTTCTGTGGCAGGCCGTCCTCCTAGGAACAGAAGGACGCGGATGACAATTCTTCCCGGTTTCTCATGCAGAGGGTGTGGGGTAAGGTGGGGTACGTCAAGACATTGCGGGGTAGCGAACGACCGGAGGGAAGAGCTTCCGTGACTTGCAGCATAAGTACTTACTACTGGAAGCCGGGTTAGAATACTTACTCGCTAAGGGCTGATGTACGCTACTCACCAGATTCAAGATGATGATGGACGGGCGCCGGACAGGAGTAGATAGGAGTGGTATGGAGTGGTCCGTGCGACGCGCATTCTTTTGGCCGTCTGAAACATTACTGCAAATCAGGACAGATCCCATCCCGGGTTCCAACGAGACTTACCAGTGCCACTGAGTCATGGAAACGAACAAACAAGATCTCGTCGGTTCGCGACGTAATTGGCATCAAGGTATGAGAAGGCAAGTTATCTACTGCATGTCGACAATGTGAGTGTCATGATCGACCGGCCCAACGATTATGCCAAACTAAGGAACCATAAAGGACTCACGATTGTTGTCACAGTCGTCCGATTTCCCAATGGATCTTGACTCTTGTACTACAACTACCGAAGGTGGGAGCCACTGAACGCGGATGCGCGATCGTCGGACGGCGGACGGGGCCTATACGGTAATATTCCGTAGCATGTTCCATGACCGTATGGTGGTCTCGTACCCATCTGTGTGGCTGCAACATTGACTCATTGTCCAGGTTAAGAAATCTGATGATGTAAGATATAAGTACTTACCGCGGATTGCCCAGCTGGTAATACTAAACCCGCCGAGAATAGACATGTACAACAGACGTTATGATGACGGTCTGATCGACTCGGCGGCTGGACCCCGTGGACCCCGTCCGAGGTGAGATCACAACCTATCACAACGCGTCCGAGACTCATGTTCGCATCTCGGCAGCTTCGGAGGAGCCGATGAAGGCACGGGCCACGTCACAGAACTCGAAAGTGCGATGAAGGGACGTTGGGCGAGGGTCGAGGAGTGGAATGATCTAAGAATGCGTCGACAAGAGCAGGAAGTGAAGATACTCGAGCAAGACGATGCAGGGACCGGAGGAGCACAGGCCAGAAGTGCTGTCGGCGACATTCGTCGGCGCTCGACCGAGGAAAGCAGTCGGAGGGCCGTAAGGCGTGACTGGGTGCGAGTGGCTGCCAGGAGAGGTCGGACGGGAAGGCGAGTGGCAGACTTTATACGGCCGCCATCCGCAGATGACCACGTCGCCAGAGCGACCCAGGAGCAGCGTCCGCCGTTCATCTGACTCGCCGCAACACCCGCTCCCTCACGTGGGTGGAGCGAAGATGGTGCGAGAACGCAGCGTGGCGAGCCACGAAGATGCGGGATGCACGCGTCGGTCGGCGTCGGCAGCACAGGCGGGCTGTAGTCGGATATAGGTCGCCGGCCGTCCATGCTCGCCCATGCCAGACGAGACACGTAGGAACACTCGGAATGGAGGCATTGTGGAGATTGTATGATCCGCGCACTCCTGCCAGCTTTGTAGTCGCGTGAATAAGGTGAGCAAACATTTCGTCTCTCTCGAGGTCTTACGACAGTGCGTATGATCTTTGTGTTGACTCTTACCTCAAGACTCACGGTGTAACCTCTTCGGAGGACCGTTCAAACGTTCAAACGTTCAAGTCTCGGAGGGAAGAGCGGAAGACAAAATCGGTGCCAGCGTCTATATCCTTGAGTGCCACATGACACGACGTTCAACGACAGCGCTTGTGAGTGCGAATCGTTGGCTAGTGACCTCCACTACAGTGCGTACCGCAGCTGGCGGCATTGCTTGTTGAGTAGCCAAAGAGCAGGTATGCGCTGGTATGAGTTTTCAATCTGATGGATGTCAGCAGATATCCACAAGGAGCAAGCACTCACCTCACTGGCTTAGTGAGTAACCTCATGACCCTTCTATTGCCTTACTACGGGAGAAGATCGTTCCATGCTGCATATACAGAACTCAGCCCGAGGTCATGCGCTTCACCCTATACCAGCGAACGCGAAGCCTGAACACGCACCATGATACGCACAGGCAACCACGTCCTCCAACACCCTCCGCGAGACGATCCCCTCGTTCTCCATCCTCCACAATACGCCCATCATCCAGTGCTGGCACGTCCACATCCCGCCCGGCACAGCGCAGACCGGAACTCCTCGCGCGATCTCCTGGATGCGGTCCCGCATGGCCAGGCTCATCCGCCCCAACGAGCACGCCCGCGGCCCTCTCATCGCCCCGTCCGCGTTCTGTGTCTGTGCGCCGCAATACGCGCAATACTGCGGCCGCAATCCGATGTTGTCTCCGCACGTCCGCAAGTCGAGGTGGACGTACGACCAGCACCCGTTGTGCACCTGCCAGCCGATGCTCCAGTGCAGGTCGTGGCCTCTCGGGCTCGCGCCCTTGTCGCGGGGTGGGTAGACGAGGAGGTATACGCCGGTGTGACCGGTATAGAGCGCAGTGGCCTGCTTGCTGCCGATGTTCGAGTGAGCCGGTGAGTGCATTGCTGGATGTCCCGCGTGGACGACCTGCGTTACGCTGTTCTAGACGACGATCTCTGTTGCAGTGGGAGAAGCATCATGCTTGAGACTCGTCGCCACTCGCACGCAGGTGGACGAGCCTTTTTGTAGGTTACTTGGTCTCACTCATATCCCGGGCATCCACTGTATGCAGAGATTGAGACAATGGCGCTGTGTACGCGTCGTACATTGTCTTCGCCTCCACACTTCATAAGAGTCTTCGCGCTGTGATTTTCTCTCGCATTTGGTCAAACGCGACTATCAAGAGACATACATCGCCATCATACGTAGGATTGATTGTTGCCGTCCTCGATCATTTTGTCTCAAGAACAACTCGCCGCCCTCGGTGACGGGCAGTTCGTCGACACCGGTGTCCTTCTGCGAGGCGTTCGTGATGGTCTTCGTCACGCTCTGCGGCGTAGTGGCTTGCTCAAGGCTACTGGTGTTCGAGTGAGCCAGTGAGTGTATCGTTCAGGATGTGCGGCGTGAACGTCTTATGTTACGCTGTTCTAGATAATCTCTGCAGGGGGAAATCCTTGGTCTCATTGCCTCTATCGTCGTCATCCACTGTGTGCAGCGATTGAGTCCATGGCGCCTAGCGATGTACTCGCCGTACAGATCCTCGACGCTTCCACCGAACGCTATGATCTCTTCTCGCCTCTCATCAACTATCACAGACCGTTCAGTCGACATCAACACTGGTGATGAACGTAGCAACGAGTATGGAAGCACTAAGGCCTATATATCATGTCAGCGGCCTTCAAGTGGGTGAGTTGCAGGACCTTTTGAATGGGCCGCCTCGTTAACGTTCTCATATGGCCCCCTTGTTCTCATGAGGGCCGTACAGGTACGCGTACTACCTCACGCACACCACACGTACGGGGCAGTCCATACCAATTTCAATGTCACGTCATGCGTGCCAGCTGCAGTACAGCTCACATGCTGACGCCGCAGCCTCACGGACACGGTGGTCATGAGCCTGAGTGGCGTCTGGGAACCTAGGTCATGAGACGCTGGATGGAGAGTCGCCCAATAGCTGTACCGTACGCGTGTTCTACATCAGAACCGCATGCACTGCTGGCACAGGCCTTGTCCGATCCTTCTGCATGTTGCTCAACCTTGTTCACCAGCATATAAATGTGTACTCATGCCGAGTCCTCAAACGAGCACATCACAGCCTTCTTTCCGTTCGCCGAGTCTCCGCTCAACACGCCCCCCGACTGTGGACATGGGAGGGCCCCTGGCACGTCCTATACTTGGAGGGCCGGCCGTGTTCCACAATGATGGTCAGTCCTACTCCTACAACCACCCAAGACTCTGACGCAAACCAGCCTTCACATATTCTTTACGACGGGATTAGTCCGTTACCCTTCCTGGAGTGTCAAGCAAGGTGAATATGATCATGGGACCTCCTTTACGAGCTCAGGTGCCTTGCTCAGACTCATCATCCAATACAGTGCATGAATCAAGACCTATCCAGCCGGGCGAAGCCCACCTCTTCCTTGATATATACGAGAACATGATGGACTTGTGTGGTGATGGGTCCTACTCCGCCCTACTTGCAGCCTGCGCCCTCGTGTGCTCGGAGTGGCTACGACGCGCAAGGATCAATCTTTATGCGCATATCAAGCTCACATGCTACGAGGATTGCATCATCCTCCTACAGACTCTACGTGGTCCTACGGCTGCTCTAGCTCGTGATACGCAGGAGCTCATCATCAAGCCGACCTCTCGAGGTTCCAGTTACCTGCCATACATACTTTTGGCTCCATACCTTCCCAGTCTACACAGCCTCACCTTCGGGACCGAAGTTGTCTTGAAGAGGTATCCCCCGATTTACTGCAATGTCGGCATGCAGTTCAAGCAAGTCACGCGAGTCACACTCCACAACAGTCGATTTCGTGACTTCGCAGAGCTGTTTCGCTTCGTCTGGTCTTTCCCGGACCTCGAGGAGCTCGCCATAACTCGTTGGACCTGGACGGATGTGCAGTGGACCGATCCACGGGCAGAAGAGTTGGGCCGGAACTACCTGGCCACATTGCTTGCATCACTCGAAACGAGACGGGAACCCTGTTCTCGCCTTACTAGCTTGTGTCTGCTTGTGAGTAAAGTGACGCGGCATCGTTGGAACGCGGTCGGACTTACTCAGTCTCCATCATCCTTTCGAACAGCCCGGTTCATGGCGTATATCATCCCAACTGTTCACAGTCTCAGCGGCGTTTGGAGACCCCAACCACCTCGCTCACCTCTCATGCACTTTACGTACTTTGGATGAATGGATTGACAGTGGTAAGTGATGCAGTGGATGAGATGCATGATGGAATGACAGCGAAACGTCGCGTGGCAGATCATTTCCTGCGGTACTTATCTTCTGTCTCACGCTTGGAAAGCTTGGAGTTACACCTGCAGTTGAAAGAGTTGGCAGACTCCCCGATAGTGTCAAAAGCGGGCCTGTCCTCCCTACTCTCGAACATATCAGCGTCTACTACATTCCGACAGCTCACCATCAATCTGGACCCTTGGGATCCAACAAACCCCCCCGCAAAGCGTTCAAAATCTACACACCAGCAGCTCATCATACAATGCAGCTCTCGGGAAAGAGGAATAAGGCCTTACCAGCTGGGGCGTGCAGAATTCATCGGCATCCTCGGCGACACCGAAGTCATCGCCGCATTAGCACGTCTTCCCCGTATGGAGCAGCTCCAGATACATGCTCGCGATCACGGCTCGTGCGGTGTGTTGGAACCGTTATGGAGAAGGCATATATCCTGGCTACCAGTCCAGATCCAGCCGATTTTCAGTCTAAATCTTCTCGTCGAAGAGCGGCACTACCAAGACGGTGAGATTGTCTCTCGTATGATTTCACAAATGGTCTTACTTAGCAGCTGCGTGCATATGTCTCTAGACAACTGGGACAAACCATGCGCAGACGAGGGGACGACGACGACGACGAACCGGCGACCGAGTCGGACTCTTGGGAGGACTCGACGTATACAGAGACCGGACGCGGCGACCAGGGATTCCGCCCGGTGTTCCCGGGTATCGTAGGGGACCCTTTCGGCAGTCCTTTCTTGAGGTGAGCCACATGTCTCTCGCTTTCTCTGCTCATGCTTGTGTAATATTCACCTACATCATCTCTGGCAATTGTAGTGGCGGTCAGAGTGGCGCACGGATCCGGCTATGCGGCAGTTTTGACCCAGGTTCTGGAGATGAGGTATCCTCATGAGTCGCTGACTGCTTTGTAGCAATGCCACATTCACAGTGACACGTCGTCTTGGCAGACAGTATCGTACACTCACACCGATGCAGCTTCACTCGAGCAGCTCAGGCGTGTCCGCAAAAATCAAGTGCATCCGGTAGGGTGGGTACCGCTCTCCCTTGACAGTGTCCGCCTTGGCCGCGACCCTCCGCACCTCCTCGATGTCCTCCGGAGAGAGCTTGATATCGAGCGCAGCCAAGTTATCTTTCAAGTTCTATAAGTACGTGGCAATCAACTCCTTCCTCGGAAACGACAGAAAATGGTGCGCCGTGTGACGGATACCGTCACTACTCACCGCAATCTTTGTCGTGCGGGGGATGGGGATGACGTCCTCGCCCTGCGCGAGCAGCTACGCAAGGGCGATCTGCCCCGCCGTCGCGCCGTACTTCGCGCCGAGCACGGCGAGCCCGTCGCACAGCTTGACGATGTTCGGGAAGTTCTCGGGCGAGTAGTCCGCCGGTAGTCGTTCTCCGGGAGGTCGTCGTACGTCCGCTGTCCCCCATGGCAAGCAGAAGAGCAAGCGTTAGCAACACTTGCGTATTTTCCCGTGAGGAAGCCGCGCCCGAACGGGGAGTAGGCGACCGTTATGGCGACGTCGAGCTCGCGCGCGGCCTTGAGCAGGCCGATCTTCTCGTCCTCGATGTCGAGCGTGAAGGGCGAATAATTATTTTGCACAGCCGCAATGGGGTGCACGGCGTGTGCGCGGCGGAGCGTCTTGGCGGAACTTCTGAGACTGAGAGGCCGAGGTAATACTTGACCTTGCCTTGTCTACGTCGTTAGAGGGACTTGTCAAGGATCATAATCAAGTCAGGAGGTAAGTATATAGAGATTCTCCGACGTCGGCATTCTTACTTCGATCGGGACTTCGTCATCGTCGAGCACGGACAACTATGCACAACTCACGGCTTACCGATGCAGGTAATAGAGATCAATGTAGTCCGTACCGAGGCTGCTCAACGACTTTTCGATGGCCCTTGCGGACATACGCTGGTTTACCGCTCACAATCTTGCCGGGCTCGGGATCGAAGCCGAACTTGGTCGCGACTCGCGAGGAAGATCTCATTCCTCTTGCCCGCCCTCTTGAACCTACAGCCCTCACACATGTCAAGGTACATCATACACAGGGCAAGAAGAGAAAGAGCCACACCGCTCGCAGACTCAGGATGTCTTCGCTATCGAGGTAGATGTCAGCGATGTCCCAGTGGGTGCACCCGAGCTCGTAGACACTGTCGAGGAGCTGATGCAAGGCAGGTAAGCCGCAAAAAACCATGATTGAGTTGGCATGACCTACCTTCATCCGCTCCTCTGCACTCAGCACATCTCCATAGGCAGCCGCGATGTTCATCGCGCCAAAGCCCATGGCGTCCACGTCGGCGTCGCCGACCTTACGAGTTGGCAATTTGGTGGCAGGAGACATTGCGAAGACACAGGACAAGAAAGGGGGGGGTCGAGAGATTGCGCATGAGCCAACCCTAGCTTTAGTGAGGGGAGGAGCACGATCGTCCGACGAGGGTTCATCTACTCGATTAGGCAGTCCGACGAACGCGACACGGTACGCGCGACGCGATCACGTGCTACCCGACAAATACCGATCGGAATCCGCTTGCTCTGCGCATAAGGCTCCAACCTGCCAGCACTCATCCAATTCCTGTTGGTGTCTGTTCCGGCTAACAGTACTAGTGTACAGCCTTGACGAGGTATGTGTACATGAGTATGACGACCGATCATGCCGCCGCGACGCGTACGTTGGGCCCGGGCTAATGCGAATTCAACGTCAGGAGGACATGGAAAGCGTATATTCGCCGATCGGGCTCTAAGGACACGACGGGGTACTGAAGTATAAGTACACATACACTTGCACTGGGGCCCTCATTCACGAACATCGAGCTGCTCGCCTTCACAACATTGAGTCTCCGGCCTTGCTCCTACCGCTATGCGCCTCATTTTGACTGGTGTCACTGGTGTCGGTGCGTTCCTCTGGTTATGGCCACATACGGTCCTGCCGACTCCCACTGAAACACATTCTTATGCTGCAGCGGGCCTCGCGATCTACCGAGCTGCCCTCAACGACCCCGACGTGCAACATGTCACCCTCCTAACACGCCGTGCCGTGCCCTCGTGGGCGGAACTCCCGCCAAATGCCGCAGAAAAGACCGAAATCGTGCTGCACACCGACTTTAAAACGTACGCACCCGACCTCGCGGCCCGCCTCGCCTCGCACGACGCGCTCATCTGGGCTCTCGGCAAGAGTGCGATGGGCATGAGCGAGGAGGCGTACACGGAGCTCACCTACGAGTACACCCTCGCCGCCGCCCGCGCGCTCAAGGACGCGGGGGCGGGGAGCGCAGACAAGCCCTTCCGCTTCGTCTTCATCAGCGGAGAGCTCGCGGACCCCACGGGCAAGTCGCGCCAGATGTGGGCAAGAGTCAAGGTACGTCGGCATGCATGGTCCGCGCCGTGTGACCCCGGTTGACTCAGCTCATGTGTAGGGCCGGGTAGAGCGCGAGCTCCCGGAACTCTTCATAGGCAGCAATATGACTGCGCATGTCTATCGACCTGCCTACTTCTTCCCTTCGAAGGACTACCCAGAGGATAGGCGCAATCAGCGTTCTGTCGGCGAGCGGATACTCGATGTCACCCTTGGAGCAGCGACCAAGGCTCTCGCACCTTCGTTCTACACACCATTAGAGCAATTCGGGCCGTTTGTGCTGGAAGTCGCGAAAGGTCGTTGGCCAAATCAGGAGTTGTTCAGGAATGCGGACATGAGGAGGTTGATGGAGAGCTTCAGATCTACAGCATCGCACGGGGAATTGTGAAGTGCCGTTCTGCATCCATGTACATGACAAAAAAAACAGAAATGACATGGCTCATTCCCATTAGCCGACTCGAACGACTGACCTCGTCATAGCAATATACTAGTGACGCGCTCTACCAACTGAGCTAAACGGGATTGATAGAAGACGCTTGTACACAGCTACATCACCTGTTCCCCATTCGATAAGTACATGCTGAGCGACATAGCCATGCAGCTGCATATGCTTCAAGTGGTCCAGTGTTTGGTCAAAAGATTCCATGTCAGAGATTCAACAAACCGACGTCTCGCGCCCATCTGCTCTTCCGACAGCCAAGCTCCTTCAGCGGTCCCAGCCGGCCTAAGTCGAACAGACGTCCGACCAATACCTCGACGCGGTCGAGGAGGAATGGAACAAACTCGTGGACGTCGAGATTGAGACCCTGGTCGATGGCATGGCAGACATCGTCGCGCTCGCCGCGGTGCGTGCTCCGTGTGCAAGCCGCATGTTGTCACACGGGACTGAAACGGTGGTGCTTGTCGGTGGACGACGCGTGCGGTGTCCGGATGTGGGCTGGAATGTGTGGTTGTCGTGTGCTGCTGGGCAGATAGGTGACAAGGACCAGTTCCGTATCGCGCAAGAGTCGTTCCAAGCGCAGTGCCGCGCGGAGTCCATGGTGCGTCCTATGTACTCTACTCTAAATCTGTCGCCCGGCTCTGAGCCCTTCCCACTCATATCTCATCTCCGCTTTCATATTTCTCGTGCTTGCGTGCAACGACACACGCCCGAGCAGATACGTGCGGCACATTCGCTCATGTCGACCATCCACTCTTTGAAGCTCCTCCTCTTGCTCTCGGACGAGGCTCAGATAGCGAAACGCCGCGACACGGAGCTGCGAAGCGTGCAGGCGGAGAAGTTAGTTGCGCAGAAGAAGGTTGCGGCGTTGCTGGATGAGCTCTCGCGCAACAGTGAGGGGCAGCCTGAGCGTGGTCAGCGTGAGCCCTGAGATTACTGAACTGCTGTGTTGAGTCGTCCAGGAACTCTTTAGGCCATGTTCAATGAAATGAGTCCACCTTGTGTAACGTCCAGTCCCATGAGGGTACCAAGGTGGTGGACACCGATGACCTCCAAGCTTGTAGCCACATTGCTTCAACGAACAGACTTTGCCGGTCCTGCGTCCACGCCGGTGCCGTGCGCACCACCAAACAAGGCCGCTTCCGTCAAGATGGGATTCAAGGTAAGCTACAGTGCGCGAATATGAGCACCAGTGATCATATGGGTGTGGCGGCGAGACAGGATAGGTATATGAATAGACCAACATCAACCTGGCCTTACTGCTTACTGTTGTATCACTTTGCTATCCCATCTCTTCGACCGGCCCCGCCACTCCGCCGGTCTTCCGCCACGGACGGGTGCGCCATTCGGGTGATTCATTCAGGACACTCCAGTTACCGCCACCCACATCTTCATCGGATCCGTAGCAACTGAGCTCGGGACTCTCTCTCTCGGACAAACCCAGCTTCGCGAACTCATCCGATCACCCACCC
This sequence comes from Daedaleopsis nitida, assembly GCA_022606115.1. Taxonomy (NCBI): domain Eukaryota; kingdom Fungi; phylum Basidiomycota; class Agaricomycetes; order Polyporales; family Polyporaceae; genus Daedaleopsis; species Daedaleopsis nitida. The sequence goes on along the minus strand of JABYQM010000007.1, from coordinate 2,605,477 downwards.
GTAGCCACAGTGACGATCACCCCCCGGTGTCTCCGCTAACGGCGAACGGGCAACAGGAGTATTTGCGAAAGATCTGTTCTCGGGTTCGTTTGGGCTCGAGTGAGCTCGCCGTATACGCGTGAGCGTGTTGCGGCCGTGTATGTCCGCATCTTCGAAGCTGTCGTGATCACACATCGAAGCTCGTCGTCTGCTCACCGCCTGCATGTCAGGTCTGAACTTCTGAACTTAGCTACTACACCACCACTCGTTTAAACTTTCGGACGAATTTAAAGCCAAGTATAGATCTCGTAGGTGAGAGGTGAGTCGTCTCAGTCCATATATGATATCCTTACCTTCGTCCTCGTGCTGCTGATACAATCGACAGAGACGATGCACCTTCTATCTTTCATTGCATGTACTCTTTGTTTCGAGGAAACAGCCCTTGCGCCGTCGACGTCGCATCTATCGATCCTCGGTCCTAGCCTTCAGGATCTATCTGCCTCTCAACTTGAAACTTGCTATGGCACATGATGATCTCCAGGTTCCTCGCTTACTGGGACCTGAAAGCGAATCTAGCGGGTCTGCTCACAGATGACATTGCAACGTGAACAAACTATAGCTCTGGGTGACCGTAGCACCGCAGTATATAAGCAAGAGGTCAGTCATATCCCGCTCAGCCAACTCCCCTATACCGCCATGTCTTCAGATAACGAGTTCGCTGATCTCGTTGCTATCTACGCTGTGTTGTGAGCGCTCAGTGAACGAGGTGTTGTCCATTTGAACTGACGCTCATGCTGATCATCCCACCCAGTGCAACAGAGGATTTCGTAGACTTCGCTGCGATCAGTGCGTACCAGCGTGTGTCCTACAGCTATATTCATTACCTCACGCGCCGGACCTTCCTATCAGCGTTCTTCACCTACGACTTCGCAACCACATTCGACCGCGAAGTCAGGTACTTCTGGAGACGCAAATTCTCGATTGCGTCGGCCGTGTTCCTCTCAATCCGGTATTGCTACTTGCTGAACGGCCTGGTCAACCTCCTGGTGGTCGTTCTGCGTTCTGACGAGGTAAACGATTTTCTCCATGACGGCCATCTCATTCAATGTTGTGCTGTGCTGACCAGAAAGCGGTGGCTCTAGGGGTGAGTTGTCTAGTTCTCGCTGAGTACACAATTGTCGCACTCAACGCCATGCTACATAGTTGCAAGGCCACCGAATTCATGGACGCCATCCTGAAATATTCCCTGTACATTCCCTTTGCCGGTGCGTCTGCACGCCTCTTCCTTTGCTTCTCGCCCCAACTGACCTAATAACATGGCAGTATTTTCGGGAACAAGAGCGTATGCCCTGTGCAGGAACCGACTCCTCGCCGGATTCATCGCCGTGCTCTCTCTTGCACCAGTGTGCGTCAACTGGGTATGTGTATTTGACTGGTGGAGTGCTCGGCAATGGTGTCTGACACTATTTTGCAGACGAGCTTCGCAATCGACGAGACGGCATTATTCGATCCAATGTTTGGATGCATTGTCGTAACCTCAGTCACTCAACGAGATAACATAATGTGAGTGCCCATCCTTATGTCACAGTAATATAAGCTCACACCTCATGTCCAGATGTGAGTATTCATACTTAGATCGATATGGACCGACTTGACAGGGCCGTGTCTCCTCGTCACAGTCGGTCTCTGTGCCAGAGGACCACTCATCTTTGCGGATATTCTTCTTGCAATCATCACATGGCGCAAGATAGACGCGAGAACCACACGCATACCCTTTGCCAGGCCGAGTGGTTCCGGATTCTCGAATATACTGCTGTGGAACGGTACGGGCCCGACTCTCCCACATACATGCAAACTGACAGGTGGCACCTTCGTCAGGAACGCTCTATTTCGTGTAAGTCGTACTGTGTACTCTGTCTTGCGAGATGATATGAACGACAATCGCTCACAGGACACTATTCATCCTCAACACATTGCATCTCGCCTTCACTATGACCTCGGTAGGTGATTTCACTCCATCACGAAGACGTGCTGACCCCAGGACCTGTACATATAGATCTTGAGCAACGGGTTCGACACCACTGCTCCGAGCCAGCTCACCCGGTTCACTGATCCGTAAGTATCAGTATTCGCATGATACACGCAGCCTCAGACTCTCAACTTGTCACCTTGATTCCAGCCTTACTGCTATCCTCATTTACCGTTTCATCCTCGACCTCCAAGAAGCAAACGACCACCACGTCAAGGCCGGCTCGCAGCTGTCGCTGGGCTCGGAGACACAGTTGAGTTTCGTCGACCGAGCCATCGGCTCGCTCGGGGCTGCTATCGTTCCCGGCATCGCTGCCGTAGAGGACGAGTACGAGGATACCCAGGGTGAGTAAGTAGCGTCACCCGTAGCACTGTCGTGAGAGACTTACCATATGAAATATCATATAATGACATTGTCACCTAACGACTGAGACAGAGCGGGGTATTCAACAAGTGTTCGATGATACGCAGCTTTCAAGGCAATGTGGCGGCACCGTCGAGCGCAGGGTGTGCCACTCGCGAGATGGCTGACGGACAGAGTCCCTTCGGACGGCTCAAGGTTCACTGGCTTGGAGGTGGTGCCGGGCAGCCCTTTCTTGCCACAGTAACCCAGTCCACTGTATGGTGGTAATCACAAGTGTGGCGCGCGCAGCTGCCTAGATTTTCTTACGCGCGGTCGAAGACATAATATAGATTCATTACTAGTCAATTCAGGAATCGGATATTAGACTTACTTGCAGTATGATGCGCGTTACCACAAACCGCTTCAAGATGAGTCACGTTGCTCCTGGGCAGCTCAAATGACGGTGAGGTTCAGGAGGGTAAACGGACCTTCGCCACAGGTTCCAGTACCAGGTGATGATGGCGAGGTGGAAGAAGGGTGACCGTAGCATCGAGGCTTTGTGCACGTTCGATCATCGACGAGGCTCTTAGGGGACCCACCAGAACAACCAGAACGCTAACATCGCACATCTTCTAACAGTCGGACGTTCGAAGTTGGCCGATGGGCTTACAGAAAGCCAAGAGGTCGCTACAGAACTTCCAAGTACTCTGCAGTGTGATGATGTATCTGATATCTGGGCATGATATCTGGGCAGAGCTACTCACTGGTTCAACTCTCGACAGTGTCGACAGAGAATTGAGATGACCGAACCATTTGCATCACTGTAGTAGATACTAATGTCATAGTATGTGACTCACCTGAGGAGGATGTTTGCCGAGTTTATCCAGGCGCGCGCTCTTGATGCATTCCAGTGTAAGCTTGCAGCTACCATATGGGTAGGTAGCAGGAGCAGAGTAGCCTTGCAGATGGTTTGGCAACCTTCAAGTTGGGCCAATTCGGAGATTACCGCGTACCCACGTGGCCGGATGATCGAAGGATCACGTGTCTAGCAGTCATAGCGCCGGGCAATCGCAGGCAAGCTTCAGCCACCGCAGACCGTCCTGGGTCCTTTGTCTTCACCGTCGCCGTTTCTGTCTCCCCGCTACCGCTCATCTCGAGGTCGACGCAATCATCACCTAGCAAGAAGGCACAGCGAGGACCACAGAGAGGGCTGTGGTAGGCTTGGGATAGGTTTGGTACGCTACACTGTCTTCCAATATGGCTCGCTCTCTTCCTGACATGGCTGCCCACTACTAGAAATCGCCTACATACGTCTTCATTATGGAGCCTGCAGAAAACCAATCGATAATGGACCTGAGAACGGCGTCTTCACGACGAGCAACACCTGTCGGGCGTAGCAGACCTCCATCCCCCCGTTCCCAACCCCCTCCTATGGACGTCGACCTTGCCAATCAGCACCTAGAAGGTTCCCTACATTCAGATCACCTGTCACCCACTCTGTCTGCTGTACCACAAGACCAGTCTGGCTCAAGTGTTGACCGGCAGCTGAATGTGACCGACGCACTCAGCTACCTCGACTCCGTCAAGGCCCAGTTTGCGGAACAACCAGAGGTGTATAACAAGTTCTTGGATATCATGAAGGACTTCAAGAGCCAGCTGTGAGTGGTGCATCTCCGCGCGTTGCTGAGACCCTTCTGCCTCGAACTTTCCTTGTCAGGCAGTCGAGTTTCACCTACGACTTGCCATTAGCGAAACTACACCTACTCCCATTCACTGCATCCTCCCTGTCCTGTGTATACCTCTTGATACCATGCTGATACCTCGTACAGAATAGATACTCCGGGTGTCATCGAACGGGTCTCCAACTTATTCCATGGCCATCCAGCCCTCATACAGGGATTCAACACGTTCCTCCCCGCCGGATACCGTATCGAGACAGCTGACAATCCCGATCCAAACTACATCACCGTCACTACTCCTGCTGGGATCACGACCCAGGCCACCAACGCGGCATTCAAGTACACAATCGCGAACACAAGATTACCACCACCTGTAGAGGAGCCGCCAGATCACGACCCGGATAAGCCCGTACCCCGAGAAATGCTCAAACCTGCGCTAGAATTTGTCCAGAAGATTCGCACTCGATACGCCAATCATCCAGATGTCTATCAGCAATTTCTCCTCATACTCGCCGAAACATCAGCTGATGCGCAGAGCTTGGACATCCGCCGCATGGAAGAGTTCTCAATAGCCTGTCTGTCAGCCAAGTATCCCAAAGGAGACGTGCCGCGCAAAGTGATGAACCTGCTCAAGGATTCTCCAGAACTCATGCGCGATTTCGTGCAGTTCCTTCCTGACGAGCAGATGCAGCGCGATGAACTTGCGCGTATCGCCAAACTCGAAGACGCGCGGAAGGTCAGCGAATCGAAGTCAAGGAAAGGCGCGGAGAGCCACTCGTCCACAGTTGCTACAGCGTCGCAGAAGCGGAAACGGAAACTGGTTGAGCGCGAGAAGGAGAAGGAGGCCGCGCCGAAGGCGAATTCAAACAAGGTGCGCGCGTTGTGTCCTCTTTCGCTGCCGATATCATACTCATGATCAGTGCAGAAGGCGAAAGTGCACGTATCAAGTGAGGCGCCTTCTCCGGCACTCACACAACGTCAAGCAGCAGCCCCTCCGTCCCCCATGCGTGCGCCGCAGCCCCCACCTCCACAACCGTTCTACCCGCATCATCCGCAGATTGTTGCTCTTCCTGCCCCGATCCCCCTTCCTATTCAGTCGAGCAGCTCAGTTCATTCCAATGACGAGGCGCACTTCTTTGACCGCGTCAAGCGTTACCTCGACAACCGCGAGACCTACAACGAGTTCTTGAAGCTAGTCAATCTCTTCACACAGGACATCATCAACACCACCCGCCTGGTACGGGAGGCGAAGCCCTACCTCCAGAATGGGGAGCTTATGGCCCAGTTCATGGACATCCTCGGGTGGGACCCGAACAAGGACCGGTCCGCAGCCTTGGAGGAGTCGTGGACGCGTCCAATGGGTGTTTTAGACCGGCCGAGTCGCAACCAGCTGCACACGCGCTACGGTAGTTACAGGAAGCTACCTGCTCATGTGAGTGAACCTGTAACGTGTCAAGACCGAGCTGACTGTCGACCATAGGAAGTCAACGTCCAATGCTCTGGAAGAGATGAGATGTGTAACGCTGTGCTGAACGATGAATGGATCTCGCAACCGACATTTGCTAGCGAAGACGCCGGGTTCGTTGCGCACAAGAAGAACACCTACGAAGAGGCGCTCCACCGGAGTGAAGAAGAGCGACACGAGTACGACTTCCATGTCGAGGCCGTCAACCGCACGGTTCAAGTCCTCGAGCCTCTCAATAATAAGATCCTCCAGCTCTCCCCCGAGGAACGTGCCAACTTCAAGCTTAAGCCAAATCTCGGAGGCGTCGGGAAAGCGATCCACCAACGTGTCATCAAGAAAATCTACGGACGCGACCTCGGAATTGACGTCTGGGCTGCGATGCAGGACGTGCCCGCGACCGCGATCCCCGTCGTCCTCGTGCGCCTGAAGCAGAAGCACGACGAGTGGAAGCGCGCACAGCGCGAGTGGGACAAGGTCTGGCGCGAAGTCGACGCGCGCAATTACCACAAGTCGCTCGACCACCAGGCGATCAATTTCAAGGCGGCGGACAAGAAAGCGACCACGCAGAAGGCGTTCGTGACCCAGGTCGAGGCCGCGCGCGACGAGCAACGCGCGACACGCGCGGCGCTCGTCGACCCGCTCATGGCGCGCACGAAGCCGCGGCACCAGCTGGAACTGGTTGTCGAGGACCCGACGGTGCTGCAGGACGTGCTGAAGCTCGCGCTGTCTTTCCTCGACCGCACGCAGGGGCAGATCTCGCTCCCGGACCGTAAGAAGATCGAGACGTTCCTACGCGCGTTCGTCCCGCTATTCTTCATGCTCGACTCCGCCGCGTTCAACGCCGCGTTCGTGCCCCACCACGAGACGGTGGAGAGCGACCTCGACGTCGAGACGGCGGGCGAGGACGCCGAGATGGCCAACGCGAACGGGAGCAACAGCGCCTCGTCGAAGTCGAGGAGCAAGAAGGGCAGTGGGGGCGGTCACGCGGGGGACCTGCGCAAGCGCCTGCTGAAGAGCGAGCAGGCGAAGTCGAGCCGGCGCACGCGGGCGCAGGAAGCCGCCTCTCCGACCCCTTCTCGATTTGCTTCCCCTGTTCCGTCCGACGCTATGCAAGTGGACGGGGAGAGCGCGGCTGCGCGTTTGGAGAAGCCGTCCTCGTCTCGTCGACGGGGCACGTTCTACACTAACACTGCGTTCTACGTGCTGTTGCGGCTGCTCGAGGTGGGCATGACACCTTATTCAAAATGACAGGCGAGCTGATGTGGACGATTGTGTCAGGTTTTGTACTCGAGGCTTTATCTATTCAAGAGCCTCGCGAAGGAGCTGTCCGATCGGGGCAACGACCCGTTCGAGCCCAACCCTGGCTCCATCAAGTCGTCCATCCTGGCTGCAGACCTTGCGAAGCTTGGCAATCGGCTCGACCAAGCATCGTACTTCTACGATGTGATGCTCGAGTCGTGCGAGAAGCTGTTCGACAACGAACTCGAGCAGGCGTCGTTCGAGGAGATGATGCGGTATATGTTCGGCGTGAAGGTATGTTGCCGTATGTCTAGCGACCGATATACGTACTTGCTGACCTCATCTGTAGCACGGGTTCAAGATGTTCACGGTGGACAAGGTCATCGGCTCATTGATCAAGCAGGTAAGCGCAAATCGGCGCACGACTGACGGTCCGGACCAAACTGACTTGGGTCCTCGTTAGGTTCAAATCATCCTCTCAGATTCCAGAAGCCAGGACCTGTACGAGCTCTTGCGGCACGAGCGAGAGATCACATCGCCTACTACGCAAGACCTGATCAACTGCCGGCGGAAGACTGAGCGTATCCTTGGACCTGACGAGAACATGTTCCGCGTTGACTGGGTGCGTTCCGAAATTCACCTTGGGGTAGATGGCGCTGACGTCGCACTTAGCTGCCTGAACCTAGGACAATGACCATCCAGCTCATCGGCAAAGACGATGCCTCTTACGACGACTCGGAGGTGATGACAGGACGGTGGCAAGCCTACATCGAGTCCTTCGTCTCGGTATGTCTGTCCTTCTCACAATGAGCAAGCGTCCATGCTCACTCACATTACCAGCACCACTACACTGCGGGAGTGCCGACATCCTCGACCATCAGGCGGCCATTCCTGCTCCGGTCAGTCCCCGTCTCGTATGCTAAGCGCAAGCGCTGACTATGGCGCTATGTAGTACCAAGATACCCTCGCCGTCAGGCGTCCTGCCAGACATTCTCGCTCGTGGTGGGTTGCAGATCAAGGTCTGCGTGCGCACATATCGCCTTTTCTTTGTTCCGCACTCCGAAGACATCATGGTCCGACTGTCGTCGGCCGCGGAGCGGGGCGGGGCGCGCAAGGCCATCGAGTCGCGCAACGAGAGGCGGAAGAAGTGGCTAGACGAGTATGCCGCCGACACAGCCGTAAAGGACGAGCCGCAGAGCGCGACCACAGAGGGCGGCCCGGGGCCTGTCGGCGATACGCTGCCCGAGCCCAACGGCGACAGCTACGAAGCAGCGCCGGATGTTGCGCCCTCTCATGAGGAAGTCAAAGAAGTCCCGGTGGAGGCCATGGACGAACAGCGGGAGAAAGAGCCCGAGGTGACGGTGCATACTGTACCTCAGGACGACCCGGTCGAAGCTGCTGCTGCCGTAGCCGCCGCCGCTCCTGGACCTGTGGCTGATCCTGATCCTGTTGATGTCTCGATGGACGAAGTCACTCCTGAAGCTGAAGCACAAGTGCCCCCACCGGTCCCAGCACCGTCCTCACTGTCCGCATCACAACCCGAGCCCGAGCCCGAGCTCAAGCCCGAATCTGTGCCTGTGCCCGCCGCGGAGCCTGCACTAGCTGCTCCCTCTGAGCCTCTCTCAAACCCACCAGCAGCCCCCGAACTACCTCAGGTTGCACTCGCCCCGCCTATTACACAGGTGCCGCCCGACTCGGAGCCTGCAGCGGACCCAACTCCTCCCTCTCCCTCTCCCACTTCCTTCCCCTCCCCGCCACGCCGCCGGCCCTTTTCGCCCGTGCTGCTGGAGCGGCGTACGCCACCACCGCCAGTGGGCGTCGAATCGGCTGCCCGGACGCCGCCCCCGGTCGCGCCGTCCGCTTCTCCGCCCAAACCTGCGCCCATACCGGCACCTGCGCTAGAACCCGTATTTGAGCCCACACTCGCACTCGCACCCGTTCCTGCACCTGCACCTCTCATCACGCCTGCGCCGGTACCGCCGTCATCACGGGACTCCGCCCCGCCCCCTCAGCCCCAACTTCAGCCTCAACCTGAGCTTCAACCTCACCCCGGTCCTCCATGAACGGTCCACTGGAGTATCTATCTTACTAGCCCTTCGTCACGTCGTCCAGGATTTGTGTCTGCGTGTGTTGTATTGATTCATCTGCTATAATACAGTCTTTTAAATACGCAACGGGAGGGTCTGACCTGGATTCGTAAAAGATACACCGGACGCGCAAGCCAGATGCCACTTGCATGCTAACGCGGGAACGCTACACAAACGGGTGCTCATAGGCCTCCCCTCCTCTCCGGCCGGATGACACAAGCGTACAACATTCGCGGCATGAAACGGTCACTGACCCGCACCGGCACAAATCCTTCCTTTCTCGCTTTGCTTTCGTTCCTCCCTCCTACCCTGGGCCCGTCACCGGACCCCATCCAAGAACACGCGGCAGAGCCACTGTACATGCGCACGGCTCCCTCGGGGTCCACACACGACTATCGCTTCCCTCGCCATCCTGAGCCGAGCGCGCCGCCGCCGCCAACGCCGAAGCCGGTAAATGCACCGCCAGCGCCGCCGATCTGCGGGCCCTCGCCGGGCCCGGAGACGGGGCTGTTGACGCCTGGTGGCTTGCCGTGGAAGGAGGTGCGGTACGAGGACTGGGGGACGGCTTGGATGGTAAGGAACTTGTTCTGGACAGGACGCTCGTCGCTGTTGTACTGGGCACGTGCGGGCACGCATGAGCACGGACGCAAGGACTACGGCACGGGTGAGAGAGGGGCAGGGGGAGACACTCACCTGGAACTCGAGCCCGATGCCGTCCGCCTCGGAGACGTCGAGGAGCTTGACCAGTTTGCGCGCGATGCCGTTGATCTTCTCGACGTCCTCCTTGGAGCGCGTCCAGAGCTGGATGCGGTCGACCTTGCTGCGGAGGGAGACGACGGCGCCGCAGATCTCGTCGCCCTCGTCGAGGTCCTCGCCGACGAGGGCCATGGCGAGCCAGGACCAGCAGCGGTCGAGCAGCTGCGGGTTGTTCTTCATGGTGAGGACCCACTTGCCGCCGTTGGCGTTCGCCTCGTCCTCCCACATGGGCTTGATGCCGGACTTGAAGAGGTGGTAGTTGGAGTTGCGCTCGAGCTTGGAGGGCGGCTTGAGCCAGTTGAAGTACCGGCAGAAGGACTCGACGGTGTCGAACTCGCCGATGACGGTCAGCCCGGCCTCGTACTCGTCCGACTCGGGCGCCGTGTAGTGCGTCAAGCCGGTCGCACCGTCCGAGGCTGCGGTCGCGGGCGTGAACGGCACCTTCGTTTTGCAGTCGTGGTATATTGTCCTTGCGGGCGGGGACGTGTCTTAACATCGTGGGCGCGGAGGAAGAGAGAAGCGGGGGCGTACCATGTATACTCGAGGGGGTGCTCGGGAGCCTTGATCATAAGCCCGGGGGTCTTTGGGTCCTCGATGATCTCCGCCTCTGGGGGTCTGGCGGAGCCGTCGATACTGAGTGTCCGCGCCTTTGCGAGGCGCGCGGTGATAGCGTCGAGGGAAGGGATGTTCTTGTAGCCGACGGGCATCTTCTGCCTCGGCTTTTCATCCTTGGTCGGTGGTGGTGTGGATGTCTCTTGGTTGTGCTTCTCGACCTTCTCGGTCGTCAGAGGGTCGCCTTTCTCGCCTGATGGAGTGCTGCTATTGCTGCGGGGGGGCGAGATGGAGAGCTGGCCTGGCGATTCGGAGCGCGATGTAGGGGCATTGACGGCAACAGAGTCTGTGGCAGACGCGGCAACTGAGGAGGAGACAGACGCTGCCGAGCTCGTGCGGAGAAGCGAGGCGGCGAGGCGGGGACGATTGCCGGCGGTGGCGGGAGTGGGCGCATTCAGATTAATCCGGGCAGCGAGCTGGTTGAGGGAGGGCATGCGTGTGCTAGAGGGGCGCTCTGCCTTTGCGGGCGCATCCTGTGTCGCTGGCGGTGGGGTCGTCGTCGCTGGGGGCGGGGGCGTGGACATCGTCGAGGTCGATGGGCAAGCAGCGGACACAGGCTGCAGCTCCAAGACGCGGTCCTTGATTGCATCACTTTCGATACCCGCTCTGCACACTCTATTTCTGTGGATAAGCGCCCACTTTACCTTTGCCTCCCACCTCGTCCTCGGCCTTCCTTTCCTCGACCACGACCACCGCCCAGCCTCGGTTCTCCTCCTCGAGGATTTAGCTGGACTTGGACCTGTGCTCGAGCCTGCCTGAGAAGAGCTGACGACAACCGCACGGCTTGTAGTGTTTGGCCACACGACGAATTGACGCTGCCTATTGTCACGGCTAATCTGTTGTTATTCAGAATCAGAATCATTGTTCTCGCGCACACGACAGCCTCGCACAAAAACACGCGGCTTTCATACTGGCCTGGCCTGTCCTTGAGCTTGCCGTATTCACCGGGGCTGACACTGGGCCGACTCGCGACAGGTGAATAGAGGCCAGCCTACAAAAGCTCGATCCTGCTGTCCTCCGACCCGCATCCTCCCTGTCTCGCCCCGTCTTCCTCTCCTCTCCTCCATCATGTTCATCCCCATCTCTCTCTTGGCTGCTCTTCCTCTGGCTACAGTATGGGCTGCGCCCATGTGCTCTCTCAAGCCGCCTGCCTCAGCGATTGCCTCTGCTTCAGCCCCGTCTGTAACACCCGTTGGAAAGTCCGGCACCGGCTCTAACACTGGGAACACCCTCGGTGACGAGGTCGTCGCAACGACCTGGTATGCTGGTTGGCACGGCACAGACTTCCCGCCTGAGAAGCTCAGCTGGTCAAAGTACACCTCCGCCACATACGCATTTGCGTAAGTGCTTCTGGTGCTCGTCTGCAGTCAAGCGCTCAGCTCCCGTTCTGCAGGATTACCACGCCTGATGTGAACCAAGTGTCCCTGGAGGCTTCCGACGAGGAACTCCTCCCTCGCTTCGTTGACCTTGCCCACCAGAATGTGCGTACCAGTCTCGTCTGGATTCGATCTAGCATCTCACAGGACATAACAGGGTGTCAAAGCGTTGCTCACTATCGGAGGCTGGACCGGGTCCCAATACTTTTCTTCCGCCGTTGCGACCGAAGCCAACCGTACAGCGTTCGTGAAGACCGTCCTTGGTCTTGTTGACAAGTATAATCTGGATGGTCTCGACTTTGAGTACGTGGCCCCGTCAAAGTCATTTCCGGTTCGTAGTTAACACTACCGCACAGCTGGGAGTACCCCAACAAGCAAGGCATGGGTTGCAACCTCATCTCCGCCGACGACAGCCAGAACTTCCTTTCCTTCCTCCAAGCTCTCCGCTCCCAAGTCGGTCAGAACTTCACGCTCTCCGCCGCCGCCGGCATCACTCCATTCGCCGGACCCGATGGCACTCCCATGGCGGATGTTTCCGCGTTCGCATCTGCCCTCGACTACGTTGCGATCATGAACTACGATGTTTGGGGCTCCTGGTCGAGTACTGTCGGCCCCAATGCACCCCTCAATGACACCTGTGCATCCGACCAAGAAGGCTCCGCAGTCTCCGCTGTCAAGGCGTGGACATCCTCTGGGTTCCCGGCCAACCAACTCGTGCTTGGTGTTGCCTCCTACGGCCACAGCTTCAAAGTCGCACAGACTGCCGCGCTCACCGACTCCGCTCTCACTCCTTATTCCGCGTTCGACAAGTCCGCGCAGCCGCTCGGAGACTCCTGGGACGAGGTCGCGCCTGCCGGCGTCGACCAGTGCGGGAACCCCACGCCCGGCGGGCCCTCCGGCATCTTCGACTTCTGGGGCCTCGTCGAGGGCGGCTTCCTCACCGCGAACGGGACTGCTGCGGACGGGATCGACTACCGGTTCGACGAGTGCAGCCAGACACCGTACGTCTACAAGCCCGACACGCAAGTCATGGTCTCGTACGACGACACACGCTCGTTCGCGGCGAAGGGCCAGTTCATCAACGATGCAGGCCTGCTCGGGTTCGCGATGTGGGAGGCCGCGGGGGACTACGAGGACATGCTCCTCGACGCGATATCGGAGGCGATTGGGATCGAACAGGTGGGTTGCTGAACGCCCATTTGTGAATATCCATCGCTGTTCCTCTTCCTCTCGACACCGACTCTTTTACCGTCCTCTCTTTTGGGTTCATGATGAGCTCTCACGGGTCACACGACATCGCCAACGCCAACGCCAACTCACGCCGTATTGTATCGCTATACATATCCGATCCCTCCGCATACCTGTCTTTGGTGTACTCCTGTCTTTATTGTAGCGCTAGGTTATTGACCGTGCTTGATGCACAGGTGTAGATCAGTCCATATATGAACACATTGGCTCCAAGTTGGAGGAGTCCGTCCGTGCTGGGTGTAACGGTGAGTGCTCTGCGTCCTCACGCGAAGCATTATACGGTGACATTCATGTACCGCTATCCTAGATACCTTTAGTAGTGAAGGCTCCTGGAATCTGTGAGGGATTTCTAGTCTCATCCTCGTCTCTCGTCTTGTATCCTCGCCGCGAAATGGTGATCGTGCTATCAAGTAAATTGGGAAAGTGCCGTTCGAATCCTTTCGAGGGACAGCCTTCTCGCAGTTGCCAACCTAAACTTAACATTCAACAGAATTGCTCTACGATAATCTCGTCAACCAACCTTGTACTTCTAGGGTCATTGAGTTCCCTGATCAGCTACTGCGATCCTGGCCAAGATATGATGTCCTGCGCCTGCTCTCACGAGGCTCACGCAGCACGACCATCTATCTTCTTCCAACAAACCCATGGCCGCAGCACCCGTGCTGCAGTTGCTGCACGTTCCATATATTTACCTTGCTCTCCAACGGCCCCCCACTACCTCTTCGCTCGCCACCAATCCCGCTACCCCCACGACTCCGGACCCATGCTACTCATCGACCTGGCAGATGACGTTCTACGGCTCATCTGCGACTGTCTCATCCCGCAGGACGCACTCAATCTTTCCCTCGTATCCAAACGTCTCCACGCCCTCGCAACATACCGCATCCTAGCCGTGTTCATTGCATCGAAGCCAAAGACCCTCCGTGCTTTCCATCGATACGTTCTAGACCCGGACGCTCCCCCGCGAGCACAATACATTGAGTCTATTGAGATCAAGCCTCACATCCTCTACAACGTCGACGAGAGCGACGGCGACAGCCACGGCGCCCGCAGCGGCTATCTCGGCAACGCCATGCCTGTATTGCTGCAGCTCTTCGCCGACCTCCTCCAGAACGCCAACAATCTCCGCAGACTCGTCCTCCATCCTCCATACTTCTTGAATGTCATATCGCAGCGCAACAAACGCCCTAGCTTCATATCAGCTCTTACCAGCGATACCCTCCGTCGTCTCCAATGGGTGGAGTTACACTCGGTGGACAATGCCATGCTGAAGACTATGGGCCAGGCGTGCTGGGACCTCCGAATTCTATCCCTCCACGACGAAGCCGCCCGTGTAGAATGCTCACACCAAGACCTGCTCGATCTCCTCTCCCACTTCCCGAACATCCATACGCTGAACCTCGTCAACTTCAGAATTTGGCCCTCGCCGGGACGTACCACCGAGCGTCGACGCGTATTTCCTAGCATCCGGCAGCTGTACTTCAAAACTGTATGGATTGACTCTGCTCTCGACCTCATCGGGCGTTGCCCGGACGTCAAGCGCGTAGTTCTCGATGATATGGGTTCTCGGGCTATGGCCTCGTTCGGGGACGAGTCTGGCTCTGCCGCTGGACTTCCCGCATGGTGGTGGCCGCCACCTTCTCTCAGCGTCGATGTAGTGGCCATGACTGACATCCTCTACCCTTATCAATACACGAGAACGCGACCCCCGTTCAGCACTTCAAAGCATTATCAGGTGTCGGAGTCCGCGCGGGGATACATGGGGATCAAGTCTTGCAATCGATCAAGGGGTATGTTTTCCTGGACTCCCTCCTCACGAATTTCTCTCCGGCGTGGGCCCAGTTATGGATGGAGGTCGGCAGTGCTCCCATGCCCTTTTGGAAAACCGTGCCGCAACACGCACCGCGCCTTCGGTATCTCGACTTGATGATACCCACGCCATCTCTCGGTTGGGAGCATGCGAACCATTTGGTGTGTATCGTATCTATAGTTCACGACAATCCTGACGACGCATCGGACATGTTGGCTCACACAATGCTTGATGTTTACAGCACCACATCCCACATGCGCTCCGCCCGCTTCCGCTCGTCTACTTGGGCGTGCACATCAAGGAAACGTCTTGCGGTAGCTTCTGCGTCTTCCAGTCTGGAAGGAACCAGGCTGCCGACGCGCAGAGACAGACGTTCCGCGCGAAACGGGACGAAACCGCCCGCACGCTCCCAGGGCGATGCGCGCGCGCGATCCCCACCTTGCTCTTCTTCGCGCTCTTCCACACTTTCCGGGACGGCTGGGCCGTGCCCGGGTGCGCGCCCGAGCGACAGGAGCAGGTGGACCTGATTATGGGGAGCCAGGAGGAATGGACATCGCAGCCCCGTGGCGAGTACGAGCTGCTCGGCTCGGACGCTTGGACCAACTTCAAGACCCAGGAGGTGCGGTGTTGGCGAGTCTCTCGCGTGGGGGATTCCATCAGGGAACAACGGCTGACGGCAGGAGACCGACGCCGCCTGCAGCACGGGCTGGAGGTGTGCTTCGATGGGAGAGATCCTCTTGAGGGTGCGTATCCTTGCATGATGGTTATCCCAGTGTGCGTTGCGACATGCTCACGAGGGACGCCAGACGTCCTTGCCTTGTACCGGGAATTGGACCCTTTAGTGACGAGTCGGGATTCGAGAATTGATTAACGAACGAATGAGTACGTACTTGTAACATGTAACATCCCTTGCCCAATGACGAGTCTCAACGATGAATAACGAGCGTCCCCCGCTTGCATCACCTCACGAGCGGGCAGCGTAGGTCAGGACTGTGAGAGGTTTACCGGTTACAGCTTTGCAGAATCTCTTGTCCAAGTCCTATCCTTCGCGTCGTGGAACACGATGTTTCGATAATGTGTACGCACAGCCGTCGCCCGGGTCTAGCACTCAGAAAGGCTACCAAA
The DNA here is from genome assembly GCA_022606115.1 of Daedaleopsis nitida. Taxonomy (NCBI): domain Eukaryota; kingdom Fungi; phylum Basidiomycota; class Agaricomycetes; order Polyporales; family Polyporaceae; genus Daedaleopsis; species Daedaleopsis nitida. The sequence continues at coordinate 2,589,730 of JABYQM010000007.1, read as the reverse complement.
GAAGTCAAAGAATACATGTATTGTGAGATGTCGTAACATACATACGTACGCCAATGGTCGGACTACCCCACTTCTAGCCCCTCACCCGAACGACCTTCCGCTTCCCTTTCCCTCCCCCTCCGCCAACGGGGGGATTCGCCTCCTGCGCGCTCATCCCCGCCTTGACGGTCTCGATCAGGACGCCCGAGGGCAGCGCAGGCGAGTACGGCGATACCCGGCTGGTCAGCGCGGGCCATGGTTGGGGCGGCGCGGGGACCTTCTGTGCCCGTTGCTTCGTCTCGGGTGGGGAGATGGTCGTGTTCGAGACGGACGTCGCCTTCGATCCGCCCTTGGCGGGCTGCTTGCCCTTCACGGGCATCGGCGGCGCAGCGGCCTCTGCAGCGGCAGGTGCGGGCTGGTCTGCGTCGTACGGCGGCTTGGGAACGCCGTCTGGCTTGAGCAGCTGAATCTGGATGGAGATCATCTCGAGCAGCTGCTTCTCTGGATATCGTGTCAGTCAGCCAGGGTGCGCGCGGGGAGAGCACGGGGAGGAAGCCTCGGAAGAGAAGAGAGATATGGAGGGATGACTCGTATCTTTTCAACAGCAGGATGCGGCTCACTCGCATTGCAATTGATCAAGCCATTGCCATTCTTCAACTGCCACAGCTGCCCTCCGCCTTCATGTCGAACCGTGCGTCTCTGCCTTACATGGCAGTCTCCGATCTCGCCGCAATGTCCAGGCTTGCCAACAGGGTTCGCGCCCGGAGAGACGTTCGAGTCTTTCAGCTCTGCACGACCTCCCTCGATGACTTGGAGCCTGGGATCCTGACCCACAAGAGGACATTGTCGTCCATGATGGTCCACTCGTAATATATGGCGTGCCGAAGCGCAGCGAGGCGGAACGGTCTCTTGTGGAAGATGGAAGAGGAAGAGAAGAAACGAAAAAGGAAGATAGGTAGGGGAGGGGACGGGAGACAACGTACTGGTCTTGATTGCAGGATTGACGAGTCTGCCGTCCTTTCTCCACTGCACGCGCACCCGCCCGGGGTTCTCCCAGTCGCGGGGGTGCGCCTTGCTGACCTCGTGCAGCGTGCCCAGCCCGAGCCTATTCGTCGCGTCCGCGATGTCCTTGCTGAGCGGCCACCACACGCTCTTGGCTCGCGCGATGCGCCGCTCGCCGCGGCCGCAGGGCCGCTTCGCGTCGATGTAGATCGGGTAGATGCACGTCCACCTGTGAAGCACCAGAGCATGAGCACGACCACAGACCGAGCCAATCGCGCACTGTTCCGGCGCGACGCGGGGACGGGCAGAGGGAGCAGACGTACTTCTTGTATGGGGTAATGTCTGTCACGGTCTTCGTCCCGTGGGCGTCGCCGCCTGCGCCTGTCCCTGGGCGGAACTGGGGCAAAGAGGGTGAGGCGGGCCCGGCGGTCGGTTGGAGAAGGTTTGGAGTGTCGTCGTCGTCGTCGCCCTCGGAGTCGGTCATGTCGAGTTCCTCGAGGATGGCGCCCCGTGCGCCAGTGTTTGGGAGAGGCTTGGAGGGGAGAGGAAGATCGGTGTCGTCGTCGAACTCTTCAACGACTGCTGCGCGGCGCGACATGGTAGAGAAATGAACGGCGTGGAGGATGTGGTGAGGTAGTGCAGAGCAGGTCGGCGTTGTGGTCGTCGGCGATGAGGCGGCAAATGCGACGCGCTCGGGCAGGGACAGGCGCCGTTGAAACTTGACAGGATCCCACCACCGTCGTAAGTAGTCTCATACCAAGAGCCTATTCGAGTGCCATCGTCGACCGTTAGACACCAGTGTCTTAGACAGGACCGTCCTCCCCCCGTTCAATGGGACCTGTACATCGTCTGCCTAGGGAAATAACCGTCGACCGCAACGTGTAGCCCGGTCCCTCAGACTCCCCGCATCACAGATTCCGCCGTGATCTTGCAAGCCAATACAATGTTGTTATAATCCACTTGCAATTGTCACAATCTCTATAAGATGCAAAATCGCCCACATAGCTATAGCACTCTTTCTGAGACAATTACATCACTTTTGCGAGTTTGTTGCAAGTGCATTGTGTTAGATACAATTATCTCGACACTCCCAAGCACCGCAAGTATGAGGTTCAATGCAACTCATAGTATAAGCGACAGTCAATCGTTCCATTCATCCGGATCCAGGCTACTACTCAGATGAAGTTGCTAGTGATGTGTCGTATTCAAATAGATTCACGGCTACATACATGCCTTTGTGGCTACATGGGGGACTAGTATTGACGACACAGTGTTATGGATTGGGGCATAAAGAGTAGTTGGCTTACCACTGGCGAGGAATCCCGGCGACTCAGGGTGCAATCCCGGGCGGCGGCTCATAAAACCAGTCTCCAGTCACCAAGCAACAAGACAAGTTACCGGCGAGCAGGAACCAAGCTGTGCAACATGGCACCCAGCGCAGATGACGAGTATATGGGAAGACAGCGTGACCAGATGAGACAGCAGTGCAGACAAAGAGAAGCACCAGTTTGAAATCGGCAGCAGATGCAGGAAAGACTAGTCACTAAGCTACTTATAGAGCGGCCGTGCTCGAGTACGCCTAGTGAGGTCCGGACTTGTGAAGCAGAAGTTTTGTGTGGGGAGTCTGAGTGCCATGATGACGCCAGTGGACGTCTGACGGTGACCTCGGGATTTCTCTGTGGGAGGACATCAGTATACGGGGGCGGCGGGGGAACAGTGGGGAGGAGGAAAGGAGCAGTCATGGTGTGGGGACACGCGTCGACGAAAACTTCTACGTCTGTGATGATTGATGGGAATCAGTCGGAACAGCGACAAGTCCGAGTGCTTCCGACCGAGGACGCGCGACGGGGACGCTATGGGCTCTGCGCAAGAGGGATGCGATCGACTTGCAATCGACTCAGGATGAACCCAAGGCGCTCGCAAGGAGTATGATATTGCGCTCACTTTGTAAGGTAGTTCTGATCTGATACAAATATCCTAGCGCTTCTAACCCAGTTGGGGCCCTTATCTACACGCATTGTGAGTAAAATAACTCTCCCACTACTTGCCATCTACGTAATCTGACGGCGGATTCTGTGATGCGGGCCTAAGTCGACAGCATTCCTTCTGTCATGAACACCGGTTAGCTGATATAAAGTGCGCCCATCGTCGACGCCGGCAGTGATCCCTCTCTCGGATCTCCCCTCTCCCCTCTCACCTACCGTCTACCGCCATGTCAGAGCTCGTCATAAGAGAGGTGAGATACACATCATACACCAGCTGGTATACCTCGGATATTGGTACTGATTGCAGTCCGTCGTCTTGGCAGGTGACCCCGAATGTCTGGACGTTCTCGCGGTACGGACATACATGCAGCATGCTCGGTGTTCGGTAGTGGGCCAGGGTTGACGGTGCATCGTATGGTGTCTGGCAGGTCCTTCACTCTATTTGGTTTTCTACCGATTGGCGGCCGCTCTACCGCCATCAAACTGGACGCAGGAGGCGTGTGGGTCCTCGCATCCACGCCTCTCACCGCGGAGTCCAAGCAGAAGCTCGATGAGCTGGGCGGCGTCAGGCGAGCATCCCTCTACATCTCACGCATGAAACTATGTCGACAATTCGCGTCTGCAGGTACATCGTCGCAGGAAACAGCTTTCACAATCTGTTCCTCAGTAAGCAAGTATCGCTTTTGTAGTAGACTCCCAGCTGACGCGTCTTGCAGAACAGTTCAAGGACGCCTACCCAAGTGCGAAGTTGATAGGCCCAGACGGCCTCGAGAAGAAAGCAGAGTTGGTTGGTCTACAGCTAGACGGCGGTGCGCAGACATCGTATTCCGTCCTGCCCTCCAAGACTCAGACTCGCGCGCATATCAGTCTACAGCGCGGCCAATCCAGATGCGAAACACGGCTTTGAGGATGAGGTACGTGTCCGGCTTTGACTCTCTTCGTACGGTCCTCACCATGTATTACAGATCGAGGCATGGTAACACCATCCATTATAGCAGTTGTAATTGGAGCGGTTTCGCTGATGAAACGACAGCTTCTTCTCTGGCTACGCGAACAAGGACACCGCATACCTGCATAAAGCGTCAAAAACTGTCATCGCCGCCGACCTCCTTTTCAATAACCCGCCCACAGAACAGGTGCGTTAGCCCCCTAGTTCTCTTCCGCACTTGCACTCGCTCACGTCGCGTGACAGTACTCTAAATCCAAGCAGTCGCCCAAGTCGCTCCTGTTCGGCGCGATGAACCCGACCGGGTGGCAGATGCGCTGGATTATATGGACGAAGCAGGTCGACAAGGCGTGAGTCGCTCCCTCGCCCCAGCCCGTATTCAGTGTCTAATCACATATGACTCTTGTGCTGGATGTGCCTTTGTACATGTGCAGAGCGATGCGCCGCGAAGCGCAGACGGTGTACTCATGGGACTTCGACCGCTTCATCCCGTGCCATGGAGTACGTCGCTATCCTTCTCCTCGTCCTTGGCGTAATGCCCAATGTTTTGCGTGCTGCATGCTGATGCAACTCACAATTTACCCGCGTAGGATGTCATCGAGACGGGCGCGAAGGCAGCGTGGAAGTCCGCATGGATCAATTACCTCTCATGAGGTGTACTTGCGAAATATGCGAGTGTACATCACATGCTGTCCGTATCCCGTGTCGGTCTCTCGTTTCTCTGTGAAGATCTTTGCCATACGAGTTTCGTAAGACAGCGCCCTAGCATGCACTCCCACGCAAGCCCTCTGGTATCTGCTGGGTGTGGCATTGTGGCATGATCACAAGGAAGAAACCAAGGATCCCCCTAATGCAAGGAATGAACACAGATTATGCCCACACATGGTGGTTATATGCGCTGCACTCGTGAGGCACATCATCCTTGGTCCGCCTGCCAGATGTTCTAGCGCCGACATCCTAGGCCCAATATAACTCCTGGACTGTGAGTACTGCTAATGGATTCGCCTAGCAGGTATGTTGTGTACGTGCTATCGTGTTTGCCGTGCAAACGTAGCCGAAGACTGTACACTGCCTGCCTACAGAAGAGCCCGAGACCATGATACGAGGAGCAGCTACTATGACAGTTCTGGCAACTCGAGATGCTCGTGGCGCTTGTGTTCATCGCGTCGAGCCTCCGACCTCCGAATGCTCGTGGACCGGCGGTGTTGCGGATATCAACAGCACCGAAAGCTGACAACGAAGATGAGTAGAGCCTGGATATATGGCAGATGATCGATAACCCCTCCCCCACCCCAAGCCGGACTGGGTGAGTCGTCCGACGGTATTCGAATTCCTCCTGGTTCTCAATCTCTCCCGGGGGTTCGAGTCGTTGATGTGCCCGAACATGACAGATGGATGTTTGGTAGGCGCCTCTCCGACGGATGCCGTATCATCTTCAGTGGCTTCACGAAGACGTTCGAACAGCGTGCGTAGCTGCTTCTCGCGATCGGATCGGTATGCAGTTCGTGTTCGCTCAGTCGCCGCGCTGACACCTTCGCTTGTTCGACAGTTCCCAACCCGGCGCCCTGCGTATACGACAAAGGTTCAAACCCAAGTAAGTACTTCAACCCCACGCCGGGGTTCCCGAGCGTTCTTCGTTTCGTTCTCTGTTGATGTTTCGCCCGGCATCCCCTCTACCAACAGTTCTGCGATGCAGACGAACCGATCTCTGGACGATGCTCCTGGTACCTGACAGCACTGGCCTCCGCGCGTCTACTGCGATTGGTCTACGGAACCCTTCTACTTACGCGCGAATGGTAAACCTCCTCCTGACTCAAGATCTCATAGCCCTGGTCGCCAACGCTCCTGTTCGACGTGTCTGCCGGCCTCTGCCACTGTCGAGTCCCATGCGCCACGACGTCATCAAGACTTGCGGGAGATCGCAGCTGCTCGAAGCCGGAGTCTGTCCGGGCTGAACCACCGAGCTGGACCTGCGCATGGTCAATTTTGCATTTGCATCTTCGTGGAAATGTGTACACCGTATTCACGGCGAGCTCGGGGAGTGTCTCTACGGCGCGCGATCTCTGTTCCATGCACTCACATAGGTACCCTGCACCAGGATAGGTCGCCACCAGAGATGAAGAGATGGATATCCATATGCCAGTACGTGCTACATATGTCTCCACACTCAGGCTGTGTACTTCTCGACTGCGGCGCCGTACTATGATTCCGAGGGCGCTTGGATCTGCTAGCGCAGCGGCAGCGGAGCTCATGCACTGCGCAGACTCAGATCTGCTGATCGTGCAGCTGCCTGCATCACCGCAACGGTTGCTGCTCGCGCTTCACTGTCAAAGCTGAGGCTACGGACTGTGCGGCGTGAGCGTAACTCGGAATCCGGACACGAAACGTCGTAGACGTCGTTGGTCACGATGTTCTTGCGACTGCGCCGTGGGTCATGTACCCATGCACATTGCACCGGGCTGTGGATTCAAGTCTCATGGTCCTCGTATCACTCGATTGGATGGGGTGGAGCTAGAATGTTCATGCTCCCCGCTCGGAGGCCGAACGTTGTGGATAGGCCCGTCGTGCGCAGGGTCGCAGGATACCAAGAGAACGACGCGGGGGCGGTGACGTCCGATGTCGTGTCCAGCCTCCTGCAGATTCGTTCAAACGTCTTGTCCTGCGCGACGCATCCGGCGCTCCGACACTGGCAGTGACAGTAGAGATGATACAAAACAGTTGACGGGTGACAACCAATAAGCAGCCCTGACAGAAGGTGTCGTCGAGCTAGCTGGGCACTCGGTGACATAGCTCTGAACTCCCTTGCCAAAGCCTGCAAAAGCTGAGCTGAACGTTGAGGCCTGAGGAACGGCGTCGTGGACGCTACCAACTCGCAATGTACCAACGTTCATTTTTCCTGTGGCGGTGCAAACTACCCAGGTCCACCATGCCATCACTTCCGCGTCGTAATGCCAAGCCTGAGATGACCCTGAGCCTGAGCCTGCCTGAGCCCTCCTGCGCCGCTGTAAGCTGCTGTACATAGCGCGTGCAGCGTTGCTCTCCGCTCGGCTGAGGTGAGACGCGATGTGATGCGCCGGACCTCCGAGCGTATGCTTCACGAGGTTGGCGAAGGACGGAGGCAGCGCACGGACTCACAGTGGCCGCGAAGCCCTTGTAATTAAATCACAAAACGCATGGCTGGTCAAGCGATGGGCCCGGCGCATCAAGAGCTTGCCTAGAAAACGTTTGGAAAAGCGGCTAAACTCTAATAAAGCTGCTGCATGCGCGAAGCCATGCAGAGCCATGTGTTGTCGGAGCAGATCTCATCCTTTACCCCGCGACAAAGATGATGGTAGCTTTGAATCGATTGTTCCCGTGGCGTCCAGGTTGCGACAATCCAATGTACAATTACAATCGAGATGAGGAGATGAACTGCTGTTCGCTGTGTTCAGAAATTTAAAGAAGAGACGTCGAATCGTCGTCGATGTCCTGGAGAAGAGTTGTGGACTGAGGAGGCGGCAGGAGCCTGGAGAGAGAGGTACAATCAGCGGATGGAAATCTCCGACAGGCATAGTAAGCATGTGGAGGCGTTGCCATCTTTCAGGCCATCTTCAAGGCGGTTTGAGTCCGGGGCGCCTCAAGATGGAGATCCGTTTAGCACTCGCAACAACTGTAACATGTGGTTCCCAGTGGTGCGCGCTAAAACGCCACTGCTTTCTCTCCAACCGCCTTGGTCTCCTTGTCTTGTTTGTGCTGTCGGCCCTTGACATCGAGTGGAGATGCTCAAAGCTCGCTGACAACATTAGTCAAGCAGTACGGCATACGCTTTGTGCAGAATCGCAAAGACCCTTGTCAATTTGCGGCACGTACGGAATACTAATCAACCATCAAAACGGACACAAGGAGAACATCGGCATTCTCATCCCGATTCGATCACATCTATTCAGGCTCTTTGCGCGCATCTTAACTGCCTCGTTACTGGTTGACACCGCCCTAGTGATGCAAGACCCTTTGCGTTTCCAAGAGACCTGTCCAGTCATGTGGCCGGGGGGGTACGCCCCAATATATAACCCGACGAGGGCGATCTCAAACTGCATTCCTCTTCTACTATCCGCCTCCCTTTTACACACAGGTTGTGTATCGTCTCTTTGTCTGCCACTCCTCTTCCTCGACTGGTTCTTACGACTTCATCTTCTAACGTATGTGATCTCCTCCAACATCCCGACATCTGGTCACTGACCTGAGATCACATAGACCACCCACTCTCCTTAATTTACAAACATGAAGGTCTCCGCTATCATCGCTTTCGCTCTCATCAACAGTACGTCTTTGACCTTCCTCAGATCCTCGATAGCCTTCTGATCTTCCCTTCTCTACTAGTCGCTGCTGCGACCTACGTCCCCGTGCCCCGGCTGGCACCCAGTTCATCACTGGCCCATGCCAGTCTGACGCGGACTGTGCGTCGGGATGCTGCGGCTTCAACAGCGGCAAGTGCGCCGGTGCCATCGTCGCCCAGGAGCGTGACGGTGGTTGCGGCTTCGGCAACCCGACCCCCAACGACGACGCCGCCCGCGCACTCCGTGGCGAGGCCCCCGCGGCTGCTTCATCTGCTCCAGCTGCTTCATCCGCCCCTGCGGCGCCCGCTGCCCCCGCCACTGGCTCAGGCAAGCCCCCTGGCACGCAGTTCATCACCGGCCCCTGCGCCAACGACGGCGAGTGCGCGTCGGGCTGCTGCGGTTTCAACAGCGGCAAGTGCGCTGGTGCGATCATTGCGCAGGAGCGCGACGGCGGCTGCGGCTTCGGCAACCCGACGCCCAACGACGACGCTGCGCGCAAGCTCCGCGGCCAGGCCTAAAATGTTGATGACGAGTATTTATGTTTGTAACTTATCATGGTGCTAGGAGATGCTGGTGTCGTCGTCGAGATAGTCCCGAGTAACTTATTGCAGACATTGTAGATTGAATACATCCTTTCCTCCTCAATCTCACCTCTGTGTGCACAGTGCGTTCGACGCACATCGCGACAGTCGTCGGCCCAACGGAGACTTCGGTTGCAATGTTAAAGATCATGCATGGCAATCCTCATTGTGAATTTGGGTCGCGCAATGTGTCCGTCATGACAAGGCAGGATATACATTACACGCGTTGAACCTCCTCTATGGTCTCAATGCTCACAACGTTCTCTACTCGGTCACGTTCAGCGTCGACGCCATCATCTTCGACAGACTCAACGCCTTGTCGTCCCCCGCGAGATCCCACAACGCAGACCCGCGCAGCTTCTTATCCTTGATGAACTCCCCTTGGCCCGCACGGACGTCTGGTCGTCATACGACCACATCACCCCGCTCGACTTGTCGTACGCGCGCGGCGTCTGGCTGCACCCGTCCCACAGGAGGCGGCTGCGGGTCCTTTGCCACGCGTCCGCGGCCGCGTCCCCGCAAGCTTGTTTGCCAATCCATGTCGCTTCCGCTGCTGCTGACGTCCTCGCGTTCCTCGTCCTTCTCGTCTTCGTCTTCGTCGTCGAAGACAATGAAGTCCTCCATCTCCTCCCGGAACAGCACGTCATCGTCTCCGACGTCTCCATCGTCCTTGTCGTCCTCGTCCTCCGAAGGGATGGCATCCGACCCCAGACGGTCTGCGGTGGTTAGCGCGCGCTTCCGCTTCCTGCCCGTGACAGCACCTGCCCCGCGGGGCGTGGCCACGTCCTTCCCCTTCCCCTTCTTCGCGACAGCGTCCTGCGCTTTCTCCGCCTTCTTCGACCCCGCGGCCGAAGATGACGCTGCGGCAGACCCAACGCTCTTCCGAGACTTCACGGCCTTCTTGACGAAAGGGCAGTCGAAATCGGGCCCCTTGCCCTGCTCGATGGCCTTCCGCTCCAGACGGGTGAAGCGCTCGCCGAGCGGCGCCGGCGAGAGGTAGACGTTGACCGTGTAGGCCGTCGGCGTGAACGTGAGGCCGATGTAGCCCTCGACAAGCAGCCGCACGCAGACCGCCTCCGTTTGCTGCAGGATTCGGGTGCGCGCGGTGAGAGAAGCGTGTGGTCAGCCTGAGTCCCAGCGCAAATGTGCACACCTTCGCCTGGGGTGGCCACGACGTACCTCTTTCGACAGCTCGACCTTGCCCCCCGCAACCTCGTGGACGTCTACGGAAACCTTCTCCTTTGCCCTGCCCTTGCCCTTGCCCCTGCCCTCCGAAGCGTCCTGCGCCTTGTTCGAACCACCCAACCCGCGCGCGAGGTCGCACAGCTGCGCCATTGTCACGCCCCCGCCGGCCGCCTTGAGAACGCGGAGGATCTGCCACGCCACGACGCGCGTGCGCACGCCGAGCCGTTCGAGTGTCTCTGGGGCGCGTGTGCAATTGTCGCAATGCCCACAGGCGGTGAGCGTGTCTTCCTGCTCTGTTGTCCAAGAGCTGAATGACAGCTTGGAGGATTTGTTGAAGTAGCTGCAGCAGGGCGCGGATGAGGCGACAACGTTTGAGATTTGCCGAACGCAGATAGACGTGGGATGACATACTTCGCGAACAGGATCGTACGGCATTCTTGCACGTCGCTGGCGAACGCGAGCATGGCGAGGGCTGTGGGCGGTGTTCGTTAGGGGACGATGTTGATAGAATGAGTAGGAAGGCAGATCGACCTTTCTCGTGTCCCCACGTTCGCCGTAGGTAAGCGAGAGGATGCGGGTTGCGTCTTGAGCACGGTAGTACAGAATGCATTGTGCGTCTGCGCCGTCCCGGCCTGCTCGCCCAGACTCCTGGTAAAACCCGTCCAGAGATTTCTGCACCAAAGACAAGGTCAGAGGGGGTGTTTATCGGCGATGCTATCGCGGGCGTACCGAAAGCTATCAACAGCTTAGTTAGTCAGAGTTTCTGGAGACACAACTGTGGACACGTACGGTATGATGGATGACGAAGCGCACGTCACCCTTGTCGATCCCTAGGCCGAATGCTATATGGCATCGTAGGTCATAGTGATGCGCGAAGCGGAGTGTGAAGTGCGTACCAATCGTGGCACAAACGACCTTGATCTGGCCCTCGCGCCATTGCCTATGCAGCTTCTCCTTGCGCTGGTCTGGGACGTCTGCATGGTACACGCCTGTGCGGATCTTGCCATGACTCAGTTTGGTGAGTTCCTCAGCGACAGACTCAGCATCCTGTGAAACCATACATTTTGAGTCGCAATGAGTCGCAGAATGTTCCTACTGCCACGAACCTTCTTGGTCAGGCAATATACGATACCAGAGTCGCTCGCGTGGTGCTGTAGAATATAGTCACTCATTGCCTTCATGCTGTCGCTCCCGCCAGCCGGCTTAGGAAGTACGACGTAATGCAGGTTCTTCCTGTAGAGTGACGTTGAGAATAGGACCGTGCCTTCGTGATTAGCAGCTATAGAGGTGAAAACTCGTCAGATGCGATCAACGCACGATTCGAACTTATGAACCAACTTGATGCCAATGTCAGAGCAGGCATACGGAGGGTTTTGATCAAATCTGCTAGAACTGCAGCTGGGCATGTTGCGGAAAGCGCGAGAATAGGAACCTTAGGGAACATCTGTCTCACGGCCGACAATTTCTGGTAATCCGGACTAAATCATTTCAGTTGAGAGCGAAACCTGTTGGGGTGAAGAAACGACATACCGGAAATCATGTCCTTGCGACGAGACACAATGTGCTTCATCGACGATGAAGCGAGCTGAGAGCGGGATGGGTACAACCCCAAAAAGTGAAGTTCCTCCATAGCTCACATACCGAGCTTGTTAACGCGATACAGCTTGTCCAATGCTGCCTTGAACTTCTTGCTATTGGCAATTTTCTCGGGCTGGACAACAACGATTGTCAAGCGGGCATCCTTGTACCATCGCAAGCATTCCTGTCACTGACCGTTACATAGCACAGTTTGATCTCAGGCGCGTCAGATGCACCTGATGCCATTGCCTGGAGACGTTTGTAAATCCGATCGCTCTCTTCCCTTGAGGTCGCGCCGGTGAGCATGACGGCGTCGACTGTCCAGTACTACTTCAATAGCGTGAATAAGACCATACAAGAGGGTCTCACCTTTAGCATCGTGAAGGTGCATGACTTGATCGGAGATGAGCGCGAGAAGGGGAGATATAACCAGACTACATCCTGGCACCATGAGCGCAGGCAGCTGGTACCCCAATGATTTGCCACCCCTGTGATATGTGAGCACACGCAGAATCAGTATATGGAGACTCCCACCTGTTGGCATGATAGCGACGATGTCTCGTCCGTCCATGTTCGCGTTGCAGATACTACAACAAAGGACTGGTCGCATATGGGGCAGACTTGAGAGTATATGAGGACTCACCCTTCCTGGCACAGACGAAATGACTCGAACCCAAAAACAGATCGCAACTTCGCAAGCAAGGCCCCACTCCACTCGAACTCGGAGTTGTAGTCAATTGTGCCTGCCTTGCTCTTGCCCTTGCCATTGGGATCGCTCCGTGGTACGGCGGCTTGCGCGCTGCGGATCTGGCGAAGCTTCTCCTCTCTCTGTTTGTAGAGGGTTTGCAGCAGGCCATCTAATCCGCGCCTCTGCTGCTCGACGTCCTCAATCTCTGCGTCCAGGGACTCCAAGTCACGTTCGGTCGAGCCTGCGCGGGCCTTCTGCGTCCCGGAATGTCCGCTTTCACGAGTTTTGCTAGCGTTGTAGTCGCGAAGAGAGAGCCGAAGAGCAAGTTCCATCTGCTGCTCCTCTTGCTGCACAGAAATATGTGACGATCAGAGACGGTATATCATCTAATAGTCTACTCGACTGACCATTCGTGCTTCGACTTCCGCGCCAACATCTTCGAGAATCTCGCTCATAAACGACGTTCGAGCTTGCTACCAGTCCTCGCAGATGAGAATATCTTTGTCTGGGACAGAGCAGGGTAGAACAGATTAGTAGAGGGCGTCGGAAGGACACTACTCTCGGATAAGTATGAGTTTCAGTCAAGAGTCCGAGACGCGTCGGCGACGCGACTCTTGTACACGTGACAAGCTTGTCTTCGTCCACCACCACCACCATCTCCTCCTCCTCCTTCCCTACCCTGCGCAGGTCAACACACTCCTCGACAGCTTGCTGACCCTGTCTTGCAACACATGCCGTTTGGAGAAGTCGTCTGTGGCTCGCCTGGGAGTGGCAAGTCAACATATTGCTTTGGGAAGCATCAACTCTTCACCGCACTCAATCGCCCAATCGCAATCGTCAACCTTGACCCTGCAAACGAAAACATACCATATCCATGTGCAGTGGATATAGCTTCTCTGATCACCCTCGAGGATGTCATGAACGAGCTCGGCCTTGGTCCCAACGGCGGGATGCTCTACTGCATGGAATATCTCGAGGCAAACTTTGACTGGCTCGAGGAACGCCTGAAGGAGCTCGATAAGGACGTCTATGTCCTCTTCGATCTTCCTGGACAAGTCGAGCTGAGTACCAACCACCCGAGCGTGAAGAACATCATTTCAAAACTGACGAAGAGCGGCTTCCGGGTACGTGCATGGGCAGATCCTCATTCCTTGCTGACCACCGACCGCGGCAGGCTAGCTAGCGGCAGTTCATCTCTGTGATGCACACTACGTCACGGACGCGTCCAAGTATGTGTCCGTCCTCATGCTATCCTTGCGCGCCATGCTCCACCTCGAGTTACCCCATGTCAACGTTCTCTCCAAGGTCGACCTCATTCAGCAGTATGGCGATCTTGGTGCGTGCCTTCACTTTACTGCGCGATGCCTCGCAATGCTCGTTAGTGTTTCAGCCATTCATGCCCGAATCATTTCCGCAGACTTCAACCTTGATTTCTATACCGAAGTGCAGGATCTGTCCTATCTTGAGAACCTGCTCACTCAGCAGTCTCCGCGGTATGCTGCGCTCAACATGGCCATATCTTCCTTGATCGAGGAGTTCTCCCTCGTGGGTTTCGAGACTCTTGCTGTCGAAGTGAGTCCCTGGTTCTCTGACATCACTTCCACCACCCGCCTACCACGCGTGCGGCCTCCGTGCAATCGATCCCGACAACTTACCTCGAAACTTCTGCAGGACAAAGAGTCAATGCTGTACCTCACGCGCGTCATTGACAAAGCCACAGGCTGCATCTTCGTGCCTCCGCGAGAGGTTGGGCAGCCTCCGGAAACCATCGATGCGTCGCACCTGCCGGCGACGCAGCGTCCAAATACGTACTCCCTCATGACCTCGGCTGCTGGTGCGATGCAAGGCCCGCGTGCGGATGTTCACGACGTACAAGAGCGTTGGTTAGATGCACGCGATGAGTGGGACGCGTGGGAGAAGGTGCAGTGGAGGAAGGAGGGGCTGAAGGTGCAGGAGGAGGCGGCGAGGCAGAAAAGCAAAATCAGGGAGCGGCATCCCGATGCGGTCAAGTCATAGCGTGGAGAGACGTTGGCTGCGAGGGATGTCGATGATCTCCAACAATGGGGTACCGTGGTATGTTCACACATTGTCTGATCACACCCGTGTCCGTTAACTGTCAACGTCTGGCGATCCAGTCGTAACTTTGTACATTGACTAGTCATAACAGTCCAGACGACTAGTGACAACAATCCAGACGAATAGTCATAACAATTCAGACTACTAGTCCCTCTTCATGGCTGGATTATTCAGCGAAATATCCAGAACCTGCGCCTGCACATGGCAACAACGTTACCGTGGTCAGCGATTCAACCGTCGAGCTCGCAGAGGCGATATAGCGCTCACCTCGTTCCATGTCGCTAGCACGCTCGGTCGGCTCCCCACAGCCCCGATGTCGAATGACTGGTGTATGTCTGTCAGGCAATGCTCCCCAGTGCCCACCTGTCTTCGAGGCTACTTCAAACCCTCGCTTTATCAACCAAGTATCTACCGCAGCCGAAAGGAAGAGCGCCCCATCCCGGCATATACCCGCCATCAGTGCAGCTTCTATATGCCCGAGTTCCGCGAGTCGGAGACAACAGTCCAGCGGAGCGCACTTTGTGAGGTACTTATTCCTCTTAAGTGCCACTGGAGGATCGGAGATTCCATTGAGGCCGATCGGCGATCTCTCTTCGGCGTTTACATTCCCTTTCTAGTACCGGGCGGTCGAATCCCGCGCCACTACGCTTCTGTGTTTGGAATGTTCATTCTTGCGCCGTGGCTGTAAGTATCTAGTCATTTCAATCATCGTTTGCTGCTCAATAGACTATCGAACTGTCGGAAGTTTGCCGATGCGATCGGATCACATCTGCGCAACTTGGTTGACATGGCAAAAGGTGCTAGCGACGACAGATGGTTGCACTCGCATCGGTGGTCTTGGTTATTAGTAATGCTGATACTCAGTGAGTACTTACTGTCGGACGAATCTTCGGGAAGGCTCTGTACATAACATATACACAGAACCCCTCCGCCCGTGGCTGGCATCCGTGAATTCCGAATTGCTGTCACACGTGCACCCGATAAATCCGGTATATGCTACTTCTGTCCGATATCGGGATACCTCAAGGTTCAGAGAGACCTACCAGCCCAGTGCCAGTCTCGACCTTTCAACTTCAAGATTTCTTCGAATGGGCACGGAGCGGGTGTATCGTCTCAGGGTACTCAGCCGATACGCAGTGTCCTGGGATGTGAGGGATGAGTACGTACGGTGCTTACGGTGTACCTCTATGGTTAGAATGGGTGAGTCCGATCTCGGTCTCTTCCGATACCGGTGAACATTCAGAAACATACTGCGGTGGTGGATTTATATAAGGTCGGCAGGCACCATACCCAACATCATCCAGCAACACCTACCTGCCACGCTAGTGCCCATCGAGTCTTGCGACGCAGATACTCCACCACAATGGCCCAGACCGAGCAGATCACTCTCTACGGGGACTTTGTATGCTTCCACCCTTATGCGATCCCGCAGAGTCTATGACATGCTGACCCGCTCTTCAGTACTCTCCCTTCGTTCATCGGGTGCAGATTGCGCTCGAAGATGCCAAGGCGGAGTACACGCTCTACCCCATCAGCCCGATGCACAAACCATCTTGGTTTGTCTCCAAGGTCAATCCCACTACTACAAAGGTGCGCTACATCATACTCGTAACATCATTGGCACAATCTCTGACTGTCATATCCGTACAGATCCCGGCAATGACTTACGGTGGCCCGAAAACATCGCCCGATGAGCCTTCCCCGGAGTCCGTGAAGCTCACGGAGTCCCTCGTTATGGTCGAGTTCATCGCCGAGCTCTTCCCAGAGTCGAAGTTGCACCCTGCGGACCTCGTGAAGCGCGCTCAAGCGCGGCTCTTCATCAGCATCGTCGAGGCAAAACTCCACGATGGCTTCATCAAGTTCTTCGCCGCGGGATCCCCCAACACCGTCTTGCTCGACGCGATCGAGGCGCTCCAGGTGCGCTTGCCCGAGACCGGCTTTGCCGTCGGGGAGTGGTCAATCGCGGACATCTCGGCCGTACCGACCCTGCTGCGTTTTTTGGCCCTCCTGGAGCGTGACTTCGGGAAATACCCCGTCGGAGAGGGGAAGAAGACGCTCGAGGAGCTGCAGAAGCCCAAGTTCGCGAGGATCATGCGCTACATCGCCGAAGCGAAGGAGCACCCGAGCGTCAAGAAGACGTGGAACGAGGTACGTGCATTGTCTGCCTATCCTCTTGGCTCTGTGTACACGGGTCTAGGATGCTGATTCTTTTCTGTGCGCTAGGCGGGAACTATGAAGGTCTTCAAGAAAAACCCGTACATACAGCGTGACTCGGGGGTCACATTTACTCCGCCCTCGTAGTCTGTAGTATAGTCGGTAGACAGGATGACTATGCTGATGTACCCAAGTTATACGACTCAAGGTGATCACAGAGTCGTCACTCCGGATCCGATACCTTCAAGTTCGCATTAGTCTTGTAGTGACAACCAGACCTCTGGCAGTGTGGTATGAGAGCGCACATCTACTACATAGAGTGCTGGCGAGGAAGAATTGGCTGACCCGTGACTCGTTGAACGAACTCATGCAATTGGAGCTTGAGAGTAATGAGCGTCTATACTGCCATTTGCGGAGGCTTGGCGGAGGCAACAGAAAACGAGTGACTGTGCGGCTTGTCCTACCCCTTACTACTACTTCTCCTACTCCTTGATCCTACCCCCCTGGAACTGTGCCTTGTCATTCATCCTCACTGACGGCTCTCTCTGTACCCCCAACCAGTCAGGATCGCGCTATTGAAGACGGCGAAGGCAGAGTACACGTCCGTAAACGTTGGTCCATAGAACAACTCGATCTGGTTCACTTCCGAACAAGTGAATCCTGCGGGAAAGGTGATGTAAATCGCGTTTCTCAGCCATTCCACCTCCTTGAACTCACAGTGCACTGACTGGGTCAACGCCCTCTCACACAGGATAGCTATGAAGCCCCTGCCTTACTCTGTCGTGTGCTCGTCGCGTCATAATCTGGTCACGACCAATGATACGACATAAGTCTGTCTGAGCCTGGTTCTCGAAAAATACTTGCAAGTCCAGGTGACGTTCACCAAGGTAATATTCCGAGATTCACCTGAGGTGTTCGCTCCGAGCCTCTCACTCCGATACTGATTATCGCTTTTTTCTGATCAGGCTGCAGCTTTGGAGTACTGGATGAAGCTTCCGTTTCCTCAGCGGCTAAGTACTTGGTCGTCTACCTCCCGTTTACGTTGGTGTCGGCGAATCATCCTGCAACGGCACCTAGGTCCACAGATATGCTCACAGGTTTCCCTCAAGAATCTGTAAGCAATATACATCCTCACTGCGTCGAATCCTGCTGACTACGCAAATCCGGTGACTATCAGACTGTTAGTCAAGAGGTGACTTCAAGAAAGTCGTGCCACGTAACCCGACAACTTACACACTGTTACTAAGACATTGGTCTTCTTGAACGTCTCTTTCTCGGAGATAGCATCCGTATTGGAGATATTTCCAACAAGATCCCATGCGACTGTCGAAGACCCACGCTCGTTGCCCATCACATATCCCTCATCGTGGACGCGTGGCCCCAGAGTGCCGACTGTGCTGAGAGTGCCGGTGTCGGCTCGGCCGAGCATAGCCTATGTGCACCAATGATTTAGACTATACGCGCCGATCTGTAAGCTCAAGCCCATCGTCAAGACGCCAAGCTCTGTCCATCGCGCATTAGCCAGATCCCTGACCAGCCACAATGTTTCAACGCCAGATTACGTTGTATGATCACCCGGTACGCTCCAGCGTTTCGACATTGAGCGGCTTTCGCACTCATAGTTACTTGTTGCTTATACTACTTTCTGCTGATATCTCCGTTCACTTAACGAGTGAGAATCGCGCTGATCGAGGCCCAGGCGGAGCACACGTCCGTGCCTGTCGATCTGCAGAGCAAGCCGGTCTGGTTTACCTCGAAAGTAAACCCCGCAGGGAAGGTGCGACTCGCCGTGTTGCTCCAAGCTCCTCGCTCGGCTCAAACGACTGTCTCGCACACTCAGGTTCCTGCCCTCAGCTATGGCGGCCCAAAGGTCTCACCTGAGGACCCATCTCCTAAAGCCACAATACTCACTGAGTCTCTCGTCATCGTCGAGTTCATCGCTGAGCTCTTCCCCGAGTCGAAGCTGCTCCCCACCGATCTTGTGAAACGCGCAAATGCGAGGCTCTTTGATAACATTGTCGAGGGGAAGCTCGTCTATGGCTTCGTTACCTTTCTCATCAAAGGCGGCTCGAGCGAGTCGTTGTTTGTAGCCCTCGAGGCCCTGCAGGCGCGCTTGCCCGCGGACGGCTTCACCGTCGGGGAGTGGTCGATTGCGGACGTCGCAGCGGCCCCACTCATAGTCCGCGCTATGGTATTGCTCAAGAACGACATTGGGAAACATTCGCCCGGTGAAGGAAATAAGATCCTTGAGGAGCTGCAAAAGCCCAAGTACGCGAGGCTCGCAAAGTACATCAAGGATGTGACCAACCGGCCAAGCGTTCAGTCGACGTACTCCAAAGTGAAGTTTGCAGATCCTGTCGGGTTATACATGCCTTACTTTGATATTGAATATGTTCTCTCCTGTGGGTAGCCTGCAATTTTGGAGTACTGGACACAGAAGCTTAACCAAATTCAACAGAGTACTAGGAGCTAGTACAGTAGGGAGGTCCGGGTTCATCAGTCGCGAGGCATTCCTATTCACAGTTGTAAGACTCTTGTAGCTTCTATTATGCATCCTAAGTGTTTGATTAGAGCACAAGTACTATCGCCAGAGGGAGGTAACCTGGCCTCGGATTGGATTGGGCGCTTGTACTACCTATCTTGGATATCGTATTTTCTTGTACTCACCTCCCCATTACATCATGGCCGCTTCTAGCCTTCTCATACTGGGCACCAGTTGGTACTAGTCAATAAGTATCTCGAAAACCACTTCTGGCTTAAAGCTGCTTGGATTGATCTAATACAGATACAGCGACTGCTAGGCTAGTTCTCCTGAAACATGCTCGGACTTCACATGCTCGGACTTCACATGCTCGGACTCGAGTCGATCTAGCTTGGAACCGGGATCTCTCCGGTCTCATTGAACCTCTCGTGGCGTTACGCACGTATGTACCATGACATGGAAGGACATGGACAGCTAGGACAGAGAGTCTTTCAAGTTTCACAGTGCGGCGGTAAGTACTACATTCAGTATTTTCACGCCGTAGACTCACTGACTACACTGACTAAATTCGAATTTGTTTAGCTTCTTCTAGTCAACCATACATATGGACCAATTGGTCTGAACCGGTACCTGTGATACACAACATTGGGTTTTGTCATGCCAGACGTCGGCAACGGTCGAGAAGAGTTAAGTTTACCCCAAAAGAAGATTGCGCCATATCACCCTGCTATCGAGCAATTACAGCTGATACTCATTTCAGACTTCGCAGACTCCGACGACTAGGATGCTTATAATATCTTGACACAGACCTTGGCTACTTTCTCCCCTCAGCTTCCTAGATGATGTTCAGACGACCCATGACAATCGCACTCCAAGTTGTCTTGATCGCAGGGGCAGCGCTGGCGTCTGGGCAGCTCCAGGAATCGTTCCAGGTCCCCTCTACCTCCCACTGCCAACCTACGAAGTCAATTGCGATCGTCGGTGGAGGCAGCGGCGGACTCGCTATTTTGAAGACAATCTTCGACCTACCTGAAGAATTGCGGAACTGCTGGGAGGTCGTGCTATTCGAGCAGCGACGGAATGTAGGAGGGGTATGGCTCCCGGACCCTCCAGGCCCTCTTCCGCGACCTCCAAACCTCCCCGAATCGCCTTTGTATCCACTTCTGCATACGAACACTCCACACCCGACAATGACTTACCCGAACTTCACATACCCGCCAAACACCCCGCTTTTCCCCTCGCACGAATATGTCGAGCGGTATCACATCGACTACGCAGAACACCACGATCTGACACCGCACATTCGCGTTCATCACCGGGTCGTCTCCGCTAACTGGATTGGAGATGGTGTGGAAGGGAAGTGGGACCTTGAGGTCCAGGTCGAACCGGATGTGGGCCAGGTTGTCAATGTGAGGCATTCGTTTGACCATCTCATCGTCGCGAATGGCCACAATCACTACCCACATATTCCAGTCTGGAATGGCACAGAAGGATGGCTGGCTAACACGCCGCCTGGGACGCCCGAACGGGAGATTCTACACTCTGTTTACTACCGTCTTCCTGAGAAGTACAGGAACCGCACGGTTGTGATAGTTGGCGCGGGTGGGAGCGGACGCGACGCTGCTCTGCAGGTTGGCAAGACAGCGCGAGTGGTGAGCATCATACTGATTCTCATATCCTCACCGGTCAGCAAACCACTACCTGTTATAGGCCTACCAATCTTTGACCCCGAGGAACGAGCCGACACCAGGAGCACACGTGGTTCCGAAACCGCGGATCGCATACTTCACGAACACCTCTGTGGTCTTCGAGGACGGTACGTCCCTCGACGATGTCGACTCGCTTATCCTCGGCACAGGATACGATCTCCGCATACCTTTCCTCAGTCCGCCCCACTCTACCGTGCTCGCCGTCGACCCAGAGACAGCCTACAACTCGACAACCGCGCAGACACTGATCAGCAACCTGCGCTACATATTCCCCACTCACCGACACATCTTCAGCCTCTCCCCGCAACTCCCTCCGACCGCGCTCGCGTTCGTCGGTCTCCCCGTTCTCGTGGCAAACTGCCCGTCCGACATTGCGCAGAGCCTGCTGGTTGCGCACGCGTTAGCAAACGCCTCCGTGCTCCCCAGCCGCGAGGCGATGCTGCGCGAACTGGCGGCGCGCGAGGCGGCGCTGCAACGCGAGGGGCTAGACCCGTACTACGTCGGGCACCGGCTCGTGTCCGAGGCGGAGTCGGACCATGACTACCAGGACGGTCTCGTGGAGTACCTGAAAGACGTCGGCGCGCTGCCGCA
Source organism: Daedaleopsis nitida (assembly GCA_022606115.1). Classification (NCBI taxonomy): domain Eukaryota; kingdom Fungi; phylum Basidiomycota; class Agaricomycetes; order Polyporales; family Polyporaceae; genus Daedaleopsis; species Daedaleopsis nitida. The sequence continues at coordinate 2,568,458 of JABYQM010000007.1, read as the reverse complement.
CGACGGGCGTAAGTTCGTCGAGCCGTGGAGGCGTGCGGGGAGGCGGGACTGGTAGAGAATTCAAAAATGCGAAACTGTCTTGAAGATTATCTGTCTCTTTATTGGGCGGGCAATGCTGGGTGTTTTAGGTCCAGCTTGTCAGGTTATTGTTATGCAGTGAGACTGCCCTGGTGAGTGAGCTTCAAGAGATTGTGAGGGTTGATCGTAGAGATGTGGATTAGAGGTAGAGTTGCTTGACGGCCGGTCCCGTGATTATGGAGAATGAACGTAGCTTGAACCATGGCAAGAGATGCAGAAACATGAGAACATTGGAGAGTTCTACGCAATCAATCCGTCCAGTTCTGTGACTTGGAGGATGCAGAGATCTTCCTCCGAGTCTAAGTAGATGATGGCAGTAACTCAGCTACCACCATTCATGCGCGACGGGACACGACTTGCATACGCATGTTGCCAACGGGGTTCAGTACCTGGAAGTCGTCATCAGCGTCGAAGGTGACCTCCTGAGTGTTAGGATAGGATGACCTAGACTAGTGCGACACAAATTCTGCGTCGGACTGGCGCAACGAGGGATAAGCACAGTGTAAGTATACTTGAGACGCAGAGGGTCACAGTCACGCCCTCGGAGAGTGGATACCGCGGTAGTCAAGCGGTAGCAGCATTAATGGCGCAGCTGAAACTTGTCACTGCTGCTAGTTAGACCATGCTAATCACTCAAGTCCTCACCTTTGAGAGCCTCTGGAGTCTGAGTCCATTGGAGGTAAAGATCGCTAATCTGTGGCCACGGAGAGGCTTCCTAAATATGGCTATGTCAGCGATGCCGTTGCGCTGCCGTGGCGCGCTGCCTCAACTTATCCGCCCCCGCACACACCATCGATCTGATATCGCCGCCCTTTCTCTGACCTCTACCACCACCTCATACCTGCTCGCCATCGTCTCAAACGTCCTCGAGCTCGCCGATGGCCACATCGCGAGCACAAACAGCCGAAATCACCATCGCCCATACTTCCTGGAAGGCCGTATGCGCGCGTGGCTCGGATCGGCTTTGATCGGCGGGAGGCGCGCCTCTGCTACCGAGTGGCGAGCCCGCCGCTCCCCCCGCCCTCAACCTACCTCGTCGTCCTGCTCACTCCACCCACCACTCAGTACTGCACGCCATCGTTGCGTCGCTGAAGCGCTGATCATCCACCTGCTGTTGACTCCTGCAAGCCCAAGGTCTGTCCCCGGGCGACTATCCCATACAGGCGTCCGATAACATCTCGCGAAGCAACCCCAATCCACCACCCGCACTTGTCGCAGCCGGCGATACCGTCACGATCAGCTCTGCCGGCGACCATAGCACCCCCAAAACGTACAGGACGCCCGCGCGAAGAGCCCTCGAAAACACCTGCGTGGGGGTGGAGCAAGCTCGCTTGGGACAACTTATATAGGGTATCGCTCTACAGGCCTCGCCTGTAGCCTGCTCGTCTCGTCTTCCTCTACACTCTGCTTTCTGCGCGCTGGGACCCTGGGACGACTCGCGGCTCTGAGGCATCGATCTGCGGTGTGGCTACATCTATTCACGGGGGCTTCGCGGCCGCCACGAGTCAGCGGCCGTGATGAGGACCAAGCACAGGACCTGGGCCTACGACCAAGTCTAGCTGAGCGGAGCAGCCGCTGGGAACAAGACATCACTCCTCGGCGTTCTCGATGCAGTCACGAGATGACTTCATATGCCCTGCAGCCTTGCATGCGTCCATGACGTTGCGAAGCCGTAGGTGCGCGATACAGGTAAGCGTTTGAGGCAGTCGTGTAGCATTTGGCCCCGGTTGGGAGCTGCGTGTGTACTTGGTGGCGAGGAATGTATGCGCGTGAGATGAACCAATATAGTGCTATGTGTCTGTCGGCTGACGATCTCGCGTTCTCAGTGTATAGATGCATGCGTGCTGAAGACGTTGCTGCCCCTTTGACTACTCACTGGTCATGCTCGACGCCATTGGCGCGCACGCCTCATGTGATGACCACACGACCGCTACCCTTCGTCTCGATTGGTGATAAGGGATGCTAGGAAGCCCGTGGAAGGAGCTGTGGCCTCCTTCCGTTCATGCTCGTACGTATGCAGCCGGGTTTCCTGGGGCGCCACCAGTGAGAGCGGTGAGTGTATTGCTTTCCCCCGATGTTATCGTTGCGATCCAACTGAGCTTGGGCGCAGCGTAGATGCGGATAGGACGCGCTTCGTTTATCGATTTGTACGTCTAACTTCGGATGTTTCGGGAGGCTGTCGGCCAGTTCTCTGGCGTGCGTGGGATTGGTGAGTTCTCGATCTTACGTTCTTCCTGCCCAGCGCTCATTGACAATTGTGTAGGTGGGCGTGTTCGTCCGAGACATGTTTTGCGTTCGAAAATGCATGCGTCGTCCATTACGCTCTCCGGCGTGAACATGTCGTCCGTGACTACTAAGACGGTGAAGCACACGGTGGTGCTCCACATCTGTTGGTCGCCTGATTTGCATTTGCCCGTAGGTTCGTGCATCCTACTGCGTCCGAGTTCCCGTGTGTGTCTGGTGCTGATCTGGCCCAATCGGATTTGGGAAAGCGAACTTTGTCCAGGTTTGCAGTGATCAACAGCTGACAGGCCAGGACTGTAATGGAAAGGCCGTTTACGTCTCTAAAGTCTATCCGCCCACCTGCCGCCCACGCACCGGATCTTTCTTGGTCAAGGCCCCAAGGAGCGGCCGAACCTTGGCCCACCGTACGCACTCCGGCCATTTGGACACGCAGCGTCCTCGGTCACTACGAAGCGAGAAGTATTGCAGAAGTCTCGCACAGGCATGGTCTGAATGCCCTCAGTGAGTCCGACGACTTGATGTGAGCTGAGGCATGCCCATATGCGACGTCTACGGTGGTCTGCTCGAGTAGTCGGGAGATGTCGGAGGGGTCGCATATGTTGGCTGGCCATTTGTGATGTCAGGCATGATGCCTAGACTGGGACGAAGGTTCCAGCTCGGTCTGCGGGCGTTCTGTGCGTCTGTTTGGGCGTGTTGACGTAGCTTCGCGGCGATTGCCGGGGTCTGGCTGTGAGGCCACAAGTGAATGCGTAGCAGCAGCAGTTGCCTGATTGAGCACGGGCCTCTGGTTTCCTCCTCCTCCTGTCCCAGTATGGACCGATCGACCGCCCCTACCCAGCGACCACAAAACTAGGCCCCGCCACCATGCCCCGACCCCACTCTCCTCCTCCTCCCCCCGACCCCGCAACCCCACATCCCTTGCGTCCCGACGGATCCGTCGTCTCACGTAGTCTTCTCCGACGTCTGCGATGATTGCAAAAATACTCGGCGATGTACAGGAACCCGTCGTCCTCCATGAGGACCTCAAGACCACCTTCACTGGCGTCGTCCACTCCATTTCCACCCCGGATGCGCCAGTTCACCAGTACCTCGGCATCAAATACGCCTCAATCCCTGCGCGCTTCCGCCAATCTAGGCTGTACACGCACTATCCGCCGCAGACCGATTGTTCGCGAAACGGGTGAGTACACGTCAAGCGACTGCTCACATACACCAGTCTCACGTCTCGTCATCCTTGATAGGCCTATTTGCCCCCAACCAAAATACAAGACCGTCGAGGAGGAGCTCTTCAACCTCACCGAGGATTGCATTCCCAATCAGGCGTTCAAGCAGTCCGAGTTCGAGTGTCTTAACCTCAACATTACATGTCCTGCGGACGCAACGCCTGACTCCCACTATCCTGTGATGTTTTGGATCCATGGGTGAGTCTCCGCTGAGCGTTCTGCTTCGCTGCTCTCGTGCCGACAACACGCTGTAGGGGTGGGAACCGGGGCTCCGGCGCGAACTGGATATGTGACGCTGGACCACTCGTTCAGAAGAGTATCCAGTGCGGCAAACCTGTCGTCGTCGTATCTATCAAGTACGTCTTTCCCCCTGCGCTCTCCTGTCGTGCTCTGCGTGCTCTGCACCGGGGGCTGAAGTTTTACGTCTAGCTTCCGCCTGGGCTTACTTGCCTTCGCGGCCAGTCCAGCTCTGCGCGAAGATAACAAAGCCGCAGGCGATGAGGGCGTGGGCAACTATGGTAAGCTTCGGCTTCCCTCGAATCCTCTTCTCGCCTGCTGACCCGTTGCTATCTGTGATCTAGCCCTATGGGACCAGCGAAGGGCCATGGAATGGGTCCATCGATTCATTCGGCCGTTCGGCGGCAACCCCAACAACGTCACCCTCTTCGGCGAATCCACGGGAGCTGGCGACATCCTCTGCCACCTGCACTCCGCTGCTAACGAGATCGCGCCGCTCTTCCAGCGCGTCATTATCCAGAGTGCCATCGTCGACATGGAAGTCCCGAACGTTCATCAAGCCGGTTGGCAGTTGGGGAAGATAATGTCTGCGCTCCGCATCCACTCGCTGGACGAGCTCCGCGAGGTCGACGCCGAAAAGCTCGTCATCCTAGGGCACAACGTGCGCGCGACGGACGATGGCTACTTCTTCCGCAAGTCATGGACTGGCTCTCTGGTACCTGTGGACGACTCGCACTCTGCTGCACACGCACACCACTCGGAGCAACATCTAGGCGACAACTTGGTCATGGAAATCAATGGGCATTCGCACCACCTCAAGGTTGCGCACGGACACTCGCATTCTCGGTCACACTCGCGCCCACGGCATTCACATAGTGCCAGCCGCCACCAACCCGTCCTGATTGGCGACTGCGGCGCGGAGTCGCTCCTATGGTCGTTCCCCGTCTCGCTATGGACGTCCGCGGGTGTAGTCAAGCGGATACGCGCGATCTGCCAATCGCTCACGAAGGCGAACGCCCTCCTCCGGCTGTACGATATCGGCGCGCACACGCCTGCAGACGAGCTCCCGGACCGCCTCTTGGACCTCATCAACGACGCGCGGTTCGCATGGCCCACAGAGAAAATCGCGTCCAGCCTGCGCTCCGAGCGCGAGGGCCACGGCGTCTGGCGTTACGTCTTCGACCAGGAGTCCCCCTCGCGCGGCGTGCCACACCACGCCGTCGACCTCATGTACCTCTTCGACAATGTGCCGCTGCCAACGCTTCCCTCGACATCCATGTGCGACTACTTCCGCGAAGACGGCGGGTACTATGAAGACGAAGACGACAACGACGAGCCGATGCCCGCACGCTCGGCCGCGTCGAGCTCGGGCTCGGGCTCGCTCGACAACTTGCACATGCACACCAGCACGGACGCGGACCGGGACCGGTACCAGTACGACGCGGAGTGGGCGATGCCGGTCGTCGACGACTGGACGTATGCGCGCGTGCGGAACGCGGTACAGGAGCGCTGGCTCGCGTTTGCGTACGGGGACGCGCCGTGGCGCGAGGACCGCGTGTTCGTGTTCGGGCCCGAGGGCGAGACGGGCGAGCGCAGCCTGCACATCTTCCACGCACGGCGGCGGACGGCCGTGTGGCGTGAGGCGCTAGAGCCGCTCGGTATCGCGCTTGTGCAGAAGGTCGGCGCGGAGCTGTGTAACGGGCCCCCGGTGGACGCGCGGTCAAGATACTGAAGGCTGGTGACTGTGTGACGCTCGGATGGTTCAACTCGTTCACGTTCTCTTCAAGTGCTCTTTGGTTCCGACACATGTCTTTATTCCCTTTCGGTTCGCTTTGGGTCTCTGCTTTGCATCTGCATCTGGATATTCACGCTGACACACACATATGTATTATCTTATCTGTACCGTATTGACCACACCTTAGTGCATGCCATCATCATCATGTTGTCCCAGTCCTCCCCCTGTTATCGTACGCTACTCTGTCCATGTACATATTGTTGCACTGCTCTGTGCTCCTCCAATCGCAAAAGCGTTTGTTCCACATTTCAGCTCGGATGTGGTTTCGTACCCATCCGTCGCCCGCGGTGGTGAGGTGCGGGCGGATACTACGAGCCAGGCAATCGGCCTTCATACCCCTCAGGCCTCTGCAGCTTTACTACTTACTACCAGTATTCTCCCCTTGGATTCCGACCAGGCATTGACGTTGACCGGCATGGACAACACCTACCTCCCTATCGGCGGCTGCGAACACATCATCGACGCATGCCTTCAACGGGTACCGAGTATTCAAGCTTTACTGTAGACAAGCCCACTCTAATTCCGTAGCTACTGAAGCGATGCTGGCAAAGGTCAACTCATGGCTGACACAGCGGGTACCGCGATGGTTGCAGATCTGAGATCTGAGCAGTCGAGCCTAGTGAGTGAACCGTACCCTACCGTACCAGATCTCATCGAGTACTATGTTTGTGCGGTGATTGACTTGCATATATTTCAGACGACCGGTCATGCTCCCGTCAATATATATATCAACGTCGCGATTGTAATTATTGATCATCCACTTGCCTATCATGCTCGACTCACACGTAGCACCTTGTCTTAGCCCTCTCGATTCGTGTATCAGCCCTGCGTGCTGCTATTCCGATTCATGCAAACCCGTGCACTGGTATGCGATGTTCTAGAAGTTCATAAGGATTGCCGTTGCAGGCCAGAGCGCGAGCGACTCGGCTTGGTACCTGCTACCTAAAGTACGGACTGTCGAACCGGGCAACAAGCTCCGGGCGTTCGTGCAGCAGCTCGTGGACAGCGCTCTTGAGCGCGACGTGGGTGATCCTAGCACGAAGGAACAACTCGCCAGCACGTCTCCAGCTGAGGCGATCCCGAGAAGAGTGTCCGTCTTGGTCTTGGTCCAGCCAAACGAGCGTACTTACAATCCAGTCCGGCACTGCTCGCAGAGCTGGACGAAGGTGGTGTGATTACACCTCCCGTCGACCGGGGTAAGCTTCCTTGATCGCCGTGACTATGTCGAGGACGATGACAAACTGCTAGCGCTCAAAGGGGAGGTGCGAGACGCTCCGCTGCCATTCCGCGCGTGCGTTCTTGTCGAGGTCGTCGTCGTTCGTGGCCATGCTGTCAATATTATTTTGTACATGCTATCGTCAGTGTGTCCGCGTGTGAACACGCTCACGAAAAGGCTCCACGGAGGCTCTCGTGGGTGGACGGGGACTTGATTACTTCCTAGCCGCTGAGTAGGGGAGTGTGGGGTGAATGCGGGTCTGTCGGGCTGGTGTGCGAGCGGGGGCACTCCGCGATGCAACCCGATATAACCGGGGTAGCCAGCAACACTATGTTATCCCAACTGAGACCGAACACGGTACATCTGTACCGCCTTGGAGCCTAGGATGCCAGAAGATCAGTGAGCATCGCGCAGGATAGCAGGTCGTGCGTGAACAATTCGGGCGTCGGCCGGTGTACGTCGCTAGAAGGTCAAGTATTTGCATATTCTTGGACATAGCACAATGGGTACCTCCCAGTTCCCGGGATCCGCTAAGAGCGGGATATGCGAGCGTTAGAAGCGTTGTACGAGCCGTTGGGACACGGAGTGCAGTGAACACGTGAATTGGTTGGACTCACTCACTGTACGTAGGTGTGTTGCTCGTTATTCATTAACGTCAAGCTGATTTGGCCATCAAGCATTGAAGCTCGAGCGCGGTACAGAGAGAGGAGAATCGCATATGTTGCTGGCCCACAGACTCGGTATAGAGCTCCGGATGTGAAGACACTAGCAATTTGCAAAGCTTCAGTTGGCTCTTCGACCGGTGGTTCTCGCGAAGCAGAAGCAGAACGACAGAGTGATTTGTCTTGCAGATACTGAGCAGCCACAGACGGCAGCAACGCATCAGGGTTGCGCAGGGTTTGGATTGGGGAGATTGTTCCCATGTCGGCCAAAGGAGGGCAAGAGAGAGGCTAAAGGTCGGGAAGAAGAGAAGGAGCGCGCGATTCGAACGCGAGTCAATTGGTGCACGTGCACGTGACGTACCCCTCGTGGCGAATCTTTCAAGAGGGTCCTGGCTTGGTTTATAGCACCAGCCCTCGATTTTTTTTCGATGTTTCGTCTTCTCTCTCGCCCCCTCCGCGTCTCCCCTCTCCGACTCTCCCAGTTCTCCAGAACGATGGCCAACACTCCAGACTACGTTCGTTGCCCTGATCCCCTTCTCTCGCCGCTCCCATACTCACCCCTCGTTGCAGAACAAGGTCCTCTACACTCCTCTCGCGGAGGTCGACCCCGAGGTGCAGAACATCATCGACAAGGAGACATGGAGGCAGTTTTCGGGTCTGGAGCTCATCGCGTCCGAAGTCAGCTACTCGCTATTCCCCTTCGACGCATCACACTTATCTCGAGGTGCAGAACCTGACCAGCCGTGCTACGATGGAGGCCAACGGCTCCATCCTCACCAACAAGTACTCGGAGGGTCTTCCCAACGCCAGGTACTACGGTGGGAACGAGTACGTCGACGAGCTTGAGCTCCTCTGCCAGAAGCGTGCTCTCCAGGCCTTCCACCTCGATGCCGCCAAGTGGGGCGTCAACGTCCAGCCATACTCTGGAAGTGTACGTAACTCCTCCCGCATTCGCCTGCCCGACATGACGTGAATTTGACATATCCTCTCACAGACCGCCAAGTGTGTCTCTCCTGATCGCTCCGGCGGGAACGTTTACTGATAACATGCCATTAGCTTCGCTGCACTCACGGCCCTCATCCAGCCTCAAGATCGTTTGATGGGTCTTGGTCTTCCCGATGGCGGTCATTTGACGCACGGCTACTACGTATGTCACACCATCCTGTCCTTTTTCTGTTCAGTCAGATTCTCAATCAAATTCGTGCTCGGTACTGCAGACGGCGAAGAAGAAGATGACGGCTTCCTCGATCTACTTCCAGTCGCTCCCGTACGCTCTCGACCCTGCTACCCAGCTCATTGACTACAAGAATGTTGCGTCGCTGGCGAAGATCTACAAGCCCCGTCTCATCATCTGTGGTGCGTCCGCATACCCGCGAGACTGGGATTACAAGACCCTCCGTGAGATCTGCGACGAGCACGGTGCCTTCCTCATGGCCGATATCGCCCACACGAGCGGTCTCGTCGCGGCAGGCGAGCTCGCGGATCCCTTCCAGTACTGCGACGTCGTCACGACTACCACACACAAGACCCTCCGTGGCCCTCGTGCCGGTCTCATCTTCTTCAGGAAGGACCTCGAGAAGGTTAAGGACCTTGAGAAGCGCGTGAATGACGCTGTCTTCCCTGCATGCCAGGGTGGTCCGCATAACAACGTACGACCTCTTGCTAACCTCGTATGACGTTATTCGTACTCACCACGCATCGCAGACTATCGCTGGTATCGCGACTGCGCTCCTCCAGGCGTGCCAGCCAACATGGAAGGCATACGCGAAGCAGGTCATTGCCAACGCCTCGACGCTCGGCCAGGAGCTCGTCTCCCGTGGATACAAGCTCCAGACGTCTGGCACGGACAACCATCTCGTACTCTGGGACCTCCGCCCTCTCGGTCTCACCGGCAGCAAGCTCGAGAAGCTGTGCGACCTGGTTGGAATCACCATCAACAGTACGTTTCTCTCCGCTCTATCGGCGCTTTACGTATCCTCGCTCCGCCCACGCTGACCCTGTCCTCCGCACCCCGCAGAGAACGCCGTCTCGGGGGACGCGTCTGCGCAGGTGCCCGGCGGCATCCGGCTCGGGACGGCCGCGCTGACCTCGCGCGACATGACCGAGGCGGACATGAAGGTCGTCGCGGACTTCCTCCACCGCGCGGTGCAGCTCTCGCTCGTGCTCCAGAAGGAGGCGGGCAGCAAGCTCCTCAAGGACTTTGTCCGCGTCGCGACGACGCCCGAGGAGGGCAAGGTCGGCGCGCAGCAGCTCGCGGTGCTCGGCAAGGAGGTGCGGGTGTTCGCGCGCAAGTGGCCGCTCCCCGGTGTCGACGTCTCGACGCTCACGCGCCCTGCCGGGATCGAGGAGGACGAGTGAGGTGCGCTGCGTTGATGAATGCTGCTGAGGCTGTCGGGTATGTTTGTGCTAGGCTTGATTGTATCATATGCTGGTGATGCTTAGGGGGCATGCAAGATGCTGCCTCGGGCAGCGTTGCCGGACGGGGCGGGACCATCGTAGAAAGTAAAATAGATTAGTCGGGTATTCAACATAATCCGGCCCTCCCAGACACTCAACATATCTGGGTCGTTACATTTGTATTAGTAGATTCCACTCTATCATGACAACACACATTGTATCATTCGAAACCTGGGCCAGATTCGAAGGAGAGCGGCTGTATGTACGTACGTCTCGCGATCGTCCCATCCGTTCTGCCTCTTGGACAATCAATGTCATTTGCTCCTCCTCCTGGTCCGCCTAGACTCGGTTCCAGTCTCCACTATGCACCGTAAGCACACATGCCGATATATAGTGCAGTAGAGGACACTGAGTTACTGTAGTTGGCGGGGGAGCAGTGTTGTGTGGGGGGACGGTGGTACCGGTATACGATCCTCCCCCACACCAAAGGCGGCTCGTGTCAGACTAGGGACAGCCCGAGTATCGAGAAAGTAATGTAAGTGCAGGTGAGAGCCTGATCATAGTGACATCTGTAACCGAGACCAAGATGTACGACTAACCATCTTGATGAAAAAGTGCGGGCAGATAGAAAAAAAAACAGACTGCCCCAGTGAGGCTCGAACTCACGACCTTCCGATTGCATGGGAGTAACAGTCGGACGCTGTAACCAACTCAGCCATGGGGCAGATATTTGTGCCTTTGTAAGAGCCAATATGTATTTCCGGTGCGGTCCTCGGAATATCGCGGGACACGTGCAGGTCGACCATATCGTTGCGGACGCCGGTGTGCTCAAGCCTGTCCTCAACTTTTCGTTTCGTACGCCGGGTCGCGTTCAGCATGCAGCCATCTCTCGTCCGCCGTCAGCTCGGTGGCCTCGTCCCCCCGAAAATCGCCACCCCGACGATCCTTGTGAGTGGTTCACTCGTGTGCGACCGCCTCAGCGCGGCCGGGTGTCCTCGGGAGTGCCAGCACCATCTTCGCTCACCCCGACGCTCTCGCAGTCGTCTGGCACGGGCGGTGGCCTCGGCCCTCTCGTCAACTTCTACTCCAAGCTGCCCAAGGGCCCTGCGCAGGCGGCGACGTCTGGGGGCATCAAGGCGCGGTACTTCAACGGCAAGAACGCGTCGGCCGCGCCTGTGCTCGCCACGATCCTCACCATCTTCGGTATCGGGTACACCATCGACTACCAGAGTGCGTCCTCCTGTCATTTGTTGATAGGTGTGTTTGTTGACGGTGTTTGCTGGGATGGCTGTCTGTGCTATTTGGTTGGCAACGGAAACAGTGCATTTGAGTGAGTGTTATTTTCGTGCGAGATCGTGCTGCGCTGGAGGGCTGGAGCGCCGCTGGACGTTGTTGGCGGGAGTCGTGTTGGAGTGCGTTGCTGATGTCGGGCTGTTTTCGTGTCATAGAGCACCACAAGAACCACGCCCACTAAATGTATGCGGTGACGGAACAGCGGTAGAGATAGATGGCGATGTCGTGTGTTGGCAGAAGGAATTTTCATTCGCTCGTCTACATCCAATACGGCAGCGCTGGGTGACCCTCGCAGTATCCGTCCAGACAACCAGAATCGTCAAGACATGTGCAATGGTGCATGGTCCCCCGCTACGCCATACCCTCTGTCAATCGTCAGGTCAACTACGGAACGGGAGGAATGGAATGTGAGTTTCGAGTCAGTCGTAGTCAAGTCGTGCTGGCACTGGTATGAGGTGTTGCATTTGTCCGTCGCCTGCGCCATGCTGGATCGAACCGTTTCATTGCATCCTCAGTCTTCCTGACCGCCGGGCGCATGGCCGACGACGTTGATCGTCGAGCGTCAGTGATGGTGAACCCCCCCTGACCATCCGTACCGCATCATCTCAACGATTCTTTCATGGGGCAATAGAGCTGATTTGCACGCGCTGTAGCGCCGAAAAGCTTGGAGCTGTTTTTGCTGCAGTGTGGCGCGAAAATGTGCCTGCACCACAGCAGAACGATGCTGCTGGGGCTGCTGCACCCTTGCTGCACCCACTCGCCGTCGTCGGCGGGCTGTTAAAGTTGTGCTGACTAACTGTAGTGCACCATCCTCAGAGCGCCCGCTGCAAATCAGCTCTAATGCGACGAGGTTGACGCTGCATGCCCAACCCTTCTTTCAAACGGGATATTTTGGGAAGACTTACGGAACGCGGTGATTAACAGGTCGATTAAGACGAATCTTCCCGCTCCGTAGTATAGTATTTCAGGTTGGTCCGCCCAGGTCCGCCGCCCTCACATCATAGATGCTCATTACCGCTTGCTTGGTGCTCGCCTAGGATCAAGAAGCAAGGTAAGAACAGGACCCGACTCCACCGCGAGTGAACCGTTCTTTGTGCAACGTTCGCGTCATTCGCCGCGTGCATCTATGCGGTTATACATAGCACGCGGCAAAGGGCTCGTGAAGACAAAGACGCGACGTGAACGGGACTTGGGTGCACTGCTACCGGTAGGCGACCCCACTCTGCTCCATCGCCCATGCCTTTGCTCGACAACGGGGGTTACCATCGCAGCGACCTCCTTTTCTCAGCTGCGCGTCCCATCATGCACCCTCGATGTTTGATGTACATAAGCCGGTGGAGCATTCCCTTCCACATATAAGCCCGTCGAGGGCGTTGAGGGGAATCAGAACAACATCCTTGTTCACACCTTTGAGCCCGGTGCTCTTACCCTCTTCACGTCGCCTCATCGTCTGTGCACTTTGTGTCTCTTTCATTCAGCTAGTCTGCTATCGACGTCGCTCACACATCGCTCCTTGAACCACTCCTTCTCTCGCTGATCGTTCGCACACCATCATCATCATGTTCTCCACCAAGTTTACCGCTGTCGTCCTCCTCGCCCTCACGGCCGTCTCCCAAGCCGCTCCCGCGGACTTCAAGAAGCAGAACGCGATCGACGCGCAGGCGCTCAACGCCAAGTTCGCGTCCCTCACCGCATCCTCTTCCTGCACCAGTGAGTGACTCATTGAGCATAATGATACAACCTTCGATGTTAACCACATCTTTCCTCTCTTCCTCCTCTACCTCTATGGTAGCCGGCGACCAGGCGTGCGTCCAGGGAGGTTTCGCCCAATGCACCGACGGCAAGTTCGCCGTGACCCAGTGCGCCGGCGGCACGAGCTGCTTTGCCCTCCCGCTCGTCAACAAGCCCGGCACGTCCATCGCGTGCGATTCCGCTGATGACGCCGCCGCCCGCTTCACCGCCGCTGGTGCTACCGGTGGCGTCGACGGCAAGGGCGGCAGCGGCAAGGGCAGTGGACAGGGCGCAACCGCGACCGCTTCGGGGAGTAACGCGACGGAAACCGGGGCGGCGACCGACTCTGCTGGATCTACCGCTACAGCCACCGACTCTGTTGGATCCGCCGCTACGGCCACCGACTCTGTTGGAGGCACTGCTGCGGTCACCGACTCTGTTGGAGGCACCGCTGCAGTCACCGACTCTGTTGGAGGCACCGCTGCAGTCACCGACTCTGTTGGAGGCACCGCGACGGCCACCGATTCTGTTGCAGCCACTGCAACTACCACCGGCGCGAGCGAGGCTACCGGGACCGCCGGAGAGACGGGCAGCGGGGCCCAGGGCACGGGCGCCGACTGCGCGAGCGCCGTCACCGTCACCGTCACCGTCACTGCCGGCGGCGAGGGCGCGACGGGCACCGCGGGCAACTCTACCGCGACCGCGACCGACTCTTCAGCGGCCACTGCTACCGCCATCGGGACCGGCGAGGCCACTGCTACCGGGACCGGCGAGGCTACTGCCACAGGGTCCGGTGAAGCCACTGCGACGGGGACGGGCGAAGCTACCGCGACGGGGACAGGCGAGGCTACCACAACGGCGATTGAGAGCGCGGCCGCGACCGAGACGGCCAAGTCAAGCGGCAAGAAGGACAAGAAGGAGCCCGATGCGGGTGCAAACCCCGCCGCGCGCCGCTCACGCCTGAACCGCCTCTGAGCCTGCCTCCCGCTCCTCGTGCCCCCATCATCCCCCCTCCCTTCCCCGCATGGACATCGATGAGTGCAGTGCGGATGGCTGGTGGAAAACATGCGCGCGAATGTCTGCGGCGAGACCGAGACGAGCTGCGCTGCGCGCATACATACATGTTGATGCGGCGCCCCCGAAGAAGTGCTCTGGGGCTGCCGACTTGTATACGTCTTGTAGCATAGTTTGCTTCGCTGAATGAAGAACGCCTGCGCGACGCGCGGTGACAGAACTGGGCTGCAATGCTTGAGATGAGTTTGGAAGACGTTATCGAAGATACACAGGGCCGAGGGTCCACTCAAACGTCTCCCGCCATGCCCGTTCAGAGCTTGGTAAATGCGGACATCGATAACAACGAAGTAGCAGAATTCGAAGCTGAGCTCTGAGCTTTGCAGGATGAAGAAGAAGGAGGAGCAGCAGCAGCAGCAGGGCCCTCAAGGCCTCTCATGCTGTTGCAGTGGGATAAGTTTTCGCTGTATGAGTCTGTCAGCTGGCAAGCACCAGGGTGAGCTGGCGGAGGGGTATGAGGCTACTAGTACAAGACCATTTCCGACGATGTCGAGCATTCTGGAGAGGCATGCCAGGTGGAGGTTGCGTTGAATTCCGGACCACACAGCTCGAGGTGTGGTGGTGAAAGGTGCGTCACGGTAGTCGATCAGGAGACGTACATACGCCAGACAGAACGTCGGGCAGGAGATGAAATGCACATTGGTCAATATAGATGAGGTATGTATACGTAGTACAAGCCTGCAAGCGACTCTAACAACAGACGCGCCGTGAGGAGCGGTCGACGCCGAATGTCCGCGAACCAACGCGCGTGCGGGAAGGGAATAAGTTAGGTATAGTAAAGTATACATCGTTGTTAGTGTATGCGCCGGCAGGGCGGAGGGACTGGCAAAATGCTGGGATGGGGTGGGTGCAGGTATCGTAATGCGTGAGGATGCGGTGAGGGAGAGCGATGCGGGTGGAGTGTGCAAAGGCGCTGTAAGATATGGGTGTCGCGAGCATCATGCCAGAAGAGAAATGTGCAAACGTGCACATAAGAGAGAGTTCTATGGAGTGTCGAAGGAAAGGGGGTCCCGGAACGGGATCAAACACGCTCGTACATGCAGATGTACGCCTTGGCCTTGAGGACCTCCTCGAGCGTGGTGAGCTTGACGACGGTGTCGCTAATGTACGCCCACTGCCTCACTGGCCGCTGACTATCTGTCGAGTAGCTCGTGCGCAAATCAGATGCGGAAGCAGTCGATGGAAGAGGGGGAACAGGCTTCTCGGACTCGGAGGAGGGCGTTCCGGAGGCGGAAGAAGGGGTGCTCGCAGGCAAAGCGGTGTACGCTACATAGTGGCCGCCGAGCTACGCAGTGCGATTGACAGTTAGCTCAGCCACGGGAGGTGGAGCGAAGGGCAGATGGACTCACCATGTTGCCGATATGCACCACGACAGCATACAACCGGTACATACAGCGCTCGGGAGGTTGCTTGCTCTTCCTCCTCTCCTTCTCCCTCTCCAACTGGTCGTGCGTGCACTCCTCCCGCTTCGGCGCGAGGAACGGCGCGAGGTCGAGATACTCGGGGAACGCCACGAACTCGTCCAGCTTCTTGAACCCACCCGAGAGAGAGACCGCGTGGTGCTTGGCCGTCTGCTGGAAGCGCTTGAGGTGGACGACGAGGATCGGCGGCGGCGTGCTGATCAGGTACCGCTTGTACATCCGCCGGGGCACGACCTGCTTCGACCGTGGGATCTTCCTGTCCTGTACACGTGCAGTGGGCTTCCCGTTGAGTTTCGGCGACGAGTGCGGCGACGGCAGGTGGTCCGACAACTTCTCCACCGAGGACCTAGGGGAGACTGACGGTGACGCCGAACCGTCTGAGCACACGGACGTCGGCGCGGAGGTGTCGCTCGCCGAGTCGTCGTAGTCCTCGTCCGAGCTCGTCCCGCTGTCCTCCACACCATCCTTTTTCAACTTCGGCCGCCCTCTCCGTCGGTGCTTCGGTGTGAGCAGCGAGTCGGACGAGAACGACAGGCCAATCACCGCACGTGTGGAAGACCACGTACGGTTGAGTGCGTCCCTCGTCATCGCAGGTGCATTCGCGAGGATCGACTCGGGCGTGTCTGGCTCAGTCGTGGAGATTTGCGGGATCGGCAAGCCGCCGAACGTGCTTGCAGGCAGCACGCTGTCCTTGCGCGCATGAGAGGGCGGAGACACGGGCCGTGAAGACGGCGCGGACACCGCTGTAGGCGCCGTCGAGGCTGCTGTCATGTTGTCTGGGGTGCTGAACCTGTGGTCCCTCGTAGTCGAGACAAGAGAGGTAGACGCAGGCGAGACGCGGCCGCTATCGAGGTCAGGGGAAGACGTGCTTGAATCATGTCCTCCACCTAATCCTGGCGGGGCTTTCGGGGGCGCCTTCGCTGCGCTCTGTTCAGATTTGCTGGACGAGTCATCGCTGGACGACTCGCTTTCGCTGTCCGAGTCGTCGTCAAGAGCCGTGGACGGCTGGTACGTCCCATTTGCGATCTTCCAGCATCGGTGGCATCCGACCATGTTCTCCCCGTCGAGAATCTCCACCGCCGTGAACATTCGCAGGCATTCCTCGATGCCCGGCAGATGCCCGAGCTTCGCCCACAGCGCTTGTGTAGCCAAAGCAGCGTTCCCAGCCGCACCAGACCCACCGGTGAACGCACTCTGCAGGATCGTGAGCGGGTTGCCCGTGACAGGATGAATGTCCGCGAGCACGCGCCGGAGGTACGCCATGTCCTCCTCGGACATCTTGGGGGCTACGGGCGACTTCGTGGGACCGTCATGGTGATGGCTGCGCGGCTTGAAGGGGTTCGCCGATGAGCGTCTTGAGGTGGACGGCCGCTGCATAGGCACTGAAGGAAGCCGCGATGATATTCCCGGCGACGACGCCCGTGTTCTTCCCGCATCGGACGTCTCTCCAGTGTCAGAAGGGGGGTCATGCACTGACGCGCCGGGGGCTAGCGAGCCAGTTCGCGGAGAGCGCGGCTCCGCACGTACGAGGCGGATGGCATCCTTAATCTCGGGCTTCCGTCCGCGCTCACCTGCACGGCTGGACGGACGCGAATCCCTGTCCCTGTCCTTGCTAAGCTTCATCGACACGCTGATCCGTCGTGCGAGCTTGCCCCACGCGTCGCCCTTGTCCTTCCTCTCCCGCCCTTTCTCGTCCGCGACAGCTAGTTCCGCCTCGACCTTCGTCCAGTCGTCCGCCTTCAGTCCGTTGTCGGCCTCAGCACCGTTGTCACCTATACGCGTCTCCTCCTCATCTTCTGCTATGGCAGACTGGACTCCCGCGGGCGCGGAACTTGAACTGGCCATCGCCCTGACCAAGTTCCTGCCCTCGGCCTCCTCTCCTGGGTGGTCGAAGCTCTTCCGTCGTGGCTCCACACTCGTTGGGGGCTCCTCCTCGTGTACCGCTACCTCCGAGCTCCGACGTACCGGACTCACGGGGACCGACGACGCGCGCCACATTCCACGACCCCCGCTCCCACTACCACTTCCATTCGAGCTGTCTGCAGCGCCAGGTGCGGGAGGCCGTATGCGTAGTTTCCGCGCGATCTTCTTGATTCGGTCACGTTTCCGGCCCTTGACGTAGTCTTCAGGCTTGATACTCAGACTGAGGTCATTGAAGTCCTCGTGCCTGATTGACACCTTTTTGCATTTCTCGCAGACGAGGATGCTTGCGAGCTGACCGCCGAAGAGCATGTCCACGAATGACTCCAGTTTCTCCTCTTCAATCGGCTCCGCAGGCAAGGGACGGTTGAGATCTGGCGATAGGGAGGTGGCAGGCAAAGAAGGTGTTTCGGGCAATGGAAGAGCGGGACAAGGTAATGATGGTGACGCAACGGCAGAATCGGGTCGCCGCTTACGTTTTTCTTTCGCCTTTGGCAGCGGCAGTTGGCGTTTCTTGATGATCTGTGGTGAACCAGGACGCGAGTTAAGTCAAGCGTACCGAGCTGCTTTTGAACAAAGTCCACTCACATCAAGCTCCTCCATACGCATCGCGTCCAGCATGTGTCGCAGAAATTCGTGTGCATCCTGCTGTCGAAAATCGAGATACTGGTCGTACTGCCGACCTATTATCGTGAGGATTTCTCTGCACAGCCGAGTAAGTCAGCAACGGCGTAGAGAGAATATGATTGCACGCGGGAAGGCCCACTGGCAAAACTAGCTACGAGAATAGGATGTCGGAGAAATGACTGCTCGAAAATGGACGGAGCATGGCTGATGTCGATGACTGGGGGCATGCCGCATACAGCCGGCCCCCCGAGTCACCTCCAACGCCCATCTCCCGGGAAGTGACAGGGAGGAGTTGCGCGGTGGTACCAACAGCGATAGATAGCACACTCACTTTGGACTCTGGCTCTCCCTCCGCCTCGCCTCTTGGCTCTCCCATGCCTTCCTCATCACACGCGTGAAGACGTCGCCAAGCGGCATGCCTTCCGCCCACTCGCGTTCGTCAGGGCCACCCAGCCCGTGGCCGTTGGTGAGCTGCGGTGATCGTCGCGCCAGGATGGGTGGGCCATGAGGAGGTTGCAGGGACTGTGGTAGGGTTTGAAAGTAGATGAGGTCGTGTAACGGTCGCGTCGCGATGAGCTGTAACACAGTCCGACGGTCAGCGGATGGGTATGTAGATGTGCTGTAGCGACGATACACGCACGCCTTGCAGAGTTGAGTTCATGAAGCAGGTGTTACCATGGTTGATGAAGCCCGGCGGGAGGGTGGCCTCCTTCTCCTCGTCCTCGCGCCGTTTCTTCTCCCGGTAGAGATCTTGGGGTGTCTGCTTACTCTTAGTCTTGTTCATGTCGATGGTGCTCGCCGTCGGGCGATGGGAAGCGGGTTACGGGAAGAATGATATAGTAAAGCACTGCGCAGCGCCTGGTGCGAGAAGAGCGAATATGGCTACGGAGCGCAGCTCGTCGAAAGGATGGGCGTTGGCAGATGTGCCGAGGACGTCGGTGGCGACGTGGAAGGTGGGGTACGGAGATGAGGCAAGTTGGGGAGGAGGAGGAACAGTACTGGTCCACCGTCCGACAATATTCAGCTCAGGCACGATTGTCCGCCGGTACTGTTCGTGTTCGTGTTCCCACACTCATCAGCACTCATCCCATCTCTAGCATCTTTCCCACGCATCGTAACCCTAGTCATGCATGCATCGAGCCGACGAGTTCTTCAAGCATGCTCGCTTTTGTTCATGTAAATAGAGCTTGTGTGCATGCAAGCCTGCATTCGTTATCTCAAGCCTTTAGGGAGCAGGCAATGATATATAGTGAGTGCATTTCTCTGCTCACGTGGAGGAACGAGAAGGAGTGCCCAAATCGGAAGGAGTCAATCTCAGATCTTTCGGCCCGTTCTTCCCAGCCACACCGTGGCCGTTTGAAAGTGCGGCGCGCTCACTGCAGCCGTACGCGTGACCCGTTGACCACGACCTACCAAAACTTCCTCGACCACCCCTTCTGCAAAGCTTTGAAACACACCGAAAGATGTACATAGTCCGGTACTCTCGTCTTGGAATCTGTGCCAGTGTACTACCTGAGTTGGGCTAGCCTCAGGCTGGCCCGGAACACAGCACTTGCGAGTCGGACGTTTGTGCCATCAGGCATCGGGCTCGGGACATCAGGCCTCTGCTGCATATACTACATCACAACAAGGACCACGACTGTAACGATGGTATGATTCCGAGAACAATTGGCACTTGCGACACTCATTCCGAGACTTGGTATGTATCCGAGTCGTAGTAGAAACATTTTGTGATCCACTACTTACTACAGACCACTGTTACTGCCACTGCCAGGTACTTGGAACATGTTGGAACCTTTGGTGATTAGATGCGTTGCAGGTTCGGGGTCAACGCCTATACTCAAGCTTGCCAATGGCATTTCTCTTCGTTGCATCTCTCTTCGTTGAGACCTTCCGTACGGCGTACACAACGATGCCACGCTACTCATTCCCGACATCTTGCGAAGCATGCACCATACCCATCTGAGTATCAGCTCACATACTTGTATTACAGACAGAAATAGCCTCCTCATGCTAGCGCTCGGTTCAAGTGGTGATATAGAAATACGGGATCTCTCCTCTGGTAGTGCATCCAATCCTTCTCGCGACAATGCATCTCTTTCTGTCCCTCCTATCCTTGCGTATTCTACTTGCATCTTCATGGGCTGAGGAGTGCACATGCAGCACTGAGAATTCTGCCTCGTTGTCCTCGTCACCGCCTTCCTCCACGTCAATGTCATCCTCAGCCGTAATGACATCCACTGAGGCAAGGTCTCCCTTATGACCACCTCCGTCTCAACATCCCAGAGCGTGGCGACAAGTGTGTCTACGTCTACGGCAGCCAACCCCCGCAGCACGAACAGATCTGGACACAGCGGCTCGAACTATACTTCTGGCCCAATCGCGTTCGGATGACACACGAGCTGTGAAGACCTGTCTGTCGCCGATATCCCATGGTCAAAGTTCGATATCGTATCGTACTATGCAGCGTGAGTCGTGCATCTGACTAATCGCTTAGCTGAGAGGCTGAAGCAAGGAACGGTGGTTAGTATTCCTGGTGAACAAGGAGGGGATATCAGCCTACAGTCCCAAGAGAAACTGATCGACGCCATAGCTGCTGCTCACCAGCACGTAGGTGCCCTGTGTATTCAGTCTCTCACACTGACGATCATTGTGGATGACATTTTTGCATCCTAGAATATCAAAAATACTGCTTTCTATCAGCGGATACACCGACTCTGTGTACTTCTATCAACGGATACACCGACTCTGTGTACTTCTCTCCACGCGTGTCAAACGAAGACGACCGCCAGAAATATCGCGGGCATTCACGGATGAAACATCGCTGATTCTATCTTCTTCAGATGGTTCTATCCCAACAGTAATGCATTGCCGGCCAACTCTCGAACTCTTCAGACTCCTCCGCAACCAGGTCCCCAACATAACCATCACCGCCGCGGCGCCGGACGCTCCATGGAACGACGCGAGCGGGACGCCGTCGACGAACCTCACCGAGTTCGCGGACGTGCTCGACCACATCTCGCGGCTCAACTACGGGATCTACCGCTAGCCGGCCACCAAGATCACTACGCCCAACGCGCCTCTCGAGCTGTGCAGTCCGGAACCCAACACAACCACTTATTCCGCGAAAATAGCGGTGCAAGACTGGGTCTCCGCGGGGATCCCTCCAGGCAAGCTCCTTCTCGGGGTCTCGGGAGGGGGACGCAGTCACAATGTCACGCAGCCGGCAGACGGCGAGTTTCCAGCCTGGTAGGAGGATGGCACGCCCGCAGGGAATGTCCAGTCTACGGGTTGATGCTTGTACCACGACGCCATGGCTGTATGACGGAGAATCACAGACCTTGGTAACATACGACGACGGATCCTCTTTCAAGACCAAAGGACAGTTCGTTGGCACCTACGGGGTGGGAGGCTTCGAGATGTTTGAGATCGCTCATGACTATAACAACCTCCTTGTGGATGAAGAATCCCGACCGGGCCGCAGAATCAGAACAACAGTAGATTAGAGATACCTAGGACGTATCAGCCTTACTGAGCACACGCGTACTATGCAGTCATATGTACCTCGTATGGATGTGCAACGCATAGCGAATAGATAACGACGGCATACAGTACAAGCTGCGACAAGAGCTACAAGACGTCGACCGCAACATAATACAGGACATCATACACAACAACAGCCTGTGACTGCAAAACAGACCATCAAGGTCACAAAGGCCAGCAACGACAAGGAGCCACTCACCAAAGGAAGCATACGTCCACCCACATAACATCAACACAGAACGAGACCGATCTCACGTAGCAGCTCACTCCAAGTCCGGCTCGACGTTCAGCCGGAGCAGGATCGTCTTCCGACACACCGGGCAGGTACCTGTCTTGACCAGCTCGTGCACGATACACCTATCGACACGGAGAGAAGTACATGAGAACATGCACAGGCAAGGAAGAGACCGAGAGACGACGTACGGGGTGCAGAAGATGTGCCCGCACATCGTCGCGGTCGGGACAGCACACGGGTCCTGCTTGCAGATCCTGCAGTGCCACGACACGCCGCCCACCTTCGCCTTCGCCTTCGACGCGGTCTTGGACTTGGGAAGAGGGAGCGAGATCGCCGGCGCCTTCGGGGTATCCGTGCTTCCGGGGACCGTCTCTTCCGTGTCAGAGGAGAGCGACTCCTTGGACGCTTTCCTTGCACCCGCAGACAGGACGGATGACTTCGAGTGCAACGACGACGCCGGGCGAGATGACCCGCGGGACGCCGACGGCGCAGTGCGCGAGAGCGCCCTGGCCGGAGAGAGCAGGGGAGACGGGATGCGCGGCGTCGGCTGCCTGCTCAGGCTCGGCCGGATGACAGGCGCGGCGTTGCGGGCAATGTGCTCCGCTAGCGATGAGAAGGAGCGGGTACTGTTGATCGGGCTCTGGATCCGCGGCGAGATGCTCTGGCTGACCAGGCCTCCCCTGCGGTGTGCCCGGTGACCATACCAGAGCTGTCCGGGACACGCGGAGGCTGGCCAGGGTGGTGTAGAGATGGAGGATAGCCTGCAAGGCTGCTCTCTGGTCTGGGGGAGGGGCTCGAGACGGACGAGGGTGCGGACTGCAGCGACAGAGTGGATTCGCTCTGCGGATGTCTCGGCATACCACACATTCTAGAGTACAAAGCGGTCAACGGACGGTTCCAAATATGAACGCGACAGGAGAACACACTTCGAATAATCGACAGACCTCTCAGATAGCGTTGGAGAATGCCAAGCAGACTCAGCGGGGTCATGGACACTTCCGTAGCCTAGTTCACTAACATGAGTGGTGCAATGAACGCAAGGACATGTCGACATACCGAGGGACGAAGCGGTCGGGACAGTCGGCTCCGAGATCGCTCGTTGGACGTGCGAGGAAGCCTCGACTGTCTGATAGGTCTGGGGACGTGTATTAGTGCCTCAAAGCGAGAATGGCAAAACGACCGGAGCGCACGTCATCGTCAATGTCTGACTCGACTCTTGCCACCGCGAGCGAGGTCGTGAACGATACTCCATTCAGGGTAGGACGCTGCACAAGAGGCGAGGATTGCACCGAGTGGGTTGGAGCGTTGGTCTCGATCGACGTCAATGCCTGGGCCTACGCTTCGATAAGCACGCTGCTGTGACCCGACAGTGTGCCAGCACATTCAACTTACAAACTCGCTGCGAGGGGACGGGGGCACGTTGGGCTGAGGGGAGGGCGTCCTCGGTGGCGGTCGCGGATGATTGGTCTGCATATGCTGCATAATGGATAAGATAAGATTTCAGGGCAGCTTTCGACATGTAGCCTACCTTCCCGCACGTCTCGTCGTCTGAGAATCCGATCTCACACAACGCGCAATGCGGATGCACAGAAGACGTCAGGTAGTGGCTCTGCAGGTCTTCGACTTGCCGGAACTGCCGGTTGCACAGACGGCACTTCGCGTCAAGGTGCGCTCGGGCGAGGTGCTAACGACGGGTATCAGCTGTGATGTATCATGTCGGAGAGCACATACGACTGAAACTTCACTCACGTTGTCGACCTCAACGTCGTCCGCGAAGCCCTCCCGACAAATGAAGCAAATAGGGTGGGTCGGAGAGTCCTGGTAATGACTCTTCCGAGCCGCCGCACTGGCGAATTCTCGTCCACAAGGCACACACTTCCAGACAGGATGAGCGACCGCCACATGCTAGTGGAACCGCGCAAGGTTCAGTCATGCTCAGGTCGTGGTTCCTGAACATTCAAGCCTCTCACCTCATCCAACTGAGCACGGTTGAAGAATACGGAATCGCACTTGCCACACTTTGGGTGGGCTGCTTGGTGCAGGTTCAGCTGCGTCTGGTCGAGAAACGCGGCGCTGCACGTCGAGCACTTGGGATGGACGGCGAAATGCCTGAAGTGGACAGAGAGCGCCTCCGCAGAGGAGAACTCTAATGCGCAAGGCACGCACTTGTAGGGCTTTGAGGGATGCTTGGTCACGACGTGCTGGTCGTACACCAACTTGTCGGTGAATGTCGTAGAGCAGCGGGTGCACTCGATCAGGACGTGCGGGCCCCTTGAGGCCGCTGGGGCAGGTCCGGCGGAAGGTACGGTACTCGATGTCGAAGCCGACGCAGGAAAGGGCGGTCGTACAGGAACCGGCGGTGTGCCCTTACTCGGCGCAAGGTAAGGATGGCCCTTATCCTTGCAATGCTGAAGCAAGGCAGATTCGTTCTTCAGCACTCGCTTGCAAGTAGTGCATTCAGCCATCTTTCCAGAGTAGAGTGAGCACAGATATGAGGAGGAGTGTAGAGAGGAATGCGCTGCGCGGCGGCAGGTTAGTGTGTTATAGCCCATACGCACGGTGAACTGGCCTCGTGACGACCGCGCGGCGAAGCAGGTTGTAACAACCTGTCTACCGCCTGGGATCGCGGCGGGTAGCATCCTCGAAGAACGGCACCGTTTGTCGTGAGGCCGAGGTTCTACCTTGTTAATACAGCATGGACCTGAGTGAGCCTCTAGAGATCATGGGTTTCGACACGTATGATAGAGGCATGCCATTCGAAGTCACCTCGGAGAGACCACAGGTGCGCGTGGGTACCACGACGCGAATAGGCGCCTTGAGGTCGAGGGATTAACATTTTACCAGTTTCGTAGGGCAAGACACCAGCTAAGAGCGATCAATCGAAGTACGATTTGTATGCTTCCATCCACGCCTTCTTCCCGTCGTTCTCGATGACATCCTACACATACCACAACAAGTTAGAATCCCATACAGACGGGGACAGATTCAAGTTGAGGGGTCTTACTCCATGACAAGGGATGATTCTATTGAAATCCCATCCTGCGACCGTCTTCACGTCGCGCTTCATTGCTCTGCAGACAAGGACCTTCAGTACATATTCAGAGCCTTCTGAGACGCGACATACTGCTTATCCACGTCCATTGTCCACAGAAGAAACTTGTGTGCCCAGGTGTAGGGACTCAATTGACCGAACACAGGAACCTTGGCTGATGTTCCCGTCATGGAGTACTGAAATGATTATCAAGCGTTGTTGTTGAACATCGGTATGGCTATATGCGCTCTCGGCTCACCTGTTCTGTGGCCGGGAGATTGAAGATCAAGTCCGCGGTGATCATCGTCTTCGAAGCTGCGTGGAAGAACGCAACATCTTTGTTCTTGTACCCGGAGAAGTAGCTTCTGTATGCATTAGACATCACTAAACCTATCGACACTTTCGACACTCATACCAGTGTTGAATCTAGGTATGTGCGAGAGTAAGCCCTTCATGCGATGTATTTCAAGGAGTCATGTACGTACATCTTCTTCAAAACCATACTTCGTGTTCGGAAGGTCGGCGCCCCAAGCTATACGATGCGCGCGTTAGACTTTATTTCATCTGGGAGCACGCGTAGAACCTCGACATACCGCCATCGGCCTTGAGCCCCTCTGCGGCATGCTCCTTGATTGCCTCGTCTACAGCAACTATCTTCGCATCCGGATACGCCTTCTTGAATTCACCTATATACAACCATTCGCTGCATCGGGACGTGCACAGTGGCAGAGGAACAGTAATGAAACTTACCGAGGAAGAGGTGGTGCACCGCGTCGGCTCCGATGAGCCATCTGTCACGCGCTTGCGGCGGGTGATGGAGAACATGCAGGGCAGTAGCGAGGACAACACATACAGCGAGTGAGTGGGTCCGCCTCGTCCAGCGAGCAGTGCGAGTGCACACGCAGTTGGAACTCACTTCACAGGGCCCATCTCACCAAGCTTCGCCTTCATTGCTTCGTTTAGCGGTGTAGACACGAGGGCCCAGACATCTCCGTTGCTGAGCTTGATAGCCGTAGAACGACCGCCGAAGGGAATGAAGTTGTAACGTAAAAATGGACTACACGATGAGAGATCGTTATAGTTACACTCGACGTTGTAGAGACAATTGACATACCGAGAGATTGTCCAGACGTCCTTCGCAACCTGATTTCACATTACGTGAGGCCGTTGCGCTGACATTCGGGTTGAAAACGTACCTCGCGAGTGATACAATCTGCGCTACTTGAAGCCATGTTCTTGAAGGTTGAATTCGGAATATGATAGTAGACTCGAAGAGACGAACGAAAGGGAGCTGGTGCAAGACTCCTGAGTCGTGAGCCCTCCTCGATATTTATACGACAGACTAAGGTCGCGAGTGAGTGATGCCATGATCCATGGTCAAACCTGGGTAGTTGGTTGAGGGACCGGCTTTGATGGCATTCTCCCTCCCGCCGCCCGGAGGAAGATCGGTGAGCGTGGGTCAGAGTCATCGGTACGGGGAATCCCACTTACCCGCGACCTTGCCCAGTAAGTCCAATGCAGGACTCCGAAGTGTGCAATTTAAATTGGCACAGATACGAGTAAGTATCGGTGTTTTGAGCCGCTCGAATGCGCTTTCGACGCACACGGTCGCGTACACGGCGACAGCAGCTAGATATCAGAAACCTAAGAGCGATCCTGAGTCAGGGTGCTTCACGTCGCCGACCGTCACGGTACTTGTGCCGGCTACTCGGCCAGGTAATGCCCGATAGTGATTACTATGGCCGGATTGGCTTGACCTGCGGCTAAAGCGTAGAGTATACGCTCATCGGGATTCATCAACTCGACAGCAGCATCACCCATGAGCACCTTGAACCACCACCCACGCAGTGGGACTCGGAGGAAGCTGTTAAACGTTGGCCTGTCGCGGGAGAGGCACAGCAGAGATACATTATCCGGACGATGAGTCGAGGCCTGCGCAATTGTTGAACAACTTGACAGTTAGAAACGCGCTCTTGAGTAGCCACCAAGAAACATGCCTACATGTTGTTCGCGTACAGCTTCAGAGCCTAAAAACATACGCTTGGGTACGTTGCGAGAATTCCTTTCTGACGGCCTCAATCATGACAAGGGGCGAGAGAACACACCAGCGGTGGCTTCGATTTCTGTTTGAGTATACTGTCCGAGTCGGAGTATGGACTCGTGCGAGCCTATTTGATTGTCCGCGGCAGCAAGCCATTCGAGATTGAAGTAGTCCATTTCTGGCATCATCTAAGTCTTTGCGCCGCATCTCGAGTGGTAAAAGAGAGGGAGAGCCTAGCGCCAAGCTGCGACAGTGACCATGAATAAGTAGAGACGCTTGTGTCGCAGTACTGAGCTTTTGCGAGAACCACACGTATCTGAAGAAAACATGATTACGGTCACCTATAGGTATCAGCTGGCAGCGACAGACGGAGAGGGGATGGTCACTGAAGTCACCAAGGTTAGGGTTTGGACGAGATCAAGATCGCGCGAGATTCCACGCAGATCTGAGCAGCTTGAGCTTGACTCTGACTCCCCTTTTCCAAACCAACCCATCATCGTCCTCTCAGCACTATCTTACCATGGATCAGGAATATCCAGCGGAAATCCTACCTGTCGTATCTCTTGAAGGTCTGTCATTCCGCGCACGACACATACAGCTGCTGACAATACCACAGGACATGAAGATCGCGCATGGCACATTGCATGGAACCCCACCAGACCCATCCTCGCCTCCTGCTCAGCCGACAAGAACGTTCGTATGTACGCCTACAGTAACGCTACGAACACGGATATGCTCGACGGTCCTTCGCTGAAGTTCTCGCATATATCCACCACCCCAACGGGGCACACGAAGACCGTGCGCGCGATCGCGTGGTCCCCGTCCGGAAAGACCCTCGCGACGGCCTCATTCGACTCCAACATTGGGGTCTGGGCACAGGAGGAGGATGAAGACGGCGAGGAGGGTGCGTTCAACCCAGCCGCGGAGTGGGAATGCATGAGCTTGCTGGAGGGACACGAGACGGAGTGCAAGAGCGTCGCCTACTCACCCTCCGGCAACCTTCTCGCAAGCTGCAGCCGCGACAAGACCGTGTGGGTCTGGGAAGGTGCGTTTCCTCCGTGACTCTCCCGTCAATGTCCCCTGTGCCCTGTGCCAACGCCCCCGTGCTCAGCACACCCCGATCACGACTTCGAGTGCATGGGAGTCCTCATGGAACACACGCAAGACGTGAAGTGCGTCGCGTGGCACCCTACCGAGGAGGTCTGTCCGCCATGGCTTTCAGATCACTGCATCCTCGGCCCGTACTCAATCCGCCACCCAGCGTAGATCCTTGCATCTGCCTCCTACGACGACACCATAAAGCTCTACGTAGACGACCCCCAGGAAGACTGGTTTTGCTTCCAGACGCTCTCCGGGCATTCTTCGACCGTCTGGTCGCTCGCGTTCTCACCCGACGGTCGTTTCCTCGCCTCTGCCTCTGACGACACCACGATCAGGATATGGGAGCGCATACAGGAGCACAAGTGGGAGTGCATAGACGTCCTTGAGGGTCACGAAAGGAGCGTTTACTCTATCAGTTGGGGCGTCGGCAAGTTCCTGGCCAGCGAGGACGATAGCAACCTTGGATGGCTTGCAAGCACTGGTGGGGACGGACTCATCAATGTGTGGGATCTCAAGGTGCGCGCGTCACTGTAACGGGGATCTCAATACCTCTGACTGGCAAGGCGCGCAGGCCGCCCCAAGCACCAAGGATCCCAGCAGAAAAGCACTCTCACACCAACTCATAGCGAGGATCTCGCAAGCGCACGACGTGCACGACGTGAACAGCATAGTCTGGTGTCCGCGAAAGGGCTTTGAGGACATGTTCGCCACCGCAGGCGACGACGGCGCGGTCAAGGTTTGGAGGGTGGCAATATCGTAATATGTGTCGGTGGATAGAGGTAATGTCAGATGCTCGACTGTGTGTACGATTGAAACAATACAGGCGGCACATTTGTCTGCCACTCCTCGAGCACAGATAGAGGTGAAGAGGAATGTCGACCAGCCTCACCGAGTCTAAAAGCGAACCAAAGACTCCTCGCCGCTCACGAACCGGAACTCACATGTTGTCGAGCACTCGCAGGACGCCCTGAACCAACCAGTTTATGGGGCACGTCGGTCGAACTTCGAGCACGGGTGGAGGGTGGCTCCGCCATGCGCCGGGTGACTGTGCTATCGCGGAGGATTCGGAACGCCGATAGATGGTGAGTCGCTCACTAATCTTGGCCACGGTGCGGACCACGGAGCCTTAAATGACCGCGGGCGATAATGCTTTGTATTCGTAAGCACTCGATCATGGCCCTGCTGGGCGGGATAGAGACGCGAGCGCGCCCGATGGCCATGGCGGGACGCGGAGCGCGTCGTCGGGCGGGGTGACAGACACGTGTACGGGAGTACGTTGTGCGTCTGTGTGCGCGCGAGCATGTCCGATGGCTTTGGGGTGATGCGGAGTGTGTCGATAGGGGGACCGCCGACACAACAGGTAGTGGTTTGATCATAATCGTCCAGAGCCCCTCCATAGATGGTCAGTAATTTGCTGTAACCCGATACTTGCATTTCATGGATGTACCTGATTTCTTCACCCAGGATGGATGTTGAGGTCTGAGGCCGCGTTGAGGGCCGGGAGGGCGGTGCACGTGGGCGTAGCAATCCGGCGTGAATCTAGGACCGTCCTCCCCCGTTCAATAGGTCCAGTATATACATCGTCTGCCCAGAGAAGACAAGCGTGAATCACTCCCCGACCCCGGATACTTATCTGAAGCTTGAACGTGCGGGCTGAACGTAACGTTTGGCCGCGGGGTTTCAGCTTATCTCTCTTCTGCTCCAAACGTGCAAGGAACTGTACAGTACGCGTTCGAAAGATCAGTCAGATCGTCCCTCATATAATGACTTACAACGACCTCGTAAGTGATATCTTGCTCAGACAGTTCAGCTTGGTTCAGCTCGCCCAGCTCATGTACTTGGTCTGTCATAGTCTATAGAGCTCCAGGGAAACAAGGACTCAAGTACTAGGTTTGATGATGTAGCTCCTCAAGCACCCCGAGCGCCAGTCAAAATCAATATACTATCCCACAGGCTCCAAGTTAACGTTAACAGCACACACTGTTATGCCATGCCGACGCGGATCTCCAGCCATGGCACTGTCATGTTATCCGCCCTCGAATACAAGGGCAACAAGGTTCTATCATTTTCATGAAACACCACATCTTGTAAACGCTGCAGCTGAGCTCGCGGCTTCGCATAATTGCTAGAGATCAATGAGGAACATGCTCGTGGTCAGTGACGCTTATAAGCTTCGTCGACCGCGTATTTCCTCCGCCCACCAGCAACAGACAGCAACCTACTTCCCTGCTCGCCTCGCATCAGTGAGCCTA
This sequence comes from Daedaleopsis nitida, assembly GCA_022606115.1. Classification (NCBI taxonomy): domain Eukaryota; kingdom Fungi; phylum Basidiomycota; class Agaricomycetes; order Polyporales; family Polyporaceae; genus Daedaleopsis; species Daedaleopsis nitida. The sequence continues at coordinate 2,538,340 of JABYQM010000007.1, read as the reverse complement.
TATTCGCGTCTAATTCTTATTGTGATTGATGTTCTAACATGTCAGTGGTGTACCGCACAGCGTTGGAACTATCTGCTCACAATGGTCAAGCTCGCCGCCGTTTACACCGCTGTCGTTGCATGTGCTGTCACCGTTCAAGGCTCGGCACTCACCCCGAGGACCCGTGCGCCCACACTTATTCACCTGACTCGGGTTCCAGCTCTAACATGATGCTTCACCTATCCACACTCTAGCGTGCCCCATTCCTGACAGCCCCAAAACTACCTGTCAGACGAGCGGTGGAAGCCCCTCCACCAGCGACTGCAACGAGGCGATAAATCAACTGTCTGGCATACAGTGCACCCAGAGCAACCAAGATCTATATGGCTCGTACTGCAAGACCTTGGTGCAAGTTGGCACGTGCAAGATCGATGTCTGCGGCTACCCCGGCTCGCAGCTGGACGATGGGGTTGACTGCCACAAGTACCTGCGGACGCTCTACAATACCTGCCAGAGCGGCGGCCGCGTTGGGGGGTTCACCCAGCCCTCCCCGTGCTACGTCGATTGGACCCATGTCCCGATAATTTACCCCACAATAGCTACAAGGTCCAGTTCTCGCACTCCTGAGCGGTGCGTCGTCTCGAGTGTTACAGGGCCAAAAAGCTATAAACACTTTGCTAACTACTCGATGGTTCACCTCTCAGGATCCCACATGATACTTAGTCACAGTATGCATGAGTCATTTCTACTAGAAACATTTTCGTGTTATCGGATGTATTGTTACTATGTATGCCGACGGTGGACCATCATACCACACCAGTGTGTACCGGCACACAGAGGTGACAGCACTAGCTATAGTAGAGTCGTGGAACAAGCTTGTCTGCAACATCCTGTGCCGTCCGGTCTTAGTGGCGTAGAGGATGGTGAGGGTGCGGTCGTCACGGTGTGCATCATTATGTTCGTTGGATGATTCGTTATCAGATAAGGTGCATGGTAGCGGGCGCTTAGATATGTTTTGGCTCCTGGCTCCTCGAGCTCGTCTGTAGTGTACCTTTTGGTAAGTTCTGCCAGTCCGCGGACGCTACTCATTTTAGCCGAGTCTTCTGCTGTCTCATTCTCACTTCGAAGTGCAACCGAAACTATGTCCATACAACTCCGGCGACCCCTCTTCAATCCAGATACAGACGACAATTCTGGTCCTCGCAAAAGCTCAGTACTGTGACACAAAGCCTCTTCTTATCCATGGCCACCGTCGCAGCTTTGAGTTAGGCTCTTCGGCAACACACAGTTCGATATGGCTTTTATTCTCACAAGCCATCTCTCTGTCCTATAATAAGTGGTGCCCAGAAACGTCGTTCGTCATCTTGGTCTCATCTGTCACTCTCCATTGCCACTCGAGACCCCAGCAGTGCACCGCGCAAGACTCAGACGGCCGGAATGGACTACTTCAATATCGAATGGCTCGCAGCCGCGCTCAATCAGGCTCGCACGAGGCCGTACTCGGACACTATACTCGAACAGAAATCTGCTCGGTCAGAAGCCGCTGCTGGTATGTTTATGTTCCCCATCTTCGACGTAACTGCGATTCTTGCCGTTGATTCGCAACCCACAGCACTGTCGAAGCACTTCCCAAGCTCTCAAGTTAGACATGCACTCCGCTTTATTGAGGTCGTCAGAAAGGAATTCTCGCGACGTCCTGGAGCGTATGACCAATTTTTCCAGGCCCTCAAGCTGTACGAGAACCAGACGTAAGCATGATTTCCTGGTGACCACTCACGGGCGGGTTTCTGACTGTCAACATCTGATCAGGCTCGACCTGAAGGATACTATCATCCGGATAATGCTTCTTTGCTGTGCGTCTCCGCTCCTCCTACGAGAGGTCAACAGCTTCCTCCCATATGGGTGGCGATTTGAGGTGCTTATGGGCGATGTTGCAGTCGGGTTGATTACTCCCGATGAGCGTATACTCTACCCTTTGGCCACAAGCCTTGCCTCAGACCATATGCATGTGAATCCTACTTACCGTGACCGGCTTCGGGGCAGTGTTTGAAATACTTAGTATCTACCTTTATCATCGCTTCACCAGTCACCTTGACTCAGAATGATGTCTAGATATTCCTCATGCTGTTTTTGTTTGTTTGTTTGTATTCCTAGTTTACCGCCCTCGAGGGCCTAGCCCTATGGTAGGCAGTACAGTATGCGGTAGCTACACGTTCGCCCAGAAACAAGAGAGAGATTCACAGATCAGTAGCAGGGGGTGGGGGTGAGGAAGTCGAGGCACAGCGACCATGGCCATTAAGTATAGGAGTGCAGCCAAAGGCTGGGTAAGGTAAGAGACGGGGGAGAGCGCAGGAGAAGTCAGTCAAAGAGAAACTAGAGATACAAACGGCCCCCCGCCACGCACTGCCCCCACAACCCCTGACCATCGAGTGGTAGGGCGATGGGTTCTAAACCTGCGGCAGTTATGGGTAGCGTTCATGCGCTCCTGGATCTCGTCTCTTCTGCAGGCAGGGAGACGTGTTGCAGTTACCCCGCCCCACGTCAAAACTCCGCCATCCCCGAGGCAGTGGGACAGTGCGTGCCGTGGCCGTGTAAGAAAAAGAAAAGCGAATATGAAAAAGGGACCGTGTTCTGGGCACTGACCATGCTGCTACGCTCGAGGGGGCCCGAGCGCAGCAGCAGAGCCGGTTCCAAGTGCTTGAGTTGCCGTTGAGCATCGAGCCTGCGGGGTTGAGTGTCAGCGTATGCTCGCGGTGATCAACAAGCAAAGTTCTCAGGTCTCGTCATCACGTAGGGCCGGGAGGAGGCCGAACGTCCTGCGGAATCGTTCAGTTGCATTGACGTAGCTGAAGAGAGGGCGGAGCCCGTCGTCCGAGTTGAGGAGCACCTTGAGGGTGCGGCCGGAGAAGCCTAGTGGGGCGTAGTGGACAGTGCGGTGGAGGGCGTACGATGGGCAGTGGAGCAGAAAGTGCACAACAGTCTCGGGGGCTTCTCCACAGGTGGGACACGTCGACGTGAGGGACTTGCCGATTCGCTCCAAGTACGAGTAGAGCGGGATGTGGCCTGTGCGGAGCTGCAAGAGAAGGTTAGCATGTCGGCGAGATAGCGACGCGGCTCGCTCCATGTATTTCTTGGACGGCATCTTCCCGTCGATTCTCGCCATACGGATGCCGCGCTTGGAGGTGCACCACCGCTCGCGAGCGATCCGCTCGAGCTCTTGTTGGTAGTTCTGGCGCGCCCGTGAGACACTGAGAGGGAGGGGCTTGCGCAGCTCGCGTGGGAGGCGGTCTGTCGGGCTTGACTGCCCGCCCGCTGCCTCTTTTGCCGCCTCGTCTGCCGCCTCGTTGCCCACCACGTCTTCATGTCCGGGGACCCACCGGAGCGTGAGTCGCAGGCCCGGGTTTGCAGCCTTGAGTTTCTTGACGTAGCTATGAAAAATGTCAGTAAGATACCGTCCCGGAGCCGCTGTGCGCAGCGTCGAAGCCTGTATCGCCGCTGTGTTGTCCAGCGCGATGGACGCGCGTTGAATCGGGCCGTGTGCGCGTTCTGAGAGTAGGAGGATGAGGGCGAGAATCGTGGCGACGATCTCAGCTTCGTAGACTGTGTGCCGCTTTGAGGTTCCAAGGTGGTACCTGAGGATCTTGGGGCACCGTTGCCCGGGCACATAGAGTAGCGCTGCCGCTCCAACTCCACCATCGATATCCGAGCTGTCGGTGTAGACTCGGTACGCGCCGCGCCGCGCCGATCGCGCATCGTCCTCAATCGCCTTGTCCCGATCAGTGATGACATGCGTGCGGTGTCCAGGCGTCTAACACGGGTGCATGTGGGACGGGGTGATGCGCTCTGTATGCTTGTGGTCGAGGAAAGGGCGGTACACATCCATTAGCTCGTGAAGTGAGGAGCGGTGTCGGCGGACGAGCTTGCGGGCAGCCTTCTGTACGTGCGTGGAGAGGGGGTGGGAGCGTGGGAGTGCGCATAGTCGCACCGCGGAGCGGTGTGCCAACCTGTCCACTAGGAGGTCAAACGGGAGGAGGTTAGTGTGCGCTTCGAGCGCGTCAGTGGCGGACGAGCGGAGGGCGCCCGTCATGACCAGGAGCGCTTGGCGCTGGACGCGCGCGAGACGCCGGATGTTGCCGACGGAGCCATGCCTGCGCTTCTGCCCCCGGAGCTTGCGGATGGGGACGAGGAACGCGTCCGATGCGTAAAGCATGCTGGGGATGACAACGGCCATGTACAGCCGTCGCACAATCCCCAGCGTGAGCCCATTTCTCGTCTTCGCCAGTCGACGGAGGAGGGCGACCCACTTCGCGCCTTTTGAGTGCGCGAGCGCTGTGTGCTCTCAAAATTTGAGGTTTTGGTCCACGAGAACCCCTAAGAAACGATGGTAAGCAACTGCAGGTATTACAGTGCCATCTGAGAGGTGCAGGTCGGGCCCCGTGTTCTTGATGAGGGCCTTGCAGTTCACTAGGCCGAATTTGTCGAGCGAGTATGCAGAGTTGTGCGAGCGAGACCAGTCGAGACCGCCGCCGTGGCGCTCCAGGAAGTCGCGGATCTTGACGTGACAGTCGGTGAAGGTGTTGCTGGTGGTGACGAGCGCAACATCGTCCATGGATCCGACCGCCAGCTCACCGCCCTTGAGCCGCGCGCTGTCGATAAGGTCAGAATTGTAGAAGGCGTAGAGGATCACCGAGAGAGGGCAGCCTTGATCAATGCCACTCATGATTTGGAAGAGCGTTGATTCAAAGTCGTCGAACTTGAGGCGGGTCTTCCTACCGTCGAGTTTTGCGCGTAGCCAGTCCACGTATTCCTCCGGGACCCCTCGCATGCGCAGGTTGTGATAGAGGTGTTCTGGGACAGCGGCAGGGAACGCAGACTTGATGTCGAGGAAGACTACCGATGCTGCTTTACGCTGGCGCCAAGTGTCCTTGATCGTTTTGGTAACCAGGTGAATGGAGTCAGTCGTTGTTCGACCTGTGCGCCCTCCAAACTGGAAATTGGCTAGAAGGGAGTGGCGCTCAGCCTCATACACTAGCATGTCTGCCACACACCGCGAAAGTATCTTCGAGACACAGTTGAGTAGAGCAATCGGGCGCCATGCTTTGGCCACAGCGTAATCAGCCTTCCCGGGTTTCTTGAGAACGACGGTGTCGGAGAGCTTCCAGCGGTCAGGGTAGTAATGGAGGTAGAACGTAGCCCTGAAGAGGCGACCTAGAATGGGTGTAAGAGTGTCAGCACAATGCTTGTAGACTTCGTTGGGGACTGCATCCGGGCCGGCTGCTTTGAACGAGCACAGCGACTTGATTGCTTGCCGGACTTGGCCGTCTGTAACGGGCCGGAACGCGAACTTGGGCGCAGGGTACGGACCTCCCGGGACCTGAACGCTGCCCGGCGGGAGGAAGAACGCGTGATAGAACTCCTCCCCCTTGTCGGGATTCGAGGTGACAATCTTGTGCTGCCCATTGGGCGCAGCCACCTTCAGCAGAGGGATACGAGAGCGCCCGCCGTCTGTTGATCCTGTTTTCAGGAACCTGTTAGCATCCCAGATGGTCTTCGCATCCACTGAGTCTATCCACTCGTTCCAGTGGTCTTTCTTTGCTGTGCGGATGGTGTCAGTATAACAGTTTCGGAACCGGCGGTATTCAGCGTGCGTGGGGTGCGCGCGCACCGCCCGGTGCTCGTGCGCGATCCTCCCGAGTCGCTCCTTCTCCTTCCTCATCTTGGTGAGCTCCTTGGACCACCAGCGTTTCGCGTAGGGCGTATCCGGGGAGAGAGGCACGTGCTCCTCAATTGTAGCTTGCAAGTCGTCCATGAGCGCTGTAAGGGTCCCGACGAACTCCTGTCGTGTCGCAATTGCGCCCGGGAGGGTCCGAGCGTTCAGCTGTGCCACGAGCGAAGTGTTGAAGTCGCCCCAATCCACCTTGCGGAAGTCGTGCCGGATGCGCTGCGGCGCCTCTTCGGTCGGTAGCTCGAAGACTGTCAGAATGGGGAAATGATCGGTCAGTATCGGGCGCAGCTCCTCCCCTACCCTGCATGACTGCAAGCACTCCAGCAGCGGCTCGGAACAGAAGACATTATTGGGGCGGGTGCGGGACTTAGCGTTCATTGACTCCAGTGTGGCGACCGACGCGGGGAGGGCCATCTCCATGCCCAGGTCCGCTACTCGGTTGATGAGCAGCTCTGCGCGAACGAGATTGCTCCTAGAGAAAAGCTGGTGATTAGTTGGGTCATCCCAGTTGGGATGGTGGCGGTTGAAGTCGCCCAGCCACACTACAAAGTGTTCGCCCTCCCCGGCCGCCACGAGTGCACGAGCCGCACGTGTGGCGGCGTGAATTGCTGTATCATGCGCACCGTCCACGTAGAAGTTGAAGAGATGGACCGTCGCGCCCTCGGTCTTGATTGAGATCGCTGTAATGTCGGGGTGAGGGACATCCACCGGGGCCCAGGTGTTTGTCGAGATGTGGGTGTTGACGAGGAGGACAGAGCGAGATCGCCCGGCGGTGTCTCTGTCACGAACAGCCGGGTACACGGCCCTCCAGTGCGGGGTGCTGCGAGTGAGTCGAAGATGGTCGAGATATGGCTCCTGGATCGCGATAATGTCATAGTCGGTAGGGAAAGCACTGTGCAGAAGTTCTAGTTGACCGTCTAGGGATTTGTTGATGTTCTGCTGCCATATACGGAGAAGTGAGGCGCCTGGGGCTATCAGTACGTGGCAGGAGGGGGGTCTCAAGGGGGCACGCCGAAGAAGCCGTCGAGGTTGGCTTGGCAGGGGCCTTGAGTTGCCGGGGCGGAAGGAAAGCGGTGGGCGATCTGATCCCAGAGAGACGGGGGCGGGGGTGCGCGTGCCATGAACTCGTCGTCAGTGACCCAGGTGCCGGGGTCGCTCGTGACAAAGTACCTAAAGCCGTTGTCAGCGCGGCGCATGGCGTAATCACGCACCTTCCTGCGGTACGTGGGACACGAGCGGTCCCACGCCGCATGGCCGTCCTCCTCGCAATTGGCGCATCGGTAGTAGGTGTGCTCCTTGACGGAGCATTGAGCGGTGGGGTGGTGGCCAGCACAGACCGCACAGATCGGGTGACGACACGGGCAGTCCCTGGCCAGATGGCCCTCGTATGCTTGACAGTTGAGGCACCGCGCCGGTTCCTTGACGTCGCGCTGTACAATGACTCTGCATCCCACGAGAGTGAGACCCTTGAGTGCACGGTTAGCCTGGTTAACGCTGTTAAAGGTCAGTCGTAAGTAGGCGGTGCGCTGGCCCGCGTAACGCCACTCGATCCGCCTGATCCACTCAGCGTGGGCGATTGCGCCATCCTGAAGCCCATGGCTGCGCTCGATCTCGCGCCACGCTCCCGCATCATTCGGGTCGAATTCGACCGGGACGCATTCCGCAACCAGCTGGTACGTGCGTTCTATAATCTTGGCACTAGTGCCCATTTTCCTGGTGAATGAGGTGTTGACGTGAGGCTTGAGGAGCCAGTAGGCCATGTCGCGAGAGGTGAGGGTGAAAACGACGTCACCGTGTTGTTGTATCTTTGCAGAGTCGAATGTCGCATCCTTCGGTGCTGTGAGCCCCTCGCCAGCCATGATGTCGACTGCTTGACGTGCCCGCTCCAGTGCCTCCCGGTCCGATAACTTGGTGCCACTCGCGTCTGTAATGGCTACCCCCCCGCACCAGCACTTGCCACTGGAGCAGTTCTGCAAGGTCCACCGCCCGCCGTGTTCGAGCGGGAGCAGTATCTAACGTCATCTGAGGGGGGATAGGGGGGGGCGCACCTGAAGCCTCCTGCGGGCCACTTAGCGTATGCACGTCTTCTCGGGCTCCCACCAACGCCGCCGTCGCCGCCTCCAGGCCCTTCCGTGCCTCCGTCAACTGTTCCGAGCTTTCCACCATCGCCCTCCGCGCTGCATCCATCCCCTCCACACCCGACGCGGCGACGCGACCTCGTGCTCGACCTTTTCCGCGTGCGCATCGAGGCGGAGAGTCAGTTGCGACTCAATCTGTTCAGCGACTGTAGCGACCAGGTTTCCATGCAGCTTCTTGTAGGAGATCGCCTTGGCCAGGTGCGCGAAGGCGATGAGGGATTTGCGCGCGAGGTCGGCGGCTGGGGTGGAGAGAGCGAGGTGTAGGAGACCAGTGATGAGCGCGGAGCCCGTGACGGTGTCGTCGCCCTCCGGGACCAGCGTCCGCTTTCGTAGGAAGTCGAGGGAGGTGTCGAGGTCCGGGAGATGTTCTTCTGCTTCTCGGAATAGCTGTCGGTGAGTCTTCGCTGTCGTCGTCTTCGCTGCTGCCTTCGCTGGCGCCACCACTGAGCTGGCACCGGCGCCTACCGGTCGCCGCAACTGTCTCGTTGTGTCGCTCGCCGGAGTCGTCCTTCCAGGCTGCCCGTTTTTCGTCATGGTCGCCAGAATGTAGTCTGAGGATTAGTAAACTAAATGCCTAGTACCAGTGAGCCAGAGATGCCACACGCAGACAGCCTCCCCTGTAAGGCTGGAGCGTGGGAAAAGTCCGGGTGGTGGTGGTAGCAGATCAAGGGGGACTCAGGCCCAGTGAGAACCCCGTCTAACTGGGTCCATTCCCGTCTAATGAAATATAATCCGGTCTAAAGGAATCTATTCCGATGTTTTCACCGGCGTCTTCTGGCACGATCAGGTCTATTTTTTTGCCACCATGACAGACTGAGACAGTGCGGTATCACATACAGGCGTGCATCGGCCCATACAACACCTCACCCAACTTCTGTGCTTCGACAGCTACGTGCGCCGTTGCGCCCCTTCCTACACCTCACATACACGGTGGTGTCATGCTCCACAGAGCTTCGCCGACGTACGCGTCATATGTACAAGTCTGGCACGCTGGTCCCCGCGCACACGTCTCCCTTCGCTCTCTCTTCCTTTCCACCACCATCCGGCTCCTTGCCTTGCAGCCGTCTCCCTTATCGGTTTTTGCGCGTGTGAGGTGCCCCTACAGTTGCTGAAAAGCATCTGCAAATCCGCAGGAAGACCACATTCACTGACTGCAGATTCACTTGTGGTGAGTACACAAGCCGCATACAGTCAGTCATTGATATCTTACACTCACCTCGGTCCTTGTCCCATGTCATATTGAAGCGGCAGGGTAATTAACCGTGAATATGAGTCACTAACAATGACCGGATAGGCACCAAGAGTAGACGACTCGAAATATAGTGGTAGGCAGGGACTCAGCGAAGGGTATAGCAGGAAATGTAACACATTGGCGGTGAGTTGACAACATTTGTCCGCTTGTCACAAGACTTCCTCCATGTTTTCGTCCCCCCAAGTTTGCCTTATGCCGACTCCGACCCCGTCATCCCCTCTGGAAAGTAACGCTGCGTGCTTCCAGCCAGGTCTTCGCAAAGACCTCCGGGTCCGCCGATGTGCTGGCCACCTCCGCAGTCAGAGAACGCCAAATGACAGTGGGTAATTGTCGCCGCCAGCTCCTGGTACTATCTCGATATGTACTCACGCACACAGGAACCATGCTGAGCGGGTTTGGACGTCTCGCGACCTGCAAGGCGATCAGGACTCTCGATTCAAAGCGAGTCTCATTGTGCACTGCAGCTCAATCGCGTGGAGACTGTAAGTGATCTCATATTCACAGTTCTTATGTCCACATACTGTGTTAATGCATGGACTTGGCGCAGAAATACGTCGAGGCCGCCGGCCTCCGCGAACTAGCTGCATCTACCGGGCAGCTCCAGGGTGTCTCGGGCTCGACACATTAGGTGAGCATTCCGAGATCAAATAGAACGGGCGAGCGCTGGCAGAGCGAGGGCGTGCATGCACTCAGTAGAGAGGTGGGCGCGACGGCAGGCCCGGGTGCGACAGCGAGCGCACCGGCGAGCGCGCCGACGGCGGGCGAGCATGTCGGCAAAGTTCGGATGTACACGGATGTGACCGGGATGTAGCCAATGTGGGGAATAGAATGAATTCTAATGGTGTTATATCACAATGGCTGTGAATCGTTTTGTATACACACGATTACATTTGAAATCTAACGCGCGGCCAAAACGCCATTCCCATCTAACGCCGTCCATTCCTAGCCTTTCTAATCTCACGTTAGATAGGATTATATCAGAATCGACCCGGTTAGACGCGATTCTCACTGGGACTCAGGCCTCATGCTGTATCCGTTCCATTCGAGTTGTACACTGTGTGCATGCCAAACGCGAGGAAACGCAAGTTGTACAGGTCGCAAGTTGCCTTATTCGGTAAGGCGCTACCGAGGAAGGGTACGCGATGCCACGACGTCATCAAGACCGATTCCCACCCTTCTCGACAACGACCATGAGCACCAGCCGGACCCTTTCCGTCCTCTCTTCGAGTCTACCATTACACACCCAACCTAGTTGTCAAGAAGAACATGACTGCAAGTAGTGTCAAGTGCGCAATTCGCGAGGTATGTTTTCGAAATTAACGCCGCAACGACCTCCGCATAATGCTACAGCTATGCGAAATCAGGTTGCGAAGGACGTCTGGACATTTTCGTGGTAAGCACTCGATTCTTTCCAGAGCCTCGAGTGTATCGTCGTTGATATTTGTCTCATCGTATAGTCCCTTTTCGCGTTTCAACCTATTTCCCGTCGGCGGTCGTTCCACGGCAATCAAGCTCAGCAACGGAGATGTCTGGGTCCTCGCGTCTACGCCGCTAGACGACGCAACGAAGGCAAAGCTCGGTGAGTTAGGCCCCGTGAAGTGAGTTACAACTTCGTCTTCGTGTGCACTCGCACGGCTTGCTGGACGAGGCGTGGTAGATGGCTCATAGGCGCCGACGCGGTGCATCACCTCTTTCTCGGTGAGTTCATAACTGCTCCTCTGCCCGTCCCGATGTAACGAGTGCAGGCATATAGGTGAGTTTAAGAAGGCGTATCCGGATGCGAAGATAGTTGCTGTGGACGAGGCAATCAAGAAGCAGGCGAAAGCGGGGCTCAAGGCCGATGGCGGTATGCCGAGTTTCTATGCGTGCTCCCGGAGATAGAATCTAACGCGCGCAACGTGTAGCTTGGGGTGCCGACCCTCCGAACACGAAATATGGTTTTGAAGAAGACGTATGTAGATGACACGTGGGATATATCGCGTCGAGGGCTTACTCTCGAGCCTACTCAGATTCAACACTGGTACGAGCGTCGAAACTGTCGATTGGTGATGCCTAACGCATCCAGCAGCTACTTCTCCGGGTTCAAGAACAAAGATGTCGCGTTCTTCCACCCAGCTTCGAAGACGATGATCGCCGCGGACTTGATCTTCAATCTCCCGGCTACAGAACAGGTGAGCCGAGAGATACTGCGCATATAGACGGTCAATAACACACTGAAAATCAATTTAGTACTCCATGACGGGATCGTCGGGCAAGCTCCCTGTGTTCGGTCAGTTGAATCCCTACACCTGGGCTCACAAGAAATTCGCGTCGGCCATGGGCGTGGATACCGAGTATGTCGCGCCTGGAAGGCTCTGCGTGTACTGTACTGAATGTCATTCGTCTGCAGAGCAATGAAGCGCGACGTGAAGACGGTCGCAGGATGGGATTTCAATAGAATCATCCCTTGTCATGGAGTAAGAGCCCTCAACTTGAATCTGCCCCGTCTGTATGGCATTCTAACGTGTTGTGGTATGTGTAGGATGTCATTGAAAACGACGGGAGGAAGGCGTGGATGGAAGCATATAAATCGTACTTGGGATGATCGCTCTTAGGTGTTTTGCTCTAGGAAGCCTGGTAATATTATCCGTCAACCTTAGGGCGCCTCATCGTGTCGTGGTACCCACGCGCACTGTGGTCTCTCTCGGTGACTTCGAATGGCATGCCTCCATCATGCCATTCGCAAACCACGCTCCCCTCAGCTCAAACATGCCCCGGCTCACCCTCGGAGCGAGATTGTAAGTGAAACGTGCTGGCACAGTGACATTGTCCGGCTACAGCAGCATGCTTATCGAGGCCTAGGCGCAAGCATCGACCTCAATGCTACAACGCACTCGGTGCGTTCCTCGCCGCTTGGGGAACGCCCTACCCTGAATGGAGTGTCGATTACAACTTCGCTCGCGGTGGCAATAGTCGAGTTTGACATTGACCATGACGACAGCGCGGTCGGGTTTCGGTGGGTGGTGACACCATCATGGCAAGTGTCGGCGAGTGTCGGCGGATAGAGGTAACGTCACAAGCTCGACTGTGTGTACGGTTGAAACAATACAGCTCTTTGTTGCCGCGGCGCATGTCCTGTGGCGGCGGCACACTCGTCCGCCACTCCTCAGGGAACACAGACAAAGGCCAATATTCGCAACCATCTTATAAGCTCGGGCAGTCCAGCATGCTGCTGATACGACTGAGTTCCTCCACCTTCGCGCACTCGAAGAGGAAGAAGAATGTCGACCAGCCCCACCACCAGCCCGAAGACGCCACGGGCGAGCCAACGACTGTTCGCCGCTCACGACCCAGACATCACGCCAACGCGCAGCCGAATCCACACCCAGATCGGCACCCACTTTCCTCCAATCGACGCCCCGTTCGGAGGCGTATCCCGACGCAATTCGTGGGAGGATCTTCTCGATCCCGTCTCCGCACTCGCGGACCCACGCGAGCTGTGTCATCTCGACTTCTCGCACGACCAGTCTGTCGAGCACTCGCGGGACGCCCTGAGCGAGTTCATGCGAGCGCTGTGGGTCGAGTTTAGAGCGCGTGCAGAGGATTTCTTCGCCATGCGTCGGGTGCTGCAGCGGAGGAACGCCGATGGCCAGTGAGTCGCTCCTCGTGTGAACATCGCGCGCACTGATGTCTCGCTAATCCTGGCCGTGTCTGTAGCGCGGACTACGAGGCCATAATCGACCGGGCGTCGATGTTATTTGCTGGCCATCCGGACCTCGCGTTAAGCTTGAACCACCTTCTCCCTCCAGGGTACTCGCTAGAGGCGGGGGACAGCTACGTGACGGTGACCACCCCGATGTGCGTGTGGAGGCGGTATCCGGACGGGCGACGGCAATATCTGGACATGCGCACAGACACGAGCGCGTTTTGATTCTTCTTCTGGAGCCCTAGGGCAATGGAGGTCTGTAAGCTATGTGTACGATTGATTGGTGTTCAGTGGCATTTGTAGAATACAGCATTGGTACATGGAGCACTGTGCGATCGATTCCCGCTAACTTCTACTTTCTACTTCTTGCAGTCTGCCTTGTGGTCCGACCAGTGTTTCTTCTGACATTGATTATCGCAATACCTGATCCAGAGTCAACACCTCTCCCATTCACGAGACAAGCAGCAGTGTGACTATGTACATACTTTGTCTTCCCACAGCCTCCGCACTTTTTCAGCACCGCGCTCGGGTTCCCGCACCACGAGCACCGGTACAACTCGACGCTGTTCAAGCTGATCTTCGGGTGGCTGCACATGTGCGGGTGCCCCTCGTCCCGCTCGTTGTCGCCGTCTTCGAGCTTCATGTTGTCGAGCCACGCCGCGAGGTCGTCGTCGGCCTGCGTAGACGAGAGCGGCTTCTGCTTGTCCGCGCGCGCGTCGAGCTCGTCGAAGCGCTGGATGAACGCGCCCCACTCCTCGACCGCCTTCGGGTAGAGCGAGAGCACGAGCTCGCGCGCGAGCCGCATCTGCGTCTTCTTGATCGTGAAGTCGAGCATCTTCATAAACTGCGCGGAGACCTCGAGCTTGCGCTTCGCGGGCTGGCCAGCGATACCCCCACTTCCTTCAGTCTCAGTGTCCGCATCGGCAGCGACGGAGACGTACCGCGAGTTCTCGGAGGTCTTCGCTGAGCTCCGGGCCCTTGATCGCAATGGTGAGAATGATGTACCAGTTGAGGATCGTCTGCATGTGCCTGTTATCGGGCGGCGCCTCCGCGGTGAACGTCTTCGCGTCCTCCCAGGCGGACATCAAGAACGCCACGCCCTCCGCGTGCTTGCTGTCGCCCACCTTCGCGTCCTGCAGCACCATCACCCCAAGGTCGCCAGCGTGCTCGACCGCGCGCCAGAGCATGTAGTTGCGCACGAAGGGCGGCGCGTTCTTGCACTTCAAGCCCTTCTTCACCGCCCGCAGGCCCTGCTCGTGGTCCGCGCCCATGCTGATCGCGTAGTACGCGTACGCGAGCTCCGGGTTGCGCTCCACCGCTCTCTGTCCGTGCTTGATCGCGTCGGGGATGCGCTGCCGGATGATGCAGAACTTGAGCTCGAGCACGTCCGCCGCGTCCAGGTCTGCCGGAGTGCCCCGCGCGCGGAGCGCCTTCGCGCAATGAGGGAGGGCGTCGGTCCACCGCGTGAACGGCAGCCCGACGTCGATCGTCTCGAACCGGCCGTCACGTCCCTCAGCCTGGAACATGCCCTCTGCGATCGCAAACTCTGTGCGCTGGATGAGTGCGGCGAGAGTACGCCCGAGCGCGACGAGGTCGTGGTCCTGCGCGGCACGCATCATCGATTGCTGGTAGTCCCGCGTGCTCTTCAGAGTGAGGACCGTGTCGCATCGTTCAAAGCCGTAGTCCATCATCAGCTCGGAGAGGTTGTCTGGAAAGCGGCGCGAGACAGCGGCGATCATCTTGCGCGGGTCGAAGTCTTGCCTGTCTTGCTCGGATTCGTTCGCGGTGAGGCGGATGAGGCCGCCAAGCGCTGTGCATCGTGCGGTGAGATTCGCGCTGCGCAGGTAGGAGACCAGGAGGGTCAGCATCGACGGCGTAGCCTTGCAGTCTTCGGGACAGTGCCGAGTGGCGCTAGTGAGAAGGCCTAAAGCATGGTCGATCATGTAGTGCGAGGCTATAGGTTTGCGTACGCCCTCGACCGTGGTCTTGAGTACAGAGCGAACCTTGAGTTCCTTTACGAGTCGGGACTCTGGGGGATCCTCCGCAGCGAGCACTGCACTTGTTGCATGTGCCATCGTAACCGTCGCGAGCTCTAGAACCTTTGCGTCCTCGGGATGCGCATCAATGAGACGAACCAAGGCCTCGTTCTTCTTCGCGATCTCGCACCGTGCGTCAAGACCGCCATGGTGAGTGACCACAGTAAGCGCATTCAGTCCCATGTGGCGCGTCGAGTCGTAGTCCAGCAACGGCATCACCTTGGAGAGCAGTCCTATACGCTGATTAGAACTGATCCATGCAAGGCCCCCTCTGGGTCCGACGTGGATGCACCTTCGTTGAAGAGCTTGTCCCTCAATATTGCGTCCGCACACATCTTCGCCCACACTCCGACGATCCCACCCATGAATTTTTCGTTTCCTCGTTGTTGTGCCGCAGTATATGCAGAGTTGAGCTTGTTGTAGATATCGCTGAAGTTCGCATGGACCTTCTTCAGGCCGCTGCGCGTAGTCAGGTCTGCAACACACGACATCAGTTTACGTCTCGATCATGATTGCGTGCCTTGTAGATATCCTTTGAAGTGAGACCGCGCAGACATGTATCAATGGGCACCGTTGTCGAGGCCGCGCTCATATTCAGTCCAGTCTGTACTTTATTGCACTGGACGTTCTCCGAAGACAGCCAGGATCATCCCGCTTGATAGCCGCGCACACCCAGGGAACTGAGCGATCTACTGGATGCTCAAAGAATTTGCAGTCGGTGAACGATCCCTGGTCGACGCCGCCGGCCGTAAACCATAGTCGAGTGCATGGTTGTGCGCGGAACGCAAAGCCCCACCACATTGCTCAACTGAAGCTTTTGAGATGCTTCTTAGCTGAGATTTCGAAGAAGCAGCGCGCAGACGGAATAGTGAAGGATTCCGCGTCCACAACTCTGATGTATATTGCAAGGAAGGCTCGTCTCGTCGCGCAGTTCTCCGGCTCCCTGCTCTTGCGAACGCATCCAGAGTAGCGCATACACTCACCTGGAAGCTCAAAGAAGTCGCACAGGTAGTCCACTATGATCTTCCATGCCGCCCCGTTGTCGATGTCCGCGAAGAAGCCTTCGGGAAGGGTGTATGCGGAAGTTGCACCATGATGAGACCTTGAAGCGTTCGACCCAGTGTTCCTGTGCGGTCGACGTGCGCCCCTTCTGCCTGGACCTGGCATAAATGTTTGGTGCGGCGATCAATGAGCAAGTAAGCGAGTGAGGGTAAGGTCGCCTCGCCAGATGGCGGTAGCAGTTGAAGGACTTCGCGAATTTGACCCTGCCGATAGACGCAGATCGATTGTTATTGATCTTATCTAATCTCTTACTAGTTAGCTTATGAGATTAAGCGTTGACTAGATTTGCGATCTGCTCTCATCCCATCCTTTCTCAGGGACCCACGATGCGAGTCATTCACTCTCTCCTGCACAGTCATAACGCGCCTCGTCGACGCTCAAAAAGCTGAAAAAAGACCTCAGGAGCCCATCCAGCATCCTCAGAACAACACCATCATCATGCCCATCCTCGGACTTGCCCCGGACCTCTATCCGACCAAACCCGCCCACTTCGACATCGAGCGGGTCATTCGGCCTAACATCCTCGCGCTGCACCCCTACCGCTGCGCGCGCGACGACTACTCCGAGGGGATCCTCCTCGACGCCAACGAGAACGCGCTCGGGCACTCCATCCCCTCCTCGTCCAAGCTCGAGCCCGAGGTCGAGCCCACGCTCAGCCTCGACCTCCACCGGTACCCCTCTCCGACGCACGACCCTATCAAGGCGCGTCTCTCGGCGCTGCGCGGGCTCCCTGGGACGGACCACGTCTTCCTGGGCGTGGGCTCGGACGAGGTCATCGATTTGCTCATCCGGGTGTGCGTCGCGCCGGGGACGGAGAAGATCCTGATCACGCCGCCGACGTACGGGATGTACTCGGTGTGCGCGCAGGTGAACGACGTCGGCGTCGTCAAGGTCCCGCTCGAGCTCAGCGGGGACGGAGGAGAGGGAGGAGAGAAGGGCCGCTTCTCGGTCAGAGTCGACGAGGTGCGCAACGTGCGCTGTGCGTCCGCCGAGCTAAATATTGACCAACGCTGGGGTGATTTGAATAGGTGAAGAACGCTCTGCGGGCGGACCCTTCCATCAAGCTCGTCTTTTTCTGCTCGCCAGGTAATCCCACTGGCACGCTCATCTCGCTCGCGTCGGTGCGCGAGATCCTGGAGTTCGAGGAGTTCAAGGGCGTCGTCATCGTGGACGAGGCATATATCGACTTCGCGGACGACAAGGAGAGCGCTGTGTCGCTCATGAAGGATTACGCGAACCTTTGCGTAACGCAGACTCTCAGCAAGAGCTTCGGGCTTGCTGCTATCCGGTGCGTGTTCAATTCGTGTGAACGCCGTGAACGCGGAAGGCACGTCGCGTAATGTGCTGTCGTGGTCAGCTGTGTGTGTATTGTGCCCGTGTCAGTTCAGAAGCAAATACAAACGTACCAGCGGTTGACGGTGATGTTCGTCATCGCATCACACGATTGCAGCCAGCCGTGCCTTAGTCTGCAGGGCAATATCGATCCCAAACCTCTTCCCTTGAGCACACACGTTCTGACACTTATCATTCATACAGACTCGGGATTGCGATCGCCCACCCGGCGTTGGTCCAGATCCTCATGAACACGAAGGCGCCTTACAACATCTCGACGCCCACGGCGTCATTAGCGCTTTCGGCCCTCTCACCCGAGGCTGTCGACCTGATGAAGGAGAAGGTATCCACACTCGTCAAGGGGCGCAATGAGCTGCTACGGGGGCTGAAGGAACTGATGCCTCTCGGGCTTGGCGCGGTCATCGGCGGGAACGACGCGAACTTCGTCATGGTACCGGTCCTGGAGAAGAACGGAAGCGGGAAGCCCGACAACGTTCGTGCCAACAAGATCTATAGGACGCTGGCCGAGAAGGAGGGTGTTGTAGTGCGTTATCGCGGTGGTGAGCCAAGTTGCGCGGGTTGCCTACGGATCACGGTTGGGAGCGATGAGGAGATCAAGACCGTGTTACGGAAGTTTGGTGAGCTGTTGACCGCTCTGTGAACGTCGTTCATACGGCATGCCATAGTGATATAGAATGTCCCACGCAATCATTAAGTCTAACGACCAACGACGAGCCAGTCAGCACCGAGTTTCTGACGTCGGAGGCTGCACGAGGCGGTAAATTTGAATTTGAGCGCTCGACGCGCTCGGTCACGTCACAGTAACATACACGTGCTGTGACGCGTGTGCGCTCCTGAACCCTTTCCTGTGGGTGACATGCTCCACGCTGAGCTTCTGAGCGAAGACGATTGTGCCTGGGCCCACCGCGAAGGTCTCCACCATGAATTGGGACTGTGCTGATAACGGTGGCATATTGCAGGACACCGAGGCTGTTGGACATGGCGGTCGCCGCATTTACTGGAGTTGTGGCGTGACTAAAGCACGCACAGAGCCGCACCTCCGCTGACATCATAAGTGCCCTCCCAGAACACGCTTCGGGCGTATTGTCCAGAAAAGGATATTTCTGAAAGATGACGTCTTGCTCGTCATCGGTCCCGAGCTGGCGTCCGTATATAAACTCGACGCCGTCGCGAAACTCTCCTAAATCACAACTCCAACCCCCAACTCTGCCCACTTTTACGATCGCCCCTGCTACGATTAACTACCATCGCTACTTCACGACTACTAGTAATCTATAATGTCTCTACCCCAAGCCACCAAGGACGTTGGCGACAAACCGGCCGCGGTATGTTCATCTCCGTCCCGCCCTTCGATGCTCTCGCTCACTCGGGGTATGTAACAGATGTCTGTCGTCGACCCCGTCGATAAGAAGACGCAGGCCGCGGACGTCGACCGCAAACTCCGCTTCTACGGTGTCGTTCGAGCGTTCAGCGAGTCACGCATGCCCTCCAACGAGCAGATCGACCGCTTCCTCACTTACGCCATCCAACATTCTCCCGTCGACATTAAATCTCTCTCCCCCGACGGCCAACGCCTTATCGTAGACACCCGTGACATCCTTGAGACCACGCGCCTCATGGTCAAGCAGAAGAATGCCGATGAGCTTTTGCAGAATTTCATCTGGCATACCCGCGACGTCGATGTCGACCAAGCCAAGAAGGACCCCAACGAAGTTATCCCCGTCGACAAGGAAAAGGCGAAGAACGACGGCCAACAGGCCGTCCAGCACCTCCGCACGCTCCTTTCTCTCGTCCTCACTAATGCGGAGGTTCGCAAGCTGCTCTCGGACTTCTCCGTCATCGGCCGTGACATGCTCGCGCGTACCGCTAGCAAGGTCGCGGACAAAGCGCGACCCGACCAGGAGCGCCTCCGCCAGATTGATGACAGCGCCCCGGCTGATCAGTTTGTGAGCGAGGGTGGTCGTATGGTCGGACCTGGGGAAACACCCGTGAGTATATGCGCTCATCTGGTATAGCATTTGTACTGATCACAGTGTCAGGTCCTCGAGGCACGCATTCCGGGCACAGGTACGACCGTTGCCCAACACCCTCGCGCCGAGCTCGGTCAAGGCGCTCAGGTCAAGAAGGAGAATGGAGATGTTCTCAGTGGCGCTACTGCGGTGAACCAGGCTCAACGTCGCAAGGATGACATGGTTGAGCGCGGAAAGGTGATTTTGGCCTTGTCTCTTGCATTCCTGACATGCTCAGTCGTCGTCGAACAACCAGGTGGAAGCACAGCGCCAGACTGACGATGTGAACAACGTTGTCGGAGGCTCGCTTGTGCCCGATGATCGCGAGGACGCTGAGGCGAAGAAGTCGGGCCTCATGGGCAAGCTCCGTGGTGTCAGGGTTCGTAGCGCGATTGTATGTTGTATGCAGAGTGCCGATGCTGACCCACGCTTAGGATAACTTCACTGACAGGATTCCTCAAGAACACAAAGACCGCGCGAACGATCACTATGACCACGCTAAGCGTGTGCTTACCGAAGACTACTTTCCCGAAGAGCGCCGCGACCAATTGATCTACCGTGGCAAAAAGGTGGGACCAGATAACAAATCCAGGAGTTCCTTTCTCACTTCGTCTTGCTAGGTCATCGTCGAGTGTCAGAAGCACAAGGACTACCAAGAGTCTATCAGGTGGCTCCTCGATTTCTTGGAGGAGTACGCTTCCCACGGCAAGACCGTGGCTAACCATGGTAAGATTATTAGACATGCTGTTATAACAAATATCCCTGACGTCGCCATAACCGCAGGCAAGGACTCCGGTCAACAACTCAAGGGTGACTCTGCGCTCCAGCAGGCCACCGCTGAGCTTCGCACTCTCCTCGAGAGGTTCGCCAACGGCAAGAGCCTCGGCACAATCGGAGATGCCATGCAGATATTGTACGACGATGCGCAACGCGACGAAGAGTTGAAGAACTGGTTCCGATCGGTAGATGCCTACACGCGTAAGGTACGTCTGAGGGCTTACTCTTGTCTACATCGCTCCTGACAACGTCCATAGGTCCTCATTGAGCCCGGGTTTGTCCTCGAGCCGCAATGCAACAACGAGGCCAACGCGCTACGCGAGAGTGGTCGTCAATTCTATGACGATAAGTACAAGGGACACTTCGACAATCTTTTCAACGCGGCTGGTGATTGGTTCCGTGCCCTCGGCGAAGACCCGCTCAACAAGAGGTGAGTGGTCACTCCCGAGTGCGACCTTGGGATGTCATCGTCTTATGTTGTCGTCATAGATTCGGCCAGGATTGGGCTCGCCTCACCAAGGATTTACTCTTCGACGCGGAGGGTTCTCTTAAGTTTAAGCCCGATCTCTGGATGGATATCCGCAAGGTTATTCTCCCAAGCATCATCGATCAGGTACGAGCCACATTCCTATGACTGTTATTGTTGCTCACCTCTTGTCAGGTCGGATACGTTCCTATTCCTCGTATCGAATATACCGACGACTCGCTTGATCTTGTTATCGAGAACCTCGCATTGTCGGGCCGTAACTTGTTCCCCAACGTCGTCAGCATGGAGGCCCACAACTTCGTAAAATTCAGTCCATACGATGCGATCAAGTAAGTATTCGGCGGTTCTCACAATGTCAGGATGTTGACGCTGTTTCGATTAAGGGATGAGAACCACCACGAGTTTGTCCTCACATTCGGCCAAATCCAGGCCGACATGCGAGATGTCGCGTTCTACTTCAAGAAGAAGAGCGGCTTCCCCAAGCTGTCGGACTCGGGTTTGGCGGACGTCCTCCTAGGAGGTGAAGGTTTGACCGTCACGGCGCACGTCGTGTCCGCCGACAAGGATAAGTCCAGTGTCTTCAAGGTCAAGAACGTCAACGTGAAGGTTGGCACGCTGAAGTTCTCGATCCGCGACTCCAATCACGACATGCTCTACAAAACGCTTCGCCCGCTCGCGACCGGCCTCGTGAAGAAGCAGCTGCAGAAGGCCATCGCCGACGCTGTCACTACTGGTCTCGAGTACGTCGATGGACAGCTCGTCGGCGTGCGTGATCGTATGGCGGAAGCGAAGGCATCTGAGGACAAGTCTCGCACTCAGGCCCTTCAGGAGGTGAGAAGCGCTTGCCATCCATCATTTAGTGATTCTCATTGCCGTCGGTTCAGTTGTTCCAGCGCAACAAAGAGGAGGCGCAATCCGTCAAGTCCAAGGCGGACGACAAGGGTTCTCACTTTAAGATTGTTTCGCGGCGCGAGTCTGCTTTGTTGCCTGCCCAGGGACACCCTGCCGGATGGGTCAACCGTACCTCTGAACGCGAAGAGGCTGCACTGCGCGGCCAGGACTGGCGTAGCGAGGCGTGAGTCATTGGTCATTACCCCTAATGTGTAGGCTGACTGACGTTGCCATGGCCAGGTTCACTGTCGTTTGAGTACCTGTACTTTGCCAGTTGACTGACACCTGTTCTCCCCCATGATTTTTCTGCATTGTCCCAATGTTATGTCTTGCCTTTACGACCCTATGATGACCCTCGTACTGCATACTCATTGCGCTCCTTGTTCTCTCCTCGGTGCATACCCTTTGTATAGTACGCGTGAATCATGTAATTTACAAGGACCACTAGTTGTATCGATCAATTTCGCTTCATTGCATCTCATTGCTCATTAGTATCGAATTCATGGCGGTAGACCCGACCTCTATGGCAATAAGGGCTATCCGCTCGACGACCAGCCGGACTACTTTTGAGCCCATCCCCCATGCCCGTACTCGCCGGGTCCGTGCCAGCTGAAGTATTGCAAACTGTACTCGCCACCAGGGACTTCGACCCACTTTTGCAACCCAATGACGAAAGGGCTAGTTAGATGGATACGGAATTCATCCAGGAGGAAGCGATTGAAGCCCTCAAGGAGTCGTGGGCGGTCATAGAACAAAGCCGCTACTTGGAGCATAACGGCTGCGAGTCTGTTCTCCCTGCAACACAGACCAGCAAGATCAGTATCAGGATAGCGCCATGGTCTCTTAAGCGACATACGTCTCCTCCAACCCTACGTAGCGGGTCAGGATCACGACGAACCGCTCACACTTGCTGGGTTGGCCGGAATACGCGGCGTGCACCGCGCGGACGAACTCGTGCGGTCCAAGTTGCGTTCCACCCGGTATCTGCAGAGAGACACAGGCCGCAGCTCTCCACCGCAGCGGTCCAGGGGCCCCTGCAGCGCGATGGGGAAGACCTCAAGGGCCGCGCGTCGTGGGTGGTTGCGGGTCTGGCGGGCGGTGGGACCGCGCGGGTGGGGAGGAGGAGAAGTGGAATGAAGCATATAGATCTGGGATCGACGTGAGGGAGGGACTGACGGGTAGGCTAGGTGGGGCCTGAGGACGACGATATCCCACACTTGACGTGAGCTGAGATGATGCATGTGAGTACGGATTGTGCCAGTGAGGAGATATCAAGGAGACGATGTGGATGGGCGGATGGCTCACCGGTGACTCGGACTCGAGCACGAGGATACGAGATCGAGGGAATGCAGGTGTCGGGCGGGGGTTATATACGTAGGCTGGCGCGCCAGAGTGATCGCCTCATGAGATCCCCGGATAGGGCTGCGGCATTGACTCGCTATGATCTTTGCGCTGGAGTTGAAAGGATAGGTGTTGGCCGTCTCTTGGCTTAATTGTCCGACTGGAGGTGCCGTCGACCCTATATCTGAGGATAAAGTATGATGAACGTCACGCCTCCCGTACTAATGTCCGCGTCTGCTGTCTACGACACGTCTGCTCTTTGAGGTCAATTACTCAGTCGCAGTGGCCAATACGTACGGCTCTGACTCCGAGTCAGTACTACGAGTCACCATGTTTCGCCTTGAAAAGCCTCCAAAGCAGCACGTCAACGTTGATTATAGGCGTGTCTCGATAAACTTGAATGTCAAAAGAGAGTGAGGAAAATTCTGCGTGCGGTCACAACGCTACTTACGTCGTCGTCTGTGTAACTGCTAGTGCATGATGGTTGGAGACGAGCCGACGCGAGCGCTTGCCAGGAGCGCAACGTCTTCTAGAGGGTGTGACTCGTTTTCAGCTAAGTTCTCCGCCTAAGTCGACAGAGCTTTTCCTTTGTAGCACCAAGATAATCAATGTGAGAAACCGACTGCAGCACCGAGTACCCCATCTGCCGGAGCGCGTCACTTCGACAGTAGACGCGGTCACGTGGTCGCGTTGCTGCGGTCATATGAGAGACGCTCGGATCACTAGTCAGGCTCGTGTCCTGCTACTTATGATGTCTTGCGCTTTCCGCGCTTTCCTTGCTCTGGTGCACTGATTGTCTCAAGATACGCTCATTTGACTCAGAAGTAGTGCTCACCTCCAAAACCTGACTATCATACTAGCCCACCTATCCCATTCTGACAAGTCAGTGATAAGTAGTCGAACACCACCTTCAATACGCAGATTGAACAGGAAACACCGCTGCAGGACCGTAGGACCGTGTAACTTACACGTGTACCGTGAGTCAGGAGCTGCAGCTGCTGCGGTAAGTTAACCTTTCTATAGAATCCGCTCGTAGTCCACATCTCCCTCCCCTGCTAGTGCAATCGTACCTCACTCTCTGTTGCCTCTCGAAGACCCGAAAATCATGGTCACCGTCCAGTACTACCCAAATGTCGGAATCATTGCTCTCAACGACATCAAGCACCAATGCGAAGTTTGCGGCCGTACGCTGGTAGGGAAATGGAGATGTAGACATCGTGGAGCACGCAACAAGGACTTGCGTCGGATAAGACCTCAGAAGCCCGTGGACACCAGGATAGCAGCGGTCAAAGCCCCAGTCGAGGCTGCGCAATATCCAAATAGCAAGTCTGGATGGTGTCCCGAGTGCACGGGGGAGTTCCCCAGTCGTAAAGCGTTAGAAGCTGTAAGTGACACCTTGCTCTGTCAATGCGTCGCGTTGACTGAGGTTTTTTCAGCACATACAGATGGAGCACATCGTACTGCCCAGTGATGCCTCGACCACACAGTCTGCTCGTGCACAAACTGCACCTGTGAAGAGACCGAGAGATAGTGACGCTCAGACGAATGACGAAGTTTCCTTCGACTGTACTATGTGCTCAGCCAGTTTCCCCACCGAATATGCCCTCAAGAAGGTACGTACGTTAACTTGAGGATATACGGTAGAGGCTGACGATCCGGAGCGACGTTTCAGCACAGCATCAACCTGCCCTCTTGCTTTGCGTGCTCGATGCACCTGTATCCCGGACAGAGTCTACACGAACACTTGAGGACATCGTTAAACCATCCACACTGTCACCGATGCGACTTGGGCTTTATGGATGACGTCAGATTGAGCATGGTAGGTCTCGCACTGGTGTGCCTTCGAAACCAATTTAAGTAGTCATAATATAGCATCAAGCTCATTGTAGAGTAATCACACTTGATAAAAAACCGGGTATCAACGAGGCGTTCCATTCGAGAGGACATGTGAGTCGAATATTGTGATACTCATCTTTCTCCTGCTCATGCCGCACAGAACCGACGGAAGAAGTCGAAGCAATCACTCGTCAAACACCTGGCAGCACTGGGAGCTTTTGATCGACGACCGGGGCTGTCGTACCAGTCGGAACCACATTTGTCTGGACATTCCGGTATATATTCGTCCAATAGTGTGAGTAAATCTGTATCGCTAGCCCTTGAAGCGTGACTGACTTTGTAAGCTACTACCTAACAGCTACAGACCTTTCGTGATATTATGTCGCAGGAGGAGGTCGAGACAGATGTGCTTCCGGTCCGGGGTGGCCCTCACCCTGCTGCGGTGAGTGCGGGAAACACCTACAACAAGTACCCCATCCCGTACTCCCCATCCGTCACTGCGAATGCGGACGCATGATGACCATGTGTACAATAGTTATTGATAGAGAATTTCAGGTACCCGCTCTGTCTCTAGGCAATGTCGGACAGTATTGGTGCTCTGAATGTAGCGCGAACACTGCGACATCCGCTCTCGAACCCAAGTGTCCCATCTGTGGGGAGGTATTCGTCAATTTAGACGACTTCCATATGGTGAGGCATTGCTTTTCGTACCGAATACTTCATTGTCTCTCCGCTGGCTGACGAGAAGTGTAGCACCGTATGACGGTACCGGGTTGTGTGATATGTAAGGTCCATCTAGACCCAACGGAAAGTCTCGACAGTCACTTCCGTACATCTCCGAACCATCCGACCTGTGATCAATGTAGCAACAGTTTCAAGACTGCCTTCACGTACCAGATGGTGAGCGCATCCATTCTCCGAATGGTCCGCGCTGATATTGAACGAACAAAGCATTTGAATGAACGCTCTGGATCTGATCATCAAGCGAGAACTATCTTTTCCATGCAGCCTACTGTACGACCTCTCAATGTAAGTCAACTTATCTAGGCCTTAGCTCCCGGCTCTGATCCTATTTTAATAGGACACTGCGACGGCGTTCGACATCTTTCCAGCACGGACCGCCAACATGACCACAATCACTTATTCTCCGGAGGATGCGACTATGGATTTAAGATTAGATACCGAGCCTATCCCTTCACAGAGTCCCAAGGAAACGGTTTGTGTCCCGCACCAGTCTTCCTTGCCCCTTACTCACCAAGAATGATTGGCAGGGACTCAGATATCGGGTAAACAACACATCGGTGTCCTCCCCGACATCTCCAACGTCGACAGTAGTTACTGAAATATCGCCGACCCTCACTTCATTTTCAGAGGATTTGGATAACGACGGGATGAATCTATCGCTACGGGACATCATAAAAAACAAAGGAGAGGCTCAAGTGTGCGTAATCCCGTATAGTAGTCCATATTATCATCTAACGATGCCCGCAGATTCAACGATGATGAGACAGGCACACCGGATATTCTCCCATCGACGTCTCCTTCGGGTACATATAGATTCAGACACCAGCTTCTGATAGCAAGAGAATCAATGCCGCCTCACGCTGCGGATGAGAGTAAAGCAAACGCACCGGTCGAGACTGTGAGTATCTTCGGCATACTCTCTCGTACTGGCATAAGCTGCTCATGTCGATGCCGATCAACTTATAGGCACTAAAAGCTGCACAGACGGTGCAATCTGACACAAGCTCCATCAACGACGACGCTCGATACCCTCGACTAGTAGTACCGATCACTACGGTGTAAGTAATATACCTCGCCTAGCATCAACCTGAATTCCTGAGTATTAGCTTCCTGGGCGACTCGAAACTAGGGATAGCCTTGAGACGAACCAAGATTTGGGACAATCTAGTCACGTAGAGCCGGCGATCGCGTACTCTAATGTTGTGGGAGCGTCGACGTTATGCTCTCCAGAGCAGTGCAGCGACGATGATGACCATCACGAAGACTCGTCGCAACATGGGTCCGAGTCAACATACGTTACGGCAGAGGAGCACAACACTGTCAGAGACGTCATCACTGACTCCAACTCCGAAAGGTGCATCAGAATGTCCATACTAACATGGGCGTATGCTGACTGCAGCTCACCCCCCAGTAGTAGTAGTAGCAAGACCCCGACGCCCGTGATACCAACTCAGGTTGTGCGACAGAATCATCGTCAAGACGTGTCCGACAAGCGGCTGAGGATGGCCGACTCACATAAGAGCGTTTCATTTGCTCTGCCGTCCTCTTCTGGATCTCAGCCAGGAGTCAGTCGTCAATCTGAATTGCCGACAGCACGACGGCCACGGGCGCCACAAATCTTGCATGATCAAGCTTTTCGTGAGCTTTTTCATTGAATATACATCTCAGCTGTAGACTCAGAGTATCATTAGAACATAAGCCTACTTTGACAGACAGTGCCATGCAATGGAGTGCGGCGGCGTCGTCGAAAGCAGAATCCCGGTGGCGTTGTAGGCTCTGCTTCTCGGATCCATGCCAAGACCCAGTGGTAACGAGTTGCGGCCATCTATTCTGCTACAGGTAGGCACACATGTGCTGTAGATTATCACTATCTGACCTGGTCCACGCTCACGGCGTAGATGTGTCATTAAACGGCTCTCGACGCGGATGTGCTGCCCTGCCTGCGACACGTTCTTCGGCGTCAAGCTTGATGTTGCAGATAGCTAATTGTATCGCTTCATATGTGTTCTCAAAATGTGGACTTTTCTGTAACTCAGATACTTACGGAATTTGCTGTATCTGGCTCTTGATCACGCTCGCTGAAGTTGGGACGCGTCCTGGTATCAAGAGAATACGCGTTCACGTGATCGCGTTGAGCGTCTCAACGTCGGACCGCTTGTGCTGCGGTAAGGATTCCGTGAGACGCTGCCTTCCTCTTCATCTGAGTCGAGAGTAGCCTCCATGTCTCTCCTGCTACCGCCCCCTACTCTACTCTCTTGATCAGCCTAAGGCTCCTCGCAGGATGGACTCCGTTCAATGGGACTGCTACGAATGCCAGCAAGTATTCCCGACCAAGCTGGTACGGAAGAAACATGGAATGACTAGTGGGCATCAGTGGATCTACATCCCGCCCCCAAGACCGCCGGAAAGGCTGTGGCTACAGCGTCGAACTCCAACGATAGTACTGTTGTGCACGATGCAATTGGGGTAGTGAGACTACTCAATGGCCGCCATCCCGTGTGCCCGATCTGCCAATGTCATTATGAGGACGAAGCAGTCTTACTGCAGGTACGTCTCATCACACCGAGCCCCTTCGCCCACGTGTATCTTCTCCGCAACAGCACTGGCAGTCCTATACGAACTGTGAGCCATGCAATGTCCACCTTCTGCCCTCCTGGAGCCTCCAAGCGCACTACTCGACGTCCGAACCGCACCCCAAATGTCAACGCTGCGGTTTTGGCTTCAAAGATGACCTCGAGTATAACCAGGTTAGTGCGTGTGCACGACCTACCGCGGCGCTCTGACTGTGACATGCTACCGATAGCATCTCAATGACGCATGTTATCGACTCAAGCCGGACGACACACCTACTCCCGGACCCTCGAGGTCATCAATCCTTCATCAGATCAATCACGACATATCAGGAGCCGGCAAGTCGTTTATTGAGACGGGATACGGAGGCATTAGTGAGGATGTTCGTACATCCGAAGTGGTGAGCCCCGAGCCGATCGCTTCTGCACTGGATGAGCTTCCCTGACTTTCGGTCAGGATACACGGAGTGGGAATGACGGCAGTACATCACCTGAACTCCTAATAGACGCGTTCGCGGCTGGGGAGCTTCAATTGGATCGCTTTGAGACTCAGGTGTTGACACCGCCAGATTCTCCAGATCCGTCGAGCGTGTAAGTGGGTCGAACATCATGACATGTTCAGTCACTGACACAGGATATAGGCGAGTTCCAGCCGCCGCCGACAAGGACTCTGTGTCCTATGAAGATGGGTACTCTTTCCAAAGCAGAGAAAGCCCTCAACAGGACGAACTGGCGTCCCCTACATTCCATGACCTTTCGGCCAACTCTTCGTCGGTTGGGAACTACTCACACGAGGCTTCCGAACAATCTGGGAGCGCTGGAGAAGAGAGTTCAACCTACTCCGACGCTCGCATAGGGAGAGCTGGCACATCTACACCCTCGTCAGGATCTAGTTCGGCACCTAGCACCCCACGTATAAGCTCTTTCTCTGGCTCCCTCATGTGCAATGGCACCTCGGGCTCTGCGCGGACAAACGGGGTATGTCAGAGTAACGTATGCATAGGTAAAGCTCGTATATAAGCCGGCAGCTGTATAGTGCTGACGCACGTATGCATAGGACCTGGTAGCGGTCATACGACGACAGTTGTAAGGCGAGAGCTGTCATGGCATTGTCGCTTGTGCGAGAAGAACCCCTGTGAGCTACCAGTCACGACCATGTGCGGACACCTCTTCTGTCACGGGTATGTGCAGTGCCGACTCTACACTGTAGCCCGCTGATGCCGATTCTCTAGCTGTATTGTCACAGAGCTAGACTTGAGGAATCCATGCTGCCCCGTCTGCAAGAGAAACTTCTTCGTGTCATTGCACGTGTGATGTCAGCTACTATAGACACTGCGCATCTCAATGTATTATGTACTATTTAGCGGCATAGCTGCTCTGTCCTTGATGAATGTTTCTCGGAGTATCCTCTCACCGTCGGGCTGATATGACGGTGCTGGTAACGGTCCGGCGAGGCTCCCGGCGATTCCCGTGTTGAACACTAGATGGGGCGCTAAGCACTTTCCTCTTCTTCGTACCACGTCCTGATCTCTAGACTCTCTTCACTAGAGCTGACTCTCACTAAATGGCCTTGAGGATTGAGTAATGGTATGTCACAGGGGATCAGATGCGATGAGAAATGCTCCTGGAGTTGTCACTCGGACCCAGAAAACTCACGTCGCCTTCTCTTCGCCGCGAGAACTGGTGCTGCGGTAGATGACGGACATCCCATGGGAACGTATGCATTGCTTGAGTACCCTGGTAGGTGCGAGTAGCTGCTCCTGACTGTCTCCATTGCTCGTCCACTTGCCCATCCTCCGAGCCTTCCTGTCGCCGCAACAGTCAAACATAACATGGCCAAGTCGAAGAAATGGTCGTGCTCACAATGCGGAGAGGGATTCAAAAAGGAATCCCAATGCAAGGCTCACATTGGAGATGAACACTCCAGCAGTGGTATGTTGCTCTCGCCGCAGATGCTCGCATGTTTTGAGCGGAAGACTGTGTTTCCGACCGAAGCATTATGCAAGCCTATACGCAAGTCGATTGTGGGCCAATTCGCCTGCTATCAGTGCAAGGCCGTGTTCTCGAGCAAAGCTTCGCGCAAAAAGCATGGTAGAGAAACGGGGCACCAGGACGTTCAGCCGTCTCTGCCGAAGACACATAAAGGTCACCAGTGCAAGGCCGTGTTCTCGAGCAAAGGTCAGCGCAAGCGGCATGGTAAAGAAATGGGGCACCAGCACGTCCTCCCGTCTCCGTCGCAAAGGTATCAATGTCACCAGTGTAAGAAGGTATTCAAGCAGCTATCCGCATGCCAGGCCCATGCTGTAGCGAAGGGACACCAGTGGGAGCTCCCACCGACCGTAACATCGCAATCTTCTGTAGCATCTCCCGACCTCGACGCCACGATTACGACGATTACGACGGTCGAGTCAACCGCAACTCCGCGTGCGATACCTCACATGAACAAGACTATTGGTTCATCGCATGCGCAGGTAATCGTCACGACGTCAACGGAAGGCACATCGAGGGCAATCCCCGTGCATAA
The DNA here is from genome assembly GCA_022606115.1 of Daedaleopsis nitida. Taxonomy (NCBI): domain Eukaryota; kingdom Fungi; phylum Basidiomycota; class Agaricomycetes; order Polyporales; family Polyporaceae; genus Daedaleopsis; species Daedaleopsis nitida. The sequence continues at coordinate 2,507,931 of JABYQM010000007.1, read as the reverse complement.
CCAGCTCACAGTGGTCTCGCGGGACGTGGCTTGTCCGTATTGCCTGTACAAGTGTGGCAGCTGGATGGAGCTAGGCATTGTGAGCATTCAATGTTATTCGTGAGGCGGCATAGCTCATTCGTCTCTGGTAGCATTACTACAGTGATCATCCAATCCTCATGTCATGGCACTCCCTCGCAAGTAGCTTCTGCATCCGATGTGGCTACTATGGCCCACCAAGCAACCACTTCTGCACGACGTACTCGGACGGTGTGGTGTCTACGCTCCCCTCACCTGGATATCTGCCATTCTTGCCAGCGGTGCGTGAAAATGTCCTCTACCACAAACATCTCACGTATACTGACAGATCCATGGCAGCAGATAAATGCACAAACCCCGTCATCGATGGTCTGCCCTGCGAACTTAGCTCACGTACGTCGAATAGATCCATACAGCCTCTCAGTGCGTGCATTTGACTGCTCACACTGTAGCTTGCATTTTCTTCCCCGCCCGTCCTCCAAGAGATGTCTCCCGCTAGTTATGGCCACTCAGCTATCTCTATGCAAACGGGACACATTGATTTAGATCCTTGTGAAGAAAATGGGCCAGCAGTACGTCGAAGTTCTCATAGACCGTGTTCTTGTCTCAATAAATGCGGTACCCTTAGGGCTTCCGGGTCTACGAGGGTAGTGCCGCTGACGATCAAGGAGATTTTCATGATAATCGCGCCTCCACAAGACTTGACGCAGCTACATGCACGTTCGATGTCCCTCACAGATCAGAGGAGCCGATGCATGTCCATGAAACTGCCTTTGCCAGTGACGTCTCGTCGAGTGCGACGTCGCAGTGGACCCCGACTACACCTATCACTATGGTACGCACCGTGCTCCTCAACCTCAGGTAACGCATGGATGGCTAACGAGGAGGTCAGACAATTTGCGAAGACACGGTCGTTAATGCACAGGAAGCTGTCACTCAGACTCATTCACCGCCTTCCGCTATCGCGACAGACGACGGCGACTCGGATCAGAGCCACTCCGTGACCGTGCCGACCGTCGAAAGTTCAAGCTGTGGCAATGAGCTGGAACTGGAGAGTGCGGAGGGGTTCGGAGAGCACGTCGCGACGGACTCAGCCACCGAGGACGGCGGACTCAAGGCGATCCTCCAGGACCATGCGGAGACCGGCACAGAAGACAGTACGGAGGCTGTGGTGAGCGGTGACACGGAAGACCTTGCATTTGGTGTCGCCGAGGAGGTCTCGGAGGCCGGTTTAGAAGAGGCCGAGCAGACAGCGGTCAGTGTAGGAGACGAGACCCTCAATCCCTGTGACAATTCGTTGGAGAAGGAGGTTCGTGCTCTCAAGGCCGCGCTGGAGGCTCTAGTCGGCCATGCGGATGCTATCGTACGACAAGCAACCACGCTTCAAAGCCAGACTCTACCTCAAACTAAGCTTGACGTTCAGGAGGTCACTGCAAGCACGCGTGACGGGAATCGAGTCCTAGATGATAGGTACGTAGCCCGCTGCTGCCTTCAGAATTTATATTGACGTGTCTCTCTGACTACAAGCACGACGCTCGCGCATGCTACCACCTCTGACATTCATATTCGTGTCCATGCACCTGCCGCCGACGTCGGCTCTACCACTACCCCCGACATCCCGCCGCTCTCTGAGGCGCAGATTCTTGCTGCGATTACCCGTCGCTATGGCTCGAACATCACAGCTCGTTTCTTGAAATTACTCAACATGGAAGTCAGTTCCGAGTCGCCGTCCGAAGTGGCCTCGGAAGGGGAAGGTTCGGAGTATGTCGTATGCACCACTCGCTCGTCGTCACCTCTGGCCGCATCAGTGTCGAGAAGCGACCTATCTGATTGGGAGGAAGATGTGATCAGTCAGGTGGATGACGGAGAACTGAATGGCATGTCTATCACCTCTCTCTGACTCAACCTCGTATTATATCTTGTAAGCTCATCCCGCACCTACTGTAGTTGTATAAGACAGGAACCCACTTGTTGACTGAACTGTACACTATGTATATATGACATAGCTTGGAACTGTTTCTTCTTTTCACCAGGGTGCCGCGTGAGGATCGAGACATCCTTCAAGAGTTGCATAGACGCGGTCACGTGATCGTGTCGTGCGTCTCAGCCAGGGTGCTGCGGCTTGCTGCGGTAGGGCGTGAGGTTGAGGTGAGCGATTGAGCGGAGTAGAAAGCAGAGAAGAGGGCATCATTGAAGAGGACGAGCCTCCGGCGAGACCGCCTTGAACGGGGGAGAGATCCGGAAATAATCGGACTAGTAGCACCGGCGGCGCTGAGTTCGTCGTCTTCATTTTTGCTTGACCACCCTAACAGTCTCCTGCTGAATGTTGGGCCCGTAGCTATGAACTACAGCGCCATATCCATATCCAAATACCTCTCCGAGAACCTTCTCACTTCTCGATCCGACCGCGGATTCTCCGAGTCATACTAGAAACACTAAGTACTATAACTGACGGTGGTGGGTCTGTCTCTATCCAGGGCTGTCTGTTGGTGCCCTCGTTTTCGAAGAGCTTGCAGCTGGTGGGTTGAGGTAAGTTACATGATTGTTACGTTGTGATAGTCGCTTCATCGTGTCATGAGGCCTTCAAGGAAGCCTGTTAAGTCCTATATTGGCATGCTGCGTGTGCTGCGGTAGACATCGAAGGCTGAGCATGGGAACGCGAGCATTGCTACATAGCACGCCTCCGGTGAGCGGTATATCTACACACTCTGTCGACTCGTCTGGTCTCACTGTATCTCTTCTCCCTCCACGAGGTAACATGGCAAAGAAAAAGAAACTCAACTACCTGACCTGCCCTCTTTGCATCAAGTCATTTCCGGCTTCCTGGCAATGCAGGCAACATATACGTGATGTGCACCCCGCACCCAAACCGAAAAACCCGAAGACCTTTGAATGCTACCAGTGCAAGGAGCGGTTCGATACAAAGTCTTCGTGGAAACACCATACACAGGCCCTCGGTCACCAAAGGAGGTTGCCCCCAGGAGTAACGCTTCCGCATGAGGCTGTCCAATGCTACGAATGCAAGCAGGTGTTCAAGAACGAATCTGCATGCCAGGACCACGCGAGGACAAGAGAGCACCGGTGGAATGAGGAGCTTTCTTCGTTGGACCTACCGGTGGGAGACATGATCCTTCTCTCCAGCCTTCGAGCTGCGAAGACTTTCAGACTTCGCCACAAGATAGCCAGAACCAAGGCAGCGAAAGCCAAGGCAGCCAAGTCCAAGAGATCTCCACCGGAATCAACTCGTCAGGAGGCCCCCCGTGCGACCATGTCCGATCACTCTGTGATCTGTGTTCGTTGCTGGCATGAATGCAGGAACCTCGTCGAGTACCATGAGGTGGGCACACCTTCCGAGAATCATTTGACCTGAGACGACTCCGAGTCGGGCTGACTTGTGGGTTTGACAGCACGCTGCTCGCTGTCGCCTCACGGAACTTCCTCCCGGTCCCATGGAACCTCACCCTCCCGGGCTAGGAGTTGCAGAAAACAGTGATGCTCCGCTTCCCCAGATGGCGAGTGACCTCCCTTTCTCTCACATGGAGCCCATGATATATCTTTGATGCTGATACGATTCATCTAGGACGTCTCCTCTCGGGCACAAGGACTCGGCATTGCAGGCAGCACATTGTCCGCCGTGTTGCCGTCACGGTGGCACCCGCACATGCCCCGAGAAGCCGCCCTGTCCCAGTGCTCGCCGGCGGACCGGGATACCCGAACCTCAACACCGCCCGACTCGCCCAGGGGGTCCGACATTGTGTAAGTGATCTATGACAATCAGCATGGCCTCACATCTCATGGGGCGAGTTTACAGATCGTCGTGTCCTGATGACGACCACGACGGCGATGACAACGACGACGATTGTACTTCTGACACTCGATACACTCCCACAGAAGACAGCAAGAGTCCTCAGCAAGATCTCGTGGCGTGTTTGGCCCTCGACAAATCCATACATGATCCTGCGTGCCATTCGAGCCCACAAAAGCTCTCCGAGCAACATTCGACGCCCGCTGCCATGGAAGAGCGAGGCTCTTCCCAGGCATACGCATCGTGCGAGGAGTCCAAGTCGCCGTTGAGCTCCGGAGCCACTGGCAGCAGCCCGCTCATCCGCTCCTTGTCTGCTTTACACATACGCAGCCCTGCTCCGAGTCTGTCCCCTGCCGCGTCACCTCCGGAAATCGCAGAACGCCAAGAAAATTACACGCAGAACGGCGACGATCCCCGCGCAGGTAAGAATGCCATCGTGCCTAGCCGTGCTTCAACACTGACATTTCTGCTATGACAGTGCACGGGGCTCTCATGGAACCGTCGACTGTACAGGGAGAAGAATTTTGACTCTATACCGGTCACGACTGTCATGTGCGGTCGTTTCTTCTGCAAAGTGCGTACTTGTTTGCATCGAGCTGCGGATTCATGCAGTACCTCCTGAACTGACTGTTGCGTACCGTGTCAGATGTGTTGTTGCCGAGATATCAGTTCAGATGTGTCCGTGGGATAGTTCTCTTCACACCTTTGAATTTGTAACATGACTAGGCTATTCTCGGCTGTACTCAGGTGCCTGAAGTTAGTGGCTCGGATTGTAGATTGTATCAACACTGGCAAGGCGGTTGTGCCGAATACACACCTCGTGCGCCTGCGACGACAGACAGCCTAATGATGCAGGCAGAGGGCGGGAAATGGTCCGCATGAGGCGTGTCGCTTGATGTCGCAGCTCCTCATACTGAGTGTGCGTACTATGGTTGGGATGCTCAGAAACAGGCGTCTTCTGAACTCGGACCGGGAAGAACCGGGTTTGGCGCTGCGGTAGATGGTGGACTAGGGTGGACTTTGTGGCAGGGGAATGCTTGTCTGGTACATAATCTGGTCTGTGGACTGTAGGGCTGTGAGTACTACGTTAGTGTTCTCTCTCTCTTGCTGACGCGGCTGGCATTGTCTCCCCTACTGTTACTACCAACGGCGGACGCTGACGCAGGACTGTGGTCCGTGAATCATGGCAAAGTCAAAGAACATAGCATGCCCTCACTGCACTCGACGCTTCAAGAAGGAGGCTGGTTGTAGACAACACATTCTGGATAAGCACCCTGGTATGGATACTACTCCTCTGATTCCTCCGTCTGGGTCGCTGCACAAGCTCTTCATATGCTACCAGTGTAAGGCTGTGTTCCCGTCCAAGGCCTCACGCAAGGAACACGCGAAGCTGACGCTCCATCAATCTACTGAGCCCCCGCTGAAATATGAATGTTACGAGTGCACAAAGCCTTTCAAAACGCCATCCAGACGCGAAGAACATGGACTACTGACGAGGCACCAGTGGGAGTCCCCGGCGCGGATCGTCGCCGGGGCCCCAGCATCCTCCAACGCCCGGTCCCCAGGAGGAGTCTAAGTCTCTGGTACGTCGAGATATCCTTACAACCCTGATGACCGTGGCTCCCATATCCCTCGGAACCACAGCCCTCCCTGTACGCCGTACCCATAGAATATCCGACTATGTCAGACATACCATCAGAAGGCGTGCTTAGATCTGTCCCTGATCGTGCTACTCCCAGCGAGTCGTGTTTGATGCTTCTTGGGTCCGAATCGGTCGTCGCCGTGCCCTCCACGACGCTCCGGGAAGCCTCAGTGTCGAGTGTGATGATGGTATGCGCTGATATCAACTCTGGGGCGCTGAGGTTAACTCTCTTCACCAGGTCACTCACGAGATATCGGGGACTAGGACGTCATCCATGGAGACGGGATACGGAAGGATCAGCAATGCTCTGTTCTCTGCGGTGAGTGAGCTCCCGAGGCTATGGCTGTCGGGATTGATGAGCGTTTCTGGACTTGGTTAGGATGATCTGAGGGGGAAAGACGGACGCATATCATCTACTTTCCTAACAGACATTCGACAGGTTCATTTGAACCGCTTCGAGACTCAGGTGTCGGCCCCGCCAGATTCTGTAGACCCGTCGAGCGGGTAAGTGGGTCCAACCTCATGACACGTTCACACTGTGTCTTGCGACGCAGCATATAGGCGAGGCTCCAGCCGCTGACGACAAGGACTTCGGCTCCTGTGAAGATGACTACTCTTTCAGAAGCAGAGCAAACACCCAGCAGGATGAATCGGCGTCCCCCACAACCCATAGCGTTCCTGTCAACTCTGTCCACCCTTCGTCGGTTGGGAACCACTCACACGATGCTTCCGAACTATCTGGGAGTGTTGTCGGAGAAGAGATATCACCCACTTCAACCCACTCCGCTCGCATAAGGGGAGCTAAACACATCTATGCCCTCGTCACCATCGCCATCAGGGAACCGAGCGCTCTACGACAATGCATGCCCATGTATGGCGCAGAATTGTCAGTACTTATCATTTGGTGTGGCCGATGCCGCCGAATGCTCGACAGTCGCCATCGCGCGCGGTGCATGATGCAAAATGAGCGTGCATCGTCATCACTTGTCTGCGCAGATTTTGTATGCTCATTCACTGAGGTTAACATTATCATGCTTTACTATACAAATGCATCACAGATAAGTGATGACCATGTGTGAGCATACGCGCTCTTGTGAATGACTATGTTATGCAGCCTGGACGCGCTAAGGGCGCGACATATTCGAGTCATCGACCACCCTGCACCTCTGCTCCATCCAAGCTCCATCGATGATGCATCGATGACGCGTCGATGATGCCTCTCCCAAGACCCTCATCTACCCAACACGGTATATATAGCTTGCACCTTCTCCGGGTTCGCCAGCATCTATTCCTCTCAACTTTCTCCCTCCACCACCAATCTGACTCGCTTCCTCCATCTGCCATTCACTATGTCACCATAGCCCATCTGCTCACGTTCCCACTGCCCCGTCGCCGCTGCCGCCGCCAGCATCAGTCAACCACTTGTCACGACATCACCCTTTCGCCTCTCTGGCACCTCTTACTCGCCGCCATGTCGTGGTCATGACCGGGCGCTAGTTCTGACAGCCACTTGATATATCCGCCCGTGATGTCCCCTCCTACTACTGTGCACTTGCTTTGCTGATGTATTTGACGACTCCTTATTGACCTTCTCTCACGCTGAGTGATGTCTCTTGCATGTTCCTGTATATCACTCTGTTGTAGCTTAGTAATATCTTAATTGCATTACATTGGGAAATGAATCTATATAATAATGTCCATTATAGCATTAAAACGTGACCGCCTCCCGGACAGTCCAACTGCAGAACCACAGGGTAGTCGTGGTGTGATCCGGTCCCCCGCTATCGACGGTAAGCTCAAAGTAAGTGATGGCAAGCTCGCAGTATGAATATGAGCATATTTCACTGAGTGATGACCATGCATGGGCATACATGTTCATCACCTTTCGAGGAAGTCACCATACATTGTCAGCTTCCACCGTTACTCTGGCCATGTACGGCCATCGGCTCCATTGTACATCGTCAGCAGTGATCATGAACGACCGCAGCTGACGCTAGAGCTTATCATATGCTGTAAGCTCTCCCTCTGCAGATGACCATCAATGTCCACACATTGCGCAAATAGACCAGGTCCATCACCTTGTGGTCATGGTATATGGCCATGGCAATGTATTATTTGCAACTAACATTGATTGCCTTTCAGCGTGCTGGTTCCCTGATGGCATTCGGCACCTAGCACCCCACGCATTAGCTCGTTTTCTGCCTCCCTCATGCGCAGTAGCACCTCGGACTCAGCGTGGACGAGAAGGGTATGTCAGAGTGACGTCTGCATAGGCGAAGCTCTCGAATCATTTGTAGTTCTATAATGCTGACCTTCGTATGCGCAGAACCTGGTGACAGTCATACAACGACAGCCGTAAGGCGAGAGCTGTCATGGCATTGTCGCTTGTGCGAGAAGAACCCGTGCGAGCTACCCGTCACGACTATATGCGGACATCTCTTTTGTCATAGGTACGTGTAGCTACTTGGCTCATGGACGCCCCACTGACACATACCTTGTCCTGGCTCTTTAGCTGCATTGCGACAGAACTGAGGAGAGAGCCGAGTTGTCCCGTATGTAAGACAATGTTCTTCGTGCGCTTACATCTGTAGCGTTGCCGGCTGTGCATGAAGGATTCGCGTGAGGACACTGTCATCATCACTTGCGAATGTCTCGTCTGGCACGGGTATGTCATCCTCTGTGTCTCGTCGTCATGTCAAATCTAACTGCTCTACTCGTAGCTGCATAGCCGAGGAGGTCACTTAGATTATGTCTACCGTGTGCACTGGACATGCCATTCCGAAGAGGGTCGAGGTCCCCCTATCCCACTAACATGGAATGTTCGTCATATTTCGGCAGTGTCCTGATACTGTCCTCTGTTCTCTTTCGCTAATGCTATGATGGACTCCTTTGTATCACACCATACTTCTCATCCTTCATAGTTTGAGTGGCAGCAGTGGCACGTTCTACTCCCGTGTCTCTACATAAGTTCAGAATTCTCATGTTCTTCGACGTGGATGCTGCGGTAGCCGCGACTTCACACCATTTCTCTCTCACCCATCGACGATTTGCTCGAACGGCCCTCGCTTGGGGCCATTCATCTTCACCTATGGACTGTCCGATCTGTTTCGAACGTCTTCCTGCGAGTGAAGTGGCGTGGAAAGAGGTAAGCTCAAACCGTCGTTCAAGAACTTGTTATGGGTTCGACACGCTTACTATGTTTCCACGTTCAGCACCTCAACTACACGCACAATGACAAGTACTCCTTTTATGTGTTCTGCACAACGTGTGGCAACGTCGTCGTCGGGACAGATGACCAGAGGTTCAAGTCACCGGCAGCGAGATACTGCAAAGCATGCGACGTGTTCCTTGCTCGAGAGGTAGACCTGCATACACATTACCGCCAACTGCAGTCGTCTGTGTGCAGTATACGCTTATCTCTCGGGGTCACCCCACCCATTCGCCTCCTGTGTGCGCCAACAGCAGACCGGTGTCCGACGGCTTCAGTCCGTCTATCACCTTGAGCTGATCTGCGACAGACTCCTCCGGGCTCTGTATGAAAACCGGCGACGCGCCCTCGCGGTTCACATACTCCTTCGCGAGGGTCGTGTATTGAGCTTTGGCCACAGGGTCACCTAACCAAGGTTCATGGTTCAACGGCCACGGTCAGCACTGTAAGATGACACGCGCAGACGATCCGCTGCGCGACCGACGATGATACGTACCAGACTCGCCAAAGGTGTCCGTGACGTCCACGAAGCCCGGAGAGAGGGAGACGACGACGAAGCCCTCGTCCTTGAGCTTGATCGCCCATTTCGTCGTCGCGATAACCGCTGCCGCTTTGGTCATGCCGTACGCGATTGTGTCTCCGATCCCTACGTGTAGCACGTATTTATGGTCCGCGCCGCCGGTGCTGACCACGACGATCTTCTTTAGGCTCGCGGTCGACGCACGGAGGAGGGGGAGAAATGCGGTGATGCTGTGGATGACGCCCAGTGAATTGATCTTGAACTGCAAGATCGCGGATAGTGTACGTATGTAAATGCTGAGGTCGAAGGGAGGGAAGAGCGAGGGGACTCACAGCGTGTATGAGGTCGGCGTCGAGCTCTTCCATGTTATCGCTATGGACAAAGGAGCCTCAGAAGTGGCGCCGCTTGTGAGTAGGGAGTCGAATACGAGTACGCACAAGCTATCGAACCCCTTCCAGATGCTCTCGCGATCCATTCGCGCGGCGTTGTGGATGAGACAATCGAGCTTCCCCCGGAGATCTCGGACATTTGCTTCGCAGCACTCTACAAAACGGTTAGTCGTCACATCACTGCGACAACAGAAAGGCAGGGCTGATGTTCATACCTGAAGCGTGCTGTAGTCGCCAACATCTGCCTCAATAACGTGGACGTTCTTGAGGCCACTCGTGGCCGCGTTGAGGTGAGTGGACGTGCGTGCGTTCCGCACGATGGCGAATACAGTCGAATTGGATCGGCCAGCCTGTTGCTCGATTAAATCGGATGGTTCATGTATGGTGTTCGAATGACGAACATACCAGTTGGCGAACGTACTCGAGCCCAATACCCCTTGAAGCCCCTACAACAGCGTAGATCGTCATGACGGATATGAGAGATGTGTCGAGATTGTAGCGGGTGACTATATGCACAGCCTGAGTGCGCAACGTGCACTGTGCCTCATATATAGGTTCCGAAAGTGCACTATCTGCCTTCGAGGACGCGCCCAGGCTGATGGGGATGCGCGCTGCATACGCCGATCGGGGACTGAGTCTGAGAACGAACAAGGGAGGCTTACGAGAATCAGTCATCAAGAGCAGAACAGAGTACGGTGGTAACATAGAAGGCTCTGTAGCGAGATGTGCCGCGCGACGGCAATGCAATGGCACCTCGCACTGCGTATGCGGGGTCCGATCGGCCATTGGAATGTCTAGGGTCAGTCAGTCATAGTTCCCATCCATAGCTTCCGCGTACACTGTGACGAGAGCTAGTCTGAGTCATGTGCATGAGAAGCAGTGCGCCTGGACAACGAGAAGCAGAGCACCGCCGTCGCGAGTCCAATCTCTCGTGTCGTCACCAGTCCAAGCAGAGAACACCTGGCCGGCAGAGCAGATGCAACACATGTTCGCGCCGTCTTCAAGACGCTCATAGATGACGGACCGCCGACGCGGTGTTATGAAGAGCAGATCATATTTCCCATTGGAAATTAGCACGTCACCGGTGTAATCCCTGTTTTGAAACGAAATGGGTTCGAACTTCAAACGGGGAACGGGAACTAGAAAGACGCTATTTCGTAAGAATAGTGAGTCAGATGGGGGGCGTACTGTTCGAAAACACTTCAGATGGCCGTCTCGACGCTCGACACGCATCTGCAGGAGCTCCACACAGCTGGGCAATTTGGGCAAAGGTTCGCGCGACGCGAGGCTCGACGTGTCATGGCGCCTATCCGACGAGGAGGGGGTCTTATACCACGTCCTGGAGTACCGACGCGTCCAGCAAGCGTGTAGTTACGCGTATTAAAGACATCTGACTGGTTCGATGGCGTCCGTAGAGACTCGACAGAGAGGGGGGAGGAAGGGGAAGGTTTGCACGACGAGCGTCCACCTCGACTACCGCAGGGTGTTTGCCAGGACGTGGATGACTGGGGAGAGACGCATAGAGACTCGCAAATAAGAGCTGGAGTCAAGTTGAGGACAGTACAGGTCGCAGAGAGGAAAGAAGGCGGCGCGAGAGGGGCTCAGGCGACTCGACAGTGGTGGTACGAAGGTAAGGAGGATTGTCCGGCGTCTAGACGACTCTACATAGTCTCTACTTACTACTATCTGGTCTCGTACCCCACCCGTATTAACCCGCGTGTCAGGGTACGAGAACATACTTATCTCATTTACTTACAGAACTACCGACCGAGTACTCCTTTACAAACAACGTTCCTTACAAGGGACCAGCAGCCCGCGGATACCCGAACACATTGACGAATTCGAAGTCCACTTTGACAACTGAGTACAGAGTACTTGACGGTAAGTATAGGGTCTACACTTCGAAGTTGTCGTAGTGGCACATTCATGCCGCTGCCAATTATGATGCAGACTCGAATCCCAATGCGTTCACGCCAACTCTACCTTGTAAAGGTATGATTTACTAATCACGAAGCCATGCATGAACGAGACGAGTCTAGCGTATAAGGGCTTTCTGCTGCTAGCTCGGTATGGGCTTGTATCATGATTTGAATACTGCCATGTCGGGCTCGCGCACTGTCTCGATTTAGTGAAGAAGCAGCTGACATACTAGCAAGTGTAGTCATCCCTCAGAGTATAGTGACTCGAGCCAACTCTCTTTGCCACCTCACTCTCTACCCTCTTCCCCCATCATCTGCTCCCCATCGCCGTGCTATCCTGCGGGACGCTCGAGACGAACCTCCGCTGATGCATGTTGGTTGCAGGTGCTGAAGCCCGAGATCCCCTATGCGGCGATGTCCTGCAGGTGGTCACCCTCAAACCTACCGTCGACCTGTGCTCGGGTCGACTCTCACGACGCCAGCTTCCCAACGTCGATCCGCACTACCCACGACAGCATATAGCCAGGATTTGCTGCTTGTAGGCCCGCGCTCCCACACGCGGTATATTCTCGTCGTTATCTGCTGGTTCGTAGCTGCGTGCCAGCCTCCAGGTATGCATGCCGAAGTTATCTGATATGATGCGCTTCGCTGGCCAGCAGAACGCCGCCGTCAAGCTTCAACCTTCTCGCCTGGAAGCCCGAAGTCGAAGCATAGTATGTAGCTGAGTTTGTGAACCCTCACTCCTCGCGGGCCCGCGCGCCCCGGCCGCACGTCTTTCCTTCTTCCCCGAGGCTTCGCCTACTACGCTCTCAGGATACGCACGTACGTGCTTTAGACTCGACTGCCAATCTTGCAACGATACTAATCGCGGAACACGGCCCAGCTCCCCGTCGGACGGCCGCGCGCACTGGCACATGTCGGGCAGCCGCTCTATAAGCTACATGCCAATAATGCCACTGGCACAGCGTCGAGGACTCAAGCTTCAAGGTCGACTGTCCGCCCAGCCTGAGCCAAGCCATACTCCCGCGAACGTCGTTTCCCCGCGTGCCAGCCATCGCCCAGGAAACGCCGACAATCGCCCAGCGGGACCGTCGAGCCATGCATGGCATACGCCCACCGACTGCCCGTTCGAGCAACACACTCTCATGTTACGGTCCCAGGACGCCTCCCACACACTACATACGACACGCAGGCTGCAGCGGGGCTCACACGCATGACTGCACTGGCATTGTCACATTGAGTGGTGGCGGGACACATGCCAGGTGCGTCGCTCCGCACCGAATGCTTCTGCTTCCTTCTCCTTGCATCATGCCATTGCACGGACGGACGGACTCGGAGAGATGCGTGAATGCCGCGAGCGTGTGCGAGGTTTCTATTGCTGGCCATGGCTTCGACGCAGCCGGGATGGTGGATGTAGCTCCGCGCGGCGCTTGGTGCATGAGGCCTGAGGTCCGTGGCGTAGTAGGCGGGGGGTATATGCGGACGATTCGATGCCGAACGATACGGTACTGTATCTTCGAGACATTGGGGGTGAGTTCTGTCATTGGCAAGGTGCCTTGGGCGTGGAGAACAATGTCAACGGTCAGAGCCACCATCCAGCCTTAGTCCACAGATCTCAGATACAGGATAGCAAGCTTCATTCCTTGCGTCGCGTCTCAGTAACGTGGCTAATCGTGACATAGATAATTCCCTTGCCATTTCGCCGTCGCCGTACAAGTTTAACATGAGGTTCGTAGCATTATTCTCCGCTAACAGTGCTATTCACGAGTTTTATCACCGAACGCAACCATTCCCAGCAGTGCTCACGAGGTCGTCGCGGCAGCCTGGGCCTCATCCAGCTCCCTTCGCTCACGGCGCTTCCGGCCCATCGCGGACTCCTTCCCGAGCAGTTTGGTCCTACCCTCGGTGAACTTCAGGTAGATGAGCACGACGATGACCGCGAGCCAGTAGAAGACGTAAGAAAGCACGGAGCCGATCGTTGCGCTGTTCGTCCAACCGAAGATGGCGGAGAAGATCGACCAGCCGTCCGAGTCGAAGTTGTTCTCGGGGTTGCAGCAGTCGAGGTGCCAGACGCTCCCGCGCACGTCGAAGGAGCCAGGACCGTCACCTCCAGCATCGTCGACGTCTGCACCGAGCCTGTTGGTGCGAAGGGATCAGTGTGAGTGATGGCGCATATCGCGAACTGTAGCAGAAGGACTGACAGATGGTTGAACGCGTTTTCTTGGAAGGCCCAGATAGCCTTTGAAAACAGCCCAGCGCCGATGAGGAGGAGGAAGTTGGTCATGACGACCATGAAGATTGTGAGTGCTTCGATCTCGGTGAGTAACTGCTGTCTTGCGCAAAATGTTATAGAGCTTACTGGTTCGGCTAGCGAATGCGTAGATCAGGTATCCGCAGACAAGACCGCAGACCAGGCCGACAATGGCAGCAATCGGGATGGATGTCGCCGGTTGTCCGAGGGAGACGCCACCGACGAAGACGACCGCTTCCATTCCTAGGTAAGAAGGTGAGCAGTCTGAATTCCGCGGACCGTTCGGGATTGCTCTCACCTTCACGGAGGACAGTGATCAAGGGCAGTATGAACAGGACATACTTCCCAGTGCGGGCGCCCTTGTCAGCAGCTGGAGGATACTCACAGTCAGTCCTCTGCCCGAGCGTCGGATTTTAACTCGTACTCACTACGACCGGAGAAGGACCGCTGGAGCTTTACACGCCATTTCGCCTTAGCGCGATCCATCTTGAGCATGCTGACACCCATGACGAAGATGATGAGGGACGCGATGAGCTCAAAGATACCTGCACCGCACGGAAGGCTCAGCAAGGTTCGTCCCTCATCTAACCCAGTCGTGGAACGTACCTTCCCAAAGCTCCTCGGATTTGGCCCACAAGTCGCTCGCCTGGGTGAACCAGACGGCGATGAACGCGGCGCCGATGGCAAGGGCCAAGAACAGGCCGAGGAACGCTCCCGCGAAGATGTACAAACGCATCTTGCGCAGGAGCGGCTTCGTGTCGAGCTGTGGCTCCTCGCCGCTGATGGAGGAGGCGTTGTTGGTGAGCTCGGGCTGATCCGCGAGGCCCTCATGCGAGTTGGAGTCGGAGCTGCCGACCGTCTCGAGCGGGGGCCGCACCTTCTCCTTCTCTGAGACGGCCGGGGGCACGGCGCCCGGGAGGAGCGCGGGGTCTTCGTGGACGATCTGCTCGACCAGACCGAGGAGGACGGAGATGATGATGGCGGCCTCGAGGGTCTCGCGGAAGACGATGAAGAAGATGGGCACGGAGAATACGTTCCTTGCCATCTTGTGTGGTCGTGTTCGCGGCGGGGGGCGTGCGGTCCTGAGGCCTTTTGGCGAGGGAGTTGGGGTGAAAGGACCTCGGCGCAAAATTCCCGCGGGCGAGCATTAAGTATGCGCGACGCGATCTTGCGGGAGACTGTATCCGCATGGCGTCGTGGCGTTGCTTAGACTCCCGAAGTGAGAGATAGAATTGCGATCAGGGCGGGTGGCAGGAGGAGCGTCGGGGCTAGGTCGGCCGGGGCAATCTTATCTGATAAGGGGTCATCGGACTCGGCTGTGTTTATTTATAGGATGCCCGACATGGCATGGCATGCATCGACTGGGGCTGCCGTGTGCTCACTGTCCGTGGTTACAGACCTGAAATACCTCGCCCATACAGTCTGCGGAGACTCAGGTGGCTTGCGGATGCTTTGCCCGCAGGGTTCGAAGCAGGGGCCGACCTTGTGGGGCAATGTTCGCGAAGATTAATGGGGTATCAGATAAGACAGGCGCCAGCCAGTCTAGTGCCTGTCCAAATTTTTATCTGATAACAACTCTGATCCTGGGTGGTGTCAGTCTGTGACAGACAACCACCGTGCAGTCGGAAGTCCACCCTCCCGGGTCAACCCCTCTCCTCGTCCGACCGATCCAGGTTCATTCAAAATGCCTCGCCCGCTCCCTCCGTACCCGTGCTCTTCCCGCCCGCTTTCTCCCCAACTCCCCACCGTTGTCCAGTGGTTGTAGCGACAAGTGCTCGCACTGTTGACACCCTCCGACCCTCCTGTGCGGCATTGAGACAGTATGAAGTGGTCAACACTCGCCGTCTTGTCCTCAGTGGCCCCCGCACTCGCTGCGGTCCACGAAATCTTGTGGGACATCACCTATGTCGAGAACGCCAACCCCGACGGCCTGCAGCCTCGTCGCGTCATCGGGGTCAACGGGACCTGGCCGTAGGTACTTCCAATCAGCGCCGAATGTCTCTCGCTGAGCTATACCGCCCTCAGGCCACCACCCATTGAAGTAACGACGGACGACGAGCTTCTCGTCCATGCCACGAACCGCATCGACTTGCCCACGTCCCTCCACCACCATGGCATGTTCTTCAACTCCACCTCCTGGATGGACGGCGCCGTCGGCGTCAGCCAATGGTAAGCATGGCTTGTACCCTCCGCTTTTTCTAGCCGTTGATAAAGTACAACACAGCGGTATCCCACCAGGCGCGACCTTCGACTACGTTGTGCCCATCAACTCCTCTGGGCAGTGGGGAACATACTGGGTGCACGCCCATGCTTCGGTCAGTATTGGTTTCCCGTCACTCACTATTGCTATGCTCACAATGTCGACTTCATAGGGCCAATACGTTGACGGACTCCGTGCGCCCGTCGTCATTCACCCCGAGAAGGAAGCGCACGCATACGACGAGGAGTTCACCGTCGTCCTCGGCGACTGGTACCACGACGAGCACGCAACTCTGCTGAGCCAGTTCGTCAGCCTCGCCAACCCCGGCGGCGCCGAGCCTGTCCCTGGTGCGTCTACTATACACATCGTGTTTGCTCGCACTCAAGCTCAGTTCCTCGTCAGACTCTGGCCTCATCTACTTCTCGCAAAACGGCAGCTACCTCGGGCCCATCTCCGGCACAAGTCCTGACCCTGTCACTGGCAAGGTCGGCTTCAACGAGAATGCGACCCTTCCCTTCCAGCCTGGCAAGACGTACCGCCTGCGCATCGTGAACACCAGTGCATTTTCGGCGTTCTTCTTCTGGATTGACGGCCACGACATGCGTATCATCGAGGTCGACGGTGTATGTGCATCGCATTCATGTCTCGCTGCGGCATTGGTTGTTCTGACATGCATCGTGCACCTACAGACCGATGTGCAGGAGTCTCCGATTGACCTTATCTCTATCACCGTCGCTCAGCGATACTCTGTCCTCGTCACGGCACGTAACGACAGCTCTCCCCAGAACTGGGCCATGCACGCAAATATGGACACGGATATGTTCGACACCATCCCGGACGCTCTCAACCCTAGTTTGTGTTTTCCCGGCTCCCTTCTGAGCACATTGACTGACCATTACACCCTCTAGATATCACGTCGTCCATTACTTACGACTCTTCACAACCAGTCACCGACCTTGGCTTCGTTGACGCTTATCACGACGTCGACGACCTTTCACTCGTCCCGTTGGAGACTATCCCGCTCCAGCCTGCCGACCGCACGATTGAGCTTGAGGTTCTCTTCGACACCATGGCCGACGGGACGAACCATGCTATGTTCAACATGATCACATACAACTCCCCGCTCGTGCCTGCGATCATGTCCGAGATGAGTCTGGGCGACAACGCGACGAGCGCGAGCGCGTATGGCCCGACGAGCTTCGTCATCGACCCCTTCACGACGTTCGACATCGTTCTCAAGAACGGCGATGCCGGCAAGCATCCTTTGTAAGCCTCACCTATCTCTCTGCTGCTGGGGCTGTCCGTTCATACTTCCCCCTCTTGCCATTTTGTAGCCACTTGCACGGACACAAGATGCAGCTTGTCGGTCGTGCGCAGGACTACACGTCAGACGACCCAGAGCTCAACCCGCCCCTGAATGAGAGCCAGGCGAACCCGATGCGCCGCGACACCGTCCAGGTGCCATCCATGAACTCCGTCACCCTGCGTGTTGTCGCCGACAACCCCGGGGTCTGGTTCTTCCACTGTACGTCTCCTCACTGCCCCGCCGGATACATATACTGACTCGACGCATACACCCCCCACACACACAGGTCACATCGAATGGCATCTCGAAGTCGGCCTCGCCGTGCAGTTCGTCGAAGCCCCGCTCCTCGCGCAGGAACGCAACGCCATCCCCCAGTTCATGTACGACCAGTGCACCGCGCTCGGGAAGCCGATCTCAGGCAACGCCGCCGGACACGCGTCCGCGACGGACCTCACCGGGCTCCCGCTCGGGCCGTTCCCGCAGAACAACGGGTGGCACCCTCGGGGCATCGGCGCCATGTTTGGGTGCGTGCTCACGGCCGTGATCGGGATGAGCACGGTGACGTGGTACGCGCTGGGCGGGCACATCACGGAGGAGGAGATGGAGAAGGAGGTGCGGGAGAAGCAGGAGGCGAAGGACAGGCGCGGGCGGTTGTTTGGGCTGTTGAAAAGTCGGTCGTGAGCTCTGAGACACGTACTTACTCGCTAGCGACCTTCGGATGGTATCCTTGCGTGCTTGACCGTGTACATTTAGTATGATAGCCAAAAGTCCTCTCATGGGTTGGATCTACATCGAACGTGCCTGTGCCTTGAAGTTCAGTAGAAGTGTAGTCGACCGGTGACGTAACGACAGCAGGCGCCGGTGCGCGACTCACCTCCTGCAACCATCATCACCTTTAGCCCATCCTAGCACACCAGCCTCCAGGGTTGTACTGCTCTCGACTGAGACTTACATATATCTGGAGACTCCGCTGAGAGATATGTGGAGCGACGGGAGTATGTATCTCACTTCGACCTCTACATAGCAGGAATACTAAGTAAAAGTTTAAAGCATCAGTGACCAGCTCCGGGATCTGCAGAGTCCGACTCGTCGCCTCTACAGAGTGATACTCGTCGACGGCGTACACTGGATCTCCAGATACAAGAGTCACTCACCGTGCATTCAAATTCACAACGGCTCACCTCGAATAGCCTCGACTCCTGCTGACATGGCTGTCATATACTTGGTCTAGTATGAATACAAGACTGGTCCTCAACTCATACAAAATGTCCGCGTCAGCGTCGGGCCCGGGCCTGAGTAAGAGTCGACGTCATCGCCGCGCGTCCTTCAGATTCACCGACTGCTCTTGCTACGTGGCGACGGTGTTCGAGTCTCTGCTGCACGGAGAATATACTGATCTGTGTCAGGTTCCTTCGTCCGGCGGCCGCGTTGCGAATACTTATGTCACGCCATCTGGGCTCATCCGGGATCATAACTTCTGGCACTGCGTCTACCAGGCCTCCAACTCCCGACTGGGACGGTTGTGGGAAGTTCTTAGCCTGGCAGCTACTACTGTGCTGGTTTGGCTCTGCTGAATGCCCGATCGGACACTCCAGAGCCGCCTACCAGGGGGAACTACTAGGAGGTGGTCATTCATATGTTCATGCCACGGCCGCGCGGCGACGCGGCACGCAGTGACGGTGCGAAAGGTTGCCGTATACCCCTCTTCTCCTGACGAATCATGCGGCTGCCGGTGATGCTACGACGTGAATGCAGTGCCTCACACTAGTACTGAGTGCCGATCGGCGAACGCAGTACTATGTATGGTATACTAGTATCATGAAGTCTATTCGTGTAAGTATATAGGATCCACTTGCGAGTGAGCACTTCGTACTCAAACAACACCTCTTCTCTACTGTCCTCTATCTCGCTATGACTATCTACGCGGTTGTTGGTGCTTCGCGGGGCATTGGCCTCGAATACGTTCGTCAACTCGTACGTCGATCGCCTTGATCCACCATCCACCCTCCGCGCGCAACTCTGCTCACGGAATTTGCACAATAGGCCGCTCGTCCAGATGCGATTGTATTCGCTGTCGTCCGCAATGCGCGCAAGTCCAACCATCTCAATGCGGCTATTAGTGGTATGGAGAACGTGCATGTCGTCGAAGCTGACGTTGCAGACCACACCACACTCGAGGCGAGTTGACTTATCTCATTGCCAACTCTTCTTCCATCTGAAGTACCTATACTAGTACTTACCGGGCCATTGCCGTTGCACAGCGCGCCGCCAAACAAGTGTCCGAGATCTCCGGGGGCAAGCTGGACTGTCTCATCCACAACGCGGCGCGTATGGATGTCGACAGCGTCTTCAAGGACATTGAGAGCTTGTGCGTAGAGGCTCATCGTTTCGGTCAGGCATGGTGATATCCATGAGGTGACTCTATCGCAGTGGGAGCATGCAACAACTCGACGCCGACTTCATAACCGCCGTGGGTCTTCAAACCACTTCCGTTACCATCTGCGCCGTTAGCTCACAGGATCCTGGATGGACATGCAGTACAAGACCAACGCGCTCGGCGTGATCCACAGCATCACCGCATTCCTTCCCCTCCTTCGCGCCTCCACCGCGAACCTGAAGAAGATCGTCGTGGTCAGCACTGGGGGCGCCGACCACAAGCTCGTGCTCCACTGCGGGATCGCTAACATGACCGCATACGGCATGACCAAGGCCGCGGCACTCATGGCGACGACGAAGTGGGCGATCAAGCTCAAGGACGAGGGATTCGTCGTCGTTTCACTCTCCCCGGGGCTCGTCGACACGACGGACACCCTTGGCGAATCAGGCAAGTATCCATCCGTCGCTCGAGATTTAAGGTGGTAGTTCACACTGACAGCGGTGCAGGCGATCCCGAGGCCAAAGCGATGGTCAAGGTTATCGCGAGCAACTTCCCGCAGCCCGTTGGCGGGTCCCCGGTCTTCCTCCAGAGCCCCGCGGAGTCTGTCGCAGATCAACTCAAGCTGATAGATGCGTTGAAGCCGTCGGATAACGGTCTGCTGCTGGCGCACACTGGAGGCGAATTTGTCGGATGAACGGGTGTCGCATGTAGCCATCTTTCTATGCATTGACTTCCAGCTGTGTCGCTTCTCCTTAGTCGAGGATAGTCGATGGCTCGATAGCCGCATAAGAAGAGTGGTACATATCAGGGGAAATATCCAAATGTACAGCGGCAGCACGGTTCACCGGCTAGATACTTGATGTGTGGGTTGAGGTAGAGAGACGGCGAGAGATATGGACGACGATTACCGCAATGTCTGCATCCACGTCTTTGCTTTCAAGAACGAGCGAACCTTGCGTGCTTACGGTGCATGATATTGATGATAGTAGAGAGTGGAAGGGTAGGCGCCGGACAATACAACTTTGTATAGTACTGCCACCGTCGAGTCCTCTCCCTTGTCCTCCCCGCCGACTCTGCGTCTGCAACTTCCTCAATTTGGCTTCAGCCCTCTATCTGCCTGTCTTTCTGCGCCCCTCCCCCTCTCTGGCGTCCGTGTCCTGTCAAGGCCCCCCTACTTAGCTAGTTATCGAGGCTGTCTGATGTGGTGAGCGCTCGTCGACGCGTCAGCGCAAGCCTTCCCTCTCCCTCCTCGTTCCCGCGGACGCCAAGACGTTTAAATACACGTACTTAAACGCTTTCACGGCGCGTCGGGACCCGTCCGGACTTCAGCTTCAGGACGTGGTAGAAGACCTTTCCCCTCCTCGTGGGATAGGCGCCGTGACTCCGTCGAGCCTCGCGAACCCGTGCAGAGCTCCTGCGGACGGGACGCGCGTCGAGCGTCGAGAAGGACATCGCAGATGTTCTTGAACAGTACGCTTCCCATCTCATTCATTATTTTTCTATAGAGCGTCCTTCTAAGTCCCACCCCCTCCGTTCGAACCCATCTCGCTTCATAACGAGATTTGGACCTTCGCACCTATAACCGTGATCCTTTCAACTTCCAATGGGATATATTCGATCTATACTGCACAGAGACTGCACCGGTTGCAATCGTCATTCCGAAGTATTCATTCAATTGGGTCTAGTTGCCGATCGCCCCTCTCCATGTCACCGAGTTGGCGGTCTGTCGTCTATGATCGCCTTGCAGATGGCCTGGAGATGTGTTGCATTTGCTCTGCTGGTGCTGGTGCTGGTGCCGCTTTTCGACTACAGTATTATACCGGTCCTTGGGCCGCCGAAATATCGCAGTGCCCGGTGAGGGCTTCCTCTTCTGTTTTCCCACAGAAAAACTATATAGAGGCGTAGCTAGTGGTCTTTACTGCATTCTCTCCGAATTCTGGGAGAAAACATTGGGTAGTACTCTGGATCGACATGTTCTACGACGAAATGCGTTATCAGTACACCTCTGCTCCTTGGGCCACTCCGTTTTAAGCCATGATCGCAGTTGCCGACGCTAGCCGACGTTAGCCGGCAACCCAGTTTGGTAAGTCTTGCTGATAGCGGTCGCGGAGCGCCCACTATTCTCAGGTTTCGAGGAAGAAACATGGGTGATGCAGGTTCCCTGGCAGAATTGCGAGCGGTCAGTGCTGTAGAAGTCTGGACACGTATGTAGAACAATTCTCAAGACTTTGGTGAGCCCAGCTTCGCTGGGGATTCCGTGAGTTGCTGATATAATTTCATTCAGGCCAGTTTTTGGGACAAACAGGCTCTATAACATTCATTATGCACCCCATCGAGTCAGAGTTCCGGGGCAACAAAGCTATGACATATATCTACAGATATGCTACTGAATATGAGGCAACAGGGTGGAGGGAGGAGGGGAAAATGTCAACTGGCCCAAGGACCCATGGTGGCCCAAGGACCGGTATCTATAATGTAAAGCAGGACGGGGCGCTTAAGCCCAAATCAGGAAGTTTTCTTAATTAGGAGAAAACAAGCAACCACATTTCAGTTTCACGCACTTCCGCCCACTCATTTCATGCCAACTCAAGCCTCAGAGATTGGGAGATAGTTATGTAACTGTCCCGTAGCAAAAGACAGCCAGAATCAAAGCTGACTCATGCCCGGAAGCTCTTTCTTTGATACTGGCATGCCTCATAGGCCACTCTGATGATGTATCTCACTCTGAATATTAATGCAGAAGATCTAGCCCGAGTATCTGTAGTGTGTTATAGCGGCATTCCAACTAGAACAGCATCAGTATCGTCAAGAGGACGAGGGAGCAGAAGTACCAGTCGGAAGACAGTGATAATCATGATGACGTCAGCTTAAGCGCTGTCCCTACAACGCACTGGCACTCGGAACTTGAAGACTGCATGAGTATACGGACTCTTACCCATCACTGTAACACTCACTAAAGCCAATTGAGATACTTAGTGGTACTGTTGAGGGTAGGAGAGTATCTACAAGTTGAATGGTCATAGTCATACCCGACTCCCTTCACGGCACCTTTCCCTCCTGAGTGACTCAAAGCTTGACCCTCAAACCTGGACGACGTATGTCGTGCTGACACTGGCATGGATGCATTTTGCGGCCAAGCCGGCAGCTACCGAGGCGACAGCGCCAAGTCCCAACGCGGCCGCTGCAGAACCTCCTCACGCTCCAACATCATACTATGCATGAAGAAGCTTTTGGATATTCACTACGTATACTTTGCTACAGCTTGACAAGCACCAACCCATCAGATTCACTACTACAGTTCAAATGCAGATACAGGGCGAGTAAGTACTACAATTTGGGTACTCACGGTGTGCAAGACGCGTCGCGACGCGTCGGTGGCTGCATGCGCGGTTTACGTCATCGGCCGTATATTCTAGCAAACTCTCCGAAAGTAACTGACATTCATTGACATCATAGCAGGAAATGTTCTAGAATATCATGGCGTAGGCCGCACCATATATACTGGTATATAGGAAGCCATGGAACTCGACCCAGCCTCCTCAGTGAAGGCAAGCCAAGTTCAATGGTGGTCGATTTTTCGCTCTGATTAGGTAAGTACTCGATTCTGTGTTTGAAATCAAATGATTCTGTGGTAAGTAAGCGCCGTAACTTACCTACAAGATAAGTATACTTCTCAAACCACAATTGGCAGTACACGACCAACTTGAAGTAGCTAGCTGCAGTCCCTGCTACCGAGTAGTAAGTAGTAAGTACATCATACTTAGAGTCTGTGTGGTTCGGCCATAAGCGAGGAACCAGCGTCGGCCCGAACGTGTGCTTACTAAGCGTCAAGGCCGAATGTGGAAAGGAGCGGGGCGCATCAGCGCCTGCTCCCTCTTTGCCTCCGCCCACATTCGCCGTACGACATCCGAAACGCAATACACCCACCCTCGAGCTCCCTTGCGCTTTCGAGAATAAGACCACCAGCGCCGTGAAGGGTCCTAAACCCTTCTCGCGCTCCAACGACTACGGACCCGCTCGCGCTCGCGTGGCAGCCCCTGCTCTCGGGGCCTAACGCGCGCGGTCCGGAGGTCGTTCCTCCCTCCTAGATCCACTGCTCCCGACGAACCAAAGGATCTGACTCAATCTACTATCTCTCCCTACTGTCGCGATTGAGTACAGTAGGCAATCACACTATTAGGAAGTGTCGTAAGTATGGAGTAGGATTTGCATTGGGGCCGCTGGCCGAGGACGGGCGATATTAGCCCGCACGAGGCGCGGCACCTTCTGTTCTGAATTTTTACTGTGATCCTCCGAGTCCTTCCGAGTCTGACTGCCTAGGTGCCCTGATGATTGTGATTGAAGTATGTACTACATAATAACCACAATCAGGACTAAGCTAGAGTGGAGTCCCTGCTGACGATTGATAGGTCTCTATAGCGGTTGTTACTGAGCTGATACTATCTATGTGTCTGACTTCAGTAGTATTCAAACTAGGCACCGCGCCACCCCTTCTTGCCTCTAACGGCGTCGTCTCAGTCCTCCAACCTGAAGCTTGAAGTCCCGCATACCTGTGCACATACCATTCTCTCTTAGCACCACCGGCCGAGGGTGGGTGCAGCCCACCCGAGGCCGCAGTGGTGCCCCCCCTATCCGTGACGCGAGGCACGGGAATCTGCTAGTAATACTGTATGACTGGTGTGACCGGAACCGCGCCGATGGTGCTCTGCTTCTCGCTGTTCAGGCGGATCGCTTCTCGAGGACTCAGACTGGCTCTTGCAGCATTGAATATTGAATGCGGACCCTTGAATCGACTGACCACAGGCATTCCAATGGCCGATCAGATCCCGCATACGCAGTGCGATGTGCGATGCGTGAAGGCGTTATCCAGATGCTTCTGCTTCTGCCGTGGTCACGCGTCGACGCTGCACATTTCCATCCTGCGCTCTACAAAGAAAATCTACCTTGTATTGGTCATCGTAAGTCTCCGAAGAAGATCGTCGTGGTCAGCACCGGCGGCGCCGATCACAAATATGTGCTGCACGTCGGGATCGGGGACACGACCGCGTACGGCATGACTAAAGCGGCAGCGGTTATCGCGACGACGAAATGGGCGATCAAGCTCAAGGACGAGGGCTTCGTCGTCGTCTCCCTCTCTCCGGGATTCGTGGACGTCACGACGGACATCACCTTTGGCGAGTCTGGTACGTACCATCGTCAGTCGCGTAGCAGGCCGTCTGCGCGTGTCATCTTACAGTGCTGACTGTGGCCGTTGAACTATGAACCTTGATCAGGTGACCCTGTGGCTAAAGCCCGATACACGGCCCTCGCGAAGGAGTTTGTGCACCGAGAGGGTGCGTTACCGGTTCTCCTGCAGACCCCGGAGGAATCGGTCGCAGATCAGGTCAAGGTGATAGACGGACTGAAGCCGTCGGACACCAGTCTGCTGTTGGCGCACACAGGAGGCGAATGAGTTGGGTGACCCGAGAGATGAAGCCTGAAGCACTGTTGGTGAGTTGGTCATGTACTAGTAGTACTTCTGTTTTGTCTTGGCTTTGCGCATGAGCACTGACTGCGTCATCAACAGTACTAGTATATGTTCGCCCTAGAACCACGCGGTGAATCAACCACGACGTCTGCGATGCGATGATGATTGACATTGTTCTTTATCTTGACTCACGGATACCAGAGGCATAACATCGTGAAACTTGTTACATCATCTCAGCACTGGGCAGTATGTGTCGGTCCGAGTCTTCACGGTGCGTTCTTTGTGCTTCACCGACTACTTTTGCAACACGACGACGGTCTTGAAGTCTGTCGTGGCATAATACCTGCGCGCGAAGACATATCAGCCCAGCACATGGCCGTATGGAGGCGTCGACTCGGATGTCGGCAGTCCGCCGAGGTCCAGGTCGGAGTCCGAGGCGGCGGCTGGGTACAATGCAGCCGCATCGGTAGGTAATCCTGGCTCGTCTATGCACAATCAAACTCTTGGGACAGGCGCGGGGGCAGGCATAGCGTCTGGATCTCCCCATAGGTTCTCCGACACATGGACGGCTGCCGGACCACAGGAAGGAGCAGAAGACAGGGCCGCTTCAATGATTACGTTCCTTGACGATACGCTGAACATGTGGTTCAACGCGCCGCCGGCGTCATTCAAAGAGTTCCCTCCCCGAGTCCTGATTGAAACCTGCCGCGAGAGTTGCCTGTCTTGATGTCTCCTTCTGGTCAGTGGAACAACTGGGATGCGTACTTTAGCAAGAGGCACAAAAGTGGTACGGCGCAGAGGTAGACTGAAGCAGCTAGTGGGGAAGTACCCTGCTGATACAATGACATGAGTATCTGTTGTTGGTTATAGAGATATACTTCGCACACGCCAATGCCGGTGGCAAGTTCAAAAATCTAGTAGCCCACCGCGAGGGTCGAACTCGCAGCCTTCAGATTCCGCCTAGTAAGAGTCTGACGCTCTATCCGATTGAGCTAGGCGGGCTCTGTCGTCTGCTTCCTGCGTACAGCTGTAGTCTCAAGTCACAGCCGTTTGCTGATCGATAGACCCCTCGAGCACCAAATACATACACAGTCGGCTGAGGCGGAGCTTGGAAATCGGTCTAGGGTATCGATCGGAGTTTACTCAGGTCAGACGCCGCAGGTCGACCTCTGATTATAATTTAATTTTTCTGGGGCTCCGAAGTGCCCTGCCGTGCGATGCCGCTAACAGCGGAGTCGAACTTCTACAGCCGACTGTGTGTGTATCCAGTGCTCGAGGGGTCTATCGATCAGCAAACGGCTGCAATGCTCAAGAGGCAGAGAGAACGTCAAGGTAACTTAGTAAGCTATGATAATGTTGGGGCGTACGACTTGCGGGAAGGTACAGTCTTGTTAGAATGTGGTTCCATGAGGTAAGATGTCCATTTTCCATTTGCTCGTCAGAAGAGGCATCTGATCTTTCAAGTACCTAGGTTCACCGGCGCCGCATTGAAACCGTTTACACTCACTCTAAAAGTACCACTAGGTAGTCGGTTGCCAAGCCGAGTCCGTGCGAATTCTCGCAAGCTAGGCGGCTTGTGGTACGATGCAACAACCATTCGACTCATTTCATCGTACGATAATGAGTGGGTAGACATGCCTGTCAAACGGGCTAGGTGAGTCGAGGTTGTTCGAAGCGGGAGCTGGACTCTGTTTGTGCATGTTAGGATCGCAAGCCTTTGGACAACAGAGCCAAGCAAACGCCTGCCTGAAACTCCAGCGCCCGGAGACGGGCCGGATAGAAGTGCCAGCAGAAAAGAGAATTGCTGCGCCCCTGGCGTTCTCTATCTCATCCGCCCCGCTGCCTTTCCCCACATTCGCCTGGCTTCTTGCCGCACACTCTCCTCGCGGCCCAGCTCAGTCCGCGACACTAGGCAGGATGGTTGCCCAGCCCGCGAAGTCGGTCGGTGCGTGTTCACTTGTCCCAACTCAAGCACCCGCTCAAGAACCCTGTCGGACATGCCATGGCTAATCTCCGAATCTCTGGCTCGCCACGCTCCGGATAGACTTCAGCTACTTTGGCGGCGCGGACTCTCTCGACGAGGGCCGCACTCCTCGCAGGACAGAGGTTCCCAGGCCAACGGCGGAAGACGACGGCAAGATTCATGTCGCGCCCCCACAGGACCCCTCGGACTTTCTATGGCTCATGACGGAAGAGCCTCACAGAACGCGACGCATGGCTATCATGAAGGCTCATCCAGAGGTGCGTAGCCCTGCTATCTCGAAGTGGATTACATGGGAATCCCAACGATGAAGGATAGGTGACAAAACTCATGGGTTATGAACCTTTGACGAAGTGGGTTGTGCTCGGGGTTGTCTCATTGCAAATTGGCCTCGCATGCCTCCTACGCAACTACCATCCACTATCCCCCGTGTTCCTCCTCACCGCTTATGTGATCGGAGGCACCGCGAACCACAACCTTTTCCTCGCCATTCATGAAATCACGCACAACCTCGCGTTCAGGAGTCCGCGCATGAACAAGGCCCTTGCCGTTTTCGCGAACCTGCCCATTGGCATCCCATACTCTGCTGCGTTCAAGGTATGTCTAACGTATCTCCGGAGGAAGCGGGATGAACCAAACGTCTGGCATCTTGCAGAGATACCACATAGAGCACCACAAGTTCCTCGGCGAGGATGGTATCGACACTGACCTACCTACCAACCTTGAGCTCATCTGCCTCAACAACGTGCTCGGAAAGGTCTTCTTCGCGTCAGTCGCACCTTCCCATCTTGCGCGCTACGACTAGACCAAAAGGGAAATCTGACCACTTTCTCTTTCTCTTGCCGGCATGCAGCACCTTCCAGATCCTCTTCTATGCGCTTCGCCCCGGCTTCGTGCGTATGCAGGCGTTCACGCAGTGGCACTTCGTCAACCTCTTGACACAGCTCGTATTCGACTACGCCCTCGTCACTGCGTTCGGCAAGGGCCCGCTCATATACCTCCTCATGTCCAGCTTCTGGGCGGGTAGCCTCCATCCGCTCGCGGGCCACTTCATCGCGGAGCACTACGTCTGGGACGGCCTCCAACAAGAGACGTACTCGTACTATGGCTGCCTCAACGTGTTTGCATACAACGTGCGTTCCCCTCCTCCCACATTCTCTGCTTCGCATCTTCCTTTTCCTCACATCGTCCCTGCGTTTTTCTTCTTCCCTCTCTCGTACCCGCACGCCTCCGAGAAGTACTCATGCTTGCATACACATACACAGGTTGGCTACCATAATGAGCACCACGACTTCCCTTCTGTGCCGTGGACGCGTCTTCCCGCGCTCCGCGCCCTCGCACCCGAGTTCTACGACACGATCCCGTCGCACCCCTCTTGGCCGATGGTCCTCGTGAACTTCATCCGCGACCCCGAGGTTGGCATCTTTGCGCGGGTCAAGCGCAGGCCCAAGGACCGCGGCGGCGCCACTGTCGACAGCGGGCAGAGCACTCCTACGGCGTCGGACTCTGATACCCAAAAGGAGTAGCTCGTCGCGACGTGCCGCGCAGTGCGCGGGGGTATGTAGACTAGTATAGTCCCGTCGTAGTCTTTGGTTGTATCTATGCTGACGGGCTCAACCACGTTGTGTCGTACGGACTTCCTTCCTTCCATTGGACGAGATTGCGCGGTATGTGCGTCAGGCTCACCATGTCGTCTCCTCCGCCAATCGCTCTCCTCAGAGCTCAATCGGCACATGCAGATCATCATGCTTCTACGGCGCATTGGCAAGCTCACTGTTGCAATGACGGCAAAGCTCAAACCTCCCAGGGCCCCTGCATATTGATATACGCGCGGTCTGGAAGATACCTGTGAGTTGACAGTTCGACGGCCATATATGATCCGCGGGGTAGATTGTGTCGCCGTACCGTTCCTCCAAGGCGTTATAGAGACCACCGGTAGGGCTATCACAGAAATCGAGGAAGGCTCTGCGTCTTCCCGGACCACAAAGGTGCTGAATGCCTAATACTGCTGATCGCCATCTGTTCTCAATGCCGTCAAGCTGGAACATCAGCAGCCACACCACTTGGAAAAGCTCAAATAGGGAGTGAAAGTACTTCTCCTGCACAACCTCTAGGTTCCTGAATTTTCTTGTAGGTTTCGATAGGAAGCATGTGCGTCGTGGTCTGTCGCATTACCAACATGGAAGAGAAACGATATAGGCACAATAAGCCTCAACGCAGCACACAAATTTACCAAGAGAAGGTTTGTCCAACAATCTCCTCGCTGAGCTTCCATAGCTTCTCCGCATTTCCTTTGTCTGCAGCATAAGGCCTAGGGTACCCCGTAGGCGCAAGCTGACAGTCCTGCAGATACGCGCCACTGTGCTCTGCAAAGCAAGAGCGGTCAACGTCTACCCAAACACAAGCACAAGCACCAGAATCCTACCATTGAGCGCGGGGTCGAACGCGGCCACAACGTACGTCGCAGTGCCCTGGGTCAGCGTCTTAAACTTGTGCTCCCGGTTCGCCTCCGCCGTGTTGCCGATCTCGGCGTCGATAGCCCCTGTAGGTTGTGCATGAGCCCAAGATGATCCACTAGAGCCGGGCGCAAGGAGGGAGACGCACGGAGTGCCTCCAGGTCAGCGTGCACATCCGACATGTACCGCCCGAGGTTCGTCATAATACCGCCCGGGTGCAGGGCGTACGCCGTGACGCCCTTTGGGCCTAGCTTCTCCGCGAGCGAGAGCGCGAAGAGGATGTTCGCCGTCTTGGACTGGCCGTACGCACGCCATTTTTCGTACGTCTTCCCCTCCTGTCGCAGCCGTCACGCAAGCCAGATCGCCAAACCTATCCTCAGGAGCGCATTCTCCACCTCGAAAGTGCATGACACGCACCGAGAACCCGACGTCGTCGAACCGGATCGGGCTGAACCGATGCCCGTCGCTGCTCACGTTCACCACGCGCGCCCCGCCCGGCGCCGTCGACTGCAGCAGCTTCTCCGCGATCAAGCAGGTGAACAAGAAGTGGCCGATGTGGTTCGTCCCGAACTGCAGCTCGAGCCCGTCTACCGTCGTCGCGTACGGGCACGCCATCACCGCCGCGCTGTTCACGAGCACATCCAGCGGCTCCGCGTACGTGAGCACCTCTGCGGCAGCGCGCCGCACGCTCGCCTGCGAGCTCAAATCGAGCTCGAGCGTCCGCGTCGCGACTCCAGCGGCGGCGAGAGCGGGTGCCTTCGCGGCTTCGGCTAGCTTAGGGGCGCTTCGCCCCGCGAGGATGAGGAGGCGCGGTTTATGGGGGGCGATCGCGTCGAGGAAGTGTGCGCCGAGCCCTCCGGGCGTGACCCCGGTGACGAGGACGACTTTGCCGGCGATGTGCGGCGCGAGCGCGGAGGCGACCTCTTCGGCGGAGGTCGAGAAGCCGAAGTGGGGGTTTGAAGTGATTGAGGCCGACATGAAGCTCCAAGTTGACGTTGAGGACGATGTAGCCTGTGGACCTCCTGCCTTATAGCACTGCGCGACCCGGATCGGGTGACAAACCGTTCGATATATGCGTAAGCAAGGTGAGAGTCCTTGTAATCGAGTCGAATGGCCGATCGGCGATGAATGCATCGATGAACCCACGGATCCTCCAGCGAATCTCAAACGTGTCCACATTGCCCGAACGCTACCGTTTCAGCTTTAAGAGGATGGAGCAGAATTCTTAGTGGTTACGAGGCGCGAGGTTATTACGGCGTCCGGAGCACTGCTGTAGGTAGCATCGAGGTGGCAAGCATTCGACAATTCACCGCGGGCGTCCGAACCGCACGCTACAACAAGAAGCCTTGACCGCGTCGTTTCATGATCCAGGGCATGAGGGCTGCTCGTCAAGGAAACTTGTTCGATTTCTTTTATCAAGGCCCGTTGGGGTTACGATTCAAAAGTTCAAGGACTACATACTTTGGCAGGCTAGACTGGAGTGCGCATGTCACAATACACGTGGGTGTTACATAGCGCGCCGTGCATCGATTGCGTCGTCACCAGGACGTTCACCTGTCCGCAGAACGCAATCTCCCCGATGACCGACACGCAGCTTCCTCCTGGATTGAGCTACCAAGATCCGCTGGTGGTGACTTCGCAGGGCGGCGGCTCGCGCCCTTGGGCCGAGTATAAACTTGTCAAGCTGTATACGAACGCGTTCGTGATCTTAAACGATGCCAAGGTGCGTCCATTGACCTCCGCTCAGTGCCGTCTCAGCACTGTTCACAGGCTTCGAGATAGCTCACGACACAATCCGCAGGTTCTTCTTGGCCTCAAGAAGCGCGGTTTCGGAATAGGGCTGTATGTCTATGAGGTCACTGCCGTCGGTGCATGCTGATATGCTCAGACGATAAACACATAGGTGGAACGGGTTCGGCGGGAAGGTCGACGCAGGAGAGACTCCTCTGCAAGCCGCCAAACGCGAACTAGAGGTGAGGACACGCTTCTCCTACGCCAGTCAGGAGCCATACACTCACGAAGCGACGAGCGTGCAGGAAGAGGCAGGGATCACCGCGCCCCTAGCGCACTGCGGCGTGCTCTTCTTTGTCCTCGAAGGCGTCGACGCCGCGTTCCACATCGACCTGTTCCGCGCGGACGAGTACAGCGGCACTATCACCGAGTGACCATCCATCTCTTCATCGTCCTCCTTGCCCACATGAGCTCTGACCGGCGAATCCGGACAGGACGGACGAGATGCGTCCAGCGTGGTTCTCCATCCAGAAAGAGCTGCTCCCTGCCAGGACCGACCCGTTGACGGCCACCGACCATGCGTCACGGGCGGACGCCGCAGAGCTTCCGCAGATACCTTTGGACAAGATGTGGGCGGACGACGAATTCTGGATGCCGCTTATGTTCTCGAGAACACAGTTCGTCGGACGCGCGGATTTTGCGGAAGGGAACAAAATGCTGAAGTGGTGGTTCGCCGCGGCCCCTCCCACCATGGCAGACTCCGAGTCTTCAAGCTCAAGCTTCAGCAAGGAGTTGAGCTGTGATTGACATCTGAGATCTGGACATGATTCGACACAATGTACTTGTAGTATACCGCTTTTGTTGCACCATACTGTATCTCGTCGAAGCCTCCTCATTGGCGAATGACGATACATCCCAATGGGCTCATGTCGCGCGACAGACTCCTCCGTTTGATGGATCCCAACTCTTCCTTCTCTCCATTCGTATGCAATATCAGTAACGTACATAAATCAGTAAACTAGTCATACGAGTTATTCAAGACAGCAAACAGCCAACTGCGCGGCGAGGCGCAGATAAATGTCTAAGTACAAAGCGCGAAGCCCATTACGGCCCCACCTCGCGCCCGAGCTCTAAGGCAGTCGGGCAAGCAGTTGAAGCAGGGCTCCAGATCGATAGCAATCATACCAATACTGTACCATACCGCGCCACACACCTGTAACTCTCGCTCGACACCCAACTCTCCTCAATCATACGACCTCCCCCTCTCCGACACGCCCGCTCAAAGTCGACGAGCATGTCCACGACGCGGTCCCGCGCGTCCTCGAGCGCCCCACCGAGCTCGGGGTCCTCCAGCCGCCCGTCCGCCCCGCTCTCGAACGCGGGCGAGCCGAGCGCGGTGCGCAGCGCGGTGTGCAGCTGCGCGTTGCGCCTGCTCGGCGACGGGGGCGGGCTCAGCACGAACGCGGGCGCACCGCCGCCGAGCGAGGACGCCGCGCACGCGGGGATGCTCGACGGGAAGATGCGCCGGTAGATGAGCGTCGCGGTGAGCAGCGCGCGGATCTCGGCCTCGTCCTGGCTCGCGAGGTCCGCCGAGTCCTCGCAGTCCGCATCGACGTCTGGGTTGCGTCCGTGGGCGTGCGAGTGTGCATGCGAATGCGAATGCGAGTGCGAGTGCGAGGGGGAGCGGGCGGGAAGGACATCCTCATGCGAGAAGAAACCAGTGTCCCATATCCGGTCGAGGAGCGTCGCGAGCTCGGCGGTGCGGCCGCCTATGGACTTGCCGGCCTCGACCGTCTCCTTGCGCTCCTGCTCCTCCTTGAGGTCTTTATCCGCGTCATATGTGTAAGCCGGGTCATCACACTCGTCCTCGCTCTCGTACGCAGGGTTCGCACGACGGGCAGCGACCTCGTTGCGGACGACGGTGCGCACGAAGAGCGAGGCGGCGTGTTTGCGGAGGCGTTCCCGGATGAGGATCGCGGCGAGGACACCAAGCGGGGTACGCTTCTCGCAGGCCGTGCAGCGGCCCTTGCGCTCCGTCTCGTGCCACTTGCGCCATTTGGAGAGCCAGTCAGCGGCACCCTCAACGGTCATGTTGTTCAGCACGATCTTCTCGTGTGCGCGGAGGAACTCGCGTTTGCGCGCGCGCTCCCACAGCTCGTTGGCCTTCGAAGCGGAGACGGGGCGAATGATGAGCGCGAGGGTGGACAAATCCGTGGTCGACGCCGCGAATGTGGAGATGTGCCAGGACATGCACCAGAACGTCTGCAAACGGGTGGTATTGCCGACGGTGCCTGTGATGCGTATATATGAGAACGATAGTTGGAGGAAATTATATGCAGAGAACGTACCGTCGAAAGCGATGAGCTCACCAAGGCGCACCCACGCGCGTTGCTCGAGCTGGTTGAGCTCGATACCACGATCTCGACGAGCAGCCTTGATGACACTCTGGAGCAGACCGAGGACACCAGAAGTTATTCCGAGAGCAGAACGAAGCTGGGTCACTTCTTCCCTTGAGCCCCGAGCAGTCGCCGATAGTACATCCTTCAGTGCAGCACGGGCCTGGGCATAACCCTTCGTGACCGGTCCGTTGACAGGAGCCGCGGGAACGTCACAGCGCGAGCGGAAGGAGAGGGATGAGAGCTTGGAGAGAATGGACGTATTCCGAAGGGTTCCAGACAACCATGGGACGAGCACGTAGAAAAATACCAGCGTTGAAACGAGCAGGTGTGCCGCCTGAACAGCCTCATGCAAACCATACCCTGTGGAAGAATGTACAGGGACATGGGTCTGTGTGGGCGTGTGAGGCGTCAAAACAGAGCCGTGGTGAGCGTGAGCATGTTCGGTGGGGTGACGATATGACGAGGACGAAGCGAGGGGAGAGTTGAACACAGAGAAGAAGGCAAAGACCGCGAGGAGATATTGCTGCGTTGCGGGTTGCTGTGGCTGAACGACCTGTTCCGTCTTGACCTGACCGAAAGCATCGTGCATCATCTGGTCTGTGGGGAATAGCGGATTCGCAGAGGTTGGAGGGGCAGCAAGAATAGCGGGAACCTCGCTCGCAGCCGGAGCAGGGGGAAGAGGATTCTTGCGTGGACGACCGCGTTTGCGTTTCTCTGGGACCGCCCCAGGAACACCGGGTACGGGAGGCGGCGGGGGAGGCCTGTACGGCTTCTCCTTCTTGGCCGGCTTCGCGACCTTCGCTTTCTTCCGCGGACGACCCTCCTCGTCCTCCCCATCGCTATCATCACCGTCACCTTCTTCGTCGTCACTACCGCCAGCGACACTGTCGTCCTCAACCTCATCCTTCTCCTCTCCGCCGAACCGTTCCCTCCACTCACGCTCCCATTCCTTCAGCAACGCAGGACCGCCGACAAGACCCATGACAAGCGACTTCAAGCCGTCCTGTTCACGCTTCAGACGCGTTTCACGCTTCTTGAGCACACTGGAGCGATGTGAGCGGAGCCAACCCAACAGTACAGACTGGACTGAATACCGACCGGATGTATTCTGTCGCTTTGCCAAGAATGTTGGCCTTGCTCATTTTCCGAGCAACCTTGACACCGTCAACGAAACCACGAGCATCTACGATGTCATTCCAGGGACTAGACACACCGGCCTTGACCTCCAGGACGCGCAGTGCAGGAACAGACTGCTTAAGGCCAGTAATACGGGCGTTAAGGTTTGTCCGATACCTCCGCTCAATCGTCGTATGGCTGGTCTTCGGACGTCCAATCACCGTCTGTGTAGGGGGAGCCTGGGGAGCCTCCGAGGGCGGCGACTGAGCCTGCTCCGAAGGCGGGCTGGAAGAAGTCGTCGAGGCAGAGGACGACGCCGGAGGAGATGCGGCACTCTCGGAGGGAGGAGGGGAGGGCTTCGCGCTCCGCTTGGGAGCGGGAATTGTAGCAAGACTCTGCTTGAGACGAGGAATGGGAAGCTTAGCTTGACCACCAGCCGCGGCGAGTTGCCGGACTTGCGCGCTGACCGGGACTGCGAGGGTAACGCCGGCCATTTGACGGACGCGCTGAGCGAGCTCCGATGCCGGATCACTGAGGTTGATGTCTGCGGGAGGGGAAGCAGAGATAGCCAGTGTGGGCTCGATGACTGGAGAGAGGGAGGCACCGGAGGAAGACGAAGAGGACGTGATGCTCAGCCGACGACCAGTGGTAGGGTCGACGTGGGATGAGAGACCATATTCCTCTCCAGTAGGAAAGAGATTAGGTACCATGTCGTTTGACATGAGGTATGCCGAGTTGTTGTGGGGTAGCGCGAAGGGCGACTGGTCGAAGATAGTGGAAAACTGGAGCGCACTAGGGTCGACAGCCATGTTAGGGTCAAAGTCGAGGTCCATGTCCATAGGGAGGGAGAAGTTGAAGTCGGTGTTGAGATCGTACTTTGCATCCTGGGAGGCAGCGGCCCATGCTGAGAGCTGAGACCAGTCGGGCTGAGAGTCGAAGGAAGGCTCTGCATTCTGTTCCTGAGTCTGGGGATGGGAGTGTGAGTGCTGCGCAGAGGTCTGTGCGGCCATGGTCTGGAGCAGAAACGCGAGGGTCTCGCTGGGATCTGCCTTGAGCTCGACGTTGGGGGTGACGGGAGAGGGCGAGTTTGTGGTGGACGTGCTCGAGCTCTCCGACGGCGGAGGGGTGGACATGGTGGCAGGAGGCAAGGCGAGCGACTGTATTAACGACTCTCTTTCTCCAGCTCTCCCACAGGCGCCCGGGGTATCGGACCACTTTGCGTAAAATCCCTTTTAGGCTCTCAAGCCGGAGCGCCCGCCACTTGCTGTGCTCTTCCGTGCCACTGTCATTCTCCCCGCCGCCCGGGGCCCGCCCATCGCGTTTCGTCGCTCTCCCGACACCGTCTCTCCTCCATCGCGCCAACCGTACATCCTCCTCATCGCGACTGCCTCTACAGGAGGAACAACGCTCCTCTTCGCAGCACTAATGGCCCACACCAGGTATCATCAACTACATCAACTTGCGGCAACTTCCATGATTAACCACTCTCCAGATCGTCGTGTTCGCGAAGCTGATACATCCTGTGCTCAGCAGCTCTCTGACGATGTTTTCTGTATTTAATGCACCGGTTTCTTACACATATCGTAAGGAGCGCGCCCCGTTGCCAGCGTGCATGGCATCTGTGATGTGTACTTCACCCCACGGACTTCAGGGTGAGTACGAACTGGCACCAGAACGGTAGAAATGCTCGATACAGCACTCGCCATCCGCGCGCTCGGCTAGTATTTTCTCCGTCCCTCTCGAGGATCTACCCTTGATCAGCCTCGAACATAATGCCAAACGGAGGCCGAATGGCACGGCTACACCTCCCAACCCGGCTTTCTCGGGGACTATACCAGTGTCAACGTAGACATCTCGAACTTAGTGCGGCTTCAGCACGTCCCGCATGGTATCGGCGGCGTACCCTACTCGCTGGGCCTCAATCCGAGACTAAAGGGTAGAGTCGAGCGGCGAGCCCGCCCCTGCCCGCCCAGCGGATAAACAAACCTGGCTAACGGTGTAACCAACCCCTCTGCCCAAGGTCGAGCCGGTGAAATTTCGAGAAACGGTTCGGTCACTCGCTCGCTCACCCTAGGCCTGTGATGGTCAGGACAATCGGAAAAGGCGATATTTCCATACTCCTTCGCTTCGCCCAAGTCAAACTCCTGTCGTGCATCTCCCTGACTGTATGTCGGTCACTCCGGATGCTCCTCAACAATGCGGCCTACGCTAGATCGGGGTGCAGTAAGTCCCTACCCTTCAAGTATGATCCGCCGAGCAACTGAGCTAGTGCCTGACTTGCTCCTTGCTCCAGGGCACACTACTCATTGGCCGACCATGCATACTCCATCACTATCGATGAAGGTAAGAGCGATGCAAGAATGTTCGCAGGTTGGCATCAGTGACATCAAGTCCACGCGAGCTCTCGAACTGCAATGAGGCGCGTCGATTGGTAGGATCGCGCCGTGCTTCCAGTCTCACGACGGAAGGGTAAATCAACGCGCTCTCCCCCGCCCGCCGCGCACTGTGCGGCGTGCCTAGTGCCACTGCTGGATCTGTAGCCTGTACCTGTACAGTGTGGCATGTATGATGTGGACGAGCCCGGGGCGGCAGTGCATCGTCTTGAATCTTTGTGCCGCATTCGATAGTATAACGCAGCGCACTTGAAATTGCGGCATAGGCATGGTATTGGTCCATTATACCAACTCCACTTTGACTGCAAGCGCTATGTAGCAGGCACCAAATCGAACGCGCTGCTCATCATGCATTGATGCATCAATCCTCGACTCATTCCCCAGGGGCTCCAGACCTTGGTCTGTAGCCGTCTGAATGCTCGCAACCTACAACAACTCTCGAATCATCATCTAATCAGTATGCGTTGGCTGTGCGAGGCGTAGTACCTCGGAACTCAATATTCATGGCCGAAATGAATGGGTACAGCGTACAAAATACACAATACGATGCATACACGGAACAACTAATACATACAATACACTATCCAATATTGCGT
Organism: Daedaleopsis nitida; assembly: GCA_022606115.1. NCBI lineage: Eukaryota > Fungi > Basidiomycota > Agaricomycetes > Polyporales > Polyporaceae > Daedaleopsis > Daedaleopsis nitida. The sequence goes on along the minus strand of JABYQM010000007.1, from coordinate 2,470,157 downwards.
ACGACCACATGTACAACGGATCGGATAACAGGATAGCCAGAGAACGCAGAAACGCGAGAACGTACAGAAGCTCAAGATACAAGCAGCGGACGAGATGATAGATACACTTAGCAAAAGACCAAGAACAACGTTTGATGCTTCTTACGGCTCCTAGTAGACCCGGACGCGACCCTACACGACCTCCACAAAGTTCGCGGGGAAGATCCCCTCGGCGCCGTCGACCTTGCCCCTCCACCACGTGTTCGTGTCGTCGCTCTTCTCGATAACGGTGATGACCTGGCCCTTCTGGAACGACAAGTCGCCCGGCTATCCACATAAAGAGGTCAGACGCGCAAGGTGAAAAAAATGCGGGTATCACGCACCTGGACGGCCGCGAAGTTGTACAACGCAATAGCGCGCGCGACGCCCTCGTGCGGGAGAAGTGGGCGCGCGAGTTCCGCCTTCGGCGTGATCTTCGGTTTTCCCCCGCCCAGCGCCGACAGGCTCCCACTCCGACCCAGCGCTGCCCCCGACCCCGAGGTCCCGAGCCCCAGTCCGAGCCCCAGCAGGTCCTCGTCCGTCCCATTCGCCTCGCGCCCATGCGCCTCGAACGGGTTCAGGCCCGCCTCGGCGCCCTTACCGACGATGCCGGTCGAGCTCGACGGCGCGTACGCACTGAACGCGCGCCGGTGGCTCGTCGCGTCCGACATACTCGACCGCGCCTGGCTGAAGGGCGGCAGGTCGTTGAACGGGCTACCCGGCTCCCAGCTCATGCCGTCGTCCTGCGCCTCGCGATTTGCCTGCAATTTCGCGCTGGGATCGGGCGGAGGGGTGCGCCGCCCGAGCGGGGGATGCCGCCGGAGGCGGTCGTCCGCGCCGTCGAAGTCGGACTGGAACGTGGTCTCGAAGTATCCGGTCGCGGGGTTGAGGGCGCGGCCTAGGCGCGGGGAGGGCCGGTCTTCTGGCGGGAGCGTGGGCGTCGGAACGTTTGCGTCTGCTGGCTCGGGGGCGCGGCTTGGGTCGTGGAAGTCGGAGAAGTAGGACCCGCCGCTCTTGCGCCGACCCCAATTCACAGGCGGGAAGGATATGCTGCTGGACTTTCCCTTCTTGTTCTTGGAGAGTTTGCCGCTGCTATTGGATGGAGTAGGGGACGCGTCGGGGAAATATCGAACCGCATCAGAGGGGCCGTTCTCGTTCCCGGGGCTCTCTACACTGCCGAACATGTAGGGTGCGCTCGAGTGCTGTGATTGGAATTCCTGCACCCATTTGCGGCCTCCGGGCATGCCGGTGCTTGATTCAAGAGTCTTGATGAGAGGAGATGCCCAGTCTGGTGGAGGGATTGCGCCGCTCAAGAGCTGCTTCACGGTCACGTTTGAGCGATACGCCTGTGCGTTCGCATCTTGGCGCTCTACGATGACGGAGCCCTCTATTGACACTCCACCAAATAGACCGCGGGTCTTCGAGTAGCTGTACATCGCCGCCACCTTCCCGCTAGTATTGAGAGAGCCGATGGCTTCGCCGTTTCGTCCTAATGGACCGACGGCGACGCTCAGGTTCCCTCCTAATGTCAGGGAGCCCGCAGACATGAAGGACCTCTGACATGTTATCGTGAGATACAAACACAGATGATTCATGGACTTCGTGACTTACGACAGCCTGGCGTAGATGTCAGCTGGTGTCATTACAAGAAGCCTCTGGAACTCACCGATCGCGAGTTCAGAACGACAAGGAAGTCGGTCATTTCTGCGCCAGCCTGTCCGCCTACGCCCAGACCAGCGGTGCCAATTGCGCTGGGAGCGGACCATGCTGTGTATAAGGTTAGCTGTTGATCTATACTGCCTTCGTACAGGAGACATGAAACTTCGCATGAGGGTGGAACGCCTTACGGATCTCCCTACACAATGGAGTCCGCTCAGTCGCTGCGAGCAAGAAAACAGGACTGTACGAGGAGACAGAGCCATGGACGATTCTGCGCCGGACTGCCTTCGCCCGCGACTTCATTGGCCACTCGCGAGGAGTTTGACGAGGCTTCGCCACCACGGTTCGTGCGTCTTAGAAGAAGACTGGGACTCACTTCCATCCTCTAGCTTCGCAATCACCACCCCACTTCCTGCTCTTGCTGAGAATAAAAACCCGGCTTTGAAGATAGTGAAAACGGCGAAACCCTTTGCGTTCTCGAGGACGCTCCTGGGAATGACCTATCCGAGCAGGTGAATTTCACGGCTTGCCAAAGTGTCTCCATGTGAGAACGTACACCATCTAGACCATTGTTTCCGCTGTCGACAAAGGACTTGACTATATGGAATGAGAGACAAGTAGCAGTGAGATCGGAGAAAGGCACGCGTACCGATCTGTGCAGCCTTCAGACACTCCTTCGGCAAAGGCTGTGGCAACGGTGTGTTGAACTTCATGCGTAGGATGGGATGCTGTCTGTCGCCGTCGCTACGTGTAGTGAGAAAAAGAAGGGATGTACAGATATGAGAAAGGAGGGTATATTGTAGCCTTGCAAGAGCCACGATGGACTCGGCGGTCGGACGCGCGGAGGGACTTGGCCACCGATTACATCATGCCTTTCCCGGCCCGCTCCCGGCGGGAATTCCCATGTCCGGCAATCCCCCGATATAAAGAGCAGTTTTCAACGATGGCCTCTCGTTGTCGCCGACACCTTATCACCCCTCTCCATGTCTTCCTCACTGGTCAGGGGCCATTTGTAGTGGCGCAGAGGGAACGACGCTCCGCCTTCGCTAGCAGCTCTATGCGTTGTTCATCGCGATGATGGACTTCTAGATAGTAGTGTGAGCCACATCATCCAATGCTACATATTTACTTTCAATCGAAATGCATGTCGACCAAGTGACGAGAGTTTCCAAACGCATCAACCTGTCTCCTTCGCCCATCAGGCGTACGACTCAGGAGTCAGGTTCGACAGTCACAAGACAGTGAGGGCAAAGGAGAGGCCTATGGTCCGGGATGCGGATAGTAGATACTACATGTACCACACTCATGCTTGCAGGCGAAGGTGCAATTTTGTGAGTAACTCTATCTTTGCTGAATCTAGGTTAAGCTAGGTCCTTTGAGTCATTATATCCCACGAAGTCCGGCCTCTCCAGTGCTTGCTTGTCCAGCGCCATCAAGCCTCAGAGTGCTGAAGGATGAGTGAAGCGACTTCCAACACACAGAAGAATATCGTTGTGATCGGAGCTGGTATGGCTGTTTGACGCGACATGTTCTCCCCAGATCGTACACTTGATCACCTATGAATGCGATAGGCGTGGTTGGGCTCACAACGGCGGTCAAGTTACAAGAAAAAGGGTTGCACAAGGTGACCATCATTGCTGCGAAGCTCCCTACCGATCCCAAGGCTATCGACTACACGAGTTTGTGGGCTGTATGTTTCCCTTGCTCAGCTGGCGGTTAGTGCAGTATCTCATCATTCACCTTTCACCCTCAGGGAGCGCATCATGTTAGCCACGCAGCTCACGATGCGAAGCAGATGGGTAGGTCTAGGTCATCGACCTCTAGAGTTGCAGTTCGGCTGCCCTTTGCCTGTCGCTGACCGATACTCCAGCGATCGATAAAGAAACATTCGATGTGATGTGGAAGTTATCAGCTCGAGCGGGGGCAGCTGAACATTGCTTCATGCGAGTGCCACAGACAGACTATCTCCTCGATGGCCGGGACGAATGCCTCGACTGGATGCCCGATGTACGTGTTGCTGTCAAGCTACATAACTCATATACGAATATCCGATAACATTACTTACCTCCCTCACAGTTCAAGAGTTTACCCTCGGATGCTCTTGTTCCTGGGGCACTTGCCGGAACGTCCTTCACGACTGTCAGCATCGATACCTCGGTCTACCTCCCTTACCTCCTCGCGCGATTCCTCTCGGCCGGCGGCAGCATCGTCCGTGGGTCGGTGCAGCACATATCGCAGGTTATCGAGGGCGGCCCGGGTCTTTTCCGTCGTGGTCGTGCGGACTCGTCACTTGTCGACGCACTGGTTGTGTGCCCGGGGCTCGGAGCACGCACTCTCGGCGGTGTCGAAGACAAGGATGTGTACCCTGTGCGCGGCCAGATTGCAATCGTCCGCGCGCCGTGGATCGAATTTGGACGAACTCTTAGCCACAACGCACAGGGCTTGTGGACGTACATCATCCCGAGGCGCTCTGGCGACGTGCGTGTGTCCTTACCTCCCCGTCTCGCATGGCATGTGGTGTACAGATGAGAGATGAACGGTGTTGGACAGGTTATTATCGGTGGCACCAAGGAGGATGACGACTGGTACCCGGTCGCGCGTCCCGAGAACACGACGGACATCCTCAAGCGATGCTTCGCGTTGTGCCCCGAGCTCGTTCCGCCTGAAATTCGTGCGGAGCGGGAGGGCACGATCGAGGACGTGCGCGCGTTGATCGTCGAAGAGGGCTGTGGGTTCCGGCCGCAGAGGAAGGGCGGCATCCGCCTCGATGTGGAGTGGGCACCTGGGCGGGAGGGGCAGGGCAAGATTCCCATGGTGTTCAACTACGGGTAAGTGATCTGTTGCTGAAGGTCGTCCCGGTCGCTCATATGACGTACGACAGGCATGGTGGGGGAGGGTACCAGTCGTCTTGGGGAAGCGCGTCAATTGCGCTAGAGCTGTTGGAAGAGGCACTAGTCTCGGGCAGTGCGTGACGCCCACGATCCATGTAATGTCGACATTCGCAACGAATAAATCTCTGTAAGAATTGAGAGGACTCTGTATTTACCCGTATAACATGGCTCTTTGCAAGACGCCTTCATAACAGGGCAGACAGGGCCTGATTTCTACGAAAGAGAAGGCGCTCCTCGTAGTCACCTTTTCTTTCGGCTGGAGGACTATTTGCCATTCTCATTACAGGGAGGAGAAAAGACGTCAAGGTCCGCAACAACTGAGAGGCAGAGGTATCGACACCATGAAAACAATGTCAAAAGCATGTATCGTGTAAATGTCGTACTGCCCTATCCTATTGAGCCCAATCAAAGTGTCTATAATTACAAGTCCATCGTGCTAGCGAGGCGTGAAAAGGTGATGACAAAGTCTATGCTACACCAGATGATACGACGATACAGAATGTCCGGTGGAAGTGAGTTCAAAGGTCCGAATTAGTAAGAGTATCCGTCAGCAGAGCTGGCGGCCGTCGTCGAGGTGGGCCCTGCGGGCTGACCCAATCCCAGCAAGGTGATAGTGAGGGGAGGGCCCACGCTGATGGCAGGTACACTGCTGCTCGGGGAAGCAGTGGCCTTTGGTTTGCTCGAAGCGGCTGCCGTGCCCTCGGTTGCGTCGGCAGACACTGAAGAGGTGGTGGGGACAGAATGCCGAATGGTGGTAATGGAGACACCGGGCTCGGTCGCGAGGCTAGAAAGAAGGCTCGACGCGTCCGAGGGGTCGAGTGTGAATGTCTCGGATGGGAGAGTGGCGGTGGGGATGACGGTGACGGTGACGGTAGCTTGAGAGTCTTTGCCATTGTCATTGCCATTGCCCGACTTGCCAGAAGAGGTGCTAGAAGGAGCCGTTGCAGACTCGGAATCCGAGGCGGACGCGGTGTGGGTGGACTCGTGTGAACGAGTGCTCGTCGCGCTTGCTGTCCCTGAAGCGGTAGAAGCGCTCTGGGTGCTGTTGTCATCGTCGCTCTCGTCGTCTCCATCGCAGTCTGAGGGGAGATTGACGGAGTTCGTGGTGCTGTTGGCAGCGATGCCCCCGGTCGCGCCTGACGCGTTGATTACAGAGAGGGCAGTAGCATTCGAGGTGCATGAGATGACCTGTGATCGAGTCAGAACTGTGTGGCTCAGCATTGTATGATTGGGACCTACAGTGCCTTCCTCCCTGACTGAGGGCAGCGCGAAGCAAGATAACGTCTTGGGACATGCTTCCAGCTTCCAGGTGGCATTTGCACAGTGAGCGATGGAATCTTTGATACATGCCATCTCTCCATCTGTGGGAGTTCTGTTTAGACCCAGAGGTTGATTACCCCATTCCTATAGTACTCACCATCGCATGTATCGGAGGCCTTCAACGTCGCGAATTCTGCGTTCAAAGCTTGAGCGTCCTTGCCGTTTTGAAGGAAAACATCCGCGTCAAGCGAACCAGCTGGAGCACAGAAAGCAACCTGGCTGAAGAGAAGAGAGACGAGAGCAACGTATACGGTGTGCATTGCGGAGATTGGGGACAGGTGAGTCGAGAAGAAGGGCGGAAGCAGTAAGGAAGCACCAGGCTTCAGATAGACCAGCGAATTCCGAGAGCGAGCACCGAACTGAAGCGGGACACGAGCAACAGCGAAGACGAGTGTGTGGTTTTATGAGCTGGCCACACAATAACGACGCACATTTTTGTATCGCGACGGTTTCCATTGTCCTTGTCTCTTCCTGCATGCTTCTGTCCAACCTCCATTGTTTCCAAATTTGGATGCCCACTTGTCGGAAGGGTGCACGTGATCTGGCTTAGGGCAGGCAGCCGCGCGTGGCGGCAGGCGCTGAGACAGACTCGGTGGTCGCGCACACTGGGTATTCGTCCACCGTCCTCGTCAAGACACACGAATCACCATGGTAAGTACCGTATCTATGTACTCAAGCTGCTCTCTGGAGTCCTTTCTATGCCGAGTTGCGGTTCAGTGGACAAATGCCGTGCGGATATGCGTTGGATGGCCACCTTGCACTCCGGATGACATAGGATCAAGCGCAGATTCCGAAGTGTAGCTACTGATGCTGGCTTTGTAGACCAAGAAGAGAAGAAACAACGGCCGCAACAAGAACGGCCGCGGCCACGTCACCTTCGTCCGCTGCTCGAACTGCTCGCGATGCGTCCCGAAGGACAAGGCGATCAAGCGTTTCACCGTCCGTAACATGGTCGAGACTGCTGCTGTTCGTGACATTAGCGAGGCTAGCGTATACGCCGGTGAGTCCCTCAAATTATCTTTTATCCACTACTTCCATGTTAAAGACAACATCAGAGTACGTTATCCCCAAACTCTACATCAAAATCGCATACTGCGTCTCGTGCGCTATCCACTCGCATGGTATGTCTTTCGCCCCATGATATCGCTCTCCCTCCTCATCATCTCGCAGTCGTCCGTGTCCGCTCACGGGAGGGTCGCCGCAACCGTGCGCCCCCTCCGCGTGTACGGTGGAAGGATGGTAAGAAGGTCAACCCTGCTGTCGCCGCGGCCGAGGAAGCCAAGGCTGCTGCTGCGCGTGGAGCATAAGCATTTCACCTGTTCGTGCCGCTGTATCCTATAGCTCGCCGGCTTTGCATCCCCTTGTGTAATGCGCATATGCATCTTTTGATCACCGTGTACCAATGGCAAAGCGTTCATGCAAAATCGTCGTACGGCTGTCTATCTGGTGTATGGACTTTGGCAAGGTTGCTAAGTGAGTCGTATCCGTCACCTCTTTCTGGTCTTCTGAGAATCTGTCATCGCAAGCTCGCCGTAACAATCCAACAATCTCATAAGCTCGTGATCGAACGTAGTCTTCGATTCTCGCAGTACGAGTTGTGACAGAAAGTGAGTGTTACGACGTCGGATGTCATGTGCACGTCTAGCCATCTCTGATACAAGTCCGAGTGGCGAGGACACCGAGCTGCATCTTCCCAGCTGGACGATGACGCCGGTGATCACCATGCAACGTTTCGTCCTGAATGTTCGCATTGACCCGGCTTGTCACGATGCATGAGTACCGAGCTATCGTGAGACTCCGCAATTTTGGGACGCTATGATGACGGATCTTGTGCGCGCCGGTGGTTCGGTGTCTACTATGAGCGCGGACCATACCTGTGAGAGGGAGTGTCCCGATATCTTGGGCTGTCAACCTTCACGAGGCTCTTCCACGCGTGAACCGAAGTGAACGGGCACCAAGAGATGCGCTCGGTTGACTTCCATCTTCTATCTCGGCGCTGTGGAGGGACAGGGTTTGATCGCGCGCAACACGGGCTTGTAGGGTTAAAACTCGGTATGTTGTGAAGAACCAAGCTGCGCTGTGGGATAAGTACCCATCTAAGCAGCTCCGACAAATCACCACCGCCTGTCATGGACACCTCTCTGCCTCAGGATGCTCCCCTGTCCGTTCAGCTCGTAGAGGTCGCCGCCTTTCTGGTCTCCGTCGCACTTTATGGCGTAACTTGCATGCAGACGTATGTCAACTTGTTTCGCCCATGATGCGAGGCTGACGGTGATGCATAGATTCAAGTATTTTACACAGTGCGGTCTCCGAGTCCATCGGGGACGTCCTCATCGTCTGACAACTCGAGTAGCTACTACCAACGCGATCGACTCACGTTGAGATGTTTTGTAAGTCTTTCGTGGACTATTCATGCCATACTGGGTATTCAAACCGCCACCCACTTTAGGTGCTCTATCTCTTGTAAGTCGACGCAGTCTCATAATTACACCATGTTGATTTGTCAGGATCATGGACACCATACATCTGTACTTCGACGCCCGAGCTGGTGAGCTTCACCCACGTATTACATACTTTGCGGCCTTTCCTCATCAGGACGTGAGCAGAATGGGTCCTCATCCGACACCCTGGCGCTCCTGGGCTAGTGTCAAAGTAGGTCGCGAATGGAGCGAAACCTCCTGCTGCACGCGCCATCCAGAAACTAACGCGATCGTATGTTCCAGGGATATCCTCTGGGGAGGACTATTTACTGTAAATTTCCCGCTAGCGTGCATGGCATGATCTCACAGCTCGCGATGACAGGGTTTTGTATCGCTCCCCACCCAAGTTTACTTCGTGTTGCGGATCAGGAGACGTGAGTGTTCCTGGTAGTCGAAGCTCATATGGCTCTGATGTTGACATACGCTCTAATAGTCGTCAATCTCAACCAGACAAGAGCATGGCGATGGTTCACGTTCATAGTTGTATCCACCTTCGTACGTACCCTTGTCTACTCGACGACCAGGCCATTGAACATAGGAGCTGTAGATCTTGTGCTCTATTTTCCAATTCGGTAATCCTCAGTGTTCTCACGGACCACGTCCTCCATGCACTAACTGGACTCTCTTCCGAAAATAGTTGGATACGTCGGTGAGCTACTCGTACGGTTAGAGCCCCGCACAATACTGACGGCGGAGACTCAGTCTTCCTCTATCTTTGGTACGTGTCACGATTAAGCATGGATATATACCACGAAACTTACTCGAGCAAAGCTTGCAAGGCCCGAAGAGCTTTGAAGGGGTTGTTCTTATTGAGGTATAGTCGCGTATCCTCGAACATGATACCGGCCCTCATCCCCTTCATGTGTAGAAACTCCCGATCGCATTCTGGGCCGCTGGCGCTGCCGAGGATGTGCTGATTTCTCTGATATTGCTCTGGCTCCTATGGAGGGACCGTATCATCAATACGCTAGCAGGGTATGTGTCAGACTCGACGGCTGATTGCCCATCATCTAACAGTTCCGCAGGCTACGTGGAGAGGAAACCGACCCGATGACCGCTCCGTCGCAGAGGACGACTCGCTTGTTGCAGCGCGTCTCGATCGTCGTGCTGAACACAGGCATCTGGACAGCTGGCGTCGCCCTCGCAATAATCATTGCGGTAGGAGTCGTTCGTTGTGGCATAGGCCAACCTGGCATTGATCATGACATCAGTTGAGAATCGCACCGGCGCTGCAGCTGTATCCTGGCCTTTTCTTCAACCTCGGTCCCCTTTACTGCAACACCTTGCTCGCGAACTTGAACGGCCGCGGATTCATTCGCGGCGACGAATACGAGATTGACGACCCAACGAGATTTCGAAGTGTCTTTCTCCGCAACCGGCTCAAGACCGCGGTGGGTTCTTCTATAACAGCGTTAGCGTGGACGAAGCTGACAGTAGATGCCATCTCCACCAGTCGTCGCCTGGAAACAAAACCCGTTCTCAGATCACGACTGCCGTCCCGGAGCCGATCCAGCTCAAGGACCTCTCCACTGCGCGTGCATCGACTGAAATCGACAAGGTACCTCGGTGAGCGATCGGTCCATGAGCTCGCTTCAGAACGGACGTCACGATCCGACCGCGTGGCCCTCATCTGCCACACGGCGCCATTGTCCTTACAATAGCGTATAGTCAGGACACGAACGTATTTATCAAGGTTTACCTCACTACTTTTCGGAGTCGGGCGGCGATGGTGCCACAATCATCAGGGTCTCAGGCGGTGCATTCGAAATCATGGATCGAGAATGAGGGAAGCGCAGACATCCTACTGGGAGTCGCCTTGCGTCGCTACTCTTCGCGCGATAGCGCGGTGCCTCATCAGGAATCCGCGGCCGAAGTTGTATTTCATGTCCTCCTCACATGCTGGGCGCTGAGCGCTGACGTGGACGAGTCGGAGTCTTGTGTAAGTTTGCGCTCTTCGTCCGACTCGGGCGATGCAAGTGCCTGCGGCTGGTGGGAATATTATCAGAAGCATCTCGCGCGCCCGGCATCTACACGAAACGCCTTGGACACACGCACGCTGCCGCGAGACAGGGTCCACAGCGACCTGACCGAGCTCATGGGCTCTGCCCTCCCCACGTCGCAGTCGTGTCCTCAACGAAGACTCAGATGCCTCTCGGACTGACTCCATTCTTCCTAAGTCTGAACACCCTCGCCACACTCGTGGCCGGTGTCCTCATCAGCGTCCTGCTCAAGCGTGTCGTCTTTCACCCTTTGTCCCGATTCCCTGGCCCAAAGCTGGCGGCAGCGACATGGTGGTACATGACGTACTACGAGGTATTCAAGGATGGCGCGTTTGTCGCACAGCTCGAGAAGCTCCATGCTCAGTACGGTTCGTGCTCAGCTTGCTTGAACCATATTCCAGCGTCGTAATGTAGCCTTACGTGCACCGTGATTCGTTGTTCGTCGACCTCACCTCAGGTCCCGTGGTCAGAGTCAGCCCCAACCAGGTCCGTAAGCCCTTCGCGCAATTTATCATGTATAATCTCTGATTCTGCTTTTGAATAGTTGCATTTCAGTGCTCTCACCGCTTACGACGACATCTACCTTCACGGCCATCGTTTCACCAAAGACCCCAGAACATATCTAGCGTTGAACCAAGATGACTCCTCCTTCAGCATCATCGATCTACGCGAGATAAAACAGCGTAGAGACATCCTCGGACCGCTCTTTTCTCGCCGCGCTATTCTCAAACTAGAAGATGTCGTGCTTTCGAAGGTACATCAATATTCGTAGTATCTCCCATCCACCACGCTAATGGCTATAGCATAGATCGACAGACTCGTCGAGCAACTTGGCCGCTATGCCGAGGCGGGCAAACCGGCCAACCTGCGTCGCGGTTTCAGGTCTACCGCGCTGGAAGTGATTCACGCTTACTGCTTTGCCACCCAGGAGGATTACATCACTGCGCCTGACTTCTCGCACAAGTTTGTGGTCGAGTCTGAGATGACCTTCCCCCTCTTCCACCATATCGTCCACTTCCCATGGATGTTGTCGATCATGCTTCTGCAGTCTCGCGTCGTAGCGTGGTTCGAGCCCGACAAGGAGGTTTTCTACGACTCATACACTGGCCTTCAGAGCAAGATCGACGAGGTCATGAAGCACCCCGACATCGTGGATAAAGAGGAGCACGAGACGATCTTCCACCATCTTTTGACACCACATCCGGACAAGGGTCAGACTGAGATCCCTCCCAAGAAGGTGCTCTGGGAGGAGGCTGTCAACCTGATCGCGGCCGGGAGCGAGACTGTCGCGAGCATCCTCAACGTGGGCATATTTCACGTCCTCAGCAATCCATCGATCCGCAAGAGCCTTGTAGAGGAACTCAGGTCAGCGTGGCCGGAGCTTGAGACCAAGATGCGCTACGAGACCCTGGAGAAGTTGCCGTACCTTGTACGTCTTCTCGTTTCGACTATCAGCTTACTCACGACGGTATGCATTAGACCGCTGTCATAAAAGAGTCTCTCAGGCTCGGGCATGGCGTTGTGAATCCAAGCCCGCGTGTTGTTGGACCCACTCAGTCGACTATTGCAGGCTTCAACATACCTGCGGGGGTAAATCATTGTCGCAAATGCGTGTGTGCGAGATTAACTCTTCTCTGCTTCCAGTCTGTCGTCGCTATGGGAGCGACGTTCGTGCACTTCAACTCCACCATCTTCCCCAACCCCCGCGACTTCGTTCCAGAGCGTTGGCTGGGCGAAGGGAAAGCGAATCTCGACCAGTATCTCGTCGCGTTCTCGAAAGGACCCCGTGCATGCCTTGGGATCAAGTAAGTTTCTCAAGGATCTGTCATTCGGATGATACAGAAACATGTGCTCATTCTGCCAATCAGTCTCGCATGGTGCGAGCTGTATCTGTTCTTTGGGTACCTCTTTCGGAAGTTGGACTTGGAGCTGTACGAAACGACGTACGTACCGATCACTCCGAGTCGGTGCCTTGTTACAACCCTCGTGGCGCTGACTCGAGAATAGCTTGCAGGACATGGAGTACCGGTGCCACCTCACACCAACTTTTACTGGGAGGATGTTGCATTGCAAGGTCAAGGTTCTCAGCGACTGAACCGGAGGGTCATGAGCCTTGGTGCGTCACGCTGTGGGAACGTCTCACCTCAACGGTATCAGCTCTTCTTTTCTGTCTCTCCGTTACTCTCACTTCTCTGTATAGCCGCGTTCGTCGTTCGATGGATGTGAAGATTGAGAGAACCCATCTATCACCGTAGGCATATGACACACGAGAGCTTGAGACGTCAAACACTGTGTTCAAAAATCAAGCTATTCTAGTACTCGCCGCAGAATCGAGGACTCTTCCGCCGACAGACGCTTTGAGCCCTATGGCCCGAGCGCAGAATACGGAACTCTACTAGGCCCGAGATAGTCCGATGCGATAGCGCACATCTGTCAATTGTGGTCGAACAATGGAACTCAGAAGTCGGAACCTGCGCTCACGATGATTCGGATGAACCCCCGAGAGCAGCGCTCTGCGCTGCCAATCTCGGCCGATGCGGCCCCACTGCGCGCACGAAGCTGACAGAATAGACACCTTTAGCAGAGGGGTCCAAGTCGCCCATCATGGAGCGTTGGGGCGACCATTTCATGTGACGCTCCAGGTCACACAGTGACCATCTGACCTAGCGCCCAGTAGCCGCCGTCAGCTCACCCTCAATCTCGACGCGCATTGATATCGACCGACTCGTAATTGGACCTCCACCTTTTCCCCCATTCACTACAGTGTAGAGAGGACTTGTACCATGAGTTCTCTGTGCTGATAGCAAGGCTGATAGCTTGACATTGTCCGAGAGCACGAACTGACCGGTTTTCGCCGAAACCCTCAGCATGTCACACTCCGGCTCAATTTCTAGCGCCTGTCACGCTCGATGGAGCTCCCATCAAACGTTGGGGCCGCGCTGCTAAAGGTGTCTAATAGCTGATAGAACTCAGGATGCCAGTTCAGTGGGATGCAAGAAAGCTACGTGGCACAGTTGCGGACAACTCGATCCGGCGTACTTGAAGCCCTCCCAATTCGCCCCCTCCCAGGCTCCTCAGTCACGGTGCTATTCAAGCCGCTCCCCAACGTTGGCGACACGGACACTCAAGAACTAACATGAGTGCTCTTCCTACGGGTTTGACAGTTCCAGATCACCTAGGACTCTCTCTGTCCTTGTTCTCTGGAGTCACTGCGACCGCCGGTTTATACGCCATGACTATCATGCAAATGTAAGCACTCCTATAGACTTGCTCATCGTCACCATATTGACAATATCCAATAGCTATATGTACTTTCTTAAGTATACAATCTCCAAGCCCGTTGACCGAATCTTCCTTTACTCACGTATACCTATGTCTTATACCTACGTCTCACAGTCAAAGCCATCAGAGAGACAAGCGGATTATCAAGCTACTCGTACGTATCGATGAGCCCTAGCTTTCATAGTTCGGAGCACCTGCTAACGCTGTTGTGTTGCCCAGATACTGTATCTATGGTGAGAATCACATCGTCCTAATGAAGCATTCTGCAACTTGCTCAAGTGTCATAGGTGCATCGAAACGGCGCAATTCGTGGTAGCTTCACGGGGATGTACGTGATCTTGACTCCATCCACCGACATCTTGATTGTCGACCGTTTGAACCAACGTCTAGCTTGGGTCCTCGTGGCTCAGTACTGGCGACCTCGTCCAGCATTGTCAACGTGATACATGTCTCTCTGCCATAACTAAGAGATGTTTACTAACGCGAGGGCCGATTTTGTAGCGAGTTCCTCGTGAGTAGCGTACCTCACACCGGTCGAGTTGCGCGGACGCTCATACATCTTTTACTAGTGGACCAGATTCCTCACTGTAAGTCTCATGTAAATGATCAAATGTTGCTGTTCTGATGATATATTGTACAGTTCATGGCTATGGCTCCCGTTCAACTGTACTTCGCGGGACATGTACAGCAATGTATGTTAAGTGGGAACATAGTCATCTCTTCCACTCAACTCATTTATGCTTGTATGCTTGAATAGTGTTCCGGTCAGCCAGCCTATGGAAGAAATACGGAGCCGTCCCCATGATTCTCGCGTTGTGCTCCCTAATGCAGCTTTGTACGTGAAATGTGACTACTACCCGATCTTGTGCCCTCGGGCTACTAACTTTATGATTTCCAGCCTCCTACACCGGTGAGTTCAATGCAGACTCAACCGCTGAATCGTGAACGTGACATGCTGTCTATTATACTACAGCAATCCTGGTGCTCGGGTACGTTTATCCAGCTCATTCCGCGACTGCTCATTGCTCACGCGATGTGCGACCGAAAGCCTACGGGGCAAGCATGACCTTGTAGTCGAAGTACCAACTTCAGATGACCACTATCTACCCAAGCTAATCAATCGTTCTCAGGCACTCTCAAAGGCGATATGGTCCGTGAGCGCAATGGAGAACCTAGTGATTACAAGCGTGCTTGTGTGGTTCAACTCTCGTCAGATGAGTCTCGGTACTACGCCTTGTACCAGGTTTGTACTACGTTCGTATCACTCGTCTAGAGCTTCGCTAACCGATCTTATCATGTGCTTAGCATCGGCGGCGTCCTATCGTGTGTATCGTTTTACCTTTGCGACAACGGGATTCTGCATGCAATGTGCACTGTCGGGGCTCTAGTCGGGGTCAGTACTATCGGTGCGGCCTCTGGGCACATTCCGGCCACCTGACTGACGCGTACATCACTCTGCAGGTCACCGCTGCGTCGGACCTCGAGGTGTACTCCTGTTTCGCTATGATTCTGTGCCCGTTATCGTTCAGCATGTTGCTTGCACATCTAAATGGGCGCTCGACCTCCCGCAGAAAAAGCGGCCTCCCGGTGAACATCAATATCACCAGCATGCAGTTCCGAGACCCTCAGGTATGCACATTCATCCTAACTTATTGACGGTTGGATTATGATTCATACCCCGTGCTTTCAAGAATGCAACCACCGGTACGCAGGACACTGCACTGAGGTTTGACTCGGAACAGTCCACGAAGGTGATGAACATTAGCAGGGAAAACATGTTGTAGTGACTCCGGGCTATGATGCTGGCTAAATCATACAGAACTCACTCGTGGCTACGACGAAATAGTACCAGACAATTCTAGACATCACCATATGTATTGTATGTACACTACCGGCGACATCAGAGCGATGAACGTTGCACTAGCCATACGCCTAAGTATAGATCTGGTTAACTGGAGTCTGGACGAGAGTCATAATAACGCGCCTCGGAGCTCACCTAGGTCTCGATAGTCACGTATCTGGTTGAAGTTGAGTACACAACCTCTTTCATCCGCTTCCGGGTTGCAGACCAGCTCGAAGGTGGGAAAGGTGAGGGACGGACAGGCGAACTCGTCCGAGAGGAAGGTTGCGTTGTACGCGACTTCCCAGGATGCGAGGATCGCTTCCTTTCGAGGTCGGTGTGCCCAAGACATCTCGGAGACGTCCAGCGGCCTAGAGGCGTGCACACTCCAAACTTGAACGGACGCAAAGCCGCCTGGGATGGTCTGCTTTCCGGGTACCACATCCTGCCTCTCCGGAGTGGCATCGGACGGAGGGACGCGAATCTCTAGCGCGCACCGCTCCATGCCAAAGTCTCCTGCATAGAACTGAACAAACGTCGAGTTCTAGAGCCCGATTCGTGAGAGCTTGGACTACGATGATGCAGGTGAGAGGGCCATACCGAGGGGGATACCGAGATATATCTGTGTTCAGAGTATACTGTTCCATACGGCCCGTACGCTATCCGGGCTTCGTCTACATATGCCTGGTCGGGGTTCTGGGAGTTGATGACGACTGCCTTCATAGGATAGTTGACGATGGTTGGCAGAGAGATGGCGTCCGAATGCGAGTCACGGTACGCATTCTCTAGTCCGATGTACGCGCTCGCAAACTCCAAGTCGGGCAGAGGACGGTCGGAGAGCAAACCTGCGATGGTGTACCTTGTGAACCGCCATCCTGAAGATAGAATGTTGAGGAGGGTGCATAGGAGGGCAACACATAGTGCATAGCGGATAACAAGTGACGTTGTGTTCGAATGTCGGTGACTATTGGTAGCATCCGAGTCCGAATCTATATAATACACAATGCGAGACTATGTAAGCCACTGACGAGGGCGCAGAACATGAACACGCGGACCTAGACCTCTCGTGGCCAAGTAGTTTGCATTACTGGGGAGTTCGACGAGTTCCCGCCCGCCTTCGTCGTCGTTTGTGTCCAGGAATGCATATACTCCCTGGGATGCCATCCACCGTATGACGAACAAAGGAAGGGAGTGGGAGTGGTAACTTGGAGGGGCGGGGGAGCAGGTTGGGCCAGCTCCGTCAGCAGAGGTGAACGCTCACTCGGCGGCAACCCGAAAATCACCACGCTGTCGCCACAACCTAAACCTCCGAGTTATCGATGGATATCTCGCCAAAGAAGGAATCTTTACAGCTCTGCCGTGTGGAACGGCGTATCAGATTCTGCGCCTCGAGCTTGAGTGGCGACTGTGAGCAGGACTTCGGCGGGCGTCGGGCGCACACTGGACCGGCGGACTTGAGATGCTACCATCTACATCGTATTTCAAAGTTGCGGAGCAGAAGAATGGGACTTGGTAAGAGAACAAGGACCACAAAGGAATGGCCCTGTTGAAGGAGGCACACGAGAAGCTCGTATGACTCAACCGGCGACATCAGCGGAAACATTTTAATTATAGAGACTCGATCCTCACGAGCTTGAATTCACAGAAGCTATACACAGTTCAATGGCGTTGACCGCGGCATTCGGCATATTATTCAATGCTGAGAAGCTGTTGTCGTCGCTTCCTCGGACGCACAGATGCGAGCCTACAAATAACCGTCAATTATCAATTATGACTGGATTTTGTGATTACCCGAGAACAAACCTGGTTGAGTCGCTGATCAAGCTAGAGACCTGTCCTCATGTTGAAGTTATGCGCATCATACACCCGCCTCCAGTTCTGGCACCGGACAGTCCGCCACGGCTGGACTGTATGTGATCCTCCCGCGCGGACCAGTGGCTCAAGCCTCAAGTCCCGATGGCATAGAACCATCTGCCGGATGTAGTTGATGCAATGAGCGGTCAACCCGTTGGGTGGCTCGTGGTTTGCGTAGGTTTGGCGGAGGATGTTCAGACAACGGAGTTGGTGGAACATGGAGAGCATGTAGGCGGCGCGGTCGCTACCCTCGCCCTCGATGACGATTCCTCCGTTCGAGGGAACTAGAGCCCTCCATTCGGCGTCCGCTTGTGTGGAGTTGAGTTGGTAGTGGACAGATGACTCGAAGGGCAAGGCGACGTCGCCTAGTGGGCCGATGTCCCACACGGGAGATACATCGCGGTGGATGATCGCTGGATATTACAAGCATTGACGATCAGCCTAATGTAATGGATAGATTTTTGCGCGACTTACTCATGCGAGAAGTTGTATGGGCAACGTGGGACACCTTCGTGGAGGTCGTGCACCATATGACCAAGGCCATACTCGCCACAATAGCGAAGGTAATAGCCAGACTACGACAAGAATTCATCGAGGGGGTGGGTGAATCTAGTGTTGCAACGTCGAACGTGTTGGGTATCGAGTTCCGGAGAGCAAAGGGCACAATCTTCCCTGAGGGGAATACCACAAGGCCGCATGTCCCTTCTCAGCTATCATCTCGAGATCGTGGACAGATGCTATTCCTGCCATTTGAAAAATGTCAGACATCTGACCAGAGGGATGTCCGACATCCCTCGTCCGGAATGAGTTGTTGGGCTCACGACTTCTTGATCACGAAGCAATCCGGTTCTAGTAATGATCAGTCTTGTTGAGTTTTCTGACGCGGCGCCGGAGGGTTCCTTTACGAGTTATGCCATGGCCGGTAGATATCCCTGATCGAGCGCGCGGGAGGGGTTCCAATGATGCGGGGATAGTTGGGCTGCTTCTATGTTCAGGCGATGACGCACCATGGAACTTGAAGTGTTCACAGATTCGAGTCGGAAGCTCCGGGGCGTCTACGGATGTTCCAAGCGAATGCAACCCGACATAGTATTACGCGGAGGTACTGCGGTCGACCTAGCTCGCGCTGAGTGAGAAGTGAGTGTGGGGCGCTGCATACTCGTAAAGACACCTACCCTTCGACTTCGACTTCGGATTCGAAGCGCTTAGCGCTCATACTTATCGGTCATGCAAGCGGCCGAAATGGTCACTCAGCGCTCAAAGCGAGGTATCTCTGCAGTACCGACGGCATTCTCATATCGAAGTGCCTGAACAGGTGATCTCGAGGGTGTAAGTCTACAGCCAAATGAGTCCTCCTGCTAGACTAGGCCGAAACAACACGTCTACAGATATTCGTTAATAACTAGATATGAGACTCAAGCGAGAGCGTACCATTCAGGATGAGGAATAGTTATGTTCCTCACCTTACACCTTGCCATCAGATCGCCAGTTTGCCTCCATCTCCTCGTAAACCTGTCTCCAGTCTTGACACATATGGATGGCCCCAACCTCCTTCATACCGGCGTCATAGTCACGTTCGAGTACATCCGCCGGCTCGAGCGTCAGGTTCGGCGCACACAGGATCATCTGCCGGATGTAATGCAGACAATGGGTGAAGTGCTGCTGCATGTATGGTCGATAGTCGCCAGCAAGTGCGGCGCGCATGGCGCGAAGACAGTGTTGCTGATGGAACATCGAGGTGGAGAACGCTCGACGTTCTGGGCCTAGGTGGAGGTAGGAAACTCCTTCGGGAGTGCTGGACGCCCACTCTTCGCGGGCATCGGGCCCCACCACGGCGTAGTGAACAGGGTCCTCTACGACCAACGCAACAGAGGCAGCCGGAGGCAGATCCCAAAACTCAGGATAGTCGTCTTCAGCGAACGCTAGACCGCCAGCATATGCCAGTAGCATTCCATAATGAGTGCGGTGGATCTTCACAGAACGACGAGACAACGTACAATATGATTCCGGGGGGGATGAAGCAGGCTCGGTGTACATGAGAAGATACATGTTTGCGCCGGTGAGTAGGAGGATGTATATGATGCATAAGTAGATGGTTTGCCTGGTTGTAGCCATGAGGGAGGGCCTATGCGAGTTGTGAGGCGAGGCGAGGCTGTGAGAGAACAAAGGGAAGCGTACAAGGGGTGAGACTGTTGCTTGTAGCTGAATATGGGTTGCGGAGTCGACCGCCTGCAGGCTGGACGTGAGGCGACTCCGCTGCTAAGACAATTTGCCCCGTAGTTCTATCGGTCAGCGGGAATGAGCGTGTACACACGCGAAGATCACTGGCACTCGATCTCCCATTTTCCGATTATGATCCGTTTTCCAGAACGAGACGAGTGTGCTTCTGACTGAAATCCAGGGTTCGGTTCGGAGCCATGAGCGCTGAGCAACAGGAGTGTGCTATCGCTCTGCCGACAATCGTGAGAGCCATGACTGTGAGGAATGGAGGAGAAGGGGCAGCGGAAGAATTACCTGCAACGCTGAGTGCCAAAGAAGGTGTCTCGTGATGTCCTGCTACATTGCGATCCGATATCAGACGGAAGTAACACCAAGGAGTTCGAGACGTTACCAGACATAGATGCGCGAAATCAGGGAGAAGACGGCGGTCTTATAAAGGAAGCTCAAGCTGGAGGTGGAACCCGTACTGTCAGACTATTCCGTTCGTTGCCATAGCAAGTCATTCACCATGAAGCTCACCTTCACCCTGTCCGTCCTCTTTATCATCACGGCCGCTGCTGGAGCGATGCCAGCCTTGGTCTCTGATAAACGTACGTTAGCAGACGAGCACTACATGACGCAACGTGGTATTCACTAGTTCTGCTGTAGGGGCCTGCGGTGGGGATGACTTTGACTCCCCGATGCACACCGACGGCTGTTATGAGAGTTTCTTATGGTTGGTGCTGCCCATTATTCGCCATCTGTCAGGTGTACACTCTGACGCCGAGTACAGAATAATCTCGAGGGAATCAGTCGAGCTCCGATCTCGGGCTGTGACTGGTAGATGCTGCAGAGGAGAAGCCTGCGAGTAAATGGTTGTTGAGCGAGGCTGCTCTGTCCACTTGTGCGACGGTATACACGGGAAGATATCGATAAGTTGGCAGCTTGAACAGCGGAGTGAGGGTGAGCTCACATTGTGCTCCTTGCAAGAAGTTGTATCACAATACGCGGCTGTGACCTCCAGGCGACCATGCATATCTGGACCGTATGACAGCGCGATGCACAGGTCAGCTCCAATCTTGAAGGATGCAAACAACATGTTGAGTCGAAGAGCGGGATTGACTCGATTGAGAACTCACGCGCAAGAGTTACGTGCAGAAGGGCTCGCCCGGAATCGACACTCACGGCTTGCTGGGCCTTCTGAGTTACGGCTGGGTCTCAGGTGTGCTATGTTAAAGTGCTTGTATGAGTAGGAGCAAGACGTCCGGGAACGGCGTTCGTCGTGTGTAACGCGGACTCAGCGAACACCCACCTCTGGGTGATTGATCGAGGTCACATCCCGGACCGTCATGTACGGTGTTCACAGTGCTCCTTGCATGAACGGCGGACTCCAGGTGGCCAGATATCCTGACAGTATTTACGCGATGAATCACGGGGACCTGGCACTGAATGCACTGCATCGTTGTATACATGGACGCGCGAAGCGCGAGATGTAAACACTGTTCGCCATCGTACATTAGATAGGACAAGATAGGACCACCATGATACACACCTTGTGTCTTGCAAATCGCCTACAGAACCTCATCCGTAGGACAGGACACATACGCCTCGATGCTAGGTAGCTTACAGACAAGAACACTCATGATTAAGGGAAATCGTCAAGGGATACATGGATTAGTCGACAGAGAACAAACGTCCACTCGGACAGCAAGCAGCACGACACGACGCGACACGACACGACAGGAACAACAGACGATAAAGACAACGGACCGAGAAGCAAGAATTGGAGTAGGCATCAGTGGCACAAGCTGACATCCGAGCGGGAGCAGCTGACGAGACGAAGCGAGCACAAGCGGTCGGGGGGACCTAGTCCTCGTCCTCCTCTTCCTCGTCGATGGGCTCTTCGACCTTTTTCTTTCCTCGCGAGGACGTTGGCTTCGCCTTGGACGCAGGTTTGGCCTTGGACGCGGGCTTCGCGGACGATGCGGGCTTTGCACGCTTCGAGGGTGGTTTGGACGAGCCGGCGCCCTTCGAAGCGGGAGCACGCTACATGGTTGTTCGTTGAGGCTCCGTCGTGTGACGATTAACAAGATGAACACGCACCTTACGCTTCTTACTGAGTTCCTCAGGCTCTTCGTCCTCCTCGTCGATCTCCTCGTCGTCCACGGCCGCGATCTCGTCGCCGAAGTCCTCGCCGTCCTCATCGTCGTCGTCTTCGTCCTTCTTCTTCGCCTTCTTGGGGGCGGCCTTCTTTGCAGGGGCAGCCTTCTTGGCTGCACCGCGGCCCTTCTTCGGTTTCTCGTCGTCGACATCCATCTCGTCGTCGTCGTCGTCCTTCTGCAGAGGAGAGACGATCACGTATCAGACCACCACGCCCCTGCGGCGAAGCCGAGACAGAACATGAGAGTAGGCAATGCCGCATTCCGCACCTTCGCCTTTGCGCGGCCACGCTTGGGCTTCTCTTCGCCGTTGTCGGCCTTCTTCTTGCGCGGGGCGGCTTTCTTCTTGCCGGTGTCGACAGCCTCCCCAGGACCTTTGTCATCGTCGGGAATTTTGCCCTCGTCCCAGGCGCGCTGGACCTTCTCCTTCTCACCCTCTTGGAGATCGGCAAAGCCCTCCACCTTGGAGGGCTCGTCGTATGCAACTTTCATCTTCTCGACGAGTTTGTCATCAGCGCAACCCCAGTGACGCCATGCACTATGGCAAGAATGAGGATATCTTGAGCATGGGAATAGCTGAGTACGCACAAGCTTTTGGCGCCACGGAATGCTACCTCCTCCCCAAGGCGGAAGAAGTCCTTGCCGACCGTCTCTGTGGACGTATGCTGAGTGATGTGTATTCATACAGAGGCCACGAGTGAGGACGTACCTCCACAGGCTGATGTCACGCGACAAGAGAACGTTATGAGCAGAGATCCAACAGCCGCAACTATCGCAACGCACTCTTGCACTTTGATCGAGAAGACGAAGCGTATTCAAACTTGAACACGCCCGGTCCCAGATCCACCGCAGCCTTTTTGCCTCCTTTCTTCTTGGGCTTGTCTTCATCTTCGTCGTCCTCTCCGTCGGCCTTCTGAGCAGTCTCGGGGACGTCCTCCGGTGCAACATGACCGTCCTCCCACGCCTTTTTGATACGTTCCTGATCTTCCTCAGAGAGGTCGTCGAAACCATCGAGTTCGTCGGCTTCGTTGAAGCTGTTCTTCATGTTGGTGATGATTTTGGGGGTGACGCAACCCCAGTGACGCCATTGGCTGTGTAGCAACGAAGAGATCAGTGAGTAAACCATTTCCAAAGCGTAACCATGATCGCCGTGGATGCGCATACACTCGCGCCATGTCCCCCGTGATGAGTTGAACAGTTTGGCAGACACTCACAAGCTAGTTTTGCCCTGGAAGTCCACCAGCGAACCAAACCTGAGCTCCCCCTTGGGAAGCTGGCTGCCCTTGCATCTGCGAGACCGAGAGACGTGAGTTATATTGGACAACCTCGACCATCTGGTAGACACGTACGGCTTGGGACCTACGACGCGAAGACGACGCGTGAAACGCGGTCAGGACGGCATTGCGGACGAAGGGAACGAATTGTGCGGATATGCGCTCACCTGTGCACTTGGCGCGGCCGGTGCTGGCGTATTCGAGGCGGTAGCCAGACTTTTTGGGGCTGTCGTTGTCGGACATTGTGCTGGAAGGTTAGCTGTGGTGGGCAGAGGGGTGGGGGAGTGGGGGAAAAGAAAGAGGGATGATGTTGGGGGACGTTAAATATGAACGGAGGATGCTTCAAAGTCCGCTTGGAAAGCGCTGCTTGTAAGCTGCTCTCAGCTCAGCGTAGCACACGCCTGGCCACCTGTCCGCGCACGGACCTCCCTCTCCCTCGCTTTTCCCCATGTGTCACATCGGCACACCCTCCTTGTCTTCCTCTCTCGTCACTCGAATATTCTCCCATTAGTTCCCTTTGTTGTATGTCAGACAATGTCTGACGACAAGCCTGATCAGATTCTCTGCGGATACTCCGCAAATAAGGTTAGGGTTGCCTAGCGCCGCCCAATTGACCCCGCCAGTGTCCACAGTTTCAGGCACTGACCCATTGTCTAGCCAAGACGCAATATGCGCGACATAAAGCAGCTAGCGGAAGCTCGTGGCCTTCTCTAGGTATCGTACAGTTGGCACTCTTGTCGTCAAGTCGATACTGACCAAACCCACAGTACAACCATCGTCACTCTGACGTGCACATCCACACGCAGTCAGCCACCACAGTAGCGGCAGTCCTCTGATAAAGACCAGTCATCCTCCGGCCCCGTGCGATCGAATTCCCGGCAAATATGGAGTTGCGTTAGTTCAACTCGTGATGCAGCTGACCATGAGTACTATGAGAGGAGAGCGCGAACATTGCGAACAGTCTCTGCTACCTCCTAGGTAGCCCACCTCAAGTCATCCTGTATGTATGTCTTCATTTGATGTAGCATTTCCTCGATCCAAACTCACTCGGGGACTCCTTTTGTAGCTTGTTAAGCAATCCGCCATGCGTCGCAGCGAAGATGTCCCAGTATCTCTTGTTACGGTTCCGATCTCGGTCGGCTTTCTTAACCTTCGGCGAAGCTGTCGCAACCAACACCGATTACTGCCAGATCTCTGGTACTCGAGGTTTGGCTTATAATGACAGTCTAAATGATATAAGTGCATTATATGTACATACTGGAGCACACGATCACCGAGCTCGAGAGAAATATCTGGAAAGCAGCGTATGAATTGGTCTGTGAGGCATGGGCGCCCCGATCACACGGGCGCCTAGAGATGCAAGGCTCCGTCGCCGTGCTGTGCGCATGATGAAGAAGTTGACCACTCCCTCTTTCCTCCTCCCTCCCCTCTCCAGAGTTGCCACTGACCGGCGACCGCTCGCATCTTTCTAGGGTTTCTCATATATCTGTTTGCTGTCCTCTTTGCTCTGTTGTACCCTGCTCTGCTTGAAGACTAGGATTGTCTGTACACTAAACTCCGTAATATCTGGTCCGAATACTGGACATACTGGACGGCAACTTCGCTGGCGATGAAGTTCACCAAGCCATCATGGGTGATGCACAAGGGTACGTACATTTTTCGACAAACTGCGCGCAGCCGCACCGACGCGTGCCCCTCGCCCCTGCAGACTCCGCCATGCGCGGGGACGAAAAGCGCGTCTCGATATTTTCTTGCCATGTCCACCCCGACGGCTCGCGGATTGCCACAGGAGGCCTCGACGCGAAGGTGCGCATATGGAGCACGAAGCCGATCCTCAACCACGCCGCGGAGCTCTCAGGACGGCCGCCGAAGTCGCTCAGCACGCTCACGATGCACACTGGACCCGTGCTCGTCGTCCGCTGGGCGCACTCCGGACGGTGGCTCGCGAGCGGGAGCGACGATGAGATTGTGATGATATGGGACCTGGATCCGTGAGTGGCTCATAGTCTAGTAGGAAAGCGACGGATGTGGGCTGAGGCAGCGGCGTGTTGCATGGCGATTTAGGTCTGCGAGGGGCAAGGTTTGGGGCTCGGACGAAGTCAATGTAGAAGGATGGAAGCCACTGAAACGACTGGTTGGGCATGAAAGTGGTGCGTACAACCGGTTTGAGATGTCTGACTGCTGTGAACGCGTGGATTGCGTACTCTAGACGTCACGGACGTTGCGTGGTCACCCGGAGACAGATACTTAGCCTCAGTCGGCTTGGACTCAGCGGTGCTAGTGTGGTGTGGATTCACCCTTGGTGAGTTGCCCGCGTTAGTGTTCTTCCATCTCGAACTGAACGCTCCTAAAGAAAGGCTACGCAAGATTGACCAACATCAAGGCTTTGTGAAGGGCGTATGCTGGGACCCTGTCGGAGAGTTCCTCGCAACAGGCTCTGACGACAGGTCTGTTCGCATCTGGCGAACCACCGACTGGGAGCTCGAAGCGGAGGTCAAGAAACCGTTTGACCACTCTCCAGGAACGTTCTTTCGGCGACTTAGGTTAGTCTTTCATGTCATCTCTTGTTCTGAATCTCACGATCTTCTGTAGTTGGTCCCCGGACGGCGCGCATATCACCGCCTCTAATGCGACGAACAACGAGGGCTACGTGTTCATAGCGGCCGTGATCGCCCGCAATTCCTGGACGTCGGAGATCAGCTTAGTTGGCCATGAGAATACTGTAGAAGTTGCTGTACGTAACGTTACTTGGCTATCACCCATACATGCTGAAGCTCGCAAAATAGGCTTACAATCCTCACATCTTCCTGCGTGATCCATCGCAACCTGTGACCGCCCACAACATATGTTCTGTTGTTGCCCTTGGTGCAGACGACCGAGCCGTCTCTGTGTGGCAAACGAAGGCGCCACGCCCTCTCGTGGTAGCCAAGGATGTCTTCGAGCGACAAATCATGGACCTGAGCTGGTATGTCGTGTGTCTTTACTGCATCCGATTCAGTCTGACGTACACTACAGGGCGACGGATGGCCTCACGCTTTATGCTGTATCGTCAGATGGGACAATGGCAGTGTTCAGCTTTGATGCTGCAGAGATGGAAGGTATTTCCCCCCAGTCGGCGCAAGACCAATATCTCAAGCGCTTTGGCTTCACCGCGCCGCCACTACCCGACGGGTATTCTCACCAAAACGCCGCCGCCGCCGCGGCCGAAGCCGCGAAGGCACAGCAGACGAACCGCATCACCCCTCCCCCCTCCCCCGCGCACAGTCTCAGGACTTCGGGAGCGCTGCGACCGCAACGCCCGGTGGCGAGCAGGTGCACACTCTCGTGGCGAAGCGCAAGCCAAAGAAGCGCATACAACCAACCTTCGGAGGCTCCATCTCAAGCTCGGTCCCGTCGTCGTCCGTCAACGGCATCAGGCCGCCCACGTCTATGCACATGCCTCCCACCAGCACGACCACGTCGCGCATATACCAAGACGTGCCCATCTCAGTGCCCACGACCTCCGCACTCCCGTTATCCGTGTCGCAGCCGTTCGGTTCGAGCGCAAGCGCAAGTGCGTTCGGTCTCGGGCTGAACACGGGCGAGGACGAATTCTCTATGGATATCGACGGGGAGGTGCGCATCAGTGCGCTGGACGGGGCGTCACATAGCGGGAGGGGCAAGCGTAAGGCGGGAGACGACTTTGACGACCGGGCGGCGGGCAAGGCGAGAACCCTTGGAGGAGATAGGGTTAGAGAGACCGTCGCCGTGCGGCCTATCAGTCGGTCTGCGCCTGTGGGCAGCGCTGCGATGTGGGCGGAGGGCTCGAATCTGGCAGGAAGGCTCGAGCCGCCACAATTGGTGACATACTTGAAGGCGACAATCGAGGGCAGCGAGGACGTGTTCGAGGGCAGGAATGCTGAGGGCGACGGTGAGATCCTCGTTCTATAGTCATGCCGTGGGCCACTGATGATGATCTGCAGAGCCGAACGAGGTGTTGTATGTGAGTGGGAAGCAGACGCAGTGGTTGGACTACCTACCCTCCCCTATCCTCGCGGTCACTGCGACTCCTACATTCTGCGCCGTCGCGATGCAAGACGGAACCGTCACGGTCTACTCACACACCGGGCGACGGTATGTCCGATCTCCCGCAGTTCTGATATCGGATTAATCTTGACACGCATCAGGTTAATTCCTGCGCTGAGCATAGGGTCGCAATGCTGTGCACTTGCCAGCGCGAGGAACATGCTCATGCTCCTCACCGTTTCTGGATCACTCTACGTATGGTGTGTAGGCCCGTACTCGCACATTGCTCCTTCCATCCTCATAGCGCTCCAGGGACATCAAAAAACAAGCGGCCAAGTTCCCACCGACCTCGGTCGCACCAATCCTCGGTTCCTCCCCTAACCTCACCATCCTCTCCGTCGCAGTCCGGTCCAACGGCGCCCCAGTCATCCAGCTGTCGGACGGCGTCGCGCACTCGTACGACTCCGCGATGTGCGTCTGGACGAAGCTCTGCGAGCCGTGGTGGGCGGAGGGCTCGGACGCGTGGCAAGGCCGTCAACGGTCTTACGCGCAGGCCGGGCGCGGGCCCCTCATGGCCCTCGAGGGCGCGATCAGCGAGCGGATGTCAGTCGACGACGGGCGCGCAGAGAAGGTACGGCCGGCGTGGTGGAGCGCGGCACTCACGCTGGGCCACCTGGAGAGCAAGCTGCACGCGACGAAGGCGCTGGAGAGTCCGCAAGAGTACAAGCAGGCGCTGCTGGTGTACGCGAAGCGGATTGCGGACGAGGGCTTCCGGGGCAAGGGCGAGGAGCTCGTCAAGGAGCTCTTCGGGCCCGTGTATTGGTGCGTGGACGATGATGTTCTTGCTGACGATGGCGACGACCGTACTGTGGCGGCGTCGTCGCTGTCGTCGTGTGAGACGAGAGCGTGTGGCTCATGTGTTTGTGTCGTTGGCATGCAGGCGGCCGGGCCGGGATGACTCGTGGTCCCCGACGACGATCGGAATGTCGAAACGGGATTTGCTGAAGGAGGTGTTGAATATCTTCGGTCAGTGTCGATGCGCCGGGCTGGGGCAAGTATGGACTAACAGAGGCTTTGCAGTGCGTAGCAAGACGTTGACGAAGCTGGGGCAGGACTGGCAGGATATCTTGAAGAAGTCGCAGGTTGAGGAGTAAGGGCATCGATGAGGTTGTGTTTGTGTCTTGTAGGGTGAGCTCATCGTCGCTATCCAATATTGATCGCTCTCCTCTACTTCATCTCGTCAACGCGGTAGCTTGGTGAGACCAATATAGGATGCAACGGTAGCGGTGCAAGAGCGCGTCCAGCTCGAGAGGACGCGCTCTGGCACATCGGCCAATGGCGCGACTGAACGGTTTCAATGAATCAGCGTAGCGAAACGCTATGTTTCCGTCCGGCCGCGAAACTCAGTATGTTCATTGACCATCTTGTCGTAGCTGCAATGTTGGTTGGCCGCGTTGCTATCGACTTGAGACTGACTATATCAAAGGACTATCCATGACTCCTTCCACGAGTAACGGTCACAGGTGGCGAAATTGAGGACACAGGATGAGTGCATAGCATACATAATGCGGTTGGCGGTTTGTGGTCTCGTACCCATCTCTTCCCGCATCCCACCACCACGACGAGAGAAACAATCATGGTGATAAGCGCGAACTATACAAGTGGCAGTTCAGTAGCACGAGGCGTGATTCGCGCCCGTTGTGACGTTGTGCGCTGGTAACTCGTCGGACTTCGTTTTCTCTTCCGCTCCTCAGGCCTCATCGATCATCGCCAGTGTACTGAAGTCCGCCCTTCGTTGTCACTGACCCTTTTCTTTGCTACTATTTGCTAGTCTGACACCAGTGACGAAGTCACCACGACTACGGGTATACAGAAACCAGCGAAGAACGAGCTCGATGGTGACGTGCTCTTTCAACCTGCTCTGCGACCTGCTCATCCGGCCTCCGAACCGTGGCAGGCCGCACCATAACGACGGATCAAACGACCTGTCGATACATATCACTGTAGGTATGTACGTGCGACGTACCTGGTACCTAGACCTACCGAGGAGCCGCCAGATCTCTTTACAAATGAAACATGACGACAGGCTATGGTCCTAGCTGCAACAGACGGTGAAGTCTGAATTATCGGTCAAGCGATATCTTGGGTCTGCAGAAAAGTTGCACAAGTAAGTACTACTCACCTCTTCGGCGACGCGCCCCCAATGCGGTCCTGTTGTCGACAAACATATGTTGCTGAAGTCAGATCTATCGGCCTTCGGTCTCCGAATCTAGGCGTGCAATTAATGTCGACGGTGCGACGTCGACGTGGACCTGACGTGGACACATGTCCTGAGAGAGTACTCCCGCAGCAACTTCAAGGTATCATAAACATAACAGTCTGCTCTCGGACCGAAGGTTAGGCTGTCACTGACTTTGCTCCCGTTTCTTCTTTTCGCATAGTCCTTCTGAGGGATTCCAAATCGTCACCCGCCGAACCCGGACTAGACGGCCAGCGCTCACAATCCAGTCTCAGCGTTGAACGTTGAACGTTGATGATCAAGAGTTCTCTGCCGTCTCAGCGTCCACGACGGCAGGTACGGCAGATTTCATGTTTTCCGAAGATGCTACTACATACATACTGACTGAGCGGCTAGTGGGCGGCCTTGCCAGATTGATCTCTATGCGGCATAACCCCCGCCCATGACCCCTTCTATCGCAGATTCATCACCCTTTTCCATCAATCCAGGCGCGGCATTGCGTTTCGATTCAGTAGCCATGTGGCCGGGATGCAAGTGGCCGCACTTGCGGCGTATAAAGCCTTCGGGGCGGCGATGGTCTTGGCTCCTCGTTCGGTTCTTCGCCGCGACTCCTTCACTTCTTGCGATCCGGGATCGCTTGCAGAGCCATCGACTTCTTCCTTTTACGACCGGGTGTCTGCCAGCAACACTCTTTCCAATTATTACTACGCGTAGATCGCCTATTATCGACCAAGATCAGTCATGAAGTTCTCTGCCCTCGTCGCTCTTGCTATGGTTCTCTCCGTCTCGGCCCGCCCCGACTTCAGGCGCGCCCGTCGTGCGGACACGGAACTGCAGAACGGGCAGGACGCCATCGCTGAGAAGTAGGTCTCCCAATGCTCACGAACTCCATGAATATGCCGTGACTCACATGGCCCAGCAACCGCTTCAAGACGCTGACGGCGGACTCACCCTGTACTCACGGCGATACCGCTTGTGTCAACGACAAGTTCGCTGGGTGTGTTGACACGAAATGGGTTCTCCAGTCATGCGCTGCTGGTCTCATGTAAGAGGCCGTCTGTATTGTTCCCACCTCGTCATGATGACCTAGTTGCCTAACAGCTGCGCGTCACTCCCGAACTCCGGCGCACTTGGCACGACTCTTGCATGCACTACCGCTGCCGAACGCGATTCCCGCATCGCGGCCACCGGCGCCAACGCTGCTAACACCGGGTCCAAGACCAATCAGAACTCGAACACGAACACAGGGAAGTCGAACACCGGCTCTGGCACCGCGAAGCCCAGCGCGACCCCGAACGCTACCAAGGGCACCGGCAATGGCAAGACCACCCAAGCTTCGACAAAGTTCAGTGCGACCGGAAAGGCCTCTGCCGTTTCGAGCGCGACAGCCAAAGCTTCCACAGTGTCCAGTGCGACATCCAAAGTCACCCAGGGCACCGGAGACAGCAAGACCGCCCAGGGGACCGCGCAGCCAAGTGCAACCCCGAACGCCAGCGGCGGCAAGGGCGGTGATAACGCTTCGAACGGCGGTGCGGCCGGCGCTCAGGTGAGCACGTTGCGCCTAAGCACAGTCCGGCATTATCTGACTCGACGACGTGTAGGGCAACGACAACAGCGACCCGCAGAAGTCGCTCACCCTCGCCCCCGGTGCGCTCCAGGACTACAGCAGCGACGGAAACGCCGAGTGAGCCATCCCGCCGATCGTACATGGTGCTCCGAGTCCCTTGCTGACGCGCCCGCAGCGCCTCCGCCGGCCAGGAGCCCTCGATCACGTCCACGAACAACTTCATCAACTTCTGCCTCGAGTTCCCTGACAAGGCCAAGACGAACGGCCAGCAGGTGATCGAGGGCTCGTGCAACCAGACGCCGATGGGCGTCATCGCCGCGCAGTCCAAGATGCCGTCCGCCAAGTTCCAGAGCCCGGCGAACGGCGCGACGGTGCCCGCGAACACGGACTTGACCATCGCCGTGCAGATGCGCAACATGGAGCTCGGGCACTTCACGAACCCGGCCACGTCGTTCCACATGGCGCCGCAGCAGGTGAACGCGCAGGGGCTGATCAAGGGCCACTCGCACGTCACCGTGCAGAAGCTGAGCGCGCTCGGGCAGACGGAGCCCGTCGACGCGCAGGACTTCGTGTTCTTCAAGGGCCTCAACGACAAGGGCACGAACGGCGTGCTCTCCGTCGTCGTCCCCGGTGGGCTTCCGAAGGGTGTCTACCGCGCGGCGACGATCAACTCGTCGTCGAACCACCAGCCGGCGCTCGTCGCGGTCGCCCAGCGCGGGTCTCTCGATGACATGGTCTAGTGAGTGGTCTTTCTTCGTTGAGCTGCGAAGAGACGTGTCCTGACGCGGGTCCTTCAGCTTCACTGTCGCGTGATTATATTGGAACCTGAACCACTCGTTTTATCGTATTCTTGGAAGGATTAACTGCTGAGCCTCACATTGGTATATCCCGTGTTGTACTGGTCTAGTGCACCATTTCGTCGTAATGAAGTCGATGGTTCTGCTTCATGCTTCATGCATGGTGTGTGCTGATGTGTGTGCGCTGCCAGATCATGTTTATCGTCATAAGCACAAGATGACCACTCAGTGCAGTGACGTTGTCGACTGTCCGGGCTAGTATCCCAGGAAGTACACGACTACTCATATGCACGTTCAACTCAAAACTCCCATGAGATCGGTTTTCCAGCCTCGCACGATCGTACACAACACTCAGTACTGCATCGCGTTCTCGACAATTTTCGTCAGACACTCCCTCCCGTCATTGCCCACGACGTCGCCAATGCCCGGAGCGACGTCCAACATGCGCCGCTGCGGGATCGTTCCGTCGACCAGTGCTGGGATGTCCGCCTTGGTGTACCCGATCGCGCTCAGGCCGCGCGGGACGTCGAGCTTGTCGAGGAAGCTCGCGATGGCCTCGGAGAGGTGTGCGCCGATCGCAGCATCGGGGATCGCTGTGACCGACGCGTCGGTCGGGGTCACCCCGAGGAAGACTGCGAGAGCCTCGCGGTGCCGATCGGGCGAGAGCGGTGCTGTGAACTGGAAGACGGCCGGTGCGGACAGTGCGACGCTTCGGAAGAAGAGAAGGCGTCGTTATTGGAGAGCGTGTTCGCTGTAGTGCTGGTAGAGGCGGTGAGGGACGTACCTTATCCCGTGAGGGATGATGGGGTGGTCAACCTTGTATCCAGCGTGTTTGTACCCAGGCCCTTTCTTGTTTAGGCCAGAAACCTAGACATAAACGATCGCGTCAGTGCTCCCGAAGACGGCCATTTGGGTAACGAAGACTTACAGGGTAGCTGATTGCATGACACAGGTGGCAGCCTGCGTTACCGAAGCCGAGTCCTGCAAAGGATGCAGCCAACCTGTGCACAAAGCAAACAACGCTCAGACGTCGTCTGTGGAGAGGCAAACCACTAGCATACATCATCTGCGATACGGATTCATGATCGTCGAGATTCTTCGCAATACGAGGCAAATGCCTGACGGTGGTCCTCAGAGCCCACATCGCGAAGATATCAGCCACGGGGTTGCTACCCTGGTAGAGCGGCCGGAAACTCGGGTTACTCGGTCGAGGAGTGCGCTCCGTGTACCTTGTCACTGTCAGACTGGCTTGTACAATAAACGGCGAGTGTCACACGCACGGGATGGCCGTATAACTTTCCAAGCTATGAAAGAGGACGTCTAGACCGGTACTGATGTGCAGCTCTACAGGTGTGAATCGCTACCGTCGTGCTGGCCAGCAATGTAACTCTCATGGCGCATGTTTGCTTACCTCGGGGACAGGTCCTAGTATTGAGCGTGTCGACGATACCAGGCATGGGTTTCAGTGCTCGGTTGGAGATCCCGGTCTTGAACGACATCGAAGCAATGTCGACGATGGCGGTTCCAGTCGTCTCTGATCCTGTCCCCGCCGTTGTAGGTACTGACGGTCGCGATGAGTTAGGAGGTTTAATAGGGATAGTGTGATTTATCCACCTGCAATCAACGGGTGCAGATCAGCCTTCACGGGCAAGTTCTTGCCCACCGGCGCGTTCAGGAAATCGAACAACTCGGCATCCTTGTGGACCGAGAAGCTAGAGTGACCGCAAACATGTGACTCAGAGTCAGCAGTAGGCAGCATGAATGCCATCAAGTGACGCACAGGTTGGCAGCTTTCGCAGTGTCGATGACGCTACCACCTCCAACACTGAATCCGGATATGTCAATTGAATTCGTGGATACCAACTGCGGTGGATTCAGAACTCACGCCAGGAAATGGCTGCAGTCACGTTGGCGTGCCCAGGCGATCGCGTCTCGCCAGCTGTCTTCAGTCGGCTCTGCGACTACCCGATCGTACAGCTCGAAAGGCAAGTCCTGTGCCTCCAGGGAGGCGATTGCCTAGAGAGTCCGATGAAGTCATTCGCATGTAACGAGCGCAGTACAACCGACGACGGACGACGTACCATTTTCGCTGGAGCGAGCTTGACGACGTTGGGGTCGGTGAACACAGCTACCTGCCAGTGTGCATGGTTGGCAAACGTTCCATCTGCAACGCCATCCTCTCTACGGGCGCTGAACCAACCTTGCGAGCTCTCATGTTTTTGAAATCCATCCCGACCTCGCGTGTCGCCCCTGCGCCGAAACGCAGGTTAGCAGCAGCGATCTAAGCACGAAATTGCTTGTCAGTCTGTAGTTGGCGCCTCTAGTGACTATAGGACTCACCTCGAATGCATACTCTTTCTCGGCGGGGAGGGACTCTCCGGCTCTTGCGTACTTTCTCATCTGCTGGAGGGCGTGAATTGGACTGTGTGTACCTCCGGTGCGGCAGCCATGGCACGGGCAGGCGGTGTGTTGAGCCGCCCCTACTAAACGACGGATGAGGGACCTGTGGGCAGAAGCGGACGACATCCTCGACGAGGGCAGAGCGAAGGATAGAAGGGCGGGGTGGGAGACGGCGATGTTCGTGATGCATATAAAGCTGAGGTCTCCGAGCGGCACGTGGGAGGACAAACTTTGAGTTTGTTCATCTCGATATGCATATGGAAGCAAGAGAACGTTCATTGGTATCTTCCCTATCCAGACTCACGGTGATGACGTCCATTGTCTCGTGGCAACAAGTCTAAGCGAGGTACTGAAGACTTTCGCCCCAGTGTATACTTACTCGCGATCGGGATGTCTGTATCGAGAAGAGACGAACCAAGCGAATCGATTGCTCCTATGGAAGTCACTGAGGTGCCATTTTGTAGAGCTTTTCATGAACTTGTGAGACGATACACTGATTCGGTCTCCTAGACACGAGAACGCAATGGTCAGATTTTATGCTGTTCGCCTTACTTCGAGACACCCACTATTGTACACTTGCCAGCCATCCGGCTCAATATGCAAAGTATGCAAATCTAGTAGTCTCCTGCGGGCGGACGACCAACTTGGTTCCGCTGACCTTGTTGTCCCGCATGCGTGCGCACCCATCCGGAACGCCCGCGAGGCCGCCAGGAAGCACCTCAACCCTGCTCGGCTGAACCCACAATACACGATACGGACAAATGGCAAGCGCATATAGTAACTTACTTTGATCACCCCAGTCCGCGACCACTCCGTCAGCCGTTTGTACAGCTCCTCGCCAAGGGTTTTGTTCGCAGGAAGACTGAGACTCGCGAACGGCCGCGCGACCCGCTTCGGCACCTCGCCGGTCTCGCGGTCGCGGTCGACCTTGGCCTGCAGGAACCGAGTGCAATGCGGGCCGCTCGTCACGATGAGCGCACCTCCAGGCGCGAGCGCGTCGTAGGCGAGCTTATGCGTCTGTTCGGTCGAGATCGCGTCGTACACGTATAAGAGCGGCTGCCATGCAACTATCGTGCGGAGCTCCGTCAGAAATTAGAATGGCGTCGGGAGAGAGGGAGCGGTCGACAACGTGTGTCACACCCAGGGACTTGAGGTGCTCCGTGTGCTTGAGGGAGGACGTGGTGATGATTGGCAAGAAGTCTTGGAGTTTCGCCATCTGGATGGCTAGCGCGTTTGTCAGAGTTGTTTGGGAAAGATGCGATGATCTTCTTTTCATACCGTATTGCCCTACGGAGGAAGACCCCGCCATGATGAGCGCCGGCTGACCGACGAAATTGGTTGTGCCGCCCTCCTCCCAGAAAGCCGGGAAGTCGAGGGAGTTGGCCTCGGGATGATGGCTCCATAAACCAGTAACGACGGTATTGAGAGCCAGAGGGATGGACGCCGCTTGTTCTTATAATATATTGTCTGGATCTGCGGTGAAGAAAGTGAGTATGCAAGACGAGTCATGAGACTGGACACGACAACATATACCTTCGCGGTGTTGTCAGCGGGAACGAGACTGTATTGTTGGAAGGTTGCCTGCTCCTTGTCAGGGCTGAGACCGCTCGCTGGGAAAAGGCTATTGGATACTGTTAGCGTGATGAGGTCCCAGCAGGCTACAGCTAGGATGATCACTGACAGATTTTCGCCCTTCGCGACGTTGGTGACTTCAGACCCAATGTCCTCGACGACACCGGCGCCGTCATGGCCGCAGATGAAAGGGTAGTCGTTCATGAACGGTATAGTGAGGGCTTGGATCTTCCAGTCAATAGGGTTAAGGCATGCCTGCCGACAAGTGTTTGTTCAGGGCCTGGAGTATGTACGGGCCAGTCGGCGACAAGCTTCCCCGGGTGCTTTGGTGTTGGGACAAGAAGCGCTTTCTGAGTGGACGGAGCCATTGCGAATCTGCCTATGCCGCGGGTGGTACAGGTGGTGAAGGTGAGTTTGTGCATGCACTGCTAACGTCGTTTTTATAACCGCTTGCTGCCAAGACAGCGAGCAGAGTCGTTGCGTGTGTGTTTGTCATCGCAGGTAGATGTTGGACGTTGAGCCTTTCGCCGCCACCAACGTCCTCGACGTCCTCGGATTCGACTGTAGCTCCCGGGCCGGAGCTGGAGCGCTCCGTCTGCTTGGTTCTATTTGGCTCTCGGGACTTTGGGTGTGGGTACATGCTGACGTCAGCACTCCGTGCTTGAGCTCGACGCCAACGCTTTCAGCCTTTCTACTACTAGTGTCACTGGGTTATTCAACTCGCTCTGCAAGCTCACGCACGTGCACCAGATCATGTAGCATGAAGACTTACGTTCTAGCATGGTTCGTAGCTATGCTCATGTACTAAAAGAGCTATCTGTGACTGAGACGCAACTGCAGGCTACTCTGGATGCTCTTCATGTTTTCCTTCGCGCACGCGCAAGTCACTACAAATCCTAGTAATGATAGTAATGCAACAACACTCGTCTGTGTGCCATTCGGCAGCTGCGAGGCATGTCCTGAGGATGCGGTAAATCTCATCATTCTACATTGGCCGGGATAGGTACTCAACGTCCCTTGTAGCTGCACGAACCGTTCTGCCAACCCTTCGGCAACCGTCGGCTCATGCATTGCATCCCGGCTTCAACCTCTTCCTCCACATCCCAAACCTCTCTCCCCCACGTCCACGACCCCAACGACGCGCCCAAAGGCGAAATACCTGCATGGGAGTCTTGCGGAAGGATCGTCGAGAAAGAACGCGCGGACTTCTACGAATTCTTCGCCTGCAACCTCTTCCTAGGCATCCTTGCAATCACCGTGTTCCTGACAAGGTCCAAGCGGATACAGGCCGTACAAGCACGTCATCTCGCTGCGAGGATAGGGTTGGTGAGGAGTGTCCCGGCAGGATGGTCGAATGATTGAGGCACAGAGACGGATCAGACATTGATACCACATTGGTGAGTGCCAACATGTCTTGCACCCTTCCATCCACGGCTCCAACTGTCGTCCCTAGCAATATACATATACCTCGTAGAGTCGTACACTACAGCATCGCAAACTGCTATCCCGCATTCCCGCACTCTCAGAGATGCTGTATGGCCGCCACTGTGCGAACGCGTGTCTGCTCATCCACATGTGGCGTCGAGTATTCTCGGCGCGGGAAGGCTCAATTGGCTCTCAATAGTACGTGCATTCTCGTGACAGACGATCTTGGGTCATATGCTTGGTCTTTACTCTCGGCCTCAGCCAATGCTCCCATCATCGTACGAATATTCTCATATCCGCGCAGCTTCGTGTCGGTGAATGTATACGTGGGAGCGACGGCGGCGAGTCCTTCGAACGGTCTCAATACCACTATACATATGTGGACCACTCCCGACGCTGCATACATAAAACCTGTTGCATCCTCGTGCCCACCACCATTGTTTCGCCCACATACAGAGACACAGCCGTCATGCTGCGCACCATCCTTGCCATTGTGCTTGCTTGTCTCATCGTAGCGAATATCGAGCCCGTGGATGCCGTCTCCGGTGTGACCACATTCAACGATGTATGTCTACTCCGGCTTCATTGATACTCATGTTGAGCAGGACATTGACGCGCCCAAATGCAGTTCAGCACCCAGACGAATGTTGCATGCTCAGGTATGCAGCGTCTCTCGACCCCGATGACAGTTGACAAACCATCACACAGGCTTCGGTCCGACGAACAGCCAAGGTAACGGTATTTTCGCAGCAGCGATGAGCGACCTCTCGCCCCTCTGGGTCGGGGCGAGGTGCCAAGGCACGATGGATGCAAGCAAGTGCAACGGCCGAGGCTCATGCGTGAACTGCATCGGACGTACGCCTGGGTTCTCCCTCCTACCAACACCTTGCCCCACTGATGTTTTCGTGCGAAGCGGCGTGCCCCGACGAGCAGGTCTGCGGCAGAGTACGTACCCTTACCTTCGAACAGCGTCTACGACGGTGGCTGACCTTCGATTCATCCCTGCTCGTCACCGTCTTACCGTCTTGCAGTGCTTCAACGTGAAATGCATCGGCTCGCTCGACGGCGAGGTCGTCGGCACGTGCTCGAACCGCACCATCAAAGTCAAGATCGTCGATGCGTGAGCCCTCCGCCCCGCGCACGCTCATGCGCCTCGTACGACGACTCTGACCTCACCCCTGGACTACACACAGCTGCCCGGCGACCCACCCCGCCAACTACTGCAAGATTCCGCAGTTTGGCGGCGTGAGTGACGTTCTCCCCTGCATAAATGGCATTCACAGCGACGCTTACGCGAGCATCCGCATACCAGACGATTCGCCCGCAGGAAGCGTGCGAGGCGGTCGGGACGAACGCGCTCGACATTGCGACGACGGCGCGGAGCCAACTCTCGACCTTCGTACGTACTCTGCTATGCTCCTATCATGTACCCGAACTAAGCTGCGTGCATTTTGTGCGTGCAGCAAGGGAACCTGAACATCGACATCGAGCCGACGTCGTGCTGATTGTGTCAAGCCAAGGCCTCCGCCGCCGTCGCTGTTCACGGCGTAGCATGTTATGAGCGTATATTTACGACCCCATGCCGGGACGTGACTCGGTGCTATACTTCCAAATTGATGCTATTGTGTTTGTACTGAAGCATCCGACTGAAGTCCCCATGCCTGGTTGCGATTGACTACCTCGGCCTCAGGTCGGAATGGCGCGAAGATTCGACTCTCACACGTCCATGCGCATGACGTCGAATGACCTCACGTATATGCGAGAAGAGCGGAAGGCGGCGCTCTGGTGCAGAGTCAGCCAGTACTCGGACACAAGAAGCAACGCTCGCATCGGATGTTGTGGCACGCTGGGTGTGGGCTTCACCATGATTTTAGTCAATGTTCAGTTGACTCTGAATGTTGTTCTCCTCTCAGCGTCGCTGGACTACCTCAATGTGCAGGAGAGTCTGTCGCCCGTGGAGCTCGCCGCCGCCGCATATCCACCTGCCGACAGAGAGGAAGGGTATCATCATTCATCTGCCGTTTGCCACCACAACATCGCATTCTACTCCCCTCTTACATGCTCGTGTGGGGGTCCTAAGGCAAGCGTGCAAGAGGTATCTCGTGCCTATGCTTCTGAAGGGAGAATCGGAACCCGCATAAATAGTCGGCGCCCTCGACTACCAACGGACCATCCCAAGCACTACCTCACATCGCCTACAACCTCATCGCATCTCAAGTCGCATCCAACTTCACTATCCATCTACTCATCATGAAGTTCGCACTCAACGTCGTTGCCCTCTTCCTCTGCGCCGTTCTCGCGGGGGCGACTGCCATTCCGACCGAGATCGAGCCAGGCGAGTTCATGCTCTATCCCAGCGGGCACCGTACTGATGCCGGCGACCGTTGCTACAGAGGCTGATGCAGGCTTGGTCGATGTCGGTGGTGTCCTGAACGATGGTGATGTGCTGAATATCGGACTCTGAATGGCCACATGGAGCCGTACGACGTACGATGTTGGGATCGGAACAGGTGCGGCACTCGAGAGTCGGGTGGACTAGATCGTCTGGGTACGGCTCGAGGCGCTGACCGTCGACTATTTTCGCAGATCCTGACGTCGGTGGAAGGAGACACTCGGGAGTAGGAGCTCGAGCTTCTCAGGAGTTGAAGCGGGGAGAGGTGTTTAGCATGCTAGTGCTGTTGCCCAATCATATCTGTGCTTTCTCGAGTGGATTTGTGAACCTTGCCGCCGTGGGGGGTCAGTTGGGCATGACTGGATACCCTACTACTGTGCTTGTCCTTAGGCCACACCTGAGCCCTCTTAAGCTGTTTCATCTACATACACCAGCCCTGCGTGCTGTTGAATTCATCATCATGAAGATGAAGCCGGGGGGTGATAGAAACAGAAATTGTCACTGTCGATGATGCTATCCGTACGTGAAGTGATGTACATGGCTACTTATATTGCGCTGCGTACGATGATGCGTGCGTGCTGGATGTCTGCAGCAACTTGAAGTCTCGCCTGAAGTTTCCGGTGCCGCATCCTCCCGTGAGAGGGGTGCCCGTGCCTCGAGTCAGACAAAGTAGATAGACTTAGCCGTTATAGCTCAAAGTCATAGCCCGCCTAGCTCAATCGGATAGAGCGTCAGACTCTTACTAGGCGGAATCTGAAGGCTGCGAGTTCGACCCTCGCGGTGGGCTAGTGACTTTTTCGACTGTAAGTACTGGCAACGCGAAGTCCCTTAGAGTTTGATCAAATAACGAGGGAACTTTGCATGTAGTACGACACTCCTCATGATATCACGTCGAAATGAACAAATTGAATGGATGTCCCCGAGCTGCGAGCAGTAGCGCGCGTACGGACTGAATCACTTTTCAATGAGGTGAGACGACATGTACATTGAACGTTGCCAACGCAGCTCGAGAGTCTGCCCATGGCAAAGGTTGAAGCTTTGATCGTATACTTATGTACTTACCAACTGCAGCCTGTTCAATTGGTCGAGGAGACTCTCCGTAAAAGGGTGTGATGACCACCATAGGCTTATGTAATTTATGCGCGCGGCTTGTGAGGTGTGGCTGCTCGTCTGAATTGAGGTTTCGTGCAGCTGCGTACCCATCTCCGCCCCCGACCCCGACGTCCTCGCTGTTGAGCTCGACATGTACTCGACCCTTCCGAAGCGGCCTGCGTCAGTGTCGCCGGACGGTGATCGACTAATCAAGCGTCAAGCCACGTCGTCTCCGGAAGAAGGCGAATTGGACGACGCGACTCCTCCGCCAGTGGCAAGCTCGCCCTCTCCACCAAACGCAACGGCAAAGCCCATCGGAAAGGTTCCTTTTCCCTTCAAGAAGAAACCAGCAACCTTGGAGAACGGTTTCAGTGGGACACCAAAGGACCGGTCAAACGTGTATGAGCGAGACGACGAGTGGAGGTATCGCGAGGGAGACGCGCGGAGACCGTACGAGCTGCCACCACGTCCTAATGACCGCCTCGCGCGGCCTTGGGGCGCAGACAGCTGGGAGCCTGCACCAGGAAGGTATGAACGTTCGCGCTGGGAGACGCAGAACTATGGCCCGGACTCGAGAGCATACCCCCACTCACCCGAACGGAGACCATACCGCTCCCCGTCTCCTCCCCGCCGGTTAGACCGAAGAAACCAGTCTCGCTCGCGCTCACCACGCTCCCCCTCCTCGCCACGCTCTCCGCTCACGCCTAGGTCTGGGAAGGAGAAGCACAGACTTCCTCCATCCAGGCCGGTCGCTCCAGATCCTGAGACCTATCGAGTCGTGTATGGACATGACAGGTGGCGAGAGGACGATGATTCTGACCGATGGAGTCGGAGACGAAGTCCTGGACGTGAACTTTATACTGACTACCAGGACGGTCGAGAAGGTCAGCACATGGAGCATCGTTGCTTTCACGATGTCGCTCTAACCATGCACGTACAGACGTGCCCGCATCTTACGTTCCTAAATCTCCTTCGACCCGTCTTGTATCCCCTCCACGCCTCATATCTCCAAGAGCGACACCGACAAAGGACGAGAATCCGGCTTCACCATCCTCACCTTCCATGCCCGCTTCTCTCGCACCACCGGCATCGGCTGCACTCCCTAGGAAACCGCCAACGCCCCTAAATCTAAGGTCTCCCAAACCAGTTCCCCCGGCACTTCCGAGGAATGAGTATGAAGTGCGAGCAGCAGCAGCTCCGCTGCAAGACCAACAGCCGAAGCTTCCCGAGACTAAGCCAATTGTCGTGCGGAAACCGAAGCGGAAACCAGTTCACCGCACGCGCTCGGAGGAAGCGGCGGCATTTGGTCGTAACTTCGTGGGGTGTGGACAGAAGGGCGATTATGCCGTCTTGACCAAGCTCGGTGAAGGAACGTTTGGGTATGTTCATGTCAGGCGCCTTCGCCTGCAGTATAGCGCTCCGCCTGTCCAACACTGACGCTCCCGCTCAGTGAAGTACATAAAGCCATCGGTCCCAACAACAACGTCGTTGCCATGAAGCGTATCCTTATGCACAATGAGAAGGAGGGCATGCCCGTGACCGCGTTGCGTGAGATCAAGATTCTTAAGGCTTTGCGGCATCCGTGCATAATCGACATCGTTGACATGTTCGTTGTGAGAAGTATGTCGCAGCCTTTGTGTTGTGTCTCTCTGCGTGTTGACTGTTTTGGTTTCATCAGGTCGTGGGAAAGAGTCGCCTCTCTCGGTTTACATGGTGTTTCCATACATGGACCATGATCTAGCTGGTTTGCTGGAGAACGAGCGCGTGAAACTCACCCCGAGCCAGATCAAACTGTACATGAAGCAGCTTTTGGAAGGCACTGAGTATATGCACAGGGTACGCGTTCCGACCTTTGTCTTTGAGTGATCACCTACGTTGTTTCTAGAACCACGTACTTCATCGAGACATGAAGGCCGCGAATCTCCTCATCTCGAACGATGGCCTTCTGAAGATCGCAGATTTTGGCTTAGCGCGTGCGTATGACCCGAGTATCGTTCGAGTGAAAGAAGACGCGCGAGGTAGGGAGCGGAAGTACACCAATTGTGTCGTCACACGCTGGTATCGTCCCCCCGAGCTGCTTCTGGGCGCACGGCAATATGGAGGCGAAGTCGACATGTGGGGCGTTGGGTGAGTAACTCGCTGTGTAGATCTCCCCGGTACGTACGATGTTCTGACGAATTCCCAGCTGCGTCTTGGGTGAGATGTTCTTCCGCAAACCGATACTCCCTGGAGGGTCGGACCTCGACCAGCTGGACAAGATATGGCAGCTCTGTGGGTCTCCCGGGCCCGATTGGCCCGAGTACGAGATGCTTCCGGGTTGTGAGGGTGTCAAGTCGTTTGGATATCATCCTCGGCGACTAAGGAAAACATACGAATCGTTGGTGTTACTCAATCGATTCTGCTCGATTTAGGCTCACAACCCTTTGCAGTCTTGGTCCCGAGACTGTTGATCTTCTTGATAAACTGCTGGTCTGTAATCCGAGGCAACGACTAACGGCTGCGCAGGCGCTAGATCATGATTACTTCTGGACTGACCCCTTGCCTGCTGATCCCAAATCGTAAGCCTTCGTGTGTGTTGCGACATGCTCGACGCTCACAGCTCGTGACTTCATCAGCCTACCCACTTACGAAGCGTCTCACGAGTTTGATAAACGCGGACGGCGTCATCAAGCACCTGCAGGCGGCGGGGCACCACCCCCTCCTCACGGCGACGCCCCTCCAAGACCACTGCCAGTACCCACTGGCGTCGGAATGCCTGGACGTCCCCATCCCCCACGAGAATCGTTCCGCAATGGTCCGCCCCCTACCCATTACCAGCCGCCCTCAGGCAGCATGGCCCCGGCGGTGTACGGCACCCACGCTCAAGTCCCTCCCTACATCCCTCCATCCTCACGATACGCTCCTATCTCATCGGTCCCAGTGCAGCTTCCCCCCATCGTTCTACGCCCTGGCCTTCCCCTGCCCCAGATCGCGCCCATGGCTTTGGGACAACCTATGACCCTACCGCCGCCTCCGATCCCCGGACCGCCGTACGGGCGGGGACCGGGCGTACTGCTCCCACCTAGGCCGCCGATGCCGCTCGGACGCTCAGCCGGCGGCCGAGAGCCACGACATGGCGGGTACCCTGGCGGCGGCGGGGGCGAACTCAACTATGGCTAAGCCAATTGACTCACGAGGCATAGAAAATGTGTAGATGCCTCTCCCACTTCCACGGACCCTGCCTGGATTCTGCAATCATGTACCTACATTCCCGCACATAGCATACATCACACCACACCACGCACGTACTCTACTCGACCCTCATCCGCACATACGTATCGATATACACCATCGTCTGTTGTCGACAATGGCTTCCACACGCTGTATAATGTGAATCTAGCTATAGACCATATTGGCTTCTTGTACTTTCCGGCAGAGGACCGCATCACCCTGGTGTCGGGCATTGTGAAGAGCACGGTGAGTGTTTACAGCTGCGCATAAGTTACCATGAAGGCTTACTTGTCACGGTAGGTAGGCGACGTCGCCTGCCCTACTGTTACAAACTGTCCCGACTTCCACCCATCGCCAATGTACACACCTCCGCGGTCACGTCTGGTCACGTAGGCAGCGACGAGCCACGACGATCTGAAACAACTACCGCCTTCCTGAAATCTTGTCATGTTGCAGAAGTGTGCATCTGCGTTCAACCTGTTCGGACTGTTCAGATGCTTGAACCGAGTCCACTCTGCGAGTGCCACGTTTAAAGGCTTTCCATGCAGTTGATGATGGGGGGTGAAACACCGGTGAGCACCTTGACGCTGTCTATCACCTCATACAGTGTAATGTTTTCAAATCCGACAATTGCCGCAGAGTAATTGGAACTTGGTGGCACATGCCTTTGATGACATCCGCATCACCCAGCAGCATCACCTTGGAGACCTGACCTTGAAGCTTTGAAGTGCCGTGTCTCGGGCGGTCGATGCCCGGCCGCTGCTCACATCCAAACAAGGAGTGGGCGGTAGGTGCCTCGATGTGACCTGGCGGGGCATTTGCTCAGTGAGCATATGCATGTTGTATCTTGTCTCTCGCCTGTTGCTAACAGCAAAGCAATCCGCAGACCTGTACACCACTAGCAGAGCTTTGCCCTCGATGTGATC
This sequence comes from Daedaleopsis nitida, assembly GCA_022606115.1. Classification (NCBI taxonomy): domain Eukaryota; kingdom Fungi; phylum Basidiomycota; class Agaricomycetes; order Polyporales; family Polyporaceae; genus Daedaleopsis; species Daedaleopsis nitida. The sequence continues at coordinate 2,425,556 of JABYQM010000007.1, read as the reverse complement.
CGTTATTCTGCCGCATTTGCCAACCCTCGCAGTAACACGGCGCCCTAAACCGTGACCATCGAATGAAGCCAGAGTGTATATGTTATGGCCGGAGCAGAAGCTACAGAAGCAGGCCCGTAGACCGTCCAGAGCTGCCATCACGTACAGGTTGTATACGTTCATCAGGCCTCGCGTTCCGCAGCGAGACCGGTGTAATCAGCCAGATGCAACGATGACGCCGTGCAAGTTGATGCCCATCACCCCTACCTCTCCCTACCTCCGACGGCATGACCACCGGATCCATGTGCAGGCGCACACTTCATCATGGACCGCCCCCAGCGCCGGCCTGGACGCGCGCGCCTCTCCTCCGCCCGCCGCCGTATAAAAGGGAGGGGAGGTGCAGGCCAGATTCCTCAGTTTGTAACTCACCTTCGCTTCCATCGCAATTCTTCTACAGGCCCGGTGCCTTCCCCCGCTCAGTACTCTTCTCTCATTTTCACCATGCGCTTCTTCGCTGTCCTCGCCGCTCTCTCCGCTGCCACCCTCGGCTACGCCCAGACCATGTCTGGCGGTGATGGTTCGTGTCCCTCCCTCCCCACTTGTGCCCATCCCCGAGAACGGACGCGCTGACGCGCTGACGCGCCAATGTTTGTCACAGCTACCTTCTACGCCGCCGGCCTTGGCTCGTGCGGCCACTTCAACACCGACGCCGACTTCATCGTCGCCGTCGATGTCGCGACCATCACGAGCTTCCCCGGTGCTGGTGCGAACCCGAACGCGTGAGTATCCATCTACCGCACGCACGATCCGCGAGCGTGCGCTCGCTCGACGGACACCCGACGCCCGATGTTCTACGTCATGCTGACCTCGCGCCCTGCAGGAACCCCATGTGCGGCCGCCAAATGGTCGTGACCGGCCCCGACGGCAAGTCCGTGACGGTCACCGTCGCGGACACCTGCCCGGGGTGCGCGCCCGGCAGCGTCGACCTGACGCCGACTGCCTTCCAGCAGCTCGCGTCGCTCGACGTCGGCCGTCTCCACGGCATTACCTGGACCCTCGTCTGAGCGAGGGGCGTATGATGATTATGATGACCGCTCATGACGATGTACGACGTAGGCTGCTGCTACGATAGATTGTGATGGAAACGAAAAAAAAAACATAACGGCTTGGTGTGCGGTGTGAACCGACTTCGACTCAATCGACTTCCAACCTGGTACTGGTATTGTGCTTCTGTTTGAGTATCGAGCCCTGTGTTTCCTGGCAGTGCTCAGCCTGTCGGAAGCCACCGCATACGTAATTGTACACATGAGTCACATTTATACTGCCCATCACCGACTTTCAACTGAGGTACAGACCACCGTTCACGCTGTAAGACTGACCTGTGTACGTCCATCCACACTACTTAGCTCAGGCGGTGCGAGAAACAAGTAACACGCACCGGTGACGAAGGACGATTCAGGTTTCGCTAGGTACGATACGATACCAGCGATGTCGGACGGTTGACCGGTTTCTATATCCTCCGGAAAGTTACAGATCTAGGAGGTCGAGATGCAATCAGTAACCTGCTATTGCTTGCATAGACGTGATCAGAGCGGCACGATTCCTCACCGTCTTCGCAGCCATCCCTGGCCCGCCGTATTTCTCATCGTCGGGGTGCATAGCTTACGGAAATTTAGAGATGTCACCGGTTAGCGACGACTGTGCAGTGTGCACAGTACACAGGGCACTTACTCATCGGCGTCAAGATAAACCCCGGACAGTAGGCGTTAACTGTTATCTTGTGCTTTCGCAGCTCGAGGGCTGAACCATCCGTCAGCTCAACGAGAGGGGAGCCTTGGATTGAAATCGGGGAGCCTCACCAGCAGATTGGACAAGACCCCGGACCGCAAATTTCGATGCACAGTAGATTCCATCGTTGGCGATGCCTACGTTCGTTCAGAGATGTTGCTTAGAGTAGACATCCGTCGCAACTTCCGTACCGAATTTGCCACCATCGGACGATGCACCTGAAAAGGGCACGGAGGGTGAGCCGGGGGGTATCTGAGACGATTGGCGCCCGTACAAATAATGCGACCACCACGCCCTTGCTCTATCATGCGCAAAGCGGCGTGCTTGATGCCTAAGAACACTCCACGCCCGTTAATGCTGAGGGCGCGATCCCAGTCCTCGACAGTGCATTCCACCATCGGCTTCAGCGGCAGCAGAATCCCTGCATTGGCGACAAACTATGGGACGCGCTCGTCGCTATGTGTAGTCGAACAGCTGGCGAACGAAGATGCACGCACGATATCCAACCCCCCGAGCTCGTCGACGGTCTTCTTGACCATCGAGATGACGTCGGCTTCGAGAGAGACGTCTCCAGTAACGATCGCGGCACGCCGGCCCTTCTGCTCGATAGCTTTGGCGACTGCGGCGAGCTGATCATGTTTAGTCGGGATGTCGTTGATAGCGACATCGAGACCGTCGCTGGCGAGCTGGAGAGCGATGGCTTCGCCGATGCCCTGTGCAGCACCAGTGACAATCGCGATGCGGGTACGTGCAGCCATTCCTGGTGTAGAAGCTTCTGTGCTGGAGGAACTCCGGATAGAGGATTATATGCTGCTCCCGAGACCGGCTCTGATGCGCAGCGATAGAGCTGGAGTGCCGGTTCAGACGGTGGAGTGGATCTAAGAGCGTGAGCTCGAGCTTGCACACTCCTGGTCACAGGTGCACCGGACGTAGCGCTTGAATGATCAAGAGCAGTCTAAAGCCGGCCGGCGCAGCATGCAGGAACCCCACATTTGCTGAATGTGTAAGCGATGGAAGTCGTGCGACCAAAGGGCAGATAGTGTTCCTCCGAGGCGGTCGATCCGGGCACAGTGGGTTTGGGGAGCCATGTCTTCTCCATTTGACGATATCCATATTCATATTGCAGGATCTCTTTCCCCTGTTCTAAGCAGGCAATGCTGACTCATAATGCATGAGAAAGCCAACCTGAAGTGCTCTTCTGGTACGGTAGCGAGTGTAAGAGATGCTCTATGGCGAGAAACGAGGTGCCAGATCTGAGCGCGTCTGCAACGCGTCTGAGACTGCACAGTTTTGTGTATGCCTTGTTCAAGACTGTGTCTGATGGCTTGAGGCGGATTGTGGAGGATGTGGCGAATGCTGAAGAAGGTACCCTACAAAAAGACTGGAAAGGATGCAAATGGCGTTACATCGTCTGCAGCTTGCGTCCTGAACGATTGAAGACGTGAGTGTACACAGGTTGACATTCCCTCGCCTGAAAACTCGTCGTAGAGGACGGAACCTAACATCTCAGCTGAGGTACCAGCCCCCGTTGACACTGAAAGATTGGCCTGACAAGCATACTTTCGTGTTAGTTCACAGCAGCGGCGTAGGAGGACTATGCAGCACGCACCGGCGACGAAAGTTGATTCCTGCTTTGCGATATACGACACGATCCCCGCTATCATGTGAGAGGCGCATGTCGTGGGGTACTAGGACCTGAGACGGCCCCGGTAACACACCACATCCAGTCCTCCAAGCTCGGCGACAGTCTTCTTGACCATGGGGATGACGTCGGCTTCGATGGAGATATCTCCAGGAATAATCGCGGCCCGCCGGCCCTTCTTCTCGATGGCTCTGGAGAGCTGGTCCAATTTGCTCGTGATCAGATGGCGACGTCGAGGCCGTCGCTAGCGAGCTGCAGCGCTATGGCTTCTCCGACCCCTTGCGCAGCACTGGTGACAATTGCGACGCGGGTAGGGGTGGCCATGTCCAGTGTCGAGCTTGTAGTGAGCTGCGAGGATCTACAGCTTTAAACCGCTTGCGAGGTACAGTTCACAACTTCACATGACACATGCGCTGAAAGAGAACTCCTAGTCGAGCTTCATCTTGACAAGAGAAGCCTGAAGCGGATCGCTCTGGAGTCTGAGATCTGAGATGCGGGATAGTAACGTAGTAGAAGAAAGTCGTACCACCAGATCATACCTGTCCTCGTGCGTACGCGTTCGGGACTTTGAGGCGCAATATTTGGCGTAACTTGGGTGGCTATTTGGCCTTGTTGGCTTTGGTGCCTGGTACTGACTGTGCGAGATAGTGAGTGAAGCTCTGGTACAATCGCCAAATGCGAACCGGAATCGCCATTGACATTGACAATGACATGAAGCCGCAAGACGCGGGCGCCTGATTGGTTGACTGCGTCCACCGTCTCTCCTCCCCTCCTCCATCTCCTGTCACGCTGGCTACCTTGACTGCTATGCAAACTGCCTTCAACACTTCCTCTGTCCGTCACAACTTCATCATCCAACGCCAAGAGCAAGTTCTCGTCTATCGTGCCTTAAATATACTTGGGTACGTCCGCGGCTACGTATACAAGTCCAATGTATTCGAGTCGACCGTGGTATCAAGAATAGAACACCAGCCCGAGGCCTAACGCCACCGAGCGCAGCGGGGTAAAGCAAGAGATTAGGGGATCTGGGTAGCGGGGGATACAGTATCCTACATTTACATGTTGCAGTGAGGGATTGCGAGATGCGGTGTGCGAGCAGTGCGGGGGCAAGAAAGGTGCGTGGGTGTGGTTGTATGCATGCGAGAGGGGGAGTGACACTGACAGTGGTATCGTGGCTAACGGAGGTTACGGAGCAAGAGACGGCGTGAGGATGGAGTTGGGGTGCAGGAGGAGACCGATAGCGGGGTACAGTTGCAAGAAGAGGCAAGGCAGCTCGAACGTTCAAGAACCTGTACATCGCACACATCGTGTTTTGAGGGCAAGCTTCAAGTTCTATGGGATGGGAACGTCTTCTGGCTGCTCTGCTTGTGCGGGGGCTCCGCAGGGAATCCTCAAGGTGAGGATACCGTCTTCAAAGGTAACCGAGATGTCTTCACGCTAACGAGCACGAGCGGGGTAGCGCGTCAGCCAGCCTGCGATTACTACGCGAGTTCACGACGCACCGTTGTCTCCGGGGGCACTGCGAGGGTCCTGAAGAATTCGCCGAACTTGCGCTCGCGTACCGAATGTCCTTGGAGTGGCAGCACGGCGCGCGAGAGGCCCGAGACACTGACTTGACGCACACGACTGAAGGGACAGACAGAGATGGTGATCCGTACGTCGCCCTTCTTCACCCCAGGCAGCTCGAACATCGCTGTCATCACGTTCTCCTCTGCACTGTAATGGACGTCGGCACGGATCGAATACCGCCGCACGGGCTCAAGCGGAACCGGGAGGCGTTGGCCAGCCTGCGTTGGCGTCGTCTCCGTGTCGAAGCTACGCGCAGAGATCAAGAGGGGGGCAGAGAGACGAACCGCACGACGCGCACACACCTTGGGTTCGTCAACCCCAGCAGTCCCTCGCGCCAGGAACTCTGAGCTGGACAAGATACAGCCATCGCTGTCCCAACCGTGGGCATAGCTGGCAGCGCCGCCACGAACGACGGCGCGCCGCCCACGCTCGTCTGAGCCGACTGCAACTCACTCACACGACGAGATCTCACAGGAGCCTGGGCCCCCGCCCCAGCTCCGGGGGCGGCGGTGCGCCAGAGCTCGCACCCGAACCCGAGCCCGACGCGGCCCGCGACTGGGGCCGGCGGTACGGGTGGGCGGACTGAACGTGCGCCCGCGAGTGCGGGACGCGCAAGGGCCCCCCAGCAGAATGAGCGCCGCTGGGGCCGGGGCTCGCTGCCGCGGCCGCGGAGGAGGACGACGCGCGCGAGGTGTCGACGTGGAGAGGGGGCTTGCTCGCGCCGCGACGGCGGGACGAGCCCGGCCGCTCCCCAGTCGCGCTCGCGTGGATAAAGTCCTCCTCGGTGACGGTCTCAAACCGGTACTGGGGCTGCGCCTGGACGGGCGCGACTTGGATGGTCTGGTGGTGTGGCGTGAACTGATGCTGCTGCTGCAGCTGTTGAGGTTGAAGTTGTGGTTGAGGTTGCTGCAGCTGTTGCAGTTGATGGATGTGCTCTTGCGGGGATCCTGACGCTGAGTGGTGCTGATGTGCTGGCAGAAGCGGCGGAGGAAGCTGTTGAAGTTGAAGCTGACTGGGCGATATCTGCTGTGGTTGCTGCACAGATTGTTGAGGGTCTTGCTGAAGCTGGAGCGCTGTGTCTTGATCTGACTTTGTTGACGCGACTTCCCAGTTGTACACACGCGGTGTTGTTGGGTTTGAGTAGTCCACGTACTGGTGGTACGGGAAAGACATGGTCACACACAATGACTGTAAAGGAATAAGGATTTCAGAGGGCACAGCGGGCGGGCGAGCGCACGGGCTGCAGGTAGGAAGTTGGGGGGAAAAGTGCAAGGTGCGCAAGCCCGTATCTATGCCCTTATGTGGCGGGACCGACGCGTCTGACTCACTTGATTAGTTCCACGGCACCTCCCGGATATGCCTATCTAGGAAGGCGTCGGGGCTGGGCCGCCGCCTCGTGTCGGCGCTTGTGGGCGGTATCACCGCCGAATGTGCTGCGGCTGTCCCCTGCCGCGATGCCGGCGCATTGTGCCCTGGCCACTTCTCACGTCGTCGCGCCTAATTGTCCGCTCTTCCTGGCCGCCGACGTCTGGGCGTCCCGACTCAACGTGCTCGCGCGTCGGCCACGACATACCCAATATGGAACGCGCGACGCAGGCGTACAAATAATCGCCCACAAAGTAGGAATACAAACAAATACACGAGCGCGCACCGCGCAAAGTATCGATCTCCGTAGCCTTCTACATGAATACCTCCAAGCCTTGAGCCTTGACATAGTGCGTGTCTTGCCTTGAGTGTTCCGATGTATGCGCCTGACATGCACGCCTTGCAGTTTCTCGCCAATACTGGCTAGAATGCGCGCATTTGCCGTCAACGGGCGGCGTGGATGATCCTGCACGTCAGCTTGCGAACGTTAGTTGGGGAACGGTGGAAATCTGGCCGCGACCCCCACGGTGTTGCTTCGTCAGCGACTCCCGTGCACGGTCGCCCGCAAGGTGAGCATCATTGTGTCTTCTCCTTTCAAGAAAGGCATCGCTGAAGGTACACACATAATAGGTATTACTGGTCCAAAGCTACAGTACATCCATACGCGTCATCATGTTTCACACGCCGAGTGCTCAGAGCGTACATACTCTGTGTATCAACTCTCGGGCTACAAGCGAGGAGTGTTGTTAGGTAGGTAGGTTTGTCACGTTGCAATGCCAAATTATCCGAAGTTGTGTGCGTCCTATCATTAGTATCTGTGTGTCGTGTAGCAGTGCTCATCTTCGCGAAATCTCTGAGACAGATACGCATTCTCATGATCTGCGTATTAGAAATCTTCGGTCCCGCATCATCTGTCTCAAGTCGGAAGGGTTCTGTATCGTCAAGCCGCGGATCGGGACACGACAACCATGGCCTATGCGACCTGGATCCAGTACTGGAGCAGTTCGTGTGACCATCGAGCGACCACCGACGGCAACAAACTCGAACAAGCACAATCATTGCGAGGGCACGTCACGCGTGTCATCCATTCCGGCTCTTGCTGACACGGACGCGCAGGTCTGGAGCACATATCCTCCGCTCTACGCTCACTGCGAAGCCTTGTCCACTTTCGCACACGCACGAGGGCGTGCGGACGCAGGCGACGGACGGAATAGGCGTTTGTATCGCAGATATGGCGGTCGATTAGTACCGTCGCTCGCATGCCTGGGTACGCGATCTCCATTCGCGGTCATCGGTTGTGAGAACGCCATTGACAGCCCGGGCCCGTCTTCTGCGACGACTGCTTCGGAGAACGGGCGGCAATCGAGATCCGGAGAGGTATATACGTCTGCGGGGAGCTTGAGCTGGCACTGACGCCTGCACGTCCTCTCAACGGCCATGACCCTCGTATCTCCCCTCCTCGACCTCAGCCCCCTCTCGTGGGCCATCGTCGCCCTCTCTGCTGTCCTCCTCGTCCACCTCGTCCCATACCTCGTCGACCCGCACGCCATCAAGCCATACCCCGGCCCTCTCCTCGCAAAGCTCTCCGACATCTGGCTAGGATGGGTTGCAGCGCACGGCCATCGCTCAGAACGCGTTCATGAGCTTCACCAGAAATACGGTGGGTAATCGCATGTTCCGTCCGTGGGTAGCGCCCGTGACTCGAGTACGGCTAGTCGCGGACACAAGTCAGTGAGCACACGACCGCGCTAGCGTCCGGCACAAATCTCCCATCATCTGAACTTTGCGAGTACCAACGCGGCCACTGACGTCCCTGCGCATTCTCACAGGCACATTTGTGCGCATCGCACCGAACCACCTCTCGATCGCGGACCCGGACGCGCTCCAGGTCGTGTACGGGCACGGCACGGGTACCCTCAAGTCCAACTTCTACGACGCATTTGTGTCCATCCAGCGCGGGCTCTTCAACACCCGCTTGCGGGCCCAGCACGCGCGCAAGCGCAAGATCGTCTCCCACATCTTCTCGCAGAAGAGCGTGCTCGAGTTTGAGCCGCACGTCCGCACCCACCTCAACGCGCTCTTCCGCCAGTGGGACCGGCTGTGCGACGATGGCGCCAAGGGCCTGTCCGGCAACGAGGGCGAGGGCGGGTGGCACGGGCGCAGTGGGCGTGTTTGGTTCGACTGCCTGCCGTGGTACAACTACCTCGCCTTCGACATCATAGGTGCTGTATCAATCGCTGTAAGCAATCCGCCGGTGTCCCGCTCACGAACCTTGTTATTTCAGGCGACCTCGCGTTTGGTGCGCCGTTTGGCATGCTCGTCGCCTGCAAAGACTCTGCCCCGGTCGCCGTCTCGCAGAAGGATGCGATCGCGTCCTACGGCAGCGGAGAGGCCAGCAAGCTCGAGATCCAGTACTTCCCCGCTGTGCAAGTCCTCAACGACCGTGGCGAATACTCGGCTTCTCTTGGGGTCCTCCCGCCGCACTGGCGCCCGCTCGCGAAGCGCATTCCATGGTTCAGCAAGGGCAACCAGGCCGTGCAGCGCCTTGCAGGCATCGCAGTTGCCGCTGTCGCGCAACGATTGAACTCGCCCCAGACAGACCGCGTGGATCTGCTCGCGAAGCTGCAAGAGGGGCGCGACGACAACGGGGACCCAATGGGACGCGAGGAGCTCACCGCCGAGGCGCTCACGCAGCTGATCGCGGGGTCGGACACCACGTCCAAGTAGGTCCCGCTTATCCCCTTTCTTCGCTTCACATTGCCCCTTCTATCGCCTTTGCGGCGCGCACCGTTTTAGACGGGCACAACGCCACTCGCTCAGCAGGTCTTCAAACGTAATTCAGTGACTGACTGATGCATCCCTCTTTGCTGACAGCTCCTCGTGTGCGATCACGTACCACCTAGCGCAGAACCCACACGCACAGCGCAAGCTGCAGCAGGAACTTGACGCGGCACTCACAGAAGACGACCCGGTCGTGCCGTACGAGCAGGTCAAGCGGCTCCCGTACCTCGACGCGGTCATCAACGAGGCACTCCGCATCCACTCGACGTCGGGCGTCGGCCTCCCGCGGCTCGTGCCAGAGGGCGGCTTGTCCGTCTCGGGGCGGTTCTTCCCCGAGGGCACGGTGCTGTCCGTCCCGACGTACACGATCCACCGCGACGCGGGCGTGTGGGGTGAGGACGTCGAGGCGTTCCGTCCGGAGCGGTGGTTCGAGCAGGACAAGGTCGCCGTGCAGAAAACGTTCAACCCGTTCTCGTTCGGGCCCAGGTGCGTGGCTTCTCCGTGCCATTCCTCGGCGCCGGCTGCAGCGGACACGAGGCGGGCACGTCGACTGACAGCGTCCCGCCTCTGCGCTGGATGACCGTGGCGCAGCCTGCTGCTGCTAATCTGACTGACAACCATGGCCAGGAGCTGCGTCGGGCGGAACCTGGCCAACCTTGAGCTTCTCGTCATCGTTGCGTCTATTTTCCGCCGGTACGAGTTCGTTCTCGAAGACCCCGATGCAGAGGTAGGTTTCCCCTTTCCCGCGGCAGGGATCGAGAAGCTGCTCACGGATTCCCTTCTTATCCGCGATACCCGTACGTCACGTCTAGCTCGAGACCCGGGAAGGCTTCCTGCGCAAGCCGGTCGAATGCAAGGTCGGAATGAGGCGCAGGAACGTGTGAGCGTTCCTGGAGATCTGCGTACGTACGAACTGGCAGACAGTCGTTTCTCGTCACTGTGGGAAAGTTCGATAACAGTACGCGGAATTCATTGTACTAGTAACCCCATTTCACTGTCGTGTTCGCTCCGCAGTAAGCCAACAACGAACATGACTTGTCCAGTCCAGCTGAAAGCGATAGGAGATGACTTGCAACTGGAGGCCGGCGCCAGTGAGAACGGTGCTCAAGAAGGGCGCCAGAAGAAACGCCCGCAGTACGTAAGCACTCAAATCACACGGGTTTATGTAAGTACAGAGCCACCATCATCGGCCATCACCGACACATGCGATACACAAGTAATCATCCGGCGACTTTATGTACAGTTGCGGACAATCAAAGTCGACAAAAAAGTTGAGTGTCTTCCATATGCTCCGAAAACACCCGGAAACGTTTGTTCTAGTGTATTAGAGTCTATTAGAACAGGTGCGAACAAATTCTATCGAGCCGTTTCCTTTTAAAGTCAGATTTATATCTGGAGGGTCAAAAATTTGGCCGACCCCCTAAATAAATCGCTAAAAATCCGGGAAAATGTGCAATCGATAGATCTCGACGTTGGCTATCTGTTTACGCTGAGAACCGGAAATGGTACTAAGAATTGGGCGCTAGAGGAAATCAACAAGTCGCTCACTCCTTCATCTCTCCATGCCTGCAAAACATACAAAGAAGCTTGCTCGAAACATTTCGGGGCTCCGTAATCAACCCAAGACTGCGTCCGAGGACTCGGAGGATCCTGCCGTACAGTCTGACAGCCGTGGCAATGAGGACTCGAGCGATGCCGAGCAGTCAGAGTCCGACTTAGACAGAGCATGGCGCTCACACCGGGTGCACGACAGCCTCAAGCCCGTGTTTGCATCCGATATCGAGGATGTAAAGGCTATGAGCGTCGGGCTGGAACAAGCGGTGCTTCAGTAGGGAGAAGGACTAATGTATTGCATGTCTAGGTACCTGGAACAAGCTACATAGAAGTGAGATGAGTGAAGAGGTCATACAGCATATGTGGGAGAGGGCTTACCGGTGCTTCAGTAGGGAGAAGGACTGAAGCACCGGAAGGCGAGGGTCTCGGTATATGAGAGAGAGCTAAGCGAGGAAACGTGGGGGTCGCGTGATCTACCTCGCTCTGTGGGCGTACGAGGAGGACGGGCGCGCGATCCGAGGTCAGCGCTTGAACTCCAACACTCCCCCTCAAGCCGCCTGACGAAGACCAAGAGCAAATGCATGAGCATTCACACGCGGACGGGGAAGAGCCTTCGTCAGAACGTCGGCGACCATCTCGTTGGTAGGGCAGTACTCGATAGCGATCGTCTTGTTCACGAGGAGCTCACGAATGAAATGGTAACGAATGTCGATATGTTTTGTGCGAGGGTGAAACATATCGGCATTGTTCGAGAGGTCGATCGCGCTCTTGTTGTCGCATCGGAGAAGAGTCGCCTTGGTGACTGGGGAAGTGAGCTCTGAGAGGAGATACCGAAGCCAGATAGCCTCTCGGGACGAGTCGGAGGCAGCGATGTACTCGGCCTCGGTGGACGACAATGCGATGATAGGCTGCTTATGAGAGCGCCAACTGATCGCACCGCCATTGTACAAGAAGGCGCAGCCGGAGATGGAATGTCGATGAGCTTGGGAGGCCCAGTCGGCATCGGTGTATCCGGATAAACCTTCGGATGTGGAACCAAAGGAAAGGACAAGGTTGCGCGTGCCCTTCAGGTAGCGCAGAGTTCGCTTCGCAGCCTCCCAGTGAATGGTCGCCGGATCAGACATGAAACGGGATAGAGTTGAGACTGCGAATGCGATGTCGGGACGGGTCCCAACGGCAGCATACATGAGGGAGCCGACCAGCTGAGCGTACGGCTTCTTGCGCATCTCCTCGCGCTCTTCTTCTTCGAGGTTGTAGTTGAAGAGATTTGCGTGAGGGTCCATGGGAACGGAAAGGGGATGTGCATCACTGAGGTTGAAACGGGTGAGGAGTGTGTCAATGTACGCGCGCTGCGAGAGAGAGATCGTCCGTGCGACACGATTACGCCGAATCTCGAAGCCCAGGAGCCAGCGGATCTCGCCTAAATCGACGATCTCAAAACGCTGCTTCAACTGGTCCTTGAGTGCGCGCATCAGCGTCTTCGTGTTTGTCACGAGCGTGCAGTCGTCGACGTGAATAACAATAATGATCACAATACCGACGAGTATGCAATGAAATACGCCGGGGTCGTGCTCGCTCCGTTGAAGACCAATTTCGTCCATAAGTGCGCAGACGATGCGGTACCAAAGAAGACTGGCTTGTTTAAGGCCGTAGAGCGCCTTCTTCAGTCTCCAGACGAGATGTTCTTTACCGGGGACCTCGAAGCCTGGTGGCTGACGCATGTAAATGGTCTCGTCAAGCTCGCCGTTGAGATAGGCATTCTTAAAGTCTATTTGATGAACTTCCCAGTCGTTGGCGGCAGCGAGAGCAAGAACGAGTCGGAAGGAGGGTGTGCGAGCGGTCGGGGATGCGGTCTGTGTGTAGTCGATGCCATAGACCTGTGAGAAGCCTTGAGCGCATAGTCGTGCTTTGAGTTTTGCAACAACATTGTTCTCGTCGCGCTTCTTGCGCAGTGCCCAGACGGCACCAACAACATTGACGTGTGGCGGACGTTCGACCAGCTCGTATGTTCCCATTTTCTCAATCCTTTTGAGTTCTTCTCTCATTGCGTCCAACCAATGTTCTCGATCTGGACCGGCCAATGCGTCGCGGAACGAGGGCTCGTCGTCTGAGCCCATGGCGGCGAGAGCGAAGATGTGCTCATTGAGCTCGGCGTCTAGTCTGAGAAAGGCAGCACAGCCACTCAGTGTCGCGTCCACGTCGCCTCTTCCTCCTCCTTCATCTTGTTCTATCTCCCCCTCGAGCTCCTCGTCGTCCCAGATCGCCTCAGCTAGCTTTGCCGTCTCGCCTAAGATGGATCTGGGCAACTTCTGGGCCCCTCTCCCTCCTGTCGACCCCTCTCCGGCCTGCAAGTCGCGTATCCACCGGGAGGGTGCACGCTGACGTCTAGGACGGCCCTCTGGCTCAACCGGCTCAGGCGGCACATCTAGCCTCGCACCAGGCGAAGGCGACGGCGGCTCTGCAAGCACAGGAGTCTCAGAAGACCCCGTCCGCGGCTCAGGAGGAGGTGGAGAAGGAGGGAAGGGAGGAGAGGAAGCCCGTGGAGGAGAGGACGAAGGAGGGGGTTGGGCTGGTGGTATGGGTGGTCCGGATGGTTGAGGTGCGGGTGGAGGAGGGTTGGCAGGTGGATTGGGAGGATGTGGAGGTGGTCCGGGGGCAGCTGGCGTGTTCAGGCCGCCATCAGGTGAGTGCTCCCCCTCGGACTGTACACGCACAGTCACAGTGGCACCGGGCAGGTCTGGCTCGATGCGAACGTTCCGCTCAATAGAGACGGTTCGTCGCTCGGGCCAATAGACTTTGTGCCCTTTGCTCACTTGGCTATACCCCACCCAATGCCCCACACTCGACTTGGGTTCGAGCTTACCCACGTTCTCTTGTAGGACCCAACACCGCATGCCGAACCGAGGTAGATTCGACAAGTCCGGCTTCTCGCCGGTCGCAATTTCATACGGCGTCGACCCGGGAGTGTTCTTGGTCGACGTCCGGTTGCGCAACCAGGCGGCGTGCAGGACTGCCTCGCCCCACAGGAATTTCGGGAGACGAGTGTCGAAAAGGAGCGCACGAGCATGCTCAGCGAGCGTGCGCATCAGCCGCTCAGCCTTGCCGTTCTGCTCCGGTGAGTCATGTACTGTAAGGCGACGAGTCGTACCCTGCGACTTGAGGTGTGCGTCGAGCTCAAGGCTCATGTACTCGCCTCCTCAATCGCTTTGAAGGGTCTTGACGCCTTTTGCACCGCGGTGAGTCTTTATCCAAGCCTCGTACGCTTTGTAGCACGTAGAAGCCTCCCCCTTCGTCCGCATTAGCGAGACGGTGATCTCGTTGCTGTAGTCGTCGATGAACGAAATGAAGTAGTCCTTGCCATTCCATGAACGAACTTGTGCCTTGCCCCAAACATCCGAGTGAACGAGTTCGCCATATTCTGTCGCACGAGCTCGTTCTCGTTCCTTTGGAAAGGATGTGCGTGCGTGCTTGGCTTGCTGACAGACCTCGCAAAACTTGACCTCCACTGTGCTCAAGTCGATTCCGGTGACGACCCCATCGGCAACCATTTTGCGAAGGATGCCTGGGTATGCGTGACCCATCCGGCGGTGGAACTCGAGTTCAGTCAGTGTCGTTGCGGCGGTTTTGCTTGCGGACACCGTCTCGACTGGTTCTACACCAAACAGCGGATAGAGGCCGTTCTTGATCTGAATCGGAACGAGCTTGTTGCCAGAAGGTGTGGTGATCGCACAGCTCCCTCCTTTGAACAGAAGAGAGAAGCCGATGCTGTCGAGGGCACTGACAGAGACGAGAGCAATAGGCATAGCAGGTGCGTAGAGAACGTTACGGAGCGTGAGTTCATCTTGCACGTTGCGCCCGCACCTCATGGCGATACGAATGCTTCCGACACCTGTTGCATGGAAGACACGACCGTCGGCAGAGTTGATAGGAACAGGGGGGATGGTCGGAAAGGTGACAAAGTTCTCTTGGTGAGGGTCAAAGTGGCGGGACGCTCCGGAGTCAATCAGACGGAGGTAACGAGAGAACGAGATGCCATTCGATGTCGAGACCTTCGAGAAATCCGTAGATACATAGTATGCAGACTCATCCCAGAACGTACAGTCGTTCAACGTCTGCGGGGTCGTATCGTGTGTGATTGTGGCAGCAGCAGCAGTAGTGGTGGGAGTGGGGGCAGGAGCAGGAGCAGGAGTGGAGGACGTGGAGGCTACATTTGCGGACGTACTCGATTTCCCATTGCCATCCTTCTTCTTTCGACGACGCCTCTGCTTCGGACCTTGACCCTCCTTTCCACCGCCCTTACTGTAACACTCCGCGATGACGTGACCTTCCTTGTTACAGTTGAAACACTTCAACGTTCGAGCTCCCCCTTGCGCGGCGAGAGCGGTCGCAGTCGAGGTCGTGTTGAGAGTGTTCTCGTTGCGTGCTTGATCCGAGATGGTGTTGATGAGGTGCATGGGGGTAACAGGAATGCCAGTGATAGGGGCGGTCATCATGAGAGAGCGGATGGCGGGGCGATACGATGCGGGAAGGATGCCGATGATAAGGACTTTATAGAACTCATCGGGCATGATGCCGCCGGCGGTGAGGTACTCGGAACGGAGGCGTGCGAGCTCGGAGAGGACAGGACGCGGGTCTGCACCTTCGTCGACGCGCAGCGCTTGCATGCGCGAGAGGAGTCCGGCCTGCACGAAGTCTCCCTGGCTGTCGTAGCGTCTGCTGACGAGCATCCATAGCTCGGAGGCCTTCCTCAACGGGAGGATCTCAATCTTGAGCGGGTCGGGGACAGTCTGGAGGAGGAGGGACTTGACGGCGGCATGGTTCGCGAGCCAGCGGTCGTACGCCTTGTCGTACTTCCCGTCGGCGTCGGAGTCAACGCCAGGCGCGGTAGGTGGAATGGGCACGCGCTCGGTGCCTTCGATATAGCGCCGAAGGCCCTTCGCGAAGACCGCAGTGAGAAACTGCTCGCAATAGAGGATCCAGTTAGATCCGTCTTCGATGAGCTGCGGAACCTTCGCGCTTGAGGTCGAATCCGAGGAAGAAGTGGGATCGGGGGAGATCTGGTGAATGTCGGCCATACTAACGTGAAACGGCAGGGCTCATAACCTGTAAAGGCTATGAGCGTCGGGCTGGAACAAGCGGTGCTTCAGTAGGGAGAAGGACTAATGTATTGCATGTCTAGGTACCTGGAACAAGCTACATAGAAGTGAGATGAGTGAAGAGGTCATACAGCATATGTGGGAGAGGGCTTACCGGTGCTTCAGTAGGGAGAAGGACTGAAGCACCGGAAGGCGAGGGTCTCGGTATATGAGAGAGAGCTAAGCGAGGAAACGTGGGGGTCGCGTGATCTACCTCGCTCTGTGGGCGTACGAGGAGGACGGGCGCGCGATCCGAGGTCAGCGCTTGAACTCCAACAGAGGAGTCCGATGTCGAGGAGCAGTCCGATTGGGAGGAGATGAATAGCGGTGAGGGCTTGCAGAGGATGGCTTGCCTCTTGGTTCAACTCGAGGGTGCAGATGTCGGGGATGAAGAGTGGCTGCCGGCAGATGCTGTGCGGAAGAAGCTAAGTTGCTACCCGAGAGATTCTCAGTCCTCCAGGTTGCTTACCTAAGCGGCATTCACGTCCTCTGCCGTTGCCAAGCGGAGTGACCGGACGCTCGGCGGGGGACCCCGAGGACAACCCAACATACTAATGAGAGGAGGAGGTCGTGTAGATAAGTCTCCCCTAGTACCCCTAGATTGACAATCGATCCTAATAAGTATGCACTAAGGGATGAGTAACATACTGTGAACAATGAAATTGAATGTCCAGCCCTGCGAATAGCAGATCATGGTGTGTCGCGTCGGACCACTGACTCCGGCGCCGTTGGGCGCCACAAAGCTGTTAGGCGACCGACGACCGTTGAGCACCATATTCCCCGTGACTATGTTGTCCGGGGGACTGTAAATTTCCCACTGAGACTGCAAATCTGGGGACTCGCAGCGGGCTGCGAGCATTCATACTCTCACTAGAGCTCTGGTTGGATCCTCTCTCGCAGCGCACTCACTATCCAACATTTGCAGTCCTCGGCTTTTCAGTCCCTCGGCACCTGCCGGCACATGTCAGTTTCCGCACGCCACATGTCGTCCTCAACTCAGCCTAAGCCTCCGGCCCTTCCTCCTCCTCCTCCCTGCCTCCTCCTCCTCCTCCATCCTCATCCTTTCTCCCCAGTCTCCTCCCAGCCTCTGCAGACCTCACATGCTTGGTGTCCATCTCTTGGAGTCATATATATTTGAGACAATATAATAAAAACATATACTCGAGACATCATCTGCCGCGGAAATTCAGTTGTCGGCACGTAAGCTATCTAAAAGTCCGATCCAGTCCGACCCTCAGGACCTCCCCGATCTGGCACACCGACACCCGATCAAACCGCCGTCAAGCTCAACCGTGTGTCCGGGGGTCTAGGGGAGGATAGGAGGGAGGGAGGAGCTTGGCGAGGACGCCGAGGAGGCCGTAAGCCCGATTAGGAAGGGGGACCAGGAGTTAGCGCCCGGAGGACTGCGAATCCAGGGAAGGAAGCGAAAGAAGGAGGCTCGGATGAAGCGTGTGTGATCCTTGAGCCTGTCATCTTATGCAAGAACTCGCGGGCGCTTACAACAGAATCACCGTTCAGATGGGTCAAAAATTTGGCCGACCCAAAATAGTCGTGGGAAAAACTTCGGAGACTGTTTTTTGGACGTTTTCAGCCATTCTGAACTCTTTGGTGGCATCAGTTGGCCGAAATTACCCACCGTTGTCTCAAAATCAGAGTTGTCGACTTTGACTGTCCGCAACTGTACTACAATCAGAGGTTATGATGGCATGCTACTAGGACTCCATAAATTGTCGTTTCAGCTGCGATTCTTCAACCACTGCTCCAAGTCTCACTCATACCGCTGCTAATACCCCCTGCGAGCTCATGGCGACCTGAGCAGTGACAATGACTTCTACCGCCGGTTTGGCAAGCAAGGCATCACCGGCGGAAGCCTGCAGATGCAACGAAACAACCGGACCGTTACAGCATTCGACACACTTCGAGCTCACATCGGCCTCTGGTACGTATAAATCTCTCTTGATGTGTTACTGATTGCCAGTGGCCCCACCGGTGGACAAGCGTTGAACCAACACATCCTCCAGCAGCAGTGCTCTATCAAAGTTCAGGACAGGGCTACGCGCTTACACTGATCCGATGCGACTGCATAGATTTGAGCTACATACCTCCCAGCAGGATGCTGATGTGAGTAGGACCGGTACCTGTATGACTTTCAATCCACCTGCAATACTCGGGACACTGATATAGAAGTTGTCGGGGCATCTACAGTGATGGCCTACGCAGACTAATGGCAATAGACGTCGAGAACTTGTGACCGCGACACATTCATTCTGACGTACCAGTGGTTCTCATATACTGGGACGACTGCGCGAACTTCTGAGTACACCGAGCTGAAACACGATGAGAAGCTTGGGACGGTCAGTCGCAGGTTTCAGGCGTGCTTATGCTATCGAACGGTCGAACGCACTGACACACACTATTATACATCGTTCAGTTTTCTTTGGAGGTACCTTTCTCATGATAGATACATGATGATACTGCCAGGACCACAAACGATCGTGCGCATACTAGTACAACAGATCGGAGGGACATAAAAGTACACGAGAGACATTTGGGAGGAATAGACGGAGATGTAAATGAAAATGCAAAATGCAGGCGTGGGTACATGACTCTGTCTCTTCAGCGACACGGATGCTCAAGACATAGAGACAGCTATGTGGCACCGATCAAAGTGGCTTCCGTGCACCGAATTTGGATGAGACGACTCACCATCTACTGACAGTGATCGATAGTTTTTTTTCCCATCCTCATGGACGTCTTACGCGTCCGCTGCCTCAGACTCCTCCAATTCCTCAGCCACATCCACAAACGACTCCTCATCCACAAGCGTGACCGTCTTGAGCTCCTCGCCGACGTCCCCAGTGTCAACCCAGTTCTTGTAGTGATCTTGGTACGTCGAGCTACACGGCTGCATCTGACGCAACGTCGGCAACAGCGCTTCGTCGGTCTTCCTGACCACGTCACGCGAGTCCCGCATATTGACTAAGAGCGCACCCAGAATTCCTTCCTCCTGCTTGTTGATCACGCCGAACGTGGTACATAGCGCGCCTGCACACCAGACGTCATATGCTGTGAACTTCTCTGTTCTTGCAATCCTCGAGGAATGGCAAGTAGCGGCGGGAAGCGTCTCAACGACAGACCGCTCAGACGCCAGCGCCAAAACCGTGCGCAATACCGGGTTGGGTTCCGTGACCTCCGCATCGAAGAGGCCGCATGTGTAGGGGTTCATGGCCGTGAATAGTGAGCGCTTAATTGTCGTCGTGAACTGCCTGCTATTCTTGACTTGGACCAGGATCGCTGACACCATCTCCTTCTTGAGGACGGAGCCGATCAACGTGGGGATGATGATGTCGATACCACCGAAGTTGTCAGCGCAGATGATAGCCGCGCCCCGAGAGATGGCGAGTAGGAGATACTCCTGGTTGATGACCTCGAAGCTGTGGGCTTTGATGAAGTGAGTGAAGTAGATGTTGGCGTGCTTGAATGCATCCTTCAATGACTTCTTGCTGTCAGAGCTGGTCCGGACCACGGTAGGGTTGAACTTCGCGACTCGGTTGAAGTTCTCGTCTCCCAGAAGCGCCTTGAGGAACTGCTCGACGCTGATGATCCGCCGCTTCGCCGCTACGTCCGCATCAGCCCTCGTTACTCGTTTCGAGTTGTACGTCGTTGCACGGTCGCGCGCATCCATCAACAACGTGGCAGCTAAGATTTCGCCCCTCGTGCCGAGATCGACGTCCGTTTGTGTGAACGCACGGTCAAGTAGATGGTATGGCTGTACGGCGGTATGTTCCTTGTTGTAAGAAAAATTGCCATCGATCCACCTCCTACGACAGAAGAACTTGTATGCGGCCTCTGCAAGCACGGGCTCAGAGGCTGAAGCGGTGACCAGAGAGGTAAAGCCGGGCTCAGCATACAACAACAACCGCATGTGATGAGAGACCAGTCTACGTTCCAGTGAGTAGTCGAGACGCTTGAAGTCGAACGGGATCCGGACCCCTAGACATGCCAGCAATGGTTCTTGCTTCCCTTGGGCCAACTTGGACACATCACGGTCATGCGTGCAAAACAGCTTCGTCAGAGCGAAGTCGAAGATGTTTTCCCGGACCTCAAGGTCGCCCGCGTCATAGCGCGAAGCGAATCTAAGAATGATCCGGTGAGATAGCGCAGGAGGGATGAAATAACGCAACTCACAATGGGCGGCCAAGATGAACTATGTGACGTGTAGAAGCGACTGTCGACAACTGCCACCCGCCCCTTGGATTGAACTTCTCGGCCAAGACGTCAAGCGGTGTCAAGCAGATGGGAGGACACATTTGCAAGTGCAATTTCCCCACGCGCTCGGACGCGTCAGCGTATGGAGGTGGGGATAATTGTTCAAGGCTGCCCGTAGTTGACAGGAAGAGAGTGAAGATTGGCTCAGCCCTGATAGTCCGAAGAGCACGTCGTAGCTCGAAGAAGAAAGACGTTCCCTCATGCACATCAGTGAGCGTGTGCGCCTCGTCAAAGCAAACGATGACAAGTGGCTGATCGGACGGAGTGGGGCCATCAAAGGAAAGCAGCTTGACTAACTGCGTTGCGGATTCGCGTAGATTCGTCATTGGGCCGTGGATCGAGCGGGAAGGACTGTGAGATTCATTGGACCTGGACTTGACCATTGCACTTCCCAAGTTCTGACAAAGGGACGAAAGGCGGCTGTGATACAACGTGGAGGAACGAGGGCAAACATACTCACGGCCGTCGCTTTCTGATGCACCTCTTTAAAGAATTCGACCCGGTAAGTGCCGTGGCCGGTAAACGATATGCCCTGGCTCATCTTCTCGCGAAATCGGCTCGCAACCTCTTGCAGCTTATCGCCTGAGCATCGATCAGAGTCGACCAATACCATTACTTTGGTGATGGGTAAACATCGTACCTTCTTGGACATTCGCTACCTCCTTCGCAATCAACTCCAAGCGATTATGCGCAGTCACAAACAGGGCGTGCATGAAACAGGAAGCAGAAATCATTTGGCTTTCTTTTGACGCTTGATTCAATTGTGATTGAAAGTAGTGGATAGCCATCCGATCCGACGGCGGAAACGCTGATTCAATCATATAAGAGTGTTGATGCACAAACAGCATATGCGACACGAACCTCCCGGAGTGGTTGCAAGACCGACTGGAATACACACTATCCTCTTCGCAAGCTCGTCATTCATCCGCGACTTGCCTGTGCCTGAGGACTGCGTGAACGCAGCACAGCGAGCATATAGGTTATCAACACCTTGGTCTGGGAGTTGCATGTACTGGCGGATCGTGATGAGGAGTGGATCTGGCGACCCTTTGAACGGCGTCGTCCAAGATATGAGGGTGGCTGGGAGGCGGAATGTAGTGAGAGCCGTTATAGTAGTACATATATGCGCCATACCATTTGTGCCTTGGACATCACTGTTGATCACCTGCTTCCCATCCTCTGGAATGGTCCGGATGCGCAGACACTCTGAAACGGTATTTATACCATGTACAGTATCGTACAATGGCATGCTCACCTTCAGCCAGGAGAGCGTTGAGGGTGTTATCCTTGATATGTTTGATTAACCTCGGGTGCTCGTCTAAGAATTCATTGGCCTCTGCTGGGTCCTGAAAGGTTCTCCAGGAGGAGCCACCTGACCAGCCGTGTATGAGCGAGAGGAGGGTGTAGAGGGCAAGAGGAGGGTTGATGGATAGGTGTGACAGGGTGTCTTTGAGGATAACGTGGTTTTTAGGTGAGATCTGAAGGTCATCGGGGTCGAGGCGTGCTTTCTTGGACGTATCTGCCTGATCCTCGTCGTAGAATGCCCGCTTGTGCACGTTGTCGGAGACGTCGGTGTCCATGAGGACGGTTCAGGATGGTCACCGTGGGCAAGCCGTGGTTGGTTAGACAGGGACAAGCGATGGCAAGCGCGCATGCTGCGCTACAGGCGCTCAGATTGAGCTCCGAGTCTACGTCACGCCGGCCAGCGACTACGTACATAGGCAGCTGAACTGACATATGGCGTGCATCGAGCTCGTGTGCTGAAGCCTTGAAGATCGTTGACTCAATAGCCGTGGCATTTGATACATGTGTTCTCTACGGTGCTAGATTTCAAGACGCTACAGGGGGGACAATCTTTCTCGTTTCCTCCGGGTACAATCTCACTGGTCCTCATTTCCCAGTCATGATTTCCGAGCGGCACAGCGGACAGCTCGAAGAGTGGCTCGTATTGAACCACTAGAATAGAGACGTCAACGGTCGCCAACAGCGGAAGATTGCGGCAACTTACCTTGTACAGGCACGCCGCATGGAAACGATTTTTGCAAGTCTTGCACGGCTTCTTTGGCAGACTTCCGTCCGTAGCGTTTACGACCCTAGAATGACGATCAAGATCCGCAGCTAGGAAGCCAACGGCAATGTGAGCACGTACGAGTAGCAGATGGGGCACTCTGCGATGCCCTCAAAGTGCGACATCACATTCTTGAGAAAGAAGCTCAGCCCGTCGACGATGCTTCCGCTCTAGTAGACCAGGCTCGTCCATTAGCTCGTCGGGTCGCAAATGCATATAGACCATACTCACCCTGAACGTCAGGATTTGTTGCACGCCGAGCACCCACGCTCTCCAGCGGTCCTCCGTGACGCCGACGAGCTTAGAGTCCCTGATCTCGATGGTGTGCAACGGCCAGTCCGCCGGCAGCTTGATCGTCAGCTCGAGGTTCTGCTCGTCGACAGCATACGACGCTGTGACCTCGTTGATGGCGCTCGCGACCTTGACCGTGACATTCTCCCCAGAAAGCTCCTCGGCAACGCTCGGGTCTTTGACGCGTGCAAGTTCTGTGCGGATGATCGCAGGGGAGAAGTGACGGGACGTGTATGACGCGACGGCCGTAGATAGCTGCCGGTCGCGACACTCCACGAGCCAGTTGCGGATGAGCGAGGGCACGAGCAGCAGCGCGCGGTAGTAGAGGTGAGCGGTGAGAAGTCGTAGGCTGAGCGGGGTGTCAGGCGCATATACTGTCTCCGAATGGATGTGAATGATGAGGAACCAACCTAGAAGAAGATGGGAAGGTTACTCACGCTCGAGATAGCACTCGTCCACGTCCCATACTTCGAGTTTGAACGCCTTTGCCATTCCTCCATACAGGTCGAGGATCCCGAAGATGGCCGGGAGGAGTCGAGATCCGACGAGGTCAAGATCACGAAGTTGGTCGATATAGCCAGACTTCACTTTGAGTGACTTTCGGGTATGGCGTCAGTCTCGTTGACTTCTCCAGTATACTATCCTACACTCACCGCGTCCAGGAAGAGATCAAGAGTGATCATCCAAGCCAACAGGTAACCAAACCAACTCTGCAAAATACGTTAGTGCGACGGAAATGCATTATGAGTACCGCCAGTCGAGTCTGACCTCGCCATATTCCTCGGCTGCCTCGTGGTTCAGGCTACGTTGGAGTATGTCCAAAAGCTCCGTAGGAAGCTCCGCCTTCATAATACCCTCCGTGTCGACAGCGGCCTCGATGACGAGTTCTTCGGTGTATTTCTTGGCCGCTTCGTGCAGAAGCTGGTATGCCATTCGTTGCACAGTGACAGAGTTATCAGTGACGAGGTGGCACATCTGTGATAACAGACCTGTCAGCGAGTTTCCGCCCACTGTGGGGGTCTACATACCTTCGGCAGTGTCTCACGGGTGAGAAGAGTGGAAGGCAAATCCTGAACGATCTGGAGAGCAAGTTCCCGGCATGTAGACAGCGGTGTCGAGGGCTTCTCATCCTCTGTATGACCATCATCCTCTGTCACATGCATTAGCTGATTGCAGAGGAGGACGTACCCAGCTTCAGCGACACGATGTCCCGGATGAGCAAGAGGTTGGCCGACTTTCGCTCTTCCCAAGCAGCCTTCAGAGTCTTGTTCGTAGACGCATACTCTTCTACCACCAAGAACAATTGAAGTGTCCTGCTCAGCGTCACATACGTAGACGGATCATCCAGAGAAGCGTTCTGCCATCAGGAAAGGTGAGCATACCGCTAGGAGCCACGCCGCCACGACAGGCCCGCGCACCTCCAAGTTGTTCTCGACCACGTCGAACATAAGGTCCCAGTGCGCACCAGGTACGTTAGACAGGATCGGGACGAGCGACGCGAACACGAGCGTCATCTCGCTCTGCACGTCCTCCTCCAGGTCCTCGTCTGAGGTGATCCACTGCTGGCACGCCTTGACGAGGTTCACCGCGCGCAGCTGCTGCAGGAACACGACGTCCGATTCCGGATCCGGTGCGGACGCTGCTAAGTTGCGCAGGAACCATAGCCCTTCCGTGTTTGCTTTCGAGGCCGGGATGCCGAGCATGCCCGCGGCGAGCTCGTTGCGATAGCGCTCGAGGCGCGCGGTCTCGGGCGCATAGCGAGCGAGCGAGAGGACGATCGCGAACACCGTGTGGGGTGCTAGGGCGTCGTCCGTTAGCAAGTGGGATGGTGGCAGAGCGCCCCAACGGACGGTCACTGACCTTGCTTCTCGAGCTTCCTGGCGACGAGCATCCACTGCTCCGCATCGGCCTTCGTCGCGGTGCTCATCGCGTGCCGTAGGATCGCGTGCAGGACCCTTGACTCGCGCACGCTGTCACTGCGCCTCGCGCGCCCGACGAGCTCGACAATCAGTTGGGCCACCCCGTCTAAGCCATCAGGCGCCCCCTGCCCGATCAGCGCATTCGTCACGCCGACATGCCAATGCTCCTCGGCGGTGGAAGAGAGCAGATACGCAGAGAGCTGCTGGACCCTATCTGTCACGCTTTGCAGCGTTGTAAGGGAGACCGCGGCAGAGAACACTGGGCTTCCTGCGGCAGGTAGGTGCCTGAACTCCTCGGCGTAGATCGCGAACGCCAGGCAGTGATGGAGCACCCAGACGTTCTCCTTCGCTGACTGCCTGTCATCCGCCACGTGTAGCAGGAGGGCGTACACGATTCGCGCGTACTTGGACAAGCCACGCGAATCGTACTCGGGGGACGAAGTCGCAGACGGTCGATACTGACTTGAAGGGGGACAGTCGGGTCGAGGACGGCGAGGCTGGCATCCAGCGGCGTTGACGGAAGTGCGTCAAGAATCACGTCGAGGTCGGCGCGCGACGGGAAGACGTCGGACAGCACGTCCATTCCGGCGGTGAAAGGTATAGCGGACGCGGCGCGCAGGATCTGTTCTGGACTATTGGCGCAGCGTCAGCGACAGGCACCCGCATACACAGAGAAGAGACAGCTCACGTAGTTTTAGCAAGGCAGTCGAGTAGCAACTCGCGCAGGAGGTGATTGATAACGGCAGATGTACTCTTCGTCGCGTCCGCGGAGGCGCTCGCCAACCATGCGTCCCAGAGGCCTCTCGCGATGGTCTGTTGCTCCGGTGCTACTTGTTGGACATGCGGCAGGAGGAATGCGAAGAGGAAGATGTAGGGGAAGAAAGACGCAGCGAAGGTGTCAATAAGGATACCGGCCTTGTCGTTCTCTACCAGACTATGCAGTAGGTGTAGAGGAGTGCTGAACGCGTCTACAGACGCGTTCTCATCGTGGAGGACGGTATCGAAGTGCAGCACAAAGGCGTCTACGAGGCCACGGATCATGTTCTCGCGGCAGCTCCTGTCGACGAAGGGCTCTGCGGAGCGATCCAGCTGAGTTCTATGGTTGGTGAGAATATTGAGCGGTTGACATACCGTACGAAGTGAGAAGCCTTGAGATCGCTGACACCTGCTTTGCGTTCACAGGGCCAGACAACGCC